>OZ010799.1:14561814-15770531 GCA_963932465.1 Maratus speciosus
ATTTTAAAAATGAGGGAATTGAACATCAATTTACCGTACCGTACTCCTCGCCCCAAAATGGGGTTGCAGAGCGTAAAATCGCACCTTAATGGAGATGGGACGCTGTCTTTTTAAGGAAAGTGGTCTTCCCAATTCGTTCTGGGGGGAAGCGATATGTACAGCGACGTACATTCAAAATAGGCTCCCAACTTCCTCCTGCGATCGGACTCCGTATGAAAAATGAACTGGTCGTAAACCAGACCTTTCTAACATTAAAACTTTTGGTTGCCGCGCATATGCATATATTCAAAAACCAAACAGGAAAAAGCTGGACGACACCGTGCAAGAAGGTATATTTGTCGGATATGACAACAGAAGTAAAGGTTTTAGAATTTGCACGGATGGAAGGAAAATAGTTATAAGTCGGACAGTAAAATTTTTAGAGGATGATAATCATGACTTAGTTAAAATTAATGCGTCAGATGAAAATAAAGAAATAGTTAGCGATAAAAATCCGCAGCCAAAATTACAACTAATTGACGAAGAAGAGAATAACACCGAAAATGATATGCAAAATCAGGATGGGAACACAAATGTAACAGGCACCCCACAGACTTTACCACGTAGATCTGATAGATCTAATAGAGGGGTTCCCCCTGACAGATTCGCGTTTTTAACAAATGATGTAAGCATAAAAGAGCCAAAGTGCTGGGATGACATACTGAAAATAGAAAATCCCCTGGAAAGGCAAAAATGGATAGATGCTACCTTGGACGAGATAAATTCTCTCAAAGAAAATTGTACTTGGGAATTAGTTGAGGTCCCACCAGAGACAAAGGTAATCGGTAGCAAATGGGCATTTAAGTCGAAGTACAACAGTCAAGGTAAAATAGAAAAATACAAGGCGAGGCTAGTGGCTAAGGGTTTCTCCCAGAAATACGGGATTGACTATGATGAGACTTTCGCACCCGTTGCGTCTCACACTACTATAAGAAGCTTTTTAGCAATGGCTTTGTACAAAAACTTACGCCTTAGACACATTGACATTAAGACGGTCTTTCTACATGGGGAGTTAAAGGAGGAAGTTTATATGCGTCAACCTGAAGGATATGTTGTCCCCGGATCTGAACATAAGGTTTGTAAACTTAAAAAAGCGATTTACGGGTTAAAGCAAGCAGCGTGAGCTTGGAATATGAAAATACATGATTCGTTAACAAAATTAGGGTTTAGGCAGAGTTCGATTGACAAGTGTCTATACAAACGAACCACAAATAATGAAACAATTTATATAATTTTTTACGTTGACGATCTCCTCATCGCGGGGGAAGATAATAACATTGATAAACTAATACGTCAGTTAAAGAAAGAATACCCTGTGACGGACTTAGGCGATGCTAATAATTATTTAGGTATAAACATTAATCGGCCTAATCAAAATACAATGACCCTAGATCAAATTAACAAAATTCATGAACTAGTAATTAAATTTGGCTTGGAAAATTCAAAACCAACCGATACTCCTATGGAACCGGGCTATGTTATGTTAAACGATGACGAAAATCTTTTACCAGATAATGTAAACTATAGACAGGCGGTCGGCGCATTACTTTACATTTCAACCGTCTCCCGACCAGATATTAGTGCAGCTGTTAACATTCTATGTCGTAGAAATGAACGTCCCAGAACTAAAGACTGGGAAGCCGTTAAAAGAACCATTAGATATTTAAAAACTACTATCGATTTAAAATTAACGTATACCAATTTCGAAGAACCTGTCTTGAAGGCATACACCGACTCTGATTGGGCAAATGACCCACAAGATCGAAAATCTGTATCAGGCAATCTATTTTTCTTGGGGTCCAACCCGATCTTATGGACATCAAGACGTCAAAAGTGTCTCGCAATGTCTTCAGCGGTATCTGAATTTATATCAGCTTCCAGTGCTGCGAAAGAAATTTCTTGGCTAATAAACTTATTAACAGAACTGCACATGCCACAGCAGTGCCCGATAAGCTTGATGGATGATAACCAATCCGCAATAAAACTTGCAGAATCCGATAAGTTCCATCATAAAACGAAGCATATTGACCTTCGTTACAATCATATAACACACTTAGTGAACAGTGGAATCATAAAACTCCGCTACATTAATACTGACTTAATGACTGCTGATATTCTAACCAAACCCCTTCCCAAACCTAAGTTTGGCTTCCACAGAAAAACAATTCTTAACATTTGATATAATGCTTCAGGGGTTAAAGGGGGGTGTTAGATTTGTAACCCCTGAAAAGTGAAAGAAAAAATCACAGAACATTTCATTTTATTCAAGACAAACTTTCTCATCTCCAATAGACGTGAATTCCTGTGGTCGGCGTGCCCTTTTTCTCTACGCGTACATGGAAGGGTTGCCGTTATGTCGACGTCACGGACTAACGTACTTTGGACTCTTTTATTCTTTTAACCTTTTCCAATGTATGTATCACTCTCTTTTTCGCTGTTGTAAAATGTAGTCGCTCTGTGAAAATGTGCAGGAAATATTATACCTGCGGAAAGAAGATATCGCCATAAATAGTAGTGACGGAACCGGGGTTGCGCTATCGAGATAATAGGTAAGACTATTTTTTCTTATTCCTGTTAATGAAATGAATAATAATATAAAGAGCTTACGGCACACTGATTATATGAAATATTAAATTATATGAATATATTTTTGTAAGAGATTATGAGCACTAATTTAGTGCTAAAATAGTGTGTGCCATATTAGAAATGTATATATAATAAGAAAGTGTAAGCATAGGACTAAATGTTTTGCTACACGAATATAAGAAAGTGTAAGCTCATATTATTTAAATATATTGAATGTTATCATATAATTAATATATTGAATTGTTGTTCAAGTCAACTTTATATTACTCACTGCAATTTACAGTTAGATAAGAATATATATAAGATTATTTGCAATCTATATAAATTTGAAAAATATTAGAGTAATAAAGAAAATAAACAAAAATGAGCATACTGAAAGATGCTATAATTGAAAAACTCACCGTAGATAACTACGATGTGTGGAAATTCCGCATAGAGAACTATTTACCAAAAGAAAATCTCTATGACGTAATTATAAATGAGCCCCCAAATCCCGTCACCGATGATTATACTAATAAAAATCGCAAAGCCAAAGCGATTATAAATTTACTAATAGATGATTCGCAGATTATACACACAAAAAATCTGCAGACAGCGCGCGAAGTGTGGAATGCGCTTAAGAGTGTGCATGAGAGAAGTAATCTTAGCAATAAATTGTACCTGCTAAGAAAGTTGTATTCTAGCAGGTTAGCCGAAAATGGCAACATGATAGAGCACCTACCTAACATTTATCAGCATCGCGATAAGTTAACCGCTATTGGTGAGAGTATGAATGATGAACGCCTAGCGGCCCTGCTTTTGTGCTCTTTACCATCAAGTTACGATACATTAATCTGTGCTCTCGAAACAAGAAATAATGATGAACTTACCCCAGAATTTATCCGCAGAAAGCTGGTAGATGAATTTAATAAGCGGCAGAACAATCACGAAAATTTCCACAACTCTGCTTTAAAGGTGAAATGTGCACAAAATAGATATAGTAAATTTTGTAAATACTGCAAGAAGACCTCGCATAATATTGAAGACTGCTGGAAATTAAAAAACAAAAACAATGAGAAACCAAAACCAAAAAATTTCAGAAACCAATTTAACAATATGCCTAACAGGTCGGCAGTGTGTTTTGAAGATAATGTAAGCGCGAACGGTTCTAAAAACAAAAATTTCGATAAGGAAAAACGCGCAGACAAAAACATAACATTTTTCATTGGCAATGGTTCTAAAGATCTCTGGGTCATAGATTCAGGGTCTTCAACCCACATTTGCAACGACAAAAATAAATTTCATGACTTCAATTATGATAAATCGAATGTCACTATAGCAAACGGTCAAGAATTACATTCTGACGGTTACGGATCGGTAATATTAAACACTGTAGCACTATCTGATAGAAATATGGGATAGAAATACTCACAAGGGAACCACTTTTGGTGTTGCTCGCACCTAGCATTGAGACCTGGTGCAATATAAAGCCCTATAATATGAAGTTTGAGAATCGAGAAAATTTTTCTGTTAAAATAATATTTCTTGATTTTACAGCAGCATAACTTTCGGAAAATGCAGTTTTCGAGACCACTTATCGAACTATTAACGCTGAATTTTTTTAAAGAAAAGCATTTAAAAATAAAAATTAGTTAAAAATAAGTATAAAATATTTAAAAAAGTTTGAAAATTCCTTCAAAAACCCACGAATTTGATTTTGAAAAATTGCAACATTATATTAATATTTTTGGCGCGGAAACAGTTGGCGTTTATTTTCAAAAGTAGAGCTTTCCGGCAACCCTACCAAATGTCATGGCTGAATTTGTAATGGCTAGAAATTGCAATGTCCGATATATTTAGCAACAGTAATTTTTCTATATTGTGTAAAAATATTAATTTACTTTGTGATTACTTTTACCAACGGACCATTTAATACAGCAACATTTCATTTTAAACATTCGAAACTTTATTCCATTCGATTTCAAAAGAAAATTGTTTGCTTATTTTCTATTTAACTGAAAAATAGTTTTCAATGATCAACGAAGCTTTTATAGAATTATATTTATTACTTATATATTTATCATCTGCATAGAAAAAGAAATAAAAACCTAATATTTGTTCCTTATGCTATATCAATTATTAATAAAAAATAGCAGTCTGATATACTAGTAATATGCATTGTATATTTACTCTTTGGATAAAGCAGGCGGAAAAATTGTAGCGCCATATTTGGCGACTTAACTGACTTTTGGCGTGAATTTAACAAATAAAAATGTAATAATAAAAAATTAAAAGTATAAAAAAGTATAGAAAATATGATTTTAACGGAGAAATGTTATCGGCTCTCTAACTTTTATCTATAGGGCTACAAAACGCACCAGGTCTCGATGGTAAGTGCGAGCAACACCAAAAGTGGTTCCCTTGTTAGTATTAACTCTGTATTTTTTAAAACTCCCTCTTTTGTAACACACCGCCACGTATTCCCCTAGTGGTGACTTTTAGAACTAATGTTTTTTTCGCGGAATCCTTCGTCCTCCGTCTTTTTTAATCTTCCTACAAACTTTGGCGTCATTCTCTGAATTAGATCGCGCTACAGAACACTCTGAGTACTGTCAGTTTAATTATGGCCACTTTGTATATAATTGTATGTGATAGTTGGTACATTAATTTTAAAAAATAAAAATTTTGGAATGAAATCGTCCGGTGTTCAGATATTGACCCTTATGTACTTATTATATATCAAATTTCATAACAATTCATGCATATATTCTCAAAATATAATTCGCTCAATGACCGACAGAGTAAAAAAAAGGGCTATTTTAATTTCAACAGTACACAAACTCTGTAAAAGAGTAGTAAGTCCCTAAAAGGTAGTATATTAAAAAACGCAATCTGTTTAATTAATAGTTAAAATTTGATGTGCATACATAAAAAAGATTTTGGAGATACACTAATTCAAACTTTGAGTGGCTTTTTTTTTTTTTTTTTTTTTTTTTTTTTTTTTTTTTCACGTTTAAAAGGTACAACAGCCCTTAATGGGTTTTATTCTTATCAGTCCTTATGCCGTATAGAATGTATGCAATCGACTTTTATTAAATACTAGCTGTTTAAGGGGTCTCAGGAGTCTTATGTTTTACCTGGAGGTGCAATTTAGCAACATGCCACATTTATTTTTTTTTCTCAGTCTCTATAAAACATAAATGCATAAAATTTTTAATATAGACAACCTAACATATCTTCTATTTAAAATAATTTTTTTAATATTCTACATTGAAATTTTATTTTATTTTTATTATGTTTAATTTTCATAAAAAAAATTTAAGTTGTTTTTTGACTTGCATGCACTGCGCGAAAGACTGTAGCAAAACTATTGCTTCAAGAGCCCCCCCCCCTTCCAAGAAATATTGATAATTTTGTAAAACTAATATATCTTGAACGTATACTTCAAATTTAGTATTATAATTGTATAGATTATTTAAAATTGCTAATTTTTCAATAAAAGAATGAATTGTTTCAAAATTTTATAATTTAAAGTAAAATAAATAAATAAATTGCTTACAAATGAAATATACGTTCAAGATACATTAGTTTTACATCATTTTCATTATTTTGCGGGGCTCTTGAACCGTTTTTCTATAGCCTTGCGCACATTGAATGCAAGTCAAAAAACCATTTAATGTTTGTGTCATGTTGCTAAATTGCACCTCCAGGTAAAAAGTGAGACCCCTTTACCCGTCCTACGCACGGGAGTTCATGTTCAATAACTATTCGATTTAGAAAAATATTTGCCTACTATACTGTGCATTTTTTTAATGAAATTTAATTTATCATGTTGCTATGGCGGCAGACGATAAAACGATATTTTTGGAATAAGGGAATAAATAGAATAAAAAGTTTTGTTGATGTTTGTGATAAAATGTTTTTCTTTATTTTTAAAAAAGGGTGATAATAAAGCTCAATTAAATAATCTCTAATTAATTGCATGCGAGGTAAAATAATTATCGCAATACCCGCTACAGCGTCTTACAAGGAAGGTCTCCATACGGGCATACTCAAAAAAATCGGAAAAAAATACAGAATGTTCTTCTCATATTGATATATATGTTTATAAAAAAATTTTTGGCGGAATCCCGATACAGCGTCCGTAAAAAAATAACGAAATGTTCGTTTATTTGGCGACTTATCACCGGTTGGCGATGAAAAAAAAAATACGCTTTTATGTAGGAAAAAACTTTTTATGTTGAATTTGTTCATATAAATTTAATTTAAATAACTTTAGTTCTGTCATTTTTTATTTATTTTAACTATAGTTTGTCATATATATTTATATGTATTTATAATAAAATTTAAATATCATATTTTACGATTTAAAACAAAATTTAAATTGATTTAAATTATTTCAAGCTCAAAAATAAGGCAGAGAGAACACTGTCGATTTGATTTTGTTGCTATGGAAACGACTTCGTCTTCGATATGGAAACGTATTATTGGCAATCAAATGTCAGCTGACTATAACTTAAAATAGATATTTGCAACTTGCAAAGCATAGAAAATATTTTTACAGTGATAAAATTAAATAACAACAGCAACAAGCAACATATATATGTAATATAACAAATATATAATAACCTCTTTCATTAATTAAGTTTAAATTTATTAAAAACCGTGCATTCTAAAAAACAATTAATAAACAATTTTCAGATGCATTAAAATCGTTTGCTTTTGGTGATGGAAAGTCCTGCTCGCCAAATCGCGTGTCACTTTCGTATTTTCGTGCCAAATATTTTAAAGTATTTTATTTTTTTACAGACTTTCTACTGAAATTCCGCCGTTAAATTTGACTGATCCTTCATTACATACATGAGTAGTTTCACTAGTATTTTTTTAAACATGTTCTGAGTATGCTCTGTAAGGAGACCTTCCTTGTTAGTATTGATGCGTGGCGTACGTAATATGTATATCTCACATTGCAGTAAACATTTAAAACTGGTTAGAAGTTGCGCGATTACGGTTTGGCCATATAAAAAGTCAAAAACATAAAATATAAAATATCTATTTAAAATTTTCTCTTCTTTTACCCCAGTCGTTTATGGGCCCTCTACCAGCAACCCGTCTGCCAAATTTCGTAGCCCTGCGCCCTGTGGTTTCAGAGTTTTTGAGGTTACATAAATTGCGCGCACGGATTTTAATAGGGTAGATAATTTTTACTAATTCTATTTATTTCATTATATCTTCTCCATTTAAATAATGAGTAAAAAACAACTATAATTTATGGATGAATTAATTAAAGGTTCTCTTCATCAAGTGAAATGACGACGATTACCTTTCTGGGGTAGCAGCCCTTTCTTTTTAAGGATTTGTGAAGTTCCCCCTATATGACTATATTTTATTCCTTAATGTTATCAACACATATTTTATTTAACTGAGAAAACAGGAGATACGATAAATGTTTTACAAAAAATTCTATTCAATGTTCATAGTTTTAGTTATATCTTGTTCATAATAAACATTTTATTTCAAACTTCACAGACTTGAATAGCTATAATCTTTAAATAATTCAGAATGCTTGAAAGGGTAAACTTTTATTTAAAGATTCTACCATATTAAGCATATTTTATACATAAATTTATAATGACGAGTAATTTAAAATACTTTATTAAATAGAAGAAATTGCTGATTTTGTGAAAATAAAACAACGATACCCCAAATGACAATAAATCTGGCTTAAACTTTTAAAAATGAGACCTCCCCGTTTCCTCATTTTATGATTTTAAATTTAAAATATAGGTTTTTATTTCTATTTTGTTTATTTTATATAAACAGTTTTAAGGCCAAGTAAGAGTATTTAAAATATTATATTGACTTCAAGATATTAAAAAAAAAAAAAGAAATTAAAAGAGAAATTAAAAAATAACACTTCGATTTATTTTCTATATCTTTTTTTTCTCCTGCTCTATGCAGTATTATAAGTTAGACCTGTTTATGACATTCACATCATCAATACAGTTGACGTTTATTGTGAACAAAATAAACGGAAAAAAAAATACTTAAAAAAATACTGATGGATGAAGAGGTTTGACGACAATTAAAATTGACGTTACTAATAAAAAAATAAATAAATAAGAAAAGTAAATATTTTCTGGGAAAATCAACGTTTTGACAAAAACTCCCTTTAAATTACTTTGATGTACTTTAATATTGTCAAAGTTAGATTAATGTTCAATGAAACTTTAAATTAGTTTTTAACTGATGATACAAAACATACCTTACTAATTATCTTTTGTGCGGAGTTTCTCGAAGTTTTCTAAAACTTTTTTTGACAAATGACGTTATAAACTATGCAGCTTTTATTCGCAAAAAGGAATTACTTATTTGATTTATATTCATTCAAATGAAACAGTAAAAGACAGAATTTAAAAAAAAAATGCTCCAAAAAAGTAGTATTAATAAACAATTAAATTTAAAAAATCAAAAAACTCGACTGAGTAAAAAGCGAACTAATTAATTATTTCTCATCAATGTAAAACATTTTTTTTCAATTCCTACTATTAGCTCACACTCTCGCTATATATATCTTGTTAAAATTCTCAATCGTTAATAAAATACTTATTATTCATCCAATCAAGCTCAAATACTTTTTTTTAAACTTGTAGTGGATGACACTTGAAGTTAATCCAGTTTTTTTCAAATATCAATTCATTAATTTAATTAAATTAATTAATTTTCAATAATCGAGAGAGATCTTGATCAATGTATTTTAAGACCGAGAGAGCCCTCTTCTTGATCAAGGCATTTTAAGCGCCACTAAAAAGGAAAGAAGAATGGGAGAAAAAAATTCTCTTATTGACCTAAGTAGGAATTGACTTAAAATATTTTTTTTTATATTAGTAGTTTATATTACTTACCTTTTTTTTATTTATTTACTTGTATTGATGACTTTTAAGTTGTGTTTAACTGTTAGTTCTTATCTATAAACACTGTTTTGATAAGATCTACAGATGTCTATGATGGTAAGAGTTGCAGTAAAGCTACAGATCCACAATACATACACAACTTCCAGGTTGTATAATATTTTAACGGAGCTTCTGACTGTAAAATAGTCAATGAAACATCGTCTTCATTTTGAAAGGCCTATCCAATGACATGCCACTCAATAGGGTGCGTAATTTTTTTTTTTCGTCTGTACTGCCTTTTTTTATTTTACGGCCGTCATTTTGAATTTATAAAAATAAAACCTAGCCTATAACCATTGGGCCGTTAAGACGAATCGATAGAGACCTCATTCACTAAAATCCATCCAGGCGTTGGAATGTTTCGAGGGTATAAAGAAATCCACATACACAGATACGCGTGAAACACATAACCCTTCTTTTCAGTCAGGTAATAATTATAGATACGTGCTTCAAAAGTTTGGTGCGAAAGTAAAACAGAATTAAAAAAATCTATGTTTCGGAGAGACATGTTGTTTGCAGATTAGTGTTCAGCGTAGTACGGGGTTCTGTATGACACCAACATCAAATTTAGTTCAAAATCTCGGGAATAGAGGGCACTACTGCAGTTAATTCCATGAAATAATTTCATATTTCTCACACAGCGCAAGATTTGGATACAACAAAGTGCACATGTAGTATTCTCTATTTTTTTTGTATTCATATCTTGCATTGTGTAAGCAGTCTGGAATTATTTCATGGAATTAAATGTAGTTGCGCCCTCTATTGTCGATATTTCCAACTTATTTTGTTATTGGTGTCATACGAAATCCCATACCACACTGAATACTTATCTTCAAACCGCATGTCTCTCCGATCTATAGACCTTTATTTATCGTATTTTACTTTCGGACCAAGCTTTTGAAATACCTGGTATATAAATGTATGAATAGGAATGTGAATTCACAAATGGACTAAATTTTCATGCATTAAAAAAAGTCTTCAGAAATACAGTATCGTGTTTCTTAAGAGATAGCTTATTAATGAAAATCGCAAGCAGAATTTCTCTTCTGGTTCTATGCACAGATATAAAATACACATCTACATATTAAAATTTGCAAGCACTGAGTATCTAAAAATATATTAATAAACATTTGCACGTATTAACAAAAAACTTTTACACAAATAAACACAATAACATTTAACAAATAATTAAATTGATAAAATTTTAACAAATTACATTTTAACAAAACATTAGCAATAACCTTTGATAAATTATCTTTTAACAAAGGATTATCTTTTAACAAATTAACTTTTAACAAAACATTATATCTAATTTTTAACAAATTATCTTTAAAAAAAACATTAACTTTTATAAATTAACTAAAAAAAAAAATTCATAATAACTTTTAAGAAAGTATTTTTATAATTTTTCACAAATTAACATAAACTATGTATTAATTTTAAATAAATTATTTTAAATTTTACGGAAATTATTTAAGCTTTTACACCAATTAACTTTTATATTTAAACTTTTGGATAACATAAGATTTAAATTTTGCACAATATGTTTCTTAAAACACAGTAAAAAATCATTTCAAGGTAGTCGGGTATCGTTAATTCGAAATCAATAAATCGAATATTTGCTTAATTCGAGCTAGCATGAAGTCCCGAAATTTTCAATGACAGAATAACGTTAAAAATTTTCATTTATTCGAACCCATTTTCTCTTGACTTCGTTTAATTCGAACTATCGAGAATTCCATTTTTTCATTTTTCCTTACTTTCTCACAGTCTTCAGATCCTTGAAATAACTGTATTTCTTCCATTTTTGCCAGAATTATTCTGAACTAGTATATATATAATTCCGAGCATTTGATATCCGCTTTCTTAGTGCCCCGTCTGTCCATCAATGACACCTCCAACCTCTTTTTGCATTGTGCTTGTTCCTAATCCCTTTTCTAGCATTTCACCCAGTGACATTCCGAGAAATCAACAGGGTGGATACCTGCTAAAGCTAGGGAAAACCCGCTGAGGTTTACTCTAGAAATAAAAAAATATTGTCGATAAATTGGTTGAAAAAGTTAATGCATATGCTTCAAAAAATTATTCAGAGGGATGATGCTTCAGTCATTACTAAATTGTTTCAGAAATAAAATCAACCAGATATATTGCATAACGCAAATATCAAAGGAAATTTACAACGTTATATTTGCATATATTTTTTGTGAGATAAAAAAAAAATAAAATCCTGATACTTTTAATGAAATTGATGCTTTAATTAGCGTTATTTTCTTTTTTACAATTATGTTTCAAGCATTTTTTATGCGATGAATTGAATATGCATTTTCTTCTCTGTTCGATGGTGTAAGCATTAATATTTGTACCATGTTTAGTAGTCACAGAAAATGCAACGAAAAGAGAAATTTGTGGCGAGTCGTTGCCACCGTCAATAATGACGTCATCGTTACTGACGGACTGTTTGCATATCCCTCATTGCATGTTGTGGCACAGGAGACAAGGATATGCAAAGACTAACTTTAGATCCTATAAAACCTTATTTAAAATTACATAATGAAAAAAAAATAGTGCCGTTATATTTCTACGCATAGTTCATACATACTCATAAAACATACAGCCATATATTTAAATTCCTAACATCTAAACACATGCAATAAATATATCCCTCATTTTTCGCACGTGATATATACAATATTCAATACATAACACAAAATCTATATTTGAGTAGCGATTTCGTTAATGGGAATTCCACATCCAGTTGCTTTGGTCATTTGGAAAAAGATAGTATAAGAAAATGCATTAGCCACCGAGACTTGGAATCAGATGAGAAGATGGAATAAAAAAGAGCGATAAAAAGGTGTCTTCTTTCCGCATCTCTTTCATAAATCTGTTTGACTGTTATTTTTGGACTTAAATACAAATCAATATTTGCAAGAATTGCTGAAGATTTGTTATTGAGAAATGGGAGATGTTATAAATATATAAAAGAAATGAGGTTTGCTCCACAAATGAAAGATATATTGAAAATGAAATAGTTGATTAAGTTAATGGGTATGTTTCAAAAAGATATTCAGACTGATTAGTGACATTGTTTTTTCGGCGCGTTGTTCATACACACCCCTAAAACATACATCCATATATTTAAATCCAGAACTTCTCAGCATATGCTATAAATATATTCCTCATTTTTAGCACGTGTGGCAAAAAATATTCAATACCCAACACAAAATCCATATTTGAGTAGCGATTTCGTTAATGGGAATTCCGTATCCAATTGCTTTGGTCATTTGGAAAGAGATAGTGTAAGAAAATGAATTAGCCACCGAGACTTGAGGTCAGAAGAAAAAGTATAATAAAAAAGAGCGATAAAAAGTTGTCTTCTTTCCGCATTTCTTTCATATGTATGTTTGACTGTTATTTTTGGGCTTAAATACAAATCAATAGTTACAAGAATTCCTGAAGATTTGTTATTGAGAAATGGGAGATATTACAAATGTGTAAAAGATATGAGGTTTGCTCCGCAAATGAAAGATATATTGAAAATGAAATGGTTGATTTAGTTAATGAGTATTCTTCAAAAAGATATCCAGACTGATAATGTTTACGGCCACTACCCATATAACACGAAAGCTCCCGAAAACTTCCCCAGGAGCTCCAAGTCATCCCGAATTCCTCCTGATACTAAAATGACAAAATGGGGACTTCCTGAGAAATAGACGTTTAAGATCTCCTCAGGAGTGAGCTCCCAGTGACGTCCTATGGAGTAACGTCCAAGGACGTCAGTCCTGGGAAAGTACCTGGGAAGCTATTCCTGGGGAAGTACCTGGGAAGCTATTCCTGGGGAAGTACCTGGGAAGCCATGCCTGGGGAGGTATCTAGGCAGTCGTTCTTGGGGAAGTACCAGGGAAATCATTCATGGGGAAGTATTTAGGAAGTCTCATTGCTGGCGCCATCTCATGAGTGATTCTGGAGTACAATACTCAATTGCTTTTTATTAAAATAAAGTGAATTCAATTTGATGGGGATCGATTTTTAATGAGTTTGTTTCATATTATTAATTATTCGAGTTATTATTTTTTAACAAATTAGATAATTTTCAATAAATTGTAATTATTTTTAATTATTGCAACAGCTTTTAATCATTTTAGTTAAATTAAAATGTTTAATTCAATATTTCAGTTAATTCATATTTTAAATAATAATTACTATATGTCTTTTAAAGCACATTTTGTCCATTTATCATTATTTTATTAATTTTCATTAAGTAACATAATACATTTTTCTTTTTTATTATTATTAATTTTTTAATGGCAGTTCTGGACCATATATTCTTCCAGTATTTAGAGGTAAAGGTATCTATACAAAGTAAATAATATATCCTTACCGTGTGTTTGTTTCTAAGCAGCAGTCTAAAATGTTTTTGTAAAAATAGTCTAAATTGAGTCCTGCTGTATCTGAGGCTAAGATTTTTCATATTTTGAAAATTAGCTAACATACTTATCAAACCCTGCATTTAAAAAAAATAGACAAAACTGTCACGATGAGAAAAGGGCATTTTTATTTCAGCATATAACACCAACTTAAAGTGAATACAATTCACGTTAAAATGGCACATTTCATTAAAAAAAATATAAGTACTGAGCCGCAACCTCCCCTCCCCCCCACCCCCTGATACGAGGGGTTTTTTTGCAAAGATTTTCAGTTATAAAAAATACATTCTTACAAAATCGGTTAAAAGATATACATTCATGCAAAATTAAGGTTTAATTCAGATTATTATCCCGGGCCTGGGCAGTACCCGCTAAGCTAAGCTCATCTGGTATACTTTATACAGGTGTTGGGAATGAGAAAATATTAACTAAATAGAAGTGTCAATTTTAAGTGTCAGTTCTAGAGGTTTAATCATATTTCGTTTTATTTTATCTTTAATTTATTTTTTAAATATAAGTTTGACTTATTAATTAATCATTTTTCTATTATCTTTTTTAAATTACCATACATAATGTTATTTTCCCCCTCAATAATAAAAGTTAAGCCTCCATTTAAAGAACTTCAGAAATATAAATTACATTATTAGATTCGGAAAATATAAATAAATATTCATCTGTTCTTCTTAAATAACAAATATTTCTGCAGAATTTTAAACTGAGAGGTATTTTGCTTTATATATATAGAGAGAAAGAGTTAAAACTTCTATTTAAGAAACATATTTCCTATTTAGCAAATTTTTAGTTTCGGATATGTATGAAGCATTAATTTTGACGGAACTTCTTTTCTCTTTTAGCCATGGAACTAACTCCATTCTTTTAGCATGCATATGTCCAACAGACTTCTCATATCTCTTCAAGTATCTTTTCTCTGAGATAATCCATAGCTAGGGGTCAGGAAGAATATTGTAACTGGATTACCAGTGACTCTGAATAGAGCGGATCCGCCCCCAATCACTTTTGTCAGCTGAGAATGTCCGTGCATGCTTGGTGCAAGTACATAATACCTGCGAAAGAAAGTTCTTGAAAGGAGGGGAAAAAAAGTGTTATTCCAAGAATTTGAACAAAACCCATTTCTGAAAAAACTAAGCGAAGGCGTTTGTCCATATTTGTGAGAATTTTTTAAAGAGGATTTTTTAATTCAGAGGTTTCTAAAAAAAAAAAGAAAAAAAAATATTTATTTAGTTTGGGATTTATACAAAATAATTTGCTTATAAAATAAAGATCTGATATTTTAAATCAAAGCATTCGCACTTTTGGGCATTTTAAGTCTGAAATGCAAGTTTTATTAACTAAAATTAAATTGCATTTCAAGAAATCACTAAAAATATTTCACATTGTTAATTAAATGAAAAATGGTTCATAATGAATGTCTTATGCACAGAAAGCTTTCACACGATTTTAAAGGTCGTTAAATAGAAATTTAACTGCAAATTAGTTTTGTTTATTACAGTAAGAAAATAAAATAGTTTTGTAGATGTTAAAATTTCATTAATAGTTTCTATTTTTATGTAACATTTTTTGTAACTATTTATGTAACTATTTTTATGTAACCTGTTTTTTCATTGTAATGATGGAATATTGCAATCTATTTTCATCCCAGATCCTGATATGATACAATTTTACAAGTTTGTACAAAAAAATATTTTTTTGATGACAATATAGCATTTTAAAATTTTTATAACGTTATTATAAAGTAATAAATTGATTTTAAAGCATTTTTCAATTCGCCCGCGACAGGTCGTAAATCACCAAACATCTGCAACTCCTACAATCGTATGGGAGTTTGAAAAACAATGAAATTCATGATGCGTCTATAAATGCTCCCAAAAATTGGCCAAATCACAATGAAACTGCAACAATGAAATATTTTAAAGAATAAAAAGTAGAAAAAGGATTATAAATAGAAAAATGAATTGTAAAATATACCTTTTTAAAATATGCCTTTAACAGTTAATAGTCTCCTATTAATTGATTTGTGATTATACGTTCAGAAATCACTGTAGAAATGAAATGTCCAAAAACATGGTTTAAATAATGTTTAATTCCCCCCCCCCCATCTTAAAAAAGAAACAGAGCAAAAAGTAATGTATTTTTTCATAAATTTACTTAATAAGTGCGCTTTTTACCAAGCGTAAAGTAAACTTTTCCTGTAAAAAAAAAAAAAAAAAAAAGGGTGGGGGGGGGGAGAAATAAAAAAGTATTTGCTTTCAACGGATTCTCTGAATTGGAATTTTAAAGTTTAGTAATCATAAAAAGAATTCATATTTTAAATCAAAGTATCCATGTTTTGCATCTTAAATCTCTGGAAATATTATTTTTATTAACTAAAATTAAATTATGTCGCAAGATATCCTCAGAAACGTTTCTCATCATTAATTATATGAAATATAGTACAGAATGAATTTTCTAAGTACAGAATAATTTCAATGGATTTTAAATATGAAAAGCTAAGACAATATTATTGTCATTTAAAAATATAATTTCATGTAGGAATTTGAAAATTCAAAAATATTTTTGTTATCTTAAACAATTATTGATAAGCCTTTTTTTTACTTATGAATTTAAATTTATATTGAATATATACAAAAGGCTACTCATTTAAATTTGCAATAAAAGTTAGATAATTCCGGCTTATATGAAGCACATAAAATATAGATATTTTCTAATTTTGAGTTTCAAAAGAGGGGAAAAATACATGAATATCTTAGAACTCTTCTTATTCAACGGCCCTGTAGCATAATGGATAGAACGCGCGTCTCGTGTTCGTAAGTACCCTGGATCAAACCCGGAAGGTAGAATGAAGGTAAGAAATTTGTTCCCAACAGTCTTTCATATAATTCCGTGTGTGTGCTTGATAATTGTAATGTCTGTTACGTGTGAAACTGTCTGATAATTAGTTAAAGAAAAAGAATTAAATTGCTTTACATTAATTATTTTAAACTATAGCTTCAAAATTTTTTGCGGCATATTAAGTGACCTTGAAGTTTCCCAAAGTCCTCCAATATCACTCCAATATCCTAACATCTTCCCTAGAACCTCCCAGGGAGGATCCTAAAGGAGGTCCTGGGGAGCTCTCCAGGATGCTGCAAGGCGGACATTTTCTGTTCCTGAGGACCTCCTGGTGACAAATTTCTGCATCCTCAGGGATGCCCGGGGGATGTTGGTGTTTTATTGTAAATCTTCCTGGGGATGTCCTGGGGAGGCAAATGTGCTATATGGGTACTAAATTGTTTCAGAAATAAAATCAACCAAATACAGTAAAAACCTCCTTGATCGGTCACCTGTAAACAACGACAACCTCCGAATACCGGCCACATATTGATGGAACCAAACACATTCCATAGCATTACATTAGTACGAACATCTAAATAAGGAATTCTGAACAATGGACGCTCAAAAGTCAGGAGAATTTTTTTAACAATTTCTGGTACAATTTCATATTTATTTGCAAACCAAAATCTGAATCAGATCAAACAAAGTTTACTTAATATGTCAACAAATTGTTACTTAATCTCTTGAACACTTAATCCTTTTCCAAAACTAGACATAGAAGAAGAAGACAATAATGATGGGGAAAATTTAGATAATATTCTTAGAACAGCAATCATAACTAAAACTAACGCCAGTAAGTTTGTGTGTCTGGACAAAGATTTGGCAGTTACTGCTACATTTGATTCATACAGCAAATAGTGGAAGATAGGAGAGAGGAAGAGATAAGTGATGCGGAAGACGATATAGAAGAGATTATAGAATCACCTAAAATTTCCAGTATTAACACATATACCAAATATTTTACGAACCTTAGGGAAATAAAAAAAAATTGCATTAAATCATAATGATGATGAGTTGTACATCAAAACAACTCATACTATTATTTCTTTGGAGAAAGAGGTTTGCAGAAAAAAAACCAACTGATTTTTTTAATGTATTAAAACAACGAATATTAATTAAAATGACTGTATTTCTATTTAAATTTATGTAATTATGATTTTTGAAAAATGAAACCTCTGAATAGCGATCACTTTTCTTCGGTCCCACTGTTAACCGTTATTCAGAGGTTTCACTGTATATATCATAACACAAATGGTAAATGGAATTTATAAAATTATTTTTATATATTTTGCTTGTGAGATTTAAAAAAAAAAAAAAAACTTTTTTTTTTTTAATATTTCTAATACTTTTTAAGAAATGTATGTTTGATTTAGCCTTATTTTTTTTTTTTTTTTTACAATTATATTTTCAACCTCTTTTTCTGGTGCTATGATTTGAAAGTACATTTCACTCCATATTCTATGATATAAGCATTAAAACTGTACAATGTTTAGAAGTCAGGAAAAAATGCAACGGAAGCAGAAATTTATGGTGTGTCGTTGCAACCGCCAATAATGACGTCATCGTTACCGACCGACTGTTTTTGCTTTATAGTCTAGATATATCCCTCACTGGATATTGTGGCACAAGAGACAAACAAGGATATGCAGAAACTAACTTTAATAGTTTACCCTGTAAAACCTTATTTAAAATTACATAATGAAAAACAATAGTGACATTAGTTTTCTATCTGTAGTTCATACATTAGTTCATACATACTCATAAACATACAGCTATATACTTAAATTCATAACATTCGAATACATGCTATAAATAAATCCCTCATTTTCAGCACGTGACGCAAAAAATATTCAATATCTAAAAAAAAAAAAAAAAAAAAAAAAACATATTTGAGTAGCGATTTCGATAATGGGAACTCCGCATCCAGTTGCTTTACTCATTTGAACAGAGATAGTATGAGAAAATGCATTAGCCAACGAGACTAGATGAGAAGGTAGAATAAAAAATAAAAGTGATAAAAGGTGTTTTCTTTCCGCATATTTTTCGTATATCTCTTTGACTGTTATTTTCGGACATAAATACAAATCAATAGCGGAAGATTTGTTATTCAGAAATGGAAGATATTACAAATGTACAAAAGAATTGAGGTGGTGGTGCTCCACAAATGGAAGATATCCTGACTATATTGGTTGATTAAGTTAATGAATATGCATCAAACATATATTCAAAGTAATAATGCTTCGGTTATTACTGAATTGTTTCAAAATTATACTCAACCAGAGGTAATGCATAAAGAAAATATTAAAAAGTTATTTGTAATTTCAAATAATTGTTAATATTTGTATATTTTGCTTGTGAAACAAAAAAAAAAAATACTTTTCTTTTAACTTTTATAATTTTTATAATTCTTTTAAGAAAATCATATTAAATATCACCAAAAAATTATGTAACGTTACTCCACAAAATTGGTGGTAGCATGTTGCCTCCAATTTAATGTAGTAATTTAACTTATACAGGGTGCCCACTCTCAACGGTTTCCAATGGCTAATTCCTAAACCGTTAGTCATAGACATATAGTTCCAATTGGAAAAATGTTTTAAATAATGTAAAGAAACATTTTAAAAGCGATTTAGGTCAATCGAAATTTTTTTTAATTACGAAATTTAAATTTTTATACGGTCCCCTGTCCTATAAGTTATATTTAGTAAAATTTTCGTACTGCACTGACAAGTAATGCAAAAGAGCGTAAGTAATACAATAACAAGTAATACAATATCTGCGTTCATATAACTAAAATTAACCGAGTTATGAAACTTTTAAAATGCATGACTTATGCCACTTTTCCGCATCTGAACCCAAATCAGCTCGGCCATGGTTTGAGGGGTCATATACCAAGTGCTTAAAGTATTCGCAGAACTTATTTCATGTGTATCTGCGCTTTGAAAAAAATTTCGATTTAACGATTGAATTAACTTTTATTAAATTTCATATTGGCTAAAATAATTGTATTTTAACATATGTTTTATTTTCTAAGGATTTGAGACAGTTTCTTTTCATGATTTCTTTTAACAAAAATTAGGTTATTTTTATTTTATTTAACTTCAACGATCGTATGTATGTTTTTCCAGTTCAAAATTTGTACTCGAACTTTAACTCACTTTCAAATATCCGAACGAGTTTAAATTTTACATGCTGGCAGGCAATCTAATGTTATTATGAATTTCGGTGGCTAACACTTATACTCGTTTTACAGGATAGCACAAAAATTCCGGATAGATTGCCGCCAAGAAATTTAAGAAAAAGTATTAGATTAGATAACTCAAGGCTACGATGGTTGTGTTTTTTAACTTTTATGTATTTTTTAGCATTGATTTCGAAAATTACCTTAATTTTTAACCATCGTGTCAGGATTTTTCGCAAATCGTAAATTGTCAAAGTTAAAAAATAACAAAAATCGGATACTTTGAAATAGGAGATGGCAGTGTTTTTTAACTTTTGATAATTGATTTTTTTGTACTTTTGCATCTGAAAATGACCTTCATTTTTAACTATCGCGTTAGAATTTTTTTGCAAATCGTAAATGTCAAAGTTAAAATGTAGGGAAAATTTGATACTGTAAAACAGATGTAAAACTTTTTTTATTTAATTTAATTTTATTTAATTCAATAATTTATTCTTTTTTCTTTTGGCTTAGACTCTGATTCTTACAGCTAAATAGCTGAGGGGTTCGATGGGGTGAGGGAGAAGATTCAATTTTAACTGTTAACTTTTTAACTTTAAAAGTTACAATTTGCGTAAAATCCTGACGTGATTGTTAAAGATGAAGGTCATTTTCGGATTCAGCGGTAAAAAAGGCATAAAAATCAATTATACAAAGTTAAAAACACAACAATCACATCTTTTTCTTTTTTTAGTTTTAAAATTTGCGATTTGCAAAATACCTTTACGTGATGGTAAAAAATGAAAGTCACTTACGGATTCAGCGGTACAGAGAATACAAAATAATCAATTATCAAAAGCTAAAAAGTATTACTTAACCCAACTTTTGCAGGCTAGCGTAATCTAATAACATTTTAAAATATGTATAATTTTGTAAAGAATTGAGGCTGTTAATTTTCATCATTTTATTTAACAAAAATTCTGGTTTTCTTTTCTTCTTATAATGTTTATTACAAATTGTATAATTTCCATTAATATGTCAGAATGATTAAAGATTTCAAATTTATATTGCAATGTTAATTTTACTTTCAACCATTTTTTAATATGTCTGACAAAATTATATTACTACTAAATTTGTGAATGACCCTTAACTTGCAGCAAAAAGTAATGCTCCAAATTTAAACAGCTATTACTTGGTCAGTTTTAATTGTAGAATAACGGGACTTTTTTTTGTCTTATATGTCAGTGTAACAGGAAAATTTTACTAAATATAACTTATAGGACTGGGGGACCGTATAAAAATTTAAATTTCTTAAATTTTTTAGGAATGTTTATATTGACCCATATCGCTTTTTAAATATTTCTTTACCTCTTTTAAAACATTTTTGTAACTGAAACTATATGTCTGTGACTAACGGTTTACGAATTAGCCATTGGACACCGTTGAGAGTGGACACCCTGTATAATGGTGTGATTTAAGCTGATATAACTGGTGTAATATTCATATTGGTGTGACGTAACACCTGTTACATCCGTTAAATTACTCCACTTTATGGAATAATTCAAGGCTACCACCAATTTTATGGAGCAACATTACATAATTTTTTTTTCAGTGTCTTTATTGAAAAATAAAGTTTATTGAATAATAACCAAGTAATGCGAAACATTTTCAAGACGTATTTGTTATCTTATTCTTTACACTGTATACTTTTTACATTACACATGCAACGTTATACTTTTAGTTTACACAGATTTTGAATAAATACAGCCGTCCATTCAAAAACGTAACTGACCTACGTACTATCAAAAGTCATTCTTTGTTTGGATTCGCGAAGCACTTATTTAATAAGATAAATGTTTGAAAGTAACAATATTTTTATAATTATTTGAATTTTAGAAATGTAAATTCAACCAAATAACTAAGAATTTCCTCGGAATTTTTTATGATATAACGAATTTAACAATAAATTTTATTTATTTACAATTCTTTTATTGCCACTTTGCAAAAACAAAATCATAATATAATTGTTTTAAAACGCGTAAGTATCGTCTGCGTAAATGATTTCACATAATCAGAATAAATTGTGTATTTGAATTCTTAACACTAAAAAATACTTTTATATAATTGAATGTAAATAATTGAATTTTCACAAATTTTAATTTATTAAAAATAGGCTATATTTTTCATAAAAAAGGTATTTTAAAAATTTCATGAAAGAAATCGTGAAACAATTTAATTAATCATGATTCTATCTATAATGACTAACTCCATGATTTATTTTTTCTTCTGAAAATATACGTGTTTCATTTTTTATTTGAAAAATGCGTCCGTAATAGAAAAAAAATGTATAATAAAATAATTAAAAAATAATTAAAGGTTATTCTGTAAAAAAATAATAGTCTGCAAATGTATAGATTATAATTTATTTTTATGTTTAATTTCAAGTCAAAATACTGAATAGTTTTTTTGTAAAGTGTACGACAAAATGTAATTTGTGTATGTTAGCGCGACGCAGGTAATAAATCGCCAAACATTTCTCCCGTCGGATTTTTTTCTTTTCTTTTCTTTTTTTTCTTTTTTTTTTATTATTTTTTTATTTTTTGTATTTCATTATCATTTTATTTAAAATACAAAATTTTCATTTAAAACTGAAACATTTAAAATTAATGGCTCTCACTTTTTCTTTTTTTTAAGAAGTAAAAAGAAAAATATTAGGCAGATATGCCATATACCCACCGGGGTACCTAATTGGCGCCAAAATGGCGTTATTTTGTCTGGCATTGAAACCCGGTTATTGTTGCTTCTATATATGAATAAATGTTTATTTACAGTTATTTTCTTTTAATTTAAAAAAAGTTATAAATTGTTTTGTGCTATTGTTATTAATTAAAGTTTTTTTTATTTATTGTTATTTCATTTAAAAAATAATAGAAAATAATTTAAAAATGCATATGTAACTGGTTTTCGAAAACGAGATTTTCGCCAAATTGTCATAAAAACCCAGTGCGTATATCACATCTGTTCCAAATCACTACAACAATAGTCTAAATCATGTGACTGTCATAAACAGTTCTGCGTTGACCGCTTCGCTTTCTATGTGCCAATTAGTCATTTTGTCGCTTTAATGTTAGCCGGGCTCAAGTGATAAATCACATAATATTGTCCCATTGCCATCATTTCATCTATATTATAATAGTCCAAGTCATGTGACTGTCATAAACAATTACGGGCTTACCCATTCGCCTTTCATATGCAAGGTGGCTATTTTTAATCAAAATTGTTTTTTCGAGTAAAACTACATGAAATTTGCCGTGATCGCAAAGAATTCTCGGTACTTTTATGTTAGCTGGGAACAAATTTTGTAAATAGCATTTTAAAGACTCCAATTAGCCTTTTTTGTTTCTCGCGTGGTAAATTAAAACAATGCTTTGATGTTGAAATTTTATGTCATAGTTTATGGTATTATTTTTCTTTTTCTGTTATTTTTCTCTTTTTATTTATTTTATATTTTATGAAATAATGGCAAGTCATGAATTTTAAATGTTTCAGATTAAAATTAAAGTTAGGTGTTTGAAATAAAATGAGTGAAAGGTTTATACTTTTAATGAAATACGAAAAAATGCGACGAGAATATTGTTTGGCTATTTATCATCTATGCTCAGCTAAAATAAAAATACAGACTTCTCGATTTCTCTAACAGAATCTCCCGATTTGGTAAAGGACTGAGACAGTAAATTAAATTATGAATAACAGCAACATGTTACAAAGATTAGCATACATTTAAGGGAGACCAAATTGGTCGCCAAGGGCGGCTAGTATTAAATAATGCAACAAATCATCACATTTAATTTAAACTTCAAAGCAATGTTTTAATTGTACTACTTAGTTATCCCGTCAACCAATTTCGCCAAATTATACAAATTGACATAATATTTATAAAACGAAAGAACAAATAAATTAGTATAACACTAATAAAAATACAAATAAAACGTCGAAATAAAAATCACTTGATGGCCTAAACACGTGTAACTTCCTTAAAGTCAAGTGAATGTGACATTTACGATGAACCATTACCGACATTTAATCTTATATAGGCGATAGATTTTTGGTTGACTGGATAACCAAGTAGTACCGTTTTAATTTATCACTCGAAAAATAAAAAAAAATGCTAACTGGCGTGTTAAAAAAAGAGGCTATTGGCCAGATTTGTACCCGGCTAGCATAAAAGTACCAAGAATTATTTGCAATCATTTTATGTAGTTTAATTCGAAAAAATAATTTTGATTCTTTAATCAAAATGGAAACCTTTCATATGAAAAGCGAAGGGATCAGCTCGTAATTGTTTATGGCAGTTACATGACTCTGTCTATTATAATGTAGGTGAAATGATGGCAATATAGTAATATTTGGAGACTTATCACATCTGTGACTGGCTAACATTAAATTACCAAAATGGCTGCCTCGAATATAAAAAGTGAAGGATTCCGCCCGTAACTGTTGATGATAGTCACATGACTTAGGCTATTATTATGGAGATTGTTTTCAATTCTAAAAACAGCGCAAAGAATAATATTTCATTACCATTAAAAATTTATTTACACCTGATTATTAAAAACAGAAAAATCTTTAAAATTACTATTAAATGAGTACGTGCTAAAAGCAGGAAAATATTGAAAATTATGTCTTGAAAATTGTATTTACATGTGGATATTAAAAGAGAAAGGAAACTTTAAAATAATAAATACATTAATATGCGTTTAAAACCTTTCAGGTGCAAGGTACTTCTATTCGTAAAACGTTGAAATCAGTGAATGGCACCAGAATTTACAAACAAATTTACTTCGAAATAAGAAATTGATTTTGTTAACTTACTTAATAAAAGGAAATTTTTCATTCCTATATTCTGGTGCCAATGTGGCATTTAAGTATTAAAATTAAGTGGTCCAAAAATGAACCACCGGCCTTGAAGGGGTTAAAGCAGTAAATTGCAGTAATTGTAGTAAATTGTATTATGTCAATCGTATTAGAACGCTGTTAGAAAATATAGGGAAGCAAAGACTCTGTTTACTTAATTCACTTTATTTTAGCTTCTTTTCAAATGTTTAACTGATCTTCTTTAATCAAACACGAAAACAACCATTGGATGTCTTAACAGCCACTGATTCGGCCTTAATTTTTCGCAATGAAAGGGAAATGAATGGAAACCTGTTTACAGGGAGATCGCTACAGGTTTTTTCATTATAATTCAATCTTCTCTAATCTTTTTAAAACAGATCAAATTAGCGTGCTTTTACATTCAGCGGTGTCTGAACGGGGGTTAGTGAGCGTAGCTTGCAGGGGGCAGAGCCCCCTTTTAATAAGATAAATATTTGAAAGTAACAATGATTTTACATTAATTTTGCATCTTTATTAAGCACAAAAATTATTTTATGTTTTGGCGAATTTTAATTTTAGAAATGTAAATTCAGCCAAATAACTAAGAATTGCATCGGAATTTTTTATCTAATACATAAAAATGAAAATTTGTCTGTCTGTCTGTCTGTAATGCTATACAAATCCACAGTTTGGAAGCCAGAATTGTGAAATGTTATGTATATGTGTATTAAAACACGGCCGAGGCAACTAAAGAAATCCGGAATCGAAATAATTTATATTTTAATTTTTATTAATAAAAAACCACCAAATTTTCAGCATTTTCCTATCAAATTTAAACATTTTTCGTTATAGCAGCTGCCAATAAAAAAAATTCACAATAAAATTCTTACCACAACAAATACCTTTCTATTGCGAGACGCATTGCATATTACGTACGCCACGCTGCAATATTAAAAAGCTGTAGCGGGTATTACGACAATTCTTTTACCTCATATGAAAATAATTAGAGATTATTTAATTGCACTTAATTATTACACATTTTTAAATATAAAGAAACACATTTTATCACAAACATCAACATTTTTTTTTTTTAATTCCCTTATTCCAAATCCAAAGATATCGTTTTTATCGTCTGCTGCCTTAGTAGCATGATAAATTTAATTTCATTTTAGAAAAAGCACAAAGTAGTAACATATTTGACTAAATCGAATAGTTGTTTTTAATTATGGTTTTAGAATTAAATTCATGAACTCCCGTACATAGAGCGGGTTAAACAGTTAGTTTATGATATAAAGAATTTAACAATTAATGTTATTTGTTTACAACTCTTTCGTTTCTACTTTACAAAAAAAAATCATAATATAATTCTTTTAAAATGCGTAAGTATCGTCTGCGTAAATGTTTTCACATAAGAAGAATAAATTATGTGTTTGAATTCTTAACACTGAAAAATAATTTTATTATTGAATGTAAATAACTGAATTTTCACAAATTTTAGTTCATTAAAAATAGGCTATAATTTTCATAAAAAAATTATTTTAAAAATTTCATTAAAAAAAATCGTGAAGCTATTTAATTAATCATGTTTCTATCTGCAATGACTAACTCCATGATTTTTTTTTTTTTCTGAAAATATACGTGTTTCATTTTTTATTTACAAAAATGCGTCCGTAATGGAAAAGCATGTAAAATAAATTAATTAAAATAATAATTTTTTTTAAGTTATTCTGTAAAAAAAAAATAATATTGTGCAAATCTACAGGTCATAATTTATTTTTATGTTTAATTTCAAGTCAAAATGCTGAATAGTTTTTTTGTAAAGTATACGACAAAATGTAATTTGTGCAGACCAGTAGAGGATTCGCTTCGCTCATCCTAATAAATTTAGTTCTCACTTTTGGCACATGATGCAAAAATATTCAAAACCTAACACAAAATCCATATTTGCGAACCCTAGATCATTAATGTGCATTGCACATCCAGTTTCTTTGATCATCGAGAAAGAAATAGTATAAGGAAATGCATTACTTAGACTTGGGTAGGTAGAATAAAAAAGAGTGATGATTTTATGTTTATTTTTCATATCATTTAATTATTACTTTTGGACATGAGTACAAATCAATAGTTGTGAGAATAGCTGGATATTGCTTACTAAGAGATAGGAGATATTACAAAAGCGTAAAAGAAATGAGATTTGCTCTACAAATGAGAGTGAAATATTGTCAATAAGTTTGTTGATTATTTTAATGTGTATGATTGAAAAATGTCAGAATAAGAAAGTTTCAGCCATTACTAAACTGTTTCAAAATTAAAATTATCCGAAGAGAATACATAGCACAATTATTTAAAAATAATTCATAACTATAGGGTAAAGTGCCCCTATTTCGTCCTCTCTTCTAATTCCGTCCCCTTAACTTCTCCGCTTCTGTGAAAGTGGCGCCACTTATGACGCAAGGCATAGGGAACAGGAGGTAGAACGTGTCAGTGTTGAAAGTTTCGTTCGCCAAGGTGAATACATAAAATAAAGACGGCAAATTTCCTCTTTTTAGAAGATCTGAGTTCTTATTACGTCGTTCCTAGAACGTTATTTACTATACTGTAAGTATTTATTTCTTATTCATTGCATGTATTTTACATTGTAAGATGCTGACAGTAGCATACAGTGATTTTTAGGACCCTCAGTTCACCTTACGGGAACTGAAACTCCGTCATTTTGGGAAGTAGCGTGGTCCCAATTTCCTCCCCCTTGCATTTTTTATTTTCGTACCGGGGACGAAATTAGGATTGCCTTTTAATTACATTTTTTTCAATTTTTTCCTCATGTTTGGATAGCTAAATGTTTCGTTGTGTTATTCTTCCACTGACAATAAGTACATTTATTTGTGCCTTACTGTAATGTAAATTAAATTACTTACTCATTTAGAAATAAATTTTGATTTAGTTATAAGTTAAGCCTCGGCGTATTGGAATTTTTAGGGGGACGATATTGGGACCTTTTTTTCTTTTGCATTTTTTAGATACTTTTGGAATAACAATTTTTCGCATTGTTAAATTTTTTTTGTACGATATTTGCCTATGTTTCTATTTGCGTGGGTAATTAGTCTATGTAAAATCCAAATTTGGTAAATTTTCATTGTAAATTATAACTTCCAAGGTCTTAAAAGTGACTGGGGGACGATAATAGGGCACTTTACCCTATATAATTACTAATGTTTGTATATTTGGAATGAAGCCTAGTAGCATAGCGGTCAGTATGCTTGTCTACGACGCTACGTGCTGAGAGTTAGACTCACGGCTAGGCAAGATTCACTCAACCTTTCATTGCTTAGGGATCGACAAAATGAGTACCAAGCTATCTTGGTAACTAAACACTGAGTATCCCGCGTTAGGCTAACGACCTGTCCTTGCAGGTTTTGGACACCGTAGGTCCTGATCCTTAATGCATCGTAAAATAACAGGTTTAGTTTCATATTTTTAATAAAACCCCCATAATGCAATACTTTTGCGAGATATATTTGTCTGCGTTTAGTTTAAACATATACAGAATTAAAAAATAAACCAAAAATTTAAATTACCGTGTTTACTCGCGTAATAGTTGCACTTTTTTTACCAATTTTCCATTGTGAAAGTCTAGGTTCGACTAGTATGCTGAGAAATCTACAACACAATATTGTACACTCTAATGCTAACACATTACTGGCTTAAAAAAACCCATTATAATACAATTAGTAACTTACTAAATATTGCCAGATTATGTGCTGTTTATTGAATACCCTTTTCCTTTTTATGGTAATAGTTTTACAGACATAAAATTTAGAAATAATCTTTGTGAAAATATTGACAAAAAATTATCATAATAAATCACTTTCAATGAAGGTATCAGTATCACTATTGTAATGTGAATCGGTGTACGAAAAATCTCCGTCATTCCCTAAAATGTCATCTTTGCATACGCCCAAAGCATTGGAGATATCTGTCTTCTTAAAACTTTTTGAAATTATATCGCTTGTTATTAAAGTCTCTTTTACCTTCTGAAAGTTCCTTCTTCGCATCATCAACAAGATGTCCTCGGAAGCTATCGAGTATCAGCATGGCTAATTTTTTGAGCAATGCTCCAGGCCTTTTCTTCAAAACATTGCGAACCCAATCTTGCCCAACATTGCGAACCCAATTTTTTCATCCATCCAAATTTGAGCGAAGAAAATATTTTGATGATTTTTTCTGCTTCAAAATGGGGGTGCGACTTTTACGCGAGGGCGACTATTACGCGAGTAAACACGGTATGTCTATTCAATGTCTATAATGAAATTTTGAAAAAAAAAATATTCATACTTTTGTTGATATTTACAATATTATTGTAAACATATATTTTTACGATACAGTGATTTTTGTCAACAATTAAATTATTATTTAATGATAAAATATTCATTAGAAACTCTATTTTGTGCTTTTAGTTCACACCTAATTCACACATAAAAAACTGTAATAATTTGTAATAATGTTCATATATTTTGTTTAGTAGATTAGAAATGTTTTCTCAATATTTGTATAATGACATTTTGTAAAAAAAAAAAAAAAAAAAAAAAAAAAAAATGTCTATTTTTGTTTATATTTACAAAGTTACTTTAATCATATATTATTACGTCACAATGATTTTTACCAAAAGTTAAATTATTATTTAATGATAAATAATTAATTAGAAATAACTTTTTTGTGATTTTACTTTCCTTAGATATAAAGTTTACATCTGCCATATCAGCTAAACCTTCGGATTACTTTAAGTTCAAATAAAACTATTTTGCACAAGATATTTTACTCAATAAATAAAATCAAACAAGGACTACATAATACAAGACCATTTTATTAAAAAAAAATCTGGTTGAAAACATGTATGATAATCCGAAAGTTTAGAAATTATGACCCATGTAATATTCGTAGCCTCGAAGTACCCATAAATAAATCCATAACTTTTGGCACAAGATGTACAAATATTCAATACCTAATACAAAATCCATATTTCATGATGCGAATTCGTTAATGGGCATAGCACATCTATTTGCTTTGGTCATTAGGAAAGAGATAGTATAAGAAAATGCATTAGCCACCGAGTCTTGGACTCACATGGGAAGGTAGAGAAGAGAATGTGATAAAAATATGTTTTTCATCCGTGTCTGTTTTAACTATTATTTTTGTGCGTAAGTACGAATAACTAAATATGAGAATAACTAATCGGAAATATGAAAAATGTCTATAAAACAAATTATATTTGCTCTACAAATGAGAAAATGTCGCCCGTAAATTGTTGAAATTCAGAGTATGCTTTAAAAATAAATTCGGTGTCAAAACGTTGGAGAAAATGAAGCTAAACATTCGTAAACGTTTGCAAATGTTAATTATGTCAGAAACAGTGTGAAAACTGGATTATAAAATTCCATCTTTACATAAAAAACCAATTTGAATCTCTCTATTCTAAAAAAAAAAAGTAATTATCGCTGTCACCGCCGCCGCCGGTTTTGAATTTTTTGTGACCGAGGTCTTTCTTCGTTAATATTAAGAAAACTAATGCATACAAAAATATGAAAATCGGTAGTATTATACAGAAACGTTTGAAAAACACCCTGATGCAGACAGTTTTCAAATCGAAGAATTATTTAAAGAGATATTTAATGCTAAATTTGGACAAAATCGTTCCACTAAAAAAGGTTTATAAGAGCAACAACTATTCATGGGAATTTAATCATTTTTAGATCATTTTATACGTTTGAAGTTTCCGATGTGCAGACTGTATTATTTTTTTTTTTTTTGGAGTCATTTTTTGAGGTTTTATTTCTATTTTAAATTCAAATTTTCAGCATTTCGAGAGATATTTTTTACTTATTTCAGAAAATTGTACTAATTTAACCTGTTGACAACTGTATAAAAGCGCAAGCAATAATGTTTGCTTCAAATTAAAAATTTATTTACACGTGACTATTATAAACAGGAAAAAAACTTTCAAATTAGAATTAAATAATGACGTATAAAAAGCTGGAACTTATTGAAAATTACTCCATAAAAACTATATTTACACGTGAATTTTAAGAGAGAAAGGAAATTGTAAAATAATAAATTCATTAACATGCTTTAGAAGCCTTAAATAGAAGAAATTACGTCATATTTACGTCACATTACAGTTATTGTATAAAATGAACACAAAATAATATTGCAAAACAGTTTAAATTTAGAAATTGCGCTAGACATTTATTTGATATTTTGAGAGGATAACTTTTCAACTATTTTTGTTACAAAAGCGCAAATAATATTTCACTTCTAACAAAAGTATTTTCACGTGAATATTAAAAAGAGAAAAAATAGTTTGGTCAAAATTACGTCAGATTAAAAACGATTAATTTAAAATGTCTTATTTAAAAGAACTTTTTTTTTGCTTTTTTAAAAAAATACCAGGAGACAAAGACTCTGTATAATTCCTTTTATATTAGCTTATTTTGAAATGTTTAACTTATTTTACTTAATCAAAGACGAAAACAGCGATTGTATTTTTGGTACTACTTAGTTATCCCGTCGACCAAAATTCTATCATTCGCCAAACTATAAGATTAAATGCCAATAATGGTTGATCGTAAATGTCACGTTAATTTGACTTTAAGCAAGTTACACGTGTCTACGTCATCAAGTTATTTTTATTTCGACGTTTTATTTGTATTTCTATTAATGTTCCACTAATTTATTTGTCCTTTCTTTATTTAAAATAAAAATTGTGTCAATTTATATAATTTGGCGAATTTGGTCGACGGGATAATCAAGTAGTACCGCAGCGTATTTGGCCTTAAAATTCCCCAATCAAAGAAAAATGAAAGAAATCCGTTTATAGGGTGATCGTCACTGTTTTTTATTATTATTATTATTATAATTCAATCTTGCGAAATCTTTTTAAAGCCGATTGAATTAGCGTACTTTTAGATTCTGCGGTGTCTGAACGGGGGTTGGCGAGCGTAGCTCGTAGGGGGCAGAGCCCACTAGTTAAATAAAAGAATGTAAATGCCCACTATTTAACGTAAAAAACCGTACTTTACCCGACGATCAGTTCGTCAATGTGTAGTACAATTCTAGCTACTTTACTCTTTAACCATTTATCTACTGACGGTACTTATAAGTACCACTAACTTTAAACTTTTATCCCTTAGAGAATATTACTAATATTACATGGTACTTTGGAGGAATACTCTTTTAACTTAAGTATCTTTGCAGGCTATATGGCAGCAGTAGTTCTAGGTTCTTTATTTTATCGAGGAAGGATGCTATCTTTGAAACAGTCGATGTGTTTTGTGCCGACATTTTGCACAGATTCTCACGTTTGTCTTTTTATTTCTGCAAGCATATGAAAGGATGCAAGGTAACTGATGTATTTTTTTTTTGTGGGTTCATTATGATCTTAGAATACAATTTAGCTAGCTATTTTAAGTGAAGGGTCTATGTAATTTATTCAACAGTTGGATTACTCGGCGGTACTTATAAGTACCGTCAGTACATTGGGTGATGGAGAAAGCCTTCTTATTTACTTTTCGTCTGTGTAGTTTTGTATTTTTTCTACTTGCTTTATAATGTAACTAGCAAACCCCGCGGCTTTTCTCGCGTAATAGTTGAAATATGCCAAGTGATATTTGCAATGAATATTTTATTAAAAGAACACTTTTTGGAATAATTCAAAAATTATAAATTAAGCCACAGTTTGACTAAACTTCATTATAAAAGTGCAATAGACAGAAATGAAATTTTAATTAATAAGAACTAAAACTAATTCCAAATACAGACAATCCGAGCACAGACAATCACCTCATCGAGTTCACGGATGAAATTCAAGGATTAGTTAAATCTTGATTCGCATATTAAAACGCAATTGGTCTGTCAAGGTCTTGGTGGAAAACACAGGAAAACCCTATTTCAGCGTCTGACTCTTAGGTTTACCATTGTGTTTTCCTCCACCCAAATGTATGAAAACATGGAGGACTGGGAGCAGGAAAACACAATGTTAAACCTAAGAGTCAGCCACTAAAATTGGGTTTTCAGGTATTTTCCACCAAGATATAACTTGACAGACCGATTGCGTTTTAATATGCGAATCGAGATTTAACTAATCCTAGAATTTCATCCGTGAACTCGATGAGGTGAATGTCTGTGCTGCCGGTTCCCGGTCTATTACCTTTTCCGTTTTAACCAATACAGAAAAGAAAAATCCATACGTCAAGCATGCATTATGAAACACTTTCCAAAATTGAACCATTTGGAAACGTATCACACATTTGAAACCAAAAATCAAAAATTCCCTTCTACAGCCGAAAAATGATCCGAATTCTTTGAACAGCCCTGTATAGGATATAAGAATTTGTATCTATAACTTACATGCATGCAAAAATATAGATCAATTAGGAAGCACATACCACAGTTTAAAATTCTCCTTCAGCAGTTTCCGCTAATAAGGAGAGTAGTTACTTACTTACTTACTTACACAATGGTGCTACAATCCATGTAGGATTTTGACCTCCCTCAATATACTTCTCCAGACCTTCCGATCTCTGGCCTTTACTTTATAATTTATAATTTGGTTTTCTGCAAGATCTTTTTCTATCTCTTTTATCCAACTCTTCCTGGGTCTACCAATACTTCTTTTCCCAATTAAATTACCACTATAAATCTTCTTTGTGCTTCGCTCATCCCTCATTCTGATTAGATGGCCTAACCATTGCATTCTTCTTAATTTTATAGTATTTATTATATCTTTTTCATTATATAACTGTTCTAACTCCATATTTGTCCTTATACGTCATGTATTGTCTTCTTTAATAGGTCCAAAAATTTGCCTTAAGATCTTCCTTTCCCAAGTGATAAGTAGCTTTTCATCTTTTTGTGTAGTGGTCCAGGTCTCACTTCCATAAATTACTATTGGTTTTATAACAGTTTTATAAATTTTAAGTTTGGATGTTCGAGATATTAGAGATGATTTTAGAATGTTTCGAAGAGAAAAATAGCATCTATTTCCTGCTGCAAGTCGGGTTTTAATCTCTGCTTCTACCATATTATCACAGGTGATCGTAGATCCTAAATATATAAATTCTGTTACTTCATTAAATTGTAATTCATTATTTATTGTTAAAGCTGCTGTTGCCTGTGATTTCACTCGGTCCATTTTCATGTATTTTGTTTTTTCTTTATTAACCACGAGGCCTAGTTTTCTTCCTTCAGTGTCTAATTTATTGTATGTTTCAATCAAGACTTTCTTATTCCTAGCAATTATATCAACATCATCTGCAAATGCAAGGATTTGGAGGGAGCGATTCATAATAGTACCACCTCTGTTGTTGTAAATACTTCTAATTATTTTCTCCAGGCATAAATTAAAAAGAATTGTCGAGAGAACATCACCTTGCTTTAGACCTGAATTCACTGCAAATTCTCTTGAAAGTCTTCCCTGTACCTTAACTTTAGCTTTTGTATTTTCCAGTGTTAATTTTATAAGCTTAACTATTTTATCAGGTATTTTAAATTCCTTTAATATTTCAAATAACTTATTTCTGCTTATACTGTCATAGGCCTGTTTAAAATCAACAAACAATTGGTGCAAACTAATGTTTTGTTCATAGAATTTTTCAAGGATGTTCCTGATACTAAAGATTTGATCCACTGTTGATCTTCCTTTCCGTGAATTATTTTGTGCAACCCCATATGTAAGGTATAGAATTTGTTCACAACGAGTAACATGCAAAAAAGAATTAGTTACATTTAAGAGCGCAATCAGAAATGAGAAAAGCATTTCCAGCTAATATTGCTCAAAGACAGTACTGTAACCGATTTCTTTTGTGTGGCCGTGTAAACGAAAGATAAATGATACCGGGTGTCCCAAAAATGACGGATGGATTTTAAAATTCAATAACTTGCAAATGGTGACAGATATTAAAAAACATTCTTGCTAGAATGTTATGTATGATGTCAGAAGTTTTTGTACAGTGATTCTTGATTTTAGTTCGAATTTTAAACAATAGACGGCGCTGAGACCAATAGGTGCTCGGTCCAGACACGATTTCTGATACTTCGGGATCCATTCAATGCATTTTAATCTCCTTTTTTCGCACGGAAGAAGAGAGAGGCCGAAAATCGAGCCTTAATTTAGCGGTTATTGCTTGCAGCGTCATCTATCGTTGCTATTTATAACTAAAACTGAGAATCGCACTCCTGACATCTTACATAACACTCCTGTAAGAATTTTTTTAATATCTGTCACCATTTACAAGTTATTGAATTTTTAAATCCATCAGTCATTTTTCGTCAGACGACCGGTATGAACGCCCTATTCTATAGCAATCATCTTGTAGGGAAACTCAGTGATTTATATTAATTTCAATACATATGAAATTGAGTTACGTCACAAAATTACATTTCAAACGATTTTTCCCAATTGGCCATAATGTAACGTGATTCTTTTGAGTACCCTGTAAATGAGCCATTAATGCTACACAGTTTATATTTAATACCAAACATGCCGTTGTCATAATCATTAAAATATGTCAATTGCACAAAATTCCAAGTATATTTAAGCAATTTAGAAAGTGGACAGACAGACAAACAGACAAACCAAATTCCTAAACACTTTTCAATTACTGATGAAAGTGTTAAAAATTAACAAAATATTGCATTTGACATAAAAAAAAGGACTCCGTCTGCATTCATAATTATAAAAACTTTACAAAATAACAGACATTACATTAAAGGATAAAAACACTAAAAACAATTTAAAAGGACGTTTCGGATTTATTCTGCATCCCTCATCAGCTAATTCTTAACGTAAAAGTCATTCTAGGTTTTAAAGTTCAGCAAGTAGAAAAACATTACATCAAGTTGCTGCAGCATTTATGCAAGTCGTATTTTTTTGGAAGTTTGGTACAGAAGAACTGCTGATTTAGCAATTAACGAGGCTGCATCTCTACCGATAAAATATTCAATTTTGTTTTAACTATGATTTTTTGGCAACTTGATGTAATGTTTTTCTGCTTGTTGAACTTTAAAACCTAGTATGACTTTTACGTTAAGAATTAGCTGATGAGGTATTCAGAATGAATCCGAAACGTCCTTTTAAATTGTTTTTAGTGTTCTTATACTTTAATGTAATGTAATGTAATGTCTGTTATTTTGAAAAGTTTCTATAATTAAAAATATTGCCTGTTTACTCGGCCAAGACCAGGTAGTCTGTTTATTTGGACATCTTTTTGGTTTAACTATCTTTCGATGTAATACGCGTTTCGATTTGAACAAGTTTTTATGTATTAGCATTTATTGCAACTGCGCATCAAATACAAAATGTTTAAAAAGTTCTTTTGAGATATGGTTATAAAATATTTTGAATCTATTGTAAATATTGATTGTTTAAATAGTTTGTTGTAAAAAAATCATACCGCTGGATTATTAGTTTTTTTATAAAGAAAGAGGAAGAAATGAAATAAAGGAACCTAATGTAAAGTCCTGTTAAAATTATCAAAACCTTCTTGGAGCAGCATTGATGAGTACAGCGGGTAATCGGTTAACCAACTGTTCGGTTTACGAACAGATCAGTTAACGAACGCTTTCGAGAGAGATTTTTATGAGCGGATATCGAACACGTGTTCGGTTAACGAACACCTCACAAGAAAAGCCTAAAAGAAGCAACTCTGTGTTTCAGATTTTAAAGCTATATTTAATTGCATCTATTGTCGACTTTGTATGGAACATTTCATTCGACGTAGTGTCGAACATTTTAACACTTATATACATATGACTTAATTAATTCATGGGTCACCAGGAGTTCGAGTCCTACATTTTAGCTCCCCCAAATTAGAACACTTTTTTAAAATTACCTTAACAATATCTCAAAATAGTTAACTCTATCAAAAACATTGTCAATACAAATGTTGTAGAACGTAAAAAATTGAATTAATGAAGTGCCCACATCAATATTTTTGCTCAACTGTAAGGTCGGAATTCTGTTTCAAAGTTTTGACTAAATCGCCAATCAATAGCTTGGGGCCAGGGGAGACCAAGTTATCTTAACAATGTCTCAAAACAGCTAACTCTATCAAAAACATTGTCAATACAAATGCTGTAGAACGTAAAATTATGAATAAAATGAGTACCCACATTAATATTTTTGCTCAACCTTAAGGTCGGAATTATGTTTCAAAGTTTTGACTTAATCGCCAATCAAGAGCTTGGGGCCAGGAGAGAAGAAGTTACCTTAACAATATCTCAAAACAGCTAACACTATCAAAAACAATGTCAATACAAATGTTTTAGAGATTAAAAGTTTGAATAAAATGATTACCCACATTAATATTTTTTTTCAACATTAAGGTTGCAATTCTATTTCAAAATTGTCCCTTAATCGCTAATCAAGAGCTTGAATCCAGGAGAGGCCAAGTTACCTTAACAATATCTCAAAACAAGTAACTTTGTCAAAACATTGTCAACACAAATGTCGTATGGCTTAAAATTCTCAATAAAATGCGTACCTACATTAATATTTTTGTTCAACATCAAGGTCGCAGCTCTGTTGTGCTTAGGAATAAGAGGCGAGAAAATTTACTAAATATTTTGCACGATGTTCGAATAATGCCAAATACCTGTTTTTCTTTTATAGATAAGCAGCATTATGCGTTTCTTTTCATAATTAATTATAAAAACTTATTGTCACTTTAACTTAACTGATAAGAAACATTTTTCCAGAATACTGCCTTTTAAGTGGAAAAAGGCATATTAATTGAAATGGCAGACATATAATTTTATAAATCTTTCAATTCAAAAATTTGAAATTCAAAAATGTAATATTCTACTTACTCTGTTAAAAGTTGGCAGGAAACTATCCAGTCATTCAAGTGTTTCATAGAAAACGGTTTCATAAGCGCATATACTTTACTGGATAAGACATGCTGATTTAAAATCTCCATAAGCGCTCCAAACGTAATGATATAAACATATATTTTCTGATTTTATTTTCCTAGCGATTAAGTTACAAATTTATCGTTTCTGAAAGAAAAAAAAATATAATAACTACGCGATTTCGCTGAAAGCAAAATCTTGTTTTTCGTCGAATTAAAATCATTTCAGTATTTATCGAGAAAAAGGTACTTGAATGACAGCTGTTTTACATATCATTTCAATACTGTTACCGTCAACCTAAAACCATATTAAAAAAAAAAAAAAAGGATTTTCTTTTCGTAAAGATTATAATACTTTTTCAATATTCCGAAGGTTTTAAACTTTTATGAACTTATCTTAATATGCTCGTATAGTCGGAATAATCCCGCCATATACGCGTGTTCGGAAAGGGAAGGAAAGAGAGACAAAAACATAATATAGGAATTGGACCACCAAGCCATTTTTAGAGCATGCATGTATAGTGGGTGGTCGCGTTAGGAAACTTCGTTTAAAGCAATAAATGTGTCTCAGTGTTAAGCCAGCAAATATAGAATTTTCAAATTAAAGGGAGAGGAATTTTGCAAATCTGGCGATTTGTCAATATTTTTATGTGTGAAAATATTTCTATCATGAATGATTTTGAAAATACCGCCGTTTGTGAGATGAAACGTTCGTCAATCTAAATAAAGATATTTTATCACTTTTTATAGCATTATTTAGCTTAAACATTCAATTTCATTTTTATTTCGTTTTTATTTATCAGTTGAATGATTTTTAGTTAATAGCAAACTTACTTTGCAAAAGATATAACACATTTTCTTTACAAAAATGTATTTTAAAGAATATTTGGGTGACTTATTTCCTTCGCATTTACTTAATTCGTATCAGAAAGCTGAACGAATGCAATTTTATTAATCCGTGTGTAATAATATTTTCCGAATTTAGAAAAAATACAAATTAATGATTTCTGACAAAACATGGAGCTATTATGAACAAACGAATGAAGGAATATGAATCATTAGATACCCGATTAGTTTTGCTGAGCTTCTTGAATGATGACATTTCTTTTTGCTGCGTTTGCGTATTATTCCGCGATACGGACGTCATATGCATACTTTTCTATAGATGTTGTTTAAGACTGGATCGTAAAAGTGGAATGCTTTAGCGAATACGCAGTTTATAAAAAAAATCGTGTATTTTAATTCTTAAAACTAAAATATGTTTTGTAGAAGTGGGTCATTTCTCTCCAGCTGCTTTGAAATTCTTCAAAGGTGTAAATACCTCACTTTTGAAAATAACATAATCGAAATCACAAACTGATAAAATGCAATGTTTTACAAAAAGTTAGAGTGTCTTTATAGAAGAGAAGTGACATACAGGGTGGATGCCCAGATCAGTAGTCTTTGTTGAATAAAATAGCAATTTATATTACAGAACTTGATGATTCTAATCTGTTTGAATTTGCTTCTTATAAGCAAGATAAGCAAACAAAGAAGATCTTTGCAAAAATTTGAGGTTTAAAACAATATCAGGTTCCCCAAGTTTTTGTCCAAAATTATCTCGACTAATAAAATTTTATTGCTATTCTTTAAGACATTCTACTATATATTTTTATCAAAATAACATAATTTGCTTAATTTAATTTTTCATAATTTTATATATTCTATATATTTAAACCACAGGGCTGTTTTTTAGTCATCTGCCGTGAGTTTTCTACCGAATAAATTTTGCTAATAAATTTTTTAAATGAAAGTTCTTTATTTGTAGATGTACCCGCAATAGCTGTTTTTAAAAATATACCCATTTTTATATTTTAATTTAAAAAATATTTAATTTTTTTTAAATGGTGGTTATTAGATAGTTTCATTATTGTACAGAAGAGAGAAATAATGATGTTTATTTATCTTTACTCATGACTATTTTTGATAAAAATTCAAAATGACATTTATTTTTATTTGTATTGTTTAAATTTCGTTGTATAGGGTTTAATGGCGCAAAATCCCATTAGGGACATGCTGCGCCAAAATATTTTGAACGGAAAATGACGTATTACTTTTGAAAACACTCCTTTTTCCTCATAAAGTTTCAATATTTTTTTCCTTCTGCATGTGTACTGATACTAACTTTGAGACACAAGGCGAAATGCTTAAGTAAGTGAAAATGACTTCATATTTAAAGAAAACGACCATTTTCTTAGATAAAACTAAACATTTTAACACAAATGCGTCTAAAAAAACCTAAGTTACGGAAATCCGGTTCTAAGATTAGAATCTGAAGTTAAGAGTGCGATTGTCCACAAGCAAAAATGTTACTGACAATCTTCAAGTTTAGAGTTAAAATTATTTTAAAATGATCAAATTAAAGTATCAATTTTTTTTAAATGGTGCATACGGATATGAGAGGCTCATATGTAAATTTTGAGAAGGTAAAAGTTATGTCGGATTAAGATTTCATGGGGAAAAAATTCTATGATCGTATCAAAGTGGAATAAATTTTGCTATTTTCTCTCCGGAATATTAAGCATAAGAGCCTCAATTGATAACTTCATCATACTAACTGATCTTTATTATATTTTACTGATTACATGTGCGATTAAAGTTTAATTTTGATAATCTGGACAACTGAGGTTTATAGATATAGTAATTTGTAAACTTTATGTAAAATAATATTTGTTTGAGAGTTAGACTAACCAATATAAGAAGCATTTTATGTTCTAACTAATTTTGTAGGTTTAATAGAAATAGATGAAACAGTTTCTTCTTAAACATTTTCTTTCGTCGAAATTCGCCGGGTTCCACCCTGTATCTTTAAAATCTCAAAATGATTTGTAGCTGGGGCACGTGACTATGTGGGTCCTGTACAATATGATTTTGTTTATTTCTATAAGAATAAAACATTCATGCAGATATAGCGGTTTCTTTAAAAAATTCAGGAAATTCATTCAACTTTTTGTTTCTGTTTATATGGTTTTCTTTAATGCCACTTGCTGGAAATTTGCTAAAGTGCAGTAGAAACAGCATATTCCAATTAAAATTCAAATATATTAAATATTTGATGGAATACCTACATTTGTATGTAATAAATATAACTGGGTATGTGCAAACGATGACATATTTTTTGCATACTTTAGTAGACAATTATACAGGGCAACACATATATATCAGTCGAATATCATGAAAATTCAGAAAGATATAAGCAATATAATAACCTGAATTTTAGTTGATTTCTAAAAGAAGTTAAGTGCAAGGCCTTTTTCATGAATTGTAATTTTTTATTAATCCCTTAAACTACAAGTACGTGTGAGACACGTGGTCTTGTATTCGGGCCAAAACTGATTATCACGGTCCCGGACCGTAGTACATGGGTCGGGCAAAATGTAAATATTACGGGCATAGTCCATTAGGGTGGTCACAAGAAATCAATTTTCGAATTTTTTTGGGGGGACCCCCCAAAAAGTTGCCAATTGACTAGAAAATGAGATTGGCTAAGTTTCAGCTCATTTGGATAATATTAACCCGTGCCCCATTGAGGTTTAAGTTTGAAAAAAACGTGATTTTTCGCAAAAAAATGCTGTTTTTCCTTCATGAAATGAATACAATTGAACCTAGAAACATAATGCAGGTCTCATTTTATAAAAAAAAAGTTTAGCCTTGAAGAACCACACACCATTTTTTTCTAAAAATGTATAGATTTAAAAATATGCGCATTTTTCAGTACCAGACTTCACCTGAATCCTAAAAATTGACTTTTTATGAAAAAGCGAAAAAAAAAAATTGTAACATTCCATTTCATCTGCTTTCCACCTTTTGTTTTTCTTTTTTTCGTTTTGTGAAGTCCAATAAAGTGTTTGATTTAAAAAAAATTCCTAAGAAAAGGAAAAAAATCGAATTTTAAACTGAAAGAATTAAAAAAAAAGGGGGAGAGGGCAAAAGAAGTATAGAAATGAGAGCAAATAATGCTCAATTCCATTTTATTATTAAAGTTGTGTTACAAGAAAGGAGGTATAATAAAGAAAATAAATTATTTTCCCTTACAACTGTCACGTTAACCCTTTCCGTCACAGAAAAATTCTGTTCGTAAAAGGATGAAATGATTGTCTACCCCGGAATTTACAAACGACATTTTTAGAAATTAAAATCACATTACTTTAACCTTTCATTGTAAAAGCAAAATTTTATTAAAATATTCTTCGTGCCGTTTGTAAGTTTGGAATTAAAATTAGGTGGTCCCGGCGTGGGACACTGTGCGGAAAGGACTGAAGTGGTAATGGTTTAGATAAGGTGGCTTATGTTGACTTTTTTTACCAAAGTATTATCTAAAAATGAAAATGCAACTTGATCCGAGTTAAGATACCAAAGGCGGTTTGTCATTTTAGCAAGTGCTTTGTCTGTAACCTATTTATCAAATTTTCTGTAGTGAACAAGTGATTTTATTAGTTGCAGGTCTTGAATTGGGGGCTAAAGTGGCAGTGGAAGTATTGAAGCACTCTTTTGCATAAATATTGATTAAAAATAAGAAAAGATCTCTGATACCTTCTTTTTCTAAATTTGTTATTGAAAGATGATCCCTGAAACAATATATTTTGAGAGAATGAATGGCCCGTGCTTCCATCCATCTGACATGATTAAAAGCACCAGGTGCTTTGAAAAAAGTCTTTTGCAGAAGGATTTCTATAAAAATTAAACAAAGTTGGATAAACTCTATATAATCATCCCTGAGCTGTTAATTTTTAAGAGTTCCTGTAAGAAAATTTGAAATTACTTCTGAATTAACTATCTATACCTAGTATTTCATCTTCAATAACATTTGTATACTTACTCTGGTTTAATTTAGACCACCCAATCAGAATTGGTTTTCTTTTTTAAATATCTGGCTGAAGGGCAGTGATTATGCCCATTTTACAATCAAGAACAGCTTTTAGGAAAATTTCTAAATTATGCTAGCGGCATGGTAAATACAGAAGACTTTTCCTTTAACAATTGCTATAGAAAAATGCAGGTTCACTCTGAGGCGACCTGTGTTTACTGCAGTTGTATCAAAAAATATTGCCTGGATTTTACCAACTTCCTCCCACTCTTCAACTGCTGAAAATACAGCTTTCGTCTGAATTATTCCGATACTATTTTCAAGTTGAGGAACTCGTAGTAACTGTTCATCATCCCCACAACTAATTAAAAATTTATCCACTCTACATTTTCTTTATTCAAAAAATGGTGAAGCAGTTTTCCACCCCAGTGAACAACAGTTCTCTCTAAACGTAAATTTTAAAATCTGTTTTTGATGAGCTCAGTTTTTTGTTTACGAAACAGTTATTTTCAGAGTCGATGTCTGTGGTTAGCTAGTGGATGTATTCTAAGTCTAGCAGTTTCTCTGGCGTTCAGTTCATTTTGCGAATATTATAAAATAAAATACATAAAACTTTACAATTACTAGGCTGCTTACTGTCGATGATTTGATGAGACATTTGTCCAATTTAAAAAATCTTACATTTCTGCCATCATATCAAGAGAGGGAAGGGGTTTTACGGAATGTTTCGTCAATTCTAAAAATAGATAACCATAACAAATAACAAAAACAGCTTTGTAATAAAAAGAGAAATTCAGAGGTTCAACTGCAACACAAATCGAGAAGCTCTTTCTTACTAGACACAGAACTAGATAACTAATAATCAATTATAATTCGTGAAATATTTTTAAAGTTACAAAAGTTGTTCACTTATTTTTGCCTATTAATAAAAATAATACAAAAAAATTAACAAAAGTAAAAAAAATTTTAATTTGTCATTTTTTACCTATGTTTAAAAAATGCAGAGTTTGAGGGTATGGTTCACTAGATGTCCTGAAAAATACTAAATGTTCATTAAATATAAGTTTTCATGAGAGTAAAAGTTCAAGGCAACAACAGTTTCTATGAAATAAAACAAGAATCAGGTTTCTAAGACAAATATTTTTCACGTAAGGAAAGAAAAACGACAATTTTTTGCCAAAAATTGGAAATTTTCAAGAATTCAACCTCGATGAGGCACGGGTTAATATTATTTATTTGAGCTGAAACTTTGCCAAACTCATTTTATAACTAATTGGCAACTTTTAGGAGGGTCCCCCCGAAGAAAACGTTAAAAAAAAATTTCCCCATGTTGCTTGTGACCACCCACCCTAATGGTCCATGGTACAATGATCGAGCCAAATGTAAATATCACGGACATGGCCTGTGATATTTATAATCCGTACTTATACTTTGTACTCAGTATTATACTTTGTCAGTTGACTTGCCGAACCGTGGAATGACTCGAAGGCTGCGCGATCTTATTTACGTTTTGGGCCCAGGCTGCTGAAACGTAAATTATGCGTTAAGGGGTTAACTAACTTCAAAAATGGCGTATGTATTTAAGGTATGTCTATCGTAGCTTTTGGAAAGAATGTTTTAATTTTGAAAATTCTTTTTTTGTTAGAGGAAACTCCCCATGCTTTTTAGATATCCTTTGTCATCCAGTTACTTTTAGAAAACAACAAGAAACAAATTCAGCTTATTATATCACATATATCTTTCTGAATTTTCACGATGTTTAAATGAAACTTTTATATGTGTTACGCTATACTGTTCATTATTAAATTACAAAGAATAAGCTTTATTAATCTTACCACATACGCAGTTAAGAATTGTGTCATACAAATCCTCATATTTTATAATATAGTTTATGTATTTATAAGCTAATTGGAGTATATTAATCCTATTATACTTTGCAAAGCTTCATGATTGTGACGGTAAATTTCGTTGGAAATCCTAGATACTATACTCAAAAAACCTGCGAATATTTCTTGAATTTTCCAAAGAAACCTTTATGTCCCATGAACATACGTGATATTCTACCGCAAATAAACTCAAATGTTGTAAACTATCAAAGAAACAGCATACTGATTTGCTCCAGCCACATGGAAACACAAAGGTCGTTTTGAGCTTTTTCGGATACAGGCTGATCGCAGACTTTTTTTGTTCAATTTGTTGACGGACCCCTATGTGATCACGTGACTGTACCTTTCCTTAAAATATGAGGTCAAGCATGTTCTTTATATTTACGAAGACCAAAAACAATAAATGAAGTATTTTGCTAGATTTTCTTCAAAAAGTCTAAACTCGAAAATGTACGGATAATTTTGACCAGACACTATACACTGTAAAAAAATCTGTAATTCTACAGGTGTAAATTTACAGAAATCTGTATGCTTACTAAAATTTTATCTGTACACTGTACAAAAAAAGATGTAAATCTACAAAACTAGTTTTTGTAAAACTACAGGTAGCTTTACTAAAGAATCTACTAAAATTACAGTAATCTTACTAAAATTTTACCTGGTTCCCGGGTTGCAGTTACATAAAAAGTTTTAGGCATCCAAATTTCCTAAAAAATTCTTAGTAACCTAACATTTTTTTTTGATTGGTTTATTTTTATTTACTTACCTATAGCAGTGAGAGAAAGAAGACTAGGGGGAAAAGCATTATTCGTGACTACTACACTACCAAAAAAAAAAAAAAATCTGTAAAGTTGCAAAATTTTTTCTATGAAACTGGGATACCTAGAACTTTTTATGTAACGGCAATAACAAAAATTCATGTAACCGATACACTTTTGCACCGTAAATCAAAAAATCTGTAAAGTTACTAAGAATTTTTTAGGAAACTGGGATGCCTAGAACTTTTTATGTAACTGCACCCTACGTTACAGATAAAATTTTAGTAAGATTACTGTATTTTTAGTAGATTCTTTTGTAAAGCTACAGACTTATGTAGCTTTACAAAAACTAGTTTTGTAGATTTACATCTTTTTTATAAAGGGTACAGATAAAATTTTAGTAAGCATACAGATTTCTATAACTTTACATTTGTAAAATTACAGATTTTTTTTTTTTTACAGTGTAGATGTGGAATAAAAAGGTATTGGATTGAGAAGGAGTAGTTAAGAAAAGATTATTTAATAATTTTAGTAACATTAATTTTTTTTTCATTATTATACTATTGTTCAAAAATACAATAGTGAAAATGCACTTAGAGATGAAAAGCAGCTGACGCTGAACATATCTAGAGCTTTTACCTTGCTTACTTATGAATAACGCATCCCTTCATTCAAATAACTGTAGAGTGCTTATAAATATTTTTCTGTCTTCAACAGGAAAGAAGCAAGGAAATAAGCACCACTTAACACCGACAGCATATTTCAAAAGACGAATCCTGCTAATCGGTAACCTATATCTCCCGAGCATGACAGTTAGAGAAGAAGTAGGAGGCAATTGATGTCTACTCGTTCTATAGATGAAAAGCTATGCCTTGGGAAAGCAGTAGATTTATTTCGTTTGTTTCTTATCATAGCAAATTACTTTTCGGGAATAAATATTCATCAGTACCTATACTATAGCGTCTAGAAGATATCGCGTTGAAATCCATTATTCCAAAGAAAACTAGTTGGATGTGCCGATCCCAAAACTTTCTTCTATCTTATACATCTTAATGTTTCAAAAATTAGTTACACATGTTAATACTTCAATATTATTAGTTCAATAATATACCAACTTTGATTTTCGTCTTAAATTTCTGCTTCAGTCAATTAAACGGACTAAAAACGAGTTAATGCATATCATGATACTTGCTAAAATTAATAGTTTTTCGTTATTCTGTTGTTATCAGCTGTTTGCAAATAGCCGATTTAGCAGGAAGCGAGTTCCCGCCGCTGCACGAGCCGCCGATGGACAATAGAACTAAGAAAAATCAAGAATAGTATACAGAAATCGCTATCACAGAGACCCTTTACCTTCTAATATTTCCAAATTCAAAGAGGACCTGTTGGCCAAAGCCAAAAACATGCGCAAAAAAATTTGATTCAATTGTATGGATAATTTTATACACTTTTCGATGGTACAATAAAGAAAATGGCACAAACATGGCTATTACAGTGCCCCCTTCCGGCATTTTTTTTTCAAATTCAGGGAGGACTTGCTTGCTATAGCCAGAAACATACACAAAAAAGTTGGCTCAATTCTATGCATAACTTCATACACTTTTCGATGGTACAATAATGAAAATGGCACTGACATTGCAATTATAGCGCCCCCTTCTGCCGAAATTTTTTCAAGTTCAGGGAAGACCTACTGACCTGAACTACATAGCCTTACACATACGCAAAAAATTTGGTTCAATTCTATGCATAATTTTATACAATTTTCGATGGTAGAATAATGAAAATGGTACAGACATCGCTATTACAGCAGCCCTTTCCGGCAGATTTTTTTCAAATTCACGGAGGACTTGCTTGCCATATCCAGAAACATACAAAAAAGAAATTGGTTCAATTATATGCATAACTTCATGCACTTTTCGATGGTACAATATTCAAAATGGCACAAAAACCGTACAAAAATCGCTATTACAGCGCCCCCTACCGGCGATTTTCTTTCAAATTAAGGAAGGACCTGCTTATCATAGCCAAGAACTTGAAAATTTTTTGGGTTGAATTCTATGCATAACTTCATACACTTTTCGATGGTACAATATTCAAAATCGCACAAAAATCACTATTACTGCGCCCCCTACAGGCGAATTTTTTCCAAATTCCGGGAGGACCTGCTTGCTATAGCCAAAAACTTAAAATAAAAAATTTGTTCAATTCTATGCATAACTTCATACAATTTTTGATGGTACAATGGCGACAGACACGAGGACAGACGGACAGACAGACATTTTCTATAAACATGTTTTTTGGGATCTCTGACCCCTAAAACGTGAAAATCCGTCAAAAGCCGGAAGTCGAAAAAAAATTCGATTACAATACTTTCTTCTATTGAAGATAGAAGAAAGTAAAAACTAAACAATTGCCGATAAATGTGGAACAATGCTGAATGATAAATACCATTCACAGCGACATCTGGTAGCTCAAACGTAAACATTGTATGAGGACTGATATGAAAAAACATTTTGGCCGATCAAGAACTAGAAGATCTAGTTGCTTCCAGCATTTATCCTTCACCATTTTATTGGCTTAAACTTTTCAGAACTTTTTAAAGCATCACTGAAATAGCCTTTTATACATTGTATAACTTCTGAATGCTATACTTCTACTAAAGCGTAAAGAAAAAAATATATTTTATTTGAAAATGAGTTAATTTTATCATGATAACAACTATTAACGGGAGTACAGCGTCAATCCACATTCCTAGTAAATTTCCTTTAATCCAGACCAGCGCACCGCTTAGTGTGTCACTCCGAGTATAACGTCAAAACGTACAGTTCTTACTAGATGACGTTTAATCCAGAGTTAACTATATACTTTTTCTAGTGGATACTGCTTCGTTATATTAAATATTTAATATTAATTTGAATTTCGTAGGAATTCATTTCTCCTAATGGGTGACATGTATCTATCTATTATGAAAGTTAAGAGTAGTAGAAGTGACTAGGAAACATCCACAACTGTCAGTTCGGTATTGTTACAAGATTGGTATGATTCAAAAGTTAATGTCACAAGGATCAAGAAATGTATAGGAACTATACTCCAATAGTTCACGAGATTATGGACCCTTTGGAGTTTCGGAAGAACACAGATAGGGAAAATACAAACATCAAGTGATTCCTTCAAAAGCTATCGAAGGCGGGAATTTTGACAGACTTAATCATAATAGAGTTTTTCTACATAGAAATATTGAAAAGACAAGTGTTGCCAACACCTGACACAATCGATGAAATGCATTATTTTATGACAGTCGATAAAGGCATGTTTCGTAAAAATGAAGCATACAAGTTTTACTGTCGAAAGACTGGATTGGTGTTTCGCATTAAAGCCTTTTGGATAGTATATTGACTATTGCATTGAAAGTAGGTGAAGAGGACTGGTTGTAGGCCAAGTGATGTATTTTCAGTATGCCTTTTATAATGATAGCATTAACATCACAGCAAACACTTCGATGAGTTTTTAAATATTCTTCTGTTTTATTTGCTAAGTACTTGTAGTCTTGGAAGAAATATCCAGTTTCTGAAGGTATTCTGTCTATCCAGCTGGGAGGAAGATAGGCTGTATAGCAAAACCTTATTTTTTAATGCGTAAAGTTTTATCTGTTTGGCCCATGGAGGAATGAAGACTAAAGGAGACGACATAAATGACGTCACTTGAAGCTGTTTCTACCTCCTGCTTCCGCCATACTTGATGGTGGTGAGCTGCGCTGTGAACTGGTTTTTCTCGCTGCGCAAATTAACTACGGAAAAGTCAAATATGGAGGACGCTGGAGAGGGGGGGGGGAGAACCCATGTTTCAGCTTCAACACTCTCTACGGGGCTAGATTGAAATGTCATCTCCTTTTAATCTTTATAGCTCCATGGTTTGGCCACTTCATCCGTCCAGTACCAGAACAGCATTCTCATTAACACACTATCATAAAAACCACTTTCATGCTTAATTAGAAGACAAAATTTCTGCCTTTGATAGTTTTTTACTGATTCTCATACGTTTTTCCATTTTTTACGTCTCTTCTTTTTAAACATATCCCATATCCCATGTCCAGTATATCCATATCCCATGAACTATTGGATTCGATAGTATAGTTCCTATACATTTCTTGATCTTCGTGACAAAAGCGACCGAACGATACTCATCTCAACAGATTAATTTTTAACACAATTATTCAATTGGTAAATAAATCATATAACTTATAAATTTCCAAATGAGTGAGAAAATCCCGGACCAGGGTTCGAACCAGAGATATCTTGGCTGTAGCCGTCAATGTGCTACTACTGGGCCATCCTGGTCGAATCTGTTGAGCTGATTCAGATATCAGACCAGATGCTGTGATCGTACAAGTTTAGCTGGGTAAATTAGACCTCCAGATTCGTCCGGGATGGTTTAGTAGGTAGAACATTGGTGGCTACAGCCAAGATATCCCTGTTTCAAATCCTGGTCAGCACTTCCTTCACCTATTTGGAAATTTATAAGTTATATGATGCTAATCTCGTCAAAATCTAGAACTGACATTTTGGGATGTTCTCTAGTGAGTGGGGAAGGAGTTGAATTCTGCTTTTGTTTCTTATCATAAAAGATAAATTATTTTCGGATGTAAATAACTGACAATATAGCAAAGGTTAGATTTGAAAATATACGATAATACACCAAAACATATCTCTCTATTATAATAGTAGAGAAGGATCAGTCGAAGAAAATACATTAGCTGCTGACTACTGCTAGAGATGAAAAGGTACCATTTGAATATATATATATATATATATATATATATATATATAAACATGTGAAAATATATTTTAAAAAATGAATAAAATTCATTTAAAAATATAAAAGACAAAATTTTGAGACCCGGACCACGTTAAGGAAAAAAGCATAGCTCAAGCTGAATATACTCAAAAAGTTTTATATTTTTCTTCGGTACGAAATAATAAAGCATTTTTCCAATCAATTTAACGTAGAGTACTTATAAATATTTTTCTATCTTGAACAGAACATTGGAAAATATACACTACTTAACTCCGGGAGCATATTTCAAGTGCTGGTAATTGGCAACATATATCTACCTATCATGAAAGTTAAGAGAAGGGGTGAAAGAAAACATATTAGCAATGGATGAAAAGTGACTGAGTGGGGAAGGAATAAAAATCTGCTTTTCCTTTCATATCATATATAATTAGTTTCAGGAATAAATATTTATCAATACTTGAAATAAAGCGTAGAACTGAACATCTAAGGTAAAACACCAAAACGCATCTCCTTTACAAAATGATCAGAAGGAGAAAATACATTATTTGGCGACTACTGGTAGAGATGAAAATATTCTTTTCTTAAGGTAACTTTTCAAGAGGTAAGGGCCATTTGAAAGAAAAGATGCAAAAAAAAAAAAAAAAAAAAAAAAAAAAAAAAAAAATTTAAATTAATAAAAATATTGGTTGATTGGTTGATTTTTGACGACCGATTATCTACTCGAGGGGTATAGGCCCTAGGGGGAGTGCCCTCCGTGGGGTCTTTCTAAGGGAACCTAACCCGTATTTACGCATGGAAATCCACGGTTTCGAAGAAAACCACGAAAACTCCGAAACGGTTAGGCCGACGGGTGCGATTGGGTTCGAACCCAGCACCTCCCGTCTACCAGCTTCGAGAGCAGAACCTCTCAGCCACTGGTGGGGCAAATAAAAAATATTAAAAAATGTAAGAGATAAAATTTTGGGCCCCAGACTAGCTGAAGAAAGAAACATTAGCTGAAGCTGAATATACTCAGACTGTTTTATAATTTTCTTCGGTATGTAATAATAAAGCATTTTTCCTTTCAATTAAACGTAGAGTACTTATGAATATTTTTATATCTTAAACAGAACATTGGAAAATAAGCACCACTTAACACAGGGAGTATATCTCAAAAGACGAGTGCTTCTAATGGGAAATTGAAATCTACCTATCATGAAAGTTAAGGGAAGGAGTGGAAGAAAACATATCAGCAAAGGATGAAAAGGTACTGAGAGGGGAAGGAATAAAAATCTGCTTTTCGTTTCATATTATAGATAATTAGTTTCAGGAATAAATATTTATCAGTACTTGAACTAAAGCGTAGAGCTGAACATATAAGGTAAAACACCAAAACGCATATGTCTTTTATAAAAGTAGAGAATGATCAGCAGGAGAAAATACATTAGTTGGCGACTACTGCTAGAGATGAAAAGGTACTTTTCTTAAGGTAAATTTTCTAAATGTAAGGGCTTGCATCTGAAAAAAAAAAAAAAAAAAAAAAAAAAAAAAAAAAAAAAAAAAAAACACATGTAAAAATATATTTTAAAAAATGAATAAAAGTATTTAAAAATGTAAAAGATAAAATTTTGAGTCCCGGATTAGCTTAAGGAAGAAATAATAGCTGAAGCTGAATATACACACACAAAAAAAAATATTTTTTTCTTCGATATGTAATAATAAAGCATTTTTCCTTCCATTAAACGCAGATGAAATATGAATATTTTCTATCTTGAACCGAACATTGAAAAATAAGCACCACTTAACCCAGGCAGCATATTTCAAAAGATGAGTGTTGCTAATGGGCAACATACATCTACCTATCATGAAAGTTAAGAGAACGAGTGGAAGAAAACATATTAACAATGGATGAAAAGTGACTGAGTGGGGAAGGAATAAAAATCTGGTTTTCGTTTCATATCATAGGTAATTAGTTTCAGAAATAAATATTTATCAATACTTTAACTAAAGCATAGAGCTGAACATATAAGGTAAAACACCAAAACGCATGTCTCTTTTATAAACGTAGAGAATGATCAGTAGGTGAAAATACAATAGTTGGCGAATACTGCTAGAAATGAATAGGTACATTTCTTAAGGTAGCTTTTCTAAAGGTAAGGGCTATTAAAAAAAAAAAAAAAAAAAAAAAAAAAAAAAAAAAAAAAAAACTGGTAAAAATATCTTTTAAAAAATGAATGAAAAATATTTAAAAATGTAAAGGATAAAATTTTGAGTTCCGCAGCTGCTTATGGAAGAAAGAATAGCTCAAGCTGAATATACTAAAAAAAAATTATATTTTTCTTTGTTGTGTAATAATAAAGCATTTTACCATTCAATTAAACGTATAGTACTTATGAATCTGCTTCTATCTCGAACAGAAGGTTAGAAAATAAGCACCATTTTACATGGGGAGCATATTTCAAAGGACGAGTGCTGCTAATGTGCAATATATATCTACCTATCATGACAGTTAAGAGATGGAGTAGAAGAAAATATATTACCTATGAATGGAATAATACTGGTTGGAGAAGGTATAGAAATCTGTATTTCGTTTCATAACATACACAATTATTTTCGGGAATAAATATTTATCATACTTATACTAAAGCTTAGAGCTCAATACATAAGATAAAACACCGAATCATATCTCTCTATTATAAAAGTTGAGAATGATTAGTTGGAGAAGTTGGTGACTACCGCTTGAGATGAAAAGGTACTGGCTTGTACTGGCTTGGTACTGGCATGGAAAAGGCAAAACATACTTTTAAAAATGTTTTAAAACCATTTAAAAATGTAAAAGACGAAATTTTGACATCCGTTCCGGCCTAAGGAAAAAGATTAGCTAAAGCTGAATATACTCAAATATGTATATACAATTGTTTTCGGTATGCATTGACAAAGTTTTTTTTCCGTTCACTTAAACATAGAGTACTTATGAATATGTTTATATCTTGAAAATAATATTGGAAAATAAGCATCAATTAACACCGGGAACATATTTCAAAAGAAGAGTGCAGCTAATGGGCAAAATATATCTACCTTTCATGACAGTACAGAAAAAGAGTAGAAGAAAACATATTAGCTATGGATGGAATGAAACTGGTTGGGGAAAGAATAGAAATTTGTTTTTCATTTCTTAGCATAGATAATTAATTTCAGGAATAAATATTTTTCAATACTTGTAATAAAACTTAGATCTGAATTGAAAAATAAAGAAAAGAAAAACATCATGAGATTCCTTCAACCACACTCCAATAGTTTACGAGATTATGGACCCTTTTCTGTTTCGGAAGAAGATGAATAAAGAAAAGAAAAAACATCATGAGATTCCTTCAAAAGATCAGAAGTAACCACAATAGTGTTTTCTACTTAAATAATGTTAAAAACACAAGTGTTTCGAACACCAGAAGAACTCTTCTTTAAAAGAAGGAGTGGAAGAAACCATATCAGCAATGGATGAAAACGTACTGAGTGGGGAAAGAATAAAAATATGTTTTTTGTTTCATATCATAGATAATTAGTTTCAGGAATAAATATTTATCAATACTTGAACTAAAGCGTAGAGCAGAACATATAAAGTAAAACACCAAAATTCATCTATCTTTTATATAATTAGAGAATGATCAGCAGGAGAAAATACATTAGTTGGCTACTACTGCTAGAGATGAAAAGGTACTTTTCTTAAGGTAGCTTTTCTTCAGGTAAGAGCTTACATTAAAAAAAATGCAAAAATATACTTAAAAAATGAATAAAAAACATTTAACAATGGAAATGATACAATTTTTAGTCCCGGACCAGCTTGAGGAAGAAAGAATAGCTCAAGCTGATTATACTCAAAAATTTATATATTTTTCTTTGGTATGTAAAGCCTTTTTCCACTCAATAAAACGTAGAGTATTTATGAATATGTTTCTATCTTGAACAGAAGGTTAGAAAATAAGCACCACTTAACATGGGGAGCATATTTTAAAAGACGAGTGCTGCTAATGGGCAACATATATCTTACCTATCATGACAGTTAAGAGAATGAGTAGAAGAAAATATATTAGCTATGGTTGGAATGAAACTGGTTGGGGAAAGAGTCGAAATTTGTTTTTCATTTCTCATAATAGATAATTAGTTTCAGGAATAAATATTTTTCAATACTTATAATAAAACTTAGATCTGAATAGAAAAATAAAGAAAAGAAAAACATCGTGAGATTTCTTCAACTATACTCCAATAGTTCACGAGATTAAGGACCCTTTTCTATTTTTGAAGAAGATAAATAAAGAAAAGAAACACATCATGAGATTCCTTCAAAAGCTATCAAAGGTGGTAATTTTCTCAGAATTAACCACAATAGTGTTTTCTACTTAAAAATGTTAAAAACTCAAGTGTTTCGAACGCCAGAAGAACTCGTCTTTAAAAGAAGGCGTGGAAGAAACTATATCAGCAATGGATGAAAAGGTACTGTGTGGGAAAGAATAAAAATCTGTTTTTTTCTTTCAAATCATAGATAATTAGTTTCAGGAATAAATGTTTATCAATACTTGAACTAAAGAGTAGAGCTGAACATATAAAGTAAAACACCAAAACACATCTCTCTTTTATAAAAGTACACAATGATCAGCAGGAAAAAATACATTAGTTAGCCACTACTGCTAGAGATGAAAAGGTACTTTTCTTAAGGTAACTTTTCTTCATGTAAGAGCTTGTAAAAAAAAATGCAAAAATATACTTTAAAAAATCAATAAAATTCATTTAACAATGTAAAAGATACAATTTTTAGTCCCGGACCAGCTTAAGGAAGGAAGAATATCTCAAGCTGAATATACTGAAAAATTTATATATTTTTTTTGGTATGTAAAGCATTTTTCCATCCAATTAAACGTAGATGACTTATGCATATGTTTGTATCTTGAACATAAGGTTAGAAAATAAGCACCACTTAACATGAGGAGCATATTTTAAAAGACGAGTGTTGCTAATGGGCAATATATATCTTACCTATCATGACAGTTAAGAGAGGAGTAGAAGAAAACATATTAACTATGGATGGAGTGATACTGATTGGGGAAGTTGTAGAAATTTGTTTTGCGTTTCGTGTCATAAATAATTATTTTCGGGAATAAATATTTATCAATATTTGTACTAAAGCTTAGCGCTGAATATATAAGGTAAAGCACGAAAGCATATCTCTCTATTATAAAAGTAGAGAAGGATTAGTTGGAGAAGTTGGTGACTAAAGTTAGATATGAAAATGTATTGGCTTGCATTTGAAAAGGCAAAACATACATTAAAAAATGATTTAAAAATGTAAAAGATAAAATTTTGAAACCCGTTCCGGTCTAACGAAAAAAGGGTACTTTTCCGTTCGAACACGACAGTGTTGGGGGCGAAATATAAGATGAAATTGCTTACATGCCGTGTCTTTGATGCTTATTTTTAAAGTTTGGAGCTGTTTGCATAAAATTGTTTCAATAAAAGTAGCTCGATGTAATTTTTTTCCGTAACTGGGACTATAGTTTTTTTTATAAATATATAGCACAAAATTAACCTGCACACATTTTTACCGTTTTTTTTTAAACTGTGTCCCTGGATTTTAGATTCCTTATTTTCCCTTTTGCTAAAATTGTAGAGAAAATCACATCAGATGCAGCCACAGAAATTTTTCAACTTTTTTCTCACGCAAAAGTATGCTGGAGAAAGAATGGCTAAAATTCTTTAGCAGGACATTTACTAAAGAATTTAAATCGACATTTAAATATCAATTTTAGCCATTGTGGCTTTATTGGTAGTCTTACCGTCCCCAAAGTTTATTCCTGAGCTTTTTGAGGTAAATTATTATTATTATTTTTTTAATTTGTCCAATGTAAATAACTATTGCTAAAATGCAATTAAATTGTGGCTATCACATAGTCTAAATATGATTTGCGTAAAAGGTGCTAATTTTCCCTTACAGTCCCATCCTTACCGTCCTTTTTTTTCCCATACCGTCCCATTTTTTACCTTACCAATCCCCTTTTTCATTACCGTTTCTTATTTAACCTCCAATTAAGATAATGTTACACCAAACTTTTGTACTAAAAATACTATATTGTTACTATTTCTTATTTGAATGTTCTGTGGGTACTATGCAAATTCATTATAAGTAAAAATTTAGAAGAAATTAAAAAGTTAGACAGGTAAAACGGTAAGGAAAACTAAACTCGCCAGTTTAACTTAAAACTCAGTTAAATAAAAAAAATCGCTGTTGCTGACCATTTTTTTTTTATTCTTTAAGGCATTCGTCTATAAGTTTAAATTTTATTTTATTAAGTTTAATTTCATCAGATTTTATTCCTGAAAGTTAAAATTTTGTGAGAATGCCTCAAGTATAATTATAGCAATATTTTATTTAATTTATCGAAGAGTACTTATGAATATGTTTCTGTCTCGAACAGAAGGTTCAGAAACAAAATGCACTTAAGGGGTCTCAAATCTCTTAAAGCTTTAAAATTTTCGAATTTTTTTTTCTTTTTTTTATATATATATCTTAAACTCCTATCTTTTCTGATCATTTTCATATAATTTTTTCCTTGAAATTCCTATTAGAACAGAAGTTATGGCTTTTAGAATTATACCCGCCCAATATCTGATGCGGAGTTTCTGAAAGTTTGAAGCCATTTTTCTCAAAATGACGCTTTTGGGCCTAACGCGCACGATATTTCAAAAACTTCTGAATATGTTTTCATTAAATGTTCAAAACATATGCTTCATGTTAATATGTATAAACTGAACCTAAAATTTCTTGTCTATTGTTCAAAAAAATATTTTTTTAGGTGATTATACTGTTGAAAGAGTCTAAATTTTGCATTAGCTAAATAAAACTTTGTATTAAAAACATAAAAAAGCTTTAAATACAAATTTATTTAGGTTTAGGGTAATTATTATAATCTGTAGTATAGGTGGGCATCAAAATTTTCATTTTAGTTGCAAAATGTATTTTGTAATCCTGCGCGTAATCTGTTATGCCGATTTTATGCTCGTCAAAAGTCTGACAGCTTGGAGACCCCTGTAAATGCTAATTCTGCATATTGCAATTCTTTAAATACATGAAATGAAAGAACATACTTATATCTTTAGTTCCAATTAAAATTGAGTCTTAAATTCAAATATATTTTAAGATATTAATCGTTGAAAATGCTCTTCTTTTAGTTTTATCATTTCTAATTTTAAAAGTCCCGAGACTCCTTAAAACCAAATTTCAAAAGGCGGGTGCTATTAATGGCAACATATACACTATATGGCCATGATGATTGCTCACTTGCGATTTTAGACGTTTTGTTAAATATCTTGTGGAATACATGAAGAATTATCCTGAAACTCCATGCCTGTAAGCAGAATAGTATAGGTCATATATTTCTGCGAAGATTTTTTACCAAAACCCCATAGGGGACCGTCCAAAAATTGAAAAAGAACGAAAATATTTTATATAACCCTGTAAAAACTAATGTAGCAAAAGCGTTAAAACTGTATAACATGCTTTGCTTAAGTGTCTTATTGTAATAAACTGTGTTCATTTTTATCAGGATAGCATGTATACTAGTAGAGAAATTAAGGTTTTTATAAAAACAGTCCCAAATTTTGCCAAGTTTTTTGCTTATCATTTGCAGAGATCTTAATATTAAAAAAGAAATGTTCTTTTCAGAAAATATGACAAAAAACATTGTGCACTAAACCCTGCAAACATAATTAAAATTTAAGAAAAATTTGATGAAAAATGAGCAGGTTTACTAAAAAATGCTTCATGCGCGAATACAATCAAAATATAATGTACATAATGTATTAGCGAAGTGTACAGAGTAACTTTTGTGAAAGCCTCAAAAACATAGCTTGAAAATTCTGAAAGTTATCATCGATAGAATAAGCTCGAAATTCATTGTTTCCAAAAGCAAAAAAATGAGTGGTTGAATCCAAATATAGTAGTACAATCAATATTGTGTACGATATCTTGGCACTAATCATCAGATATTTGGATACAGCTCCGCACCTTTTTGCTTCCTTTTGGGAACAACGGATTTCGAGCTTATTCTATCAACGATAATTTGGTGGCTTCTTGGAAACAATTAGAAAAATGAAACTTTGTTAAAATCACCATAAAATACAAAAGTAATACAAAGGACGCGTTTCAACCTGGAAATTTTAACAGCCCGTCATCAGTCAAAGTAAACCCATGTCCGAAAGCGGACACGGTCACAAATGAACAAAAAAGGCAGAGAGAACAACTTATAAAGAATGTGACAGGTGGCGCTAGCTGAAAGGAAAACATCAATGTCAGATGCAGAAAAGCAAAGTGTTGCCAAAATGAAAGAAAAAAATAACCGCAAATTTTCTTTTGCATAATAAAAAATTAAAAACGCTTCCATCTATTTAACCGCCTAATACTTGTAAATACAGGGCTATCACAAATGATGGACCCAATTTTAAAAAAAATCATATCTTCGAAACTACTGCACATATTACAATAGGTGATACATGAATTTAAAGAGAAATATACCAAGTCTTTTTCAGTTACAAATGTTTGATGAGTGACCCTCTTGTTACATGGCATAAGTCAAATCTGCAATCCAGTTCGTCCCAAACATTTCGTAGCATCACTCTGTCAATTGTTCTGAATTCTGAACAAATGCGTTCTTTAAGTTCTGACAATGTCATAGACATTGTTTATGTACCACCAATGCCAAAAACAAAGTTCAGAACTTTAAGAACGCATTTGTGAAGCTTTCAGAACCATTGACAGAGTGATGCTACAAAATGTTTGGAACGAACTCGATTAGAAATTGGACATATGCCGTGTAACAAAAGGGTCACACACAAACATTTGTAACTGAAAAAAAACTTGGTATGTTTCTCTTTAAATTCATGTATCACTTATTGTAATATGCGCAGTAGTTACGAAAATATGGTTTTTTTAAATCGGATCCATCATTTGTAATAGCCCTGCACTTGCGTCTTTCATGGAAGTTTCAATATAAAGCATCACTTAACACCAAATTCATATTTAATAATAAGGTTAAATTTAAAAAATCAAAAAACCCAAGAACTAATTATTTATCTCTCATCAATGTGAAACTATTTTTTATATTACTTACCTATTTTTTTTATTTACTTTTACTGATGGCTTTTAAGTTGTGTTTAATTGTTAGTTCCTATCTATAATCACTGTTTTCATGAGGCGTATAGATGTCTTTGAAGGTTAGAGTTGCAGAAAAGTTAGAGATCCTACGTACACAACTTCCAGTTTGTGTAATATTTAAACGGAGCTTCTGACTGTAAAATATTCAATAAAACATCGTCATCATTTTGAAAGACCTGTCCAATGATATGTCACACAATAGGGTGCGTAAAAAACTTTTTACGTCTCTACCGCCATTTTGAATTTATAAAAACAAAACCTAGCCTATAACCATCGGACGGTTAAGACAAATCAATAGACACATCATTCATTAAAATCCATCCAGCCGTTGGGATGTTTCGAGGGTATAAAGAAATCCCCATACCCAGATATGCGTGAAACACATAACCCTTCTTGGCAGTCGGGTAAAAAAATGAAATCTGGTAACAGGCAATTCATTCTTTCAACATATAGTTGGTGTATGTGGAGTGAAATAAAATATATTATCCGGTTATATTTAAGTAAATGATTAGAATTAGTTTGCGATATTATGGAAGAAAAATAGTTTTATTTTGGTACAATAAACATAAAAGATTTTTTAAGGAAATTCATCTCTTTTTTTATTTATAATATTTTTTAATTGTTATCTTTTTTTAAACTTTCCAATACAGTTGATGACTTCGGTTTTTATACCTTTTTTTTTTCTTTTTTTTTTTTTTTTTTAACAGAGTACGGGATTTCAGCTATCGCACAAGTTTGTTGTGTACCACTGCACAAGAACATCCTAAGCTGTAAAATGTATTAAACAAAATAATTTAACACATAAGGAAATTTTCACTTGCATACTTAAAAGTGAAATATTCTTCCAAACTGCCAAATACTTATAAGTACTTCTACACTGCTGAAAACAATTGAAGAATATTTGAAGTTTTATATAAAATAAAGATATAAACGAAATTTTTTTTTGCCGAAAATAGAAGAAGAGAATCACAAATGCAAATTTTTCTCGTTTTCAAACTGTGGAGTATGCAAATTTTGAGTTCGACGTCAAAAACGTCGCTTCAGCGGCAGCGAATGAAATTTGACTTTCAACTGGATAAAAGAGAATGAAGACAAGGATGATCGGCATTCAGTGATTGCTTTGTTTCGATGAGTACGATGTCTCAGCGAAGTCATTTGACAGATTCAGAAGCTTTGAGAATTGTTGGTAGGTCAGAAGGGGGCCAAACTCAAGCCGAAGTAGCGCAAGCCATTGGAGTGTCACAAAGTGTCATTTCCAGGATCTGAAATCGTTTTTTGGAGAGTGGATGTGCAGGCCGAAGACCAGGACAAGGTCGTAGACGGGCAACAACGCCCAATGAAGATCGGTATTTAGCGTTAACAGCTCGGAGACACCGAACCATGAACGCTACTCTTCTCCAACAACACCTTCGCTCGGCTACAGGCACCACGATTTCAACTCAGACTGTCCGAAACCGGCTCCATGCTGTAGGTCTGTATGCTCGCCGACCGATGGTATGTGTTAGATTAACATCAAGGCATCGTCGCGACCGCAGGGAGTGGGCAACCGAGCATGTCAACTGGAGGAGAAATGAATGGAGCAATATTCTGTTTTCTGACGAGTCCCGTTTTTCTCTGCATCCGGATAATAGGCGTATTTTCATCTGGAGGGACCGTGGCAGTAGGAATAATCCTGCGTTCGTGCACGAAAGTGTCAGATTTGGCGGTGGAGGAGTGTTGGTGTATGGTGGCATCTCCATTGACGGGCGCACTGACCTCTACATCATTCGAGATGGAGCTCTGACTGGTCGCCGATATAGGGATGAGATCCTCTGACCTATTGTAGTACCTTACGCTGCAGCAATCGGAGATAACTTCATTTTAATGGACGATAACTGCAGGCCACATCGTGCAAACCTGGTGGAGGACTTCCTTTTCGAGGAAGGAATCGTTCGAATGAAATGGCCAGCGTGTTCTCCAGACATGAATCCAATCGAGCACGTTTGGGACGCTCTAGGAAGACGAGTTTCTGGCCGCCAACAACCCCCACAAACTCTCCAAGAACTGGAAAGAGCTCTTCTGGAAGAGTGGGGCAGAATACCCCAACTCGTCATTAATAGTCTCACTGAGTCCATGCCTCAAAGGTGTTCAACGTTGCTGGCCGCCCGTGGAAACCATACCTCCTACTGAAAATGATTTTCTTTGAAGAAAACACCTTTTCTTATTCTTTTTTCTCATATGCACAAATTGTGTTTTTTTCCTTTCGTACACAAATGCGCAATAAAATGCATTTTTTTCTGCCAAACATGTGTAATTTATTCTCATATAACCTACTATGTCTGTCGACCATGTATCAATCAGCTAAACAGTTTACCAGATACAAAATCCACCTAAAACTGCAATATCCTTTAATTGTTTTGAGCAGTGTATTTTACATTAAAGGTTCAATATGAAGCCTCACTTAACACCAAATTCGTATTTCAAAAAATTAAATCTGCTAGGAGACAACTCATATATCTCTTTGAACATATCGTTAGGGAAGGTGAAGTGTAAGAAAATATAATTTCTGCTTATTTTTAGGTTAATTTTAAGAAGTTATTGCATTATTACGGAAGAAAAATAATTTCACTACGTTACAATAAACATTAAAAAAGATTTTTTTATGGAAATTTATCTTTTTCTTTAATTCTTCGTATTTTTAAATTATTATCTTTTTTTAACATTTTAAATATAGTTGATGACTTCGGTTTCTGTATCTACACTATATATATATATATATATATATATATATATATGTAGAAATTTAATGCACATTGATTTTGACGAATAAATGTACCTTTACTGTGGTCGGTGTCTAGAAGTAATTAGTCCAGGCAGATTCTTTAGGGAATCTTAAACTTTAATGTTCTTGATTATGTGGGTGAAATATTTACAGATGGGGTATTTACATTTAGATTAAACATGATAATTATAACTGGCCGGCGACATTCTGCTTTAAAACCGAGGTCCGCTGACCCAGTATTCGGTCGACACGACGTTTCACACGTCCGTACTCGAGAGCAATCAACAGTGATCTCATCTTTCTCACAATAGTTTTTGTAAGTTCAGCAGTTTTTTGGTTGACTCAGAGGTTGGGGTGGATCGTCCCGAGCCTCATTTAAAGAATGTGCTGGTCTTTGCAGTGCAGAGTTCAAATTCTGTCACCACAATTCGGCCTACCTGACAGGGCTGGGTCCTCCCAGTCACCCATCTCCTTTATATACCTGACTGGTACTGGACTACTTTTTCCAGAACGTATAATATGCACACAAAAAATTCACAAACAATATTTAAAACAAAATAATAGTAAAATCAGTCACTAAATACTGCTTTTTAAAAGTTTTCAGTCCTTGACCAATATTTTTAGAGTTAGAAAAATAATAAAGTTTTTCTGCTTGTCACTTGGAAGCAGGTCTTTTTCACAGTTTATTCATAATAGTTATAAAAAAAAGGATATCACTAACACACAGTTTAAAAAAATAAATAAAAAACACAAAAATCACTTAAAGCTCAAATATTTCGTCTTAGACAGTAGAAGTCCAAGGCTTCATGTGATCTGCAGCCGTCGAGGTCGTATTTGGACCCTCATGGTGTCCAACTTTACTCACGTTATAGCGATCGTTTCTTTTTACTGCAGTAATCTCATAGGGACCAAGAAACTTAGGCTTTAGTTTGATACCTGTCTCCCAAACTGTGTTTTTTGAATGGCCACCAAATCACCGAGTTTATAGGTGTTGGCCTTTTTTCGCTTTTTGTTATACGTTTTCACGTTTTCCTGTTGTATTTTTAGTATGTTTTGCTTAGCTATTTCTCTATTCGAATTTCTTTCCGATGTGAATGAATTTAATTCCTCATCCTCTAGCAGTGTTTTGATTTGCAGTTCAGTTTTCTGCCGCAGTCTCGTTCCTGTCAGTAGTTCAAAAGGTGTAAATTTTGTACTGCTCGATACGGTACTATTCATGATGCGTTGTACGGGCGCGACAAATTTGTACCATTTAGTGGGTGTCTTCTACGCTAAGTTTTGCTAAAATTGGGATAAGAATTCTGTGCATTCGCTCTATTTGCCCGTTTCCCCTAGGTACCCCTGTTGTTATGGGAATATGCTCTATGTTCTCTTCCTTACAATATTTCACAAAATCAGCATAGGTAAATGTTGGTAATGATTCGCAATGGATTCCGAAAATATCATGTTGTCGGTTTAACTTATCGATGACTTCTTTAGCGGCTGTAGTTTTAACGGGGTATAGCCAAACAAGTTTAGTAAATGCGTCCACAACAGTAAAAATATTATTGTAATTTTTATTTGTAGAAGGCATGGGACCAATGTGATCTATGTGATAGGTCTCGAGGGGCATATTTTGTTTGGGGATCGGGTTAACAGACCTTCTCCTTTTCCTTGTTTTTTATTTCAAAGTATGCACTCTATGCAGTTTGCAATGACACTTTCAATTTGCTTTCTTAATTGGGGTATAAAATAATTTTCTTTTAAAATAATTTCAGTTTTAGCCACTGCGTAATGACCTTTGTTATGAACATCGCGTATTATTTCCTTTTGCTTATTGGTAGGAATCATCAGAAGTTCGCTATTATTTTCATATTTATATACGATGTCGTTTCTTATAAAATATTCTGAACTTTCACTTTTTTCAATTAACTTTTTTATCGCTTGTATGTGTTCGTCTTCTTGTTGTGCATTCTTTATTTTTAATGTTAATTCATCTTGCGATCGGGTAACTATTAGAACTGTATTTCTACTCATTGCGTCTACATGTTTCATTTGGGACCCTGGTCGGTGGGCAATTTCATAATCAAATTCCTGTAAGAATAGAGCCCATCTGGCTACTTTTGGCGTAATGTCTTTTTTGTCCATTGTCTTTTGGAACGCGGAACAATCTGTCAAAATTTTAAATTTCGTGCCCAATAAGTAGTTTTGGAATTTTTTAACCGATTCTATTACCGCAAGTGTTTCCAATTCGTAACTCGAGTATTTTGCTTGAGTAGGTGTAGTTTTACGGCTCATATAATGAATAGGATGTAAGTTTTTGTTCTCATCTTCCTGTAGTAGGACACTACCAAAACCTATGGCGCTTGCATCGGTGTGCAATTCTAGTCTAGCGCCTCGTCGGAATGTATGCAATACTGGGGGGTTAACTAGTTTTTTCTTTAAGAGTCTCAAAAGCTTGTTTTTCGAGGATTCCAAATTTATATGTATTTCCCGCTTTTAATAAATCGCTTAAAGGTCTCGCTATAGTTGCATAATGTGGGATGTATTTTCTGAAATAAGAGGTTAAACCCAGAAAACTGTGTAATTGTTTAAGGATGCGTTGTGCAGGAAAATTCTTTACTGCCAAAGTTTTGGCTTCCGAGGGCCTAGTAGTTCCGTTTTCAATAATATAGCCTAAAAATTCAATCTTCCGTTTAAGTAATTGGCATTTTGCAAAATTAAATTTAAGTCCGTAATCCGATGCAACTTCTAGGACGCGTTTCAGTTTTAAAAGCACTTCTTCCTCAGTCTTCGCAAGTACTATGACATCGTCTAAGTAAATTAATATTACTTTTTCTTTAATTAACTGTTTAAAAACAGCTTGAATATATCTCTGAAAATTCTGGGGCCCAAACGATAATCCTAATGGAAGCTTTAAATATTCGTACTGGGAGTTATTCGTGACAAATTCTGTATATTTCCTACTCTCCTCTGCTACGTCTATATGAAAAAAACCATTTTTTAAATCCAATGTAGTGAAAACCTTCGCTTCCTCAATGTTATCTAAAACGTTCTCTATTCTTGGCAAGGGAAAATTATCTCTAATTATTTTTTTTTATTTAAGGGTCTATAGTCTACACACAATCTCCAGGAATTATCTTTCTTTTTCGCTAACACAATAGGCAATGCATAATTAGAATTACTCTCCGTTATAATTCCCATATCCAACCATTCTTGTATTTGTTTATCCAGAAATTCCTGTTCTGGATATGCTAACCTACGCGGTCGTTGCGCAATCGGAATATCATCCGTTAATATTATATTTACGTTTAACTCTGTGTCCTTAACCTTGTTTGTCTTATAATTAGTGATCAATTCCGTTAATTCTTTCTTAATAGTGTTGTTTGTAATATGATTTAGCTCACCTTCCTGAAAATTAATAGAATTAGCTGTCTCAGCTAAATAAATATCTGTGGTTTTCGCTGAGTCTAACTGTGGGACAGAACACTGTTCACTTTCCAACAAACAATTTTTATCAGAGCTTAATTGCATGTTTATTTTTTTCACTAAAGTTGAAAGCTGCTTCCTTTTGACTAGTTTGTTCCTTTCTCACCAATTCAGCTGTCGAAATCATTTTTTCTATCGTGGGATTGTTTTGATTTTCTGACCGCAACATCGCATGAAATCTGGGTGTGACATAGATGACGCGTCTGGTTTTTGTCATGATTGTTTCTTGCGGGAAAGCAGTGACGCAATTCACCCTAACTTCCTTCAATTTTCGTTTCCCTGTAATTTGCAATTCTTTTTCTGACATATTGAAATTTACCTGTTTCAAAAAGTTATTTCCTAAAATTATAGAATGGCTCAAATTTTTTACGACGTATAAAACTGCATTCACTGTGTAACCATCTATTTCAATTTTTACGGTCATAAATCCTGTGGGTGTAATTTGGCTACCACCAATACCTGATAAAACCAAGTCATTTCATTTAATTTAGGGCATCCCATGGCTGTATAAGTATCGTTGCTACACATATTTACGTCACTTCCTGTATCAATTAAAGCATCCATATTTTCTCCTAAAATCCCCACGCTTTTTATCATTTTATCAACCGGATTTGAGCTATTGCTTACGGCAGCATTTGCATTTTAGGAGAATTATTTGTACACTGGTCAGAGCTGTGGCCAGGAATTTTATACTTCCAGCAGACCGAACTGTCCTTTTTTCGGGAGCAACCTCTAAAACGGCGGGAAAAGTCATTGCAATTGAAACAACGGATTTTTGTATTTAAATTCTTTTGGGGGGTATGTGTGTAGTTTTTCTCATATAGTACGCGACTAATGTCATTTCGATGGAACGCTCTATTATTTTCACTACCTTGACGTTTCGTAAATTCCGTGTTCGGGGGCTTAATTTCAGTTTTCCGTAAGTTAATTCTGGCTGTTTCAAAATCATTCAATTTATTGGTCAAATCTTCTACACTCGTAATTTTTGGCAATTCGTCACAAAAGTTTTCCTTCATTTCTAGGGACAATTTTCGCCTAATCTGGTCAATGATTAAAATATTTTTTAACTCTTCGAACGTTGATATGTGTAATCCCAATAACCATTCATAATCTTTCCATGACGCTGAATTTTGTTTTCTATGTAAAAAGAATTTTTGCCTGAATTGTTCTCGTGTAAGTTTGAAACGTCTTAAAAGTATTTTCTTTACACAGTCGTAATCACTGGATAGTTCTTCAGATTCACGATTTATGAGACTAACGAAGTCAAGCGGTAACAATGCCAAAAGATATGTAACCCATTCATTTTTTTCTATTCTTTGACGCTTCGCTTGGCGTTCGATAAGGGTTAAGTAAATGCTAATTTCTTCCTCATTATTATATCTATTTAGTAATTTTAGAACATCGGAACCCTTTCCGGCGATTGTAGATATTGAATTATGCAATTGGGTATTTTGTGTATTTTCCAATTGTAATTTTCTAAACTCAAATTCACGATTTTCAATTTCTTTTTGTTGCAACAATTTTTCTTTCTCTTCCCTCTCGCTTATAATCCCCGCTAGCAAATTTTTTACTAAATCCTCATTATACCCTTCGGATTTTAAAATTAAATCAGTCAGTTTACTTTTATTAGCACCATCTGGAGGATTTAAACCTAACTCGATTACCGCAGTAACCAGATCGATCTTTTTAGACCTTATTAAGTGTGCCATAATTATATCTAACCAATTAACACATAAATAAAATATCTTAATATAAATCAATACTGTATAAGCACCCGATAAATCAAATATATCTATATATATAATAATATTAACAGTTTTCTAAAACTCACTTACTTTGTACCGGATATTTCCACCAATATATATATATATATATATATTTTTTTTTTTTTTCACAACACACGAATACAAAAAAATAATTGTTGAATACCAATTTTATAAGAACTTACTTCCATCAAAATTTTCTCAAAGGAATATATATTCTTTTCTTTTCACATAAAAAAATAACAAGATAAAATAAAAAATATATATCGTTATACCACTTTTCTCTGAAAGAAGCAAGCAAAAAAAAAAATCATGTATATCATTAGGAAGCAAAAAAGAAACCCACCTTCCTATATTTCCTCCTCGCAGACACGTCTAAGCAAGTGCCTTATTTCTTTTATTACAAAAAAATGCAGAACAAAAAAAAATGCACTTCTGCATAAATCACTTTAAAAAAAAACTCACTAAAAAAAAACTTCACTAAAGGAAAATATTCTTTTTTCTTCTGGCGTACACAAAAAATCACCGTACGCCTTTTAACACAATTCAAGCACTTATGGGGAACAATAAAAAAATTCACATCCCCATTTTATCACAAGAAAAGAAGAAGCTGAAATTGGGTCAACGTATATTTCTTCTCGCAAAGACTCGAAAATATTGTCACACTTTTTTATCAGCACTCAGAATTCACGATGTATTCACAAACGATTCATCACAGAGCACGCTCACTTCGATCCTTGGATGAAATACCCAGTTGAAATTCCGATTTTCTTCCTTCCCTTCATTAACGGACCTTATCGACGCATAAGACAGAAAAAAACACTTGACTCTTTTTATCTTTCCTTCTGCATGAGAAAAATCTTCTTCTTTTCAGCTATTCACGGAACATTCGATGAAAGCAACTTTTTTTCTTTTCTTTTTCAGAACATCAGAATTTCTTTAGGACATCAGAAAATTTTTCGCACAAGTTAAATCCACACTTTGCATGTAATTTCCCGGGCGAGATCTCCAATCTGTAGAAATTTAATGCACATTGATTTTGACGGATAAATGTACCTTTACTGTGGTCGGTGTCTAGAAGTAATTAGTCCAGGCAGATTCTTGAGGGAATCTTAAACTTTAATGTTCTTGATTATGTGGGTGAAATATTTACAGATGGGGTATTTACATTTAGATTAAACATGATAATTATAACTGGCTGGCGACATTCTGCTTTAAAACCGAGGTCCGCTGACCCGGTATTCGGTCGACACGACGTTTCACATGTCCGTACTCGAGAGCAATCAACAGTCATCTCATCTTTCTCACAATAGTTTTTGTAAGTTCAGCAGTTTTTTCGTTGACTCAGAGGTTGGGATGGATCGTCCCGAGCCTCATTTAAAGAATGTGCTGGTCTTTGCAATGCAGAGTTCAAATTCTGTCACCACATATATATATAATCCTAATGAAACGAATTTCTGAAATGATTTTATGAAACAACTGATTAAACGACTGATTAAGTTTGACGGTATCTCTGCGAAGTATCTCTCCTAAAATACGGAAGTTTTGGCGGGGAAATTAACACCAATTATCCGTATCGCTCCACAGATGTCAAAACTGGAAATAGAATTTTAAAATTCGAATTAGTTTTCGAAATATTAATTTTGTTCTAATTTTAATTACATTTCTGTAGTGACTATATGTAATGGCAACAAAATTACTCCGTTTGATATTTTTTTTAGTAAAATGGGGACAACAGGGAAAAACTATAGATATTATCAGATTTCTTTTCTCTTCTTTTTTTTTCTTTTTTTTGTCAATTTCGAATTGATAATTTAAAATATATTTTATTTCAATTCATAGTGAAACAATATTATGATTAAATTACGTTTCTCAGGAAAATTTGAACAAACAAAAATCAGATTTGTTTTTGCCGTGAAAAAGAGATTATTAAAATCAGAAAGAAATTTTGAAATAAGAATTAAATGATCACATGTCAAAAGCAGAAATTAAGGAAAATCACGACAAAATATTTACACGAAAGTATTAGAAATGTATGTTTACTTTAAAATTATAAAATTGTTACACGCGAAACACATTTAAAGTGGATTATATTACATCATATTTTTAAAGATCAAGTAATCATATTCCCAAACGCTTTTAAATTAAATAATATATCTATCTACCCGTGAATCTAAAAAGAGGGAAAAAGTTTAAAATAAATTATTACATGAAAATTGCATTTAATAGTTATAAGTACGTCATATATTAAAACGATGTATTTAAAACGACTTTCATTTCGGAGATTTTTAATGTGACGTTACATGGTATAAAAGAAGTGCGAGTAGAAAGTTTGTTTATACATTACATTATTTCATGCAACGTAAATACAGGTAAATAAATATGCAAAATTCTTTTGTTTTATTTTGAACGAATTACTATTCGATAAATACATTTTCCGAATTTTTTTAAAAAATCGGATGTTCTTATTAATATAAACAATATACATTGTGAAATATACATGATGGTGTATTAAAATAAAGAAAAGGATTTATGAATAAGCTATATCTGTTCCTGAAAATATCTAAAACTCGATTAAAACATAAAATATGAGATTAAAAAATTTAAAATGCAATGTTTTTCAATACCGTGGTTTTGAAAGCTATTTCCAAGCAGACGGGGTTTTTTAACTTCGAAACTAAAAGAAGGATATTGCCCATAGCGTAGTTATAAAAGTCAGAAAGATAACGACATTTTTAACCTAACCATTTTAAACAAACTGATTTCCAAATGTGTAATTGATCTTACTTATCAATCCTGAAAATCGGCATCAGTTGTTACTATAGCGATGGATGACGCCATTGTAATCGAAAAATACCCCCATTCAAACGGAAAAGAATGGCATCCCGATTACAGAATATAGTACCGCTATTATGATATCATTTAATTTTCCGTAACCTGGTAATATTTTTTAAACAGGGCACATTACCATGTTTTTGGAGTCTGTGAAGCCTGAACGGGGGTTGGCGGGAGTAGCTCGTAAGGGGCAGTGCCCACTACCGTATGTGATTTCTACTATTGTAGTTAATTGATACCAATATTTAAGAAATTCCATTTTATGCTGCAAATTTGTCATCTTTCATGGCCTATATTAAACTTCATTTCAACATGAACAGCATATTCACTGTTGTTCATTAGTTATTAATTAATTTTTACTAGTTAAAGATTCCATCTTTATTTTATAATGTCAGTGTTATGAATTGTAGCTAAATTTATTAATTTAATTTTAGTAATTGGAAATAGACGATGATTTGTAATTATATAATGGTTATATATATATATATATATATATATATATATATATATATATGCTATATAAGCTTACGGCTCCATCCTTCCACTTGATCTATTATTTGTTTACAATATGCCTTTTAAGTGTTCAACATTATTTAGCTGGTTTTTTGTTTCATATGTCTATAATAGATTTTTTCAAAATTTGGTGGTTTTTCATATGTTAATATGGATTAAATGTATTAAATGTGCTAGTCAATTGGTGGATTTCGCTTAATTAGTATTAATTGTATAGGGTTCATCTGTATTTTGTATAATGTTACAGTTATTATTTGCTGCTAAATTTATTAATTTATTGAATTAATTCTTGTAATTTGAAATAGATGATGATTTGTAATTATATTATGGCTGTATATATATATATATATATATATAACCATTAATTAAACATTACCGACCATCATCAAAAACCGCAATATTGTGAATGAAATGACAATAATACCACGAACCTATAATATAGAACTGTATATATAAAATAAATTGCCTCATACTTAATTACAAGAAATTAATATGGAAGAAAAAAAGAAGAATATGCATACCGAAAAAAATTGAAAAACTTATATATTGAATTACGTTTTCAAGAGTACAGAATTCAATGATATAAGCAAATCGGTCGTTTTCTGTGAGAAAAAAAGCTAAAAGCTGAAATTTTTTTCTCCTGTACTCAAACAACCAATATGACATAGAGAATAGTTTCAAAATGAAAACAGAACAATATCAAATGGCATGAAATGGAAAAAACAACACAACCCTTTAAATATTAAATTTATAGCCTAAAAATAGAAAAATTACACAACATACCGAATAAAATCCCAGTTGATTTTCAAAATATCCTCGCGCACATAGTATCCAAAAGAACGATAAGATTAAGGTTAATTAAACAGTTAAGTTAACACAGAAATTAAAACCTATGGATTCAGTTAATTCATTTTATAATTACGTGATAAATTCAATTAATATAATATAAATAGAAAATAGTTACATTATTTAAAATACCTAAAAACACTTTTAAGTTATTTAATTTCTATTTTACAATACTGCCAATATTCAGCGTTCAATACCACCTGGTGTAAAAATTTAAAATTATTACTCTAAGAAGCATTAAAAGACAAAATGTTTGGTGCTGTCATCTATTATGTTATTTTAAAACTATTTTTATTATTCAAATGTCAGAAGATGAACCTAATAAAAGCTAATGAATTTAAAATATATCAACTGCATTAATCACACAAATCCTAATATATAAATAATACCATACTATATATCATTATTCAAAAAAATTAAATAAATTAAATGTTAATAAAATGCTTTCAATATATTCTATTACCTTACCCATTTAATCTACACTGAGAAATTAAATAATTTTGTAACATTGATAATATATAGAATATAGCTATATGCTATAACATAAAATAAATTATGTATAATAAAAATATAAAAAACTTTAATAATTACTATTAAATATAAAAAATAATAAATTAATAAAATGAACAGGAAAAAAAAATGGATGTTTATAGAAGATTGTCAGATTCTAAAATTCCCAATAGCCTAAAGATCACAAATATAGTGTGTTGATTATCTTCATATTAGCATAAAAAAGCTAAAAAATATGATTGTGACAATCAAACACATTAAACCGATAATTAATCATGGAATACAAAGTTGAAAATAAAACAATATTAAAAAGTATAGAGGAATAATAATAAAAAAAAAACTAATTACCCAATTTTAATACATACAGTATAACATTAGTTATATCAAATAAACTTAAATGCAATTAATTGTATATATATATATATATTACAGCGCACAGGATTTCAACCATTTCAGAAATTTGTTGAGTGTTACTGCACAAGGACATCATAAGCAGCAAAATGTATTGAACAAAATGATCTAACACATACGGAATTTTTCCTCATATAAAAATCAAATATTCCTCCATGTACTTATCTGATACCTTATAAATATACTTCTATCTTACATGGAAGGTTTAAACTGAAGCATCACTTAACACCAAATTCATATTTCAAAAAATGCAATCTTCTAATAGGCAATACATATCTCTTTCAACGGATCGTTAGGGAAAGTGGGGTGGAAGAAAATGTATTCTTTGGTTATTACTAAGTGAATGGGAAGAATCTGTTAATAACATAATGCAAGACAAATAATTTTATTTTGTTACAATATACCTTTAAAAATATTTTATTTTAAATATAATTCATGTTTTACTTTTTTTTATCATATTTTGAAATTATTACCCTTTTTAACACTTTCCAACATATTGCACTATCCTGCAAAACTTGGATTATATCATACTTTGTAGTTTTTGATAATTGATTGTTATGTATTTTTTAGCGCTGAATACGAAAATGATCTTGGGTTTTTACCATCACGTCAGGAGTTTTCGCAAATCGTAAATTTCAAAGTTCAAAAGTTCAAAGTTAAAAGTGACACCCCCCCCCCTCCCACCGCTTATCGGATCCCTGAGCTGTTTATCTGTAGAATCCCTAGTATAATCCAATAATTTGAATAAATTACTGAAAAAAAATATATTTATTGAATAAAACTTTAAAAAAAACACTATTTTATATTATGAAATTTTCATCATTTTATTCCTTTTTTACTTCGAAATTTACCATTTGAGAAACTCTTTGACGCCATTGTTAAAAAAGAATGGTCATTTTCAGATTCAGTGTTTAAAAGTATATAAAAATCAATTTTCAAAATTTAAAATACACAACCATCACATTTATTTTATAGTATCAGATTTTCGCAATTTTTTTATTTTTTATTTTTATTTATTTTTTGCTAAAAGTGAAGATCATTTTCGAATTCAGCGCTAAAAATACATGAAAATAAATTATTAAAAGTAGAAAAACGCAATCATCGCTGGCTTGTGTTATCTGGAAAAAGTTTATGACTTTGTTTTATCATTTCGTCTTTCTCTCTGTCCTTGGTCGAACTACATTCAATATACACATATAGAGCGGCCAGCAATTGCTGAAAATGAATATTTAAATCTGTTATGTGTCATCTTAACTGTTTAATAACATATCTTATTTAACGGCGAAGTTTCGTTACGGTTTTTTGGATGCTGTGGAAAGCGTTTAATAACCTATGCTTGATGCATTATTGTATCTTATGCGAGATTGTTTTATTCCTTTATTCGTTAATTCACAATTCCCGGAGTGCAATAAAAATTACTACGGGCGGTAATTGCTGAAACTGAATTTTTAAATATGTGTTTTCTAAATTAGTAACAATAAGTAATCTTCTTTCACCTTATTTAAAAGTAAAGTTTAGTTACGGTTTTTTGTATGTGTTGGAAAGTGTTTCAAAAAACTATACTTGATGCCTGAATTTTGGTTCTTGTTTAAAATGTCTGTTGTTTTTAATAGTTTATTATTACAATTGTAATGTATGAGATTTTATTTTAATTCATTCATTCATTATTTCACAATTCTCGCACTGCAAAAATAATTAATACAGACAGTAATTGCTGAAATTGAATTTTTAAAGGATTATGTGTTTTCTAAAATGTTTAGTAATATGTCTTTTTTTCACCTTATTTAACGGTAAAGTTACGTTTCGTTTTGTGTTAGGAAGTGTTCCATAATCTAGGGTTAATCAATGATATTTCGTTCTTGTTTATACAGTAGAATCCGGCTAATCCGAACCCCGCTGATTCGAAATTCCGGTTAATCCGAACCGATTTTATTTTCGAAAATTATACTTGAACAGATTAAAAAAACAGAATAAAAAAACACTCAATAATGTAAAAGTAGAATGTGCACGAATATAAAATGAAAATGTGCACTGTAGGCCTACTCTTAGAAGCCATCTTTAAAACTCGAATATCTGTTTGTTTGCCAGTCACTATAAAATTCTTTTCTAAAATACAAAAAGTATTTAATTCAGATGCTAAAAATTTATTTTCCCTTTCAACAGTTTGATTTTGCAAGTAATCTACTGAAATGTTTTTTTCTTCACCTCTCGTCGACGTGGTGATTAAGCTATTTATAGATTCGCTATTTTGAACCGTTTGAAATGGGTTGTTACGTAATTCCTTATTCCGAAGTTCCATTGGATCACTATAAACACAGGGAGTGATTAAGCAGGAATACTACTTTTTTCAAAAATCGTGCCAGATTATGCAGCATGCCAGATTACAGGATGTTTACTATGCTACTGAGTACTTATAGCTTACGTTTTTTTTATAGCACGCATCTTTTTCTTTTTTATTTTTTCAGAAGTTCTGGTAATCCGAATTTTTTGTAATCCGAACTGTCACAGGTGCTAATTAGTTCGGATTAGCGGGGTTCTACGGTGATTGTTATTTTATTTTAACCGTTTAATATTGCATTTGTAATCTATCCGAGTTTATTTTAATTTATTTATTCATTAGTTCACAATTCTAAATTATATTTTCGCACTCCATAATCATATCCATATTTTTAAAGACACTGGAATATTTTGCTTAATTTATTTTAAAATAAATACTAGCACATTTCGAATCTTTGATAGCTTTATCTATATATATAAGAGAAAGTCTGGATTTTGTATTAATCAACGCGCAGCCAAAACTACTGAACCTAAAATCTGGAAATTTGGGGTAAAAATACTTCTTATGACAAAGAGTACCGCTAAGAAAGGATTTTCTAAAATTCCACCCCTAAGGGGGTAAAAAATAGAACAAACTTTTAAAAAATTCCTTAAAAATCGGATTTTATAGTTTTTTTTTTCAACTGATAACATATTTTAGTGTATTTTTGCATGCTGAATCGAATGGAACTAACCAAATTCTTTTAAGTCTAATAGTTCATGAGATATTTCTTATTTTTCCAATTTGGCGCTACGTTTGGCGCTAAAACCTCAAATTTTCAAGTGATAATTTCTAAAAACTCATTCTCTTCATTCTGTTACTATAGTAAGGGAATAAATTTAAATTGAATAACTTTTTAATCAATTCTTTTTCTTAAATAATTAAAACAACTTTGTCAGTTAGGAAAAAAATGACAAACGCATCAAAAACTGAAACTAAATACAAATTTAAAAAAAAAAAAACCCTTGTACTTTTCGTTCTATCAACACCATGGCAAAATCTATGGTATCGCGCCATTTATTTCAGCCCTAAGCGCGCAAACGATTTTTATTGTAAACCGTGCCAAACATTAAGATTTTGCTTTTTATTGAGCGTGAATAATTTTATTTTAGTATTACAAATTGCAGCATCGCAAAACATCTCAATTTGTCATTTTTCGAATAGAAAATATTTATTATTAAATTATTACTTACATTTATTACTGGCACTTACACGAATTTAACCATTTGACAGTTACTTGATAATGAGGAAGCTGTAATACAATTATTTCAGAACTTAAGAATTACACATATAAAAATGTTTTGTTAAAAATACCATGAACGTCTTCATTCACAAAAGGAAATGTTACTTGTCTGCAATGAGAGACGTGCGTATTACGTACGCCACGCAGTTTAAATTGACTTTATTTTATTATTTTATTGTAAAATTTTTATTGGTACTTTTCCGTTATACAGACACCATGCATAATGCGCCAATTATTACAACCCTGACACTGTAAAGGAATTTATTGTAAACTATGCAAAACATTGTGATTTATATACACTGCTCAAAACAATTAAAGGATATTTGAAGTTTTATATAAAATAAAGATATAAACGAAATTTTTTTTGCCGAAAATAGAAGAAGAGAATCACAAATGCAAATTTTTCTGGTTTTCAAACTGTGGAGTATGCAAATTTTGAGTTCGACGTCAAAAACGTCGCTTCAGCGGCAGCGAATGAAATTCGACTTTCAACTGGATAAAAGAGAATGAAGACAAGGATGATCGGCATTCAGTGATTGCTTTGTTTCGATGAGTAAGATGTCTCAGCGAAGTCATTTGACAGATTCAGAAGCTTTGAGAATTGTTGGTAGGTTAGAAGGGGGCCAAACTCAAGCCGAAGTAGCGCAAGCCATTGGAGTGTCACAAAGTGTCATTTCCAGGATCTGGAACCGTTTTTTGGAGAGTGGATGTGCAGGCCGAAGACCAGGGCAAGGTCGTAGACGGGCAACAACGCCCAATGAAGATCGGTATTTAGCATTAACAGCTCGGAGACACCGAACCATGAACGCTACTCTTCTCCAACAACACCTTCGCTCGGCTACAGGTACCACGATTTCAACTCAGACTGTCCGAAACCGGCTCCATGCTGTAGGTCTGTATGCTCGCCGACCGATGGTATGTGTTAGATTAACATCAAGGCATCGTCGCGACCGCAGGGAGTGGGCAACCGAGAATGTCAACTGGAGGAGAAATGAATGGAGCAATATTCTGTTTTCTGACGAGTCCCGTTTTTCTGTGCATCCGGATAATAGGCGTATTTTCATCTGGAAGGACCGTGGCAGTAGGAATAATCCTGCGTTCGTGCACGAAAGTGTCAGATTTGGCGGTGGAGGAGTGTTGGTGTATGGTGGCATCTCCATTGACGGGCGCACTGAGCTCTACATCATTCGAGATGGAGCTCTGACTGGTCGCCGATATAGGGATGAGATCCTCAGACCTATTGTAGTCCCTTACGCTGCAGCAATCGGAGATAACTTCATTTTAATGGACGATAACTGCAGGCCACATCGTGCAAACCTGGTGGAGGATATCCTTTTCGAAGAAGGAATCGTTCCAATGGAATGGCCAGCGTGTTCTCCAGACATGAATCCAATCGAGCACGTTTGGGACGCTCTAGGAAGACGAGTTTCTGGCCGCCAACAACCCCCACAAACTCTCCAAGAACTGGAAAGAGCTCTTCTGGAAGAGTGGGGCAGAATACCCCAACTCGTCATTAATAGCCTCATTGAGTCCATGCCTCAAAAGTGTTCAACGTTGCTGGCCGCCCGTGGAAACCATACCTCCTACTGAAAATGATTTTCTTTGAAGAAAACACCTTTTCTTATTCTTTTTTTCTCATATGCACAAATTGTGTTTTTTTCCTTTAGTACACAAATGCGCAATAAAATGCATTTTTTTCTGCCAAACATGTGTAATTTATTCTCATATAACCTACTATGTCTGTCGACCATGTATCAATCAGCTAAACAGTTTACCAGATACAAAATCCACCTAAAACTGCAATATCCTTTAATTGTTTTGAGCAGTGTATTATATATTCGTATATTAGTATATATATGCGATTTAATAAAATAGTCCATAAAAATCAATAATTTTGAATGTTATATTTTTAAAATGCTCACTTCACTATCGACAATATTTTTTCTTTTGTTTTTCAAATGTTTCAATTCACGTGATTTTCATTTAGCGCGAACTATTACACTTGGCGACAATGGCGTCCGTATAACGGAAAAGTACCTTTTTATTTTTATTGATTTGTATTGATGTAAAAAAAAAAAAAAATAGTCCGTGAAAGTCTGTAATTTTCAAATGCTATATATTTTAAATACTCATTTTTGTATCCACAATTATTATTATTATTTTCAAATGTTCCATTTCATTTTGCTCTAATTATTATGCTTGGCGACAACGGTGTTGGTATAACGGAAAAATACCGAAACAGTAACTGACTTTATAAATACAAAGAAAAAAGGTTTAAAGAGAAATAAATATCGTAAAACGGAAATATTTAATTTAAATATGAAAGCAATGTTTATACTGCTTAAAAAAAATTTCATTTTTAAAGGTTTAAATAGAAAAAAAATATTTTCAGTGTCATTTGCTCCTGGATAAAAGTCCTTCCGGCCAGTGCCGGTAGGAAGAGGTATCTTTCATTTTCCTTATTTTAAAAAAGCCAACTTATATTATTCAAACACACGAAGCTCAATTTAGTAGAAACCGAATATAGGAGATTCAATACTAATTTTTATCAATACTAAATCATTATGAATGAGAATTTCGCGAAATTAGTCAGCTTTATCCAAGCTGCTTTTATTTAAAGTAACTTATATTTAGCTGCCAAATTCGGCGATTTCTTAAAGTTCCTGCCATTTTAAGACAACATGGTGGATGAGGCTAACCAGTGAACTTGGTTGAGATCTTAGTAATTGCTGTGCACATGCTCACTCACATCGGAATCGGTTGATATATACGAGTGCTGTCGCAGGCAAAAAATAAGATTTTTCAAAATGTCACCCACATTAGAAATTGAAACTGCTATATCTGATCCATTTTCTAAGATAAAGACAAACAAAAAATGCTCGTGAATGCTTATATCAAGGTCAAATACTTAAGAAAGAAACCTTTTTCAATTTCTAATTTTTTTGCACCTCACTTTAAATATAATTTTTTTTTAATTTAATGGCCGCCATTTTGAAACAAGATGGCTGATGAAGCTGGCCAGCGAACTTGGATGAGATATTGATGTATACTATCCACATGCCTTCTTCCTTCAAAATAGGCGAATACGTGTGTTATCGCGTGACAAATACAAGATCGTTTCAAAGTGTTAGCCATGCTAGAAATTTAAAGTGCTATAATTCAACAATTTTTTAAGATGTAAACAAAAAAAACAAATTTTAAGAAACAAAAACTGGTCCAGAATCTTTGTATCAAGGCCAAACACACAAAATTTTTTTTTTTCATTTTCCAATTTTTTAATACTTTATTTTAAAATTTAAATTACTTTTTTTTAAATGGCAACCCTTTTGAAACAAGATGGCGAATGAAGCTGGACAACGAACTCGGTCGAGACATTGGTATGTACCATGTACAGACCAAGTTACATCCAAATCGGCTCATAAATACGCCTGTTATCGCGTGACAAATATCAGGCCGTTTTAAAATGTCAGCCACAATAGAAATTCAAAATGCTATAACTCAGCCATTTTTTTAGATATAGACGAAATAAAACCTGTTCCGGAATCTCTGTATTAAGGTCAAACACATACGAAGAAAATCTTTTTCATTTTCTGATTTTTTGGTATCTCATTTTAAATTTTAAATTTTTAAAATTTTTTTAAATGGCCGCCATTTTGAAACAAGATGGCGGATGAAGCTGGCCAACGAACTCGGTCGAGACATTGGTGTGTACTATGTACACATCGAATTACATCCAAATCGGTTCATAAATACATCTGTTATCACGTGACAAAAATCAGGACACTTCCAAATGTCAGCCACGCTAAAAATTTAAAATGCTATAACTCAGCCATTTTTTAAGATATAGACGAAACAAAAACTGCTTCCGAATCTTTGTATCAAGGTCAAACACATAAGAAAAAAATATTTTTTCAATTTTCAAGTTTTTGGTACCACATTTCAAATTTAAATTTTTCTTAAAAATTTAAATGGCCGCCATTTTTAAACAAGATGGCGGATGATGCTGGCCAACGAACTCGGTCGAGACATTGGTATGTACTATGTATAAACGAAGTTACATCCAAATCGGTTCATAAATACGCCTTTTATCGCGTGACAAAATTCAGGACGTTTCAAAATGTCAGCCACGCTAGAAATTCAAAATGCTATAAGTCAGCCATTTTTTAAGATATAGACGAAACAAAAACTGCTCCGGAGTCTTTGTATAAAGGCCAAATACATAAGAAAAAATATTTTTCCATTTTCAAATTTTTGGTACCACATTTCAAATTTTAATTTTTAAAAAAAGTTTAAATGGCCGCCATTTTGAAACAAAATGGCGGATGAAGCTGGCCAACGAACTCGGTCGAGACATTGGTGTGTACCATGTACACACCGAATTACATCCAAATCGGTTCATAAAAATACGAGAGTTACAGTGTGACATAAGTCAGATATATATATATATATATATATATATATATATACAGGGTGATTCATAAAAGATGGGCAGAACTTTAAGGTGTTATAGTACACTTAAAGACAAATAATATTAAATAGGAGACTAAGGGTCCCAGACGTATTCCCAAGGAGATAGGGGGCATTAAAGTTTAGGGTCCGAAATTTCAAATGATTATAAAACATGGAAAAATTGGTCGATTCGTTTGCGGTTTTTGCAAAAAATTTTCTTTATGCCAGTATTTTCTTGAAATAAAATTTTAAAGTTCAATTTCAAAAAATGCCGATAGGGGCGCTTTAGACTTTGGAGTAACAAACAACTATTTTTTAACGTTATTTTTTGTATTTCTTTAAATGATTTCGAAAGCTTAGACTTAAACTTAAATTTTGATCTAAAAATCTGAGTCCTAACGAGTAGTTAAGTAGCGTAAACTGAAATTTGAAATTTGAAACCCTTCTCCCCCCAGAACAAAAATCAGTTATTCCCGATCTTTGTGTCGTAGATTAGGCTCTAACTACCGCCGCGTTTTGCTAAAATTATTCTTTATGTCAGTATTTTCTTGAAAATAAATTTTAAAGAAAATTTTCAAAAAATTCCGATAGAAGGCTCTTTAGACTTTGAAGTAACGAACAACTATTTTATACCGTTATTTTTTGTGTCTCATTAAATGCTTTCTAAAGCTTAGACTTAAATTTTCAGCCCAAAATCTGAATCGTTAGACGTGGTTAAGTTTCTGGGGAGAGGGGTTTGAAATTTCTACTCCTGAGCACAGTTCAGTTTACCATGTCCACACATTGTGTGCTGTGATACGAGGTAAAAAGACACAAATTAGGATTATGTTACCAAAGCATATTTATTAACATGTAATTACAATAAATGTTCAAAATTGTGACCACCAGAGGTTATGCACGCAGAACAACGGCGAAGAATGGAACGGCGAACATTCGCGAAAACATCAGGCTTTTCGAGCACTTCCCCTACAGCGGCGGAAAGTCTGGCGACCAGTTCCTCGGCGGATTCAATGGGTGTCTCATACATAAGAGCCTTCAATCGTCCCCAAAAAAAGAAATCGAGTGGTGAAAGATCTGGCGAGCGAGCAGGCCAAGCAACAGGACCACCTCGTCCAATCCATCTGTTCGGAAATGTGATGTCCAGATAGTTGCGGACGTCTCGTACGTAATGGGCTGGCGCTCCATCGTGCTGGAACCACATGACCCGCCGGATGCGTGGAGGAACAACGTTTAACAGGTCTGGCAGCACATGTTGCAGAAATGTGAGGTATGTTTTACCGTTGAGGCGTTCAGGAAGAAGGTACGGTCCGATTAGGTGGTCTCCGAGGATTCCTGCCCAAACATTGATGGAAAAGCGTCTCTGATGTGCATGTGGATACGTAGCATGTGGATTGACATCCGCCCATACATGTGCATTGTGTGTGTTAAATGTACCTTCACGTGTGAAGGTACATTCATCGGTGAAAAGCACAGTTCGTCCAAAATGTGGATTTAGCGCGTTCTGCTGCAGAAACCAGCGGGCGAATTCAATACGATTTGGATAATCCCCTGGAGACAGTTTCTGGACTCGTTGCACATGAAACTTGAGCAAATGTTCATCCTTCAGTACCCTCCAAGTCATGGACTGTGAGGTATCCACCTGCCTAGCCACTGTTCGTGTACTTGTACTTGGCTGCGCCGCTGCTACATCCAGAATGGCTTCTGCAACAACTACTGATTCGTCCTTTTTTGCACGACCTGCATTCGACCGGGAAGCGAGAAATGATCCCGTCTCACACAACTGTCTGTGCAAGCGCTCGAAAGTTTTGCGGTTAGGCAACCGCCTGTTGGGAAATCGCTCTCCGTACATTCGTTGTGCCTCTGCACCATTTCCATCTGCCGCTCCGTAAATTAAATGCATCTCAGCCTTTTCCTTATTCGTGAAGGGCACCATCTTCCGGTTCATTACTACAGCGACTTACACTTGACTCACCGTTCAGTGGTTTTTATGCCTGAATCGTGTCGAAATTTTGCATACGTGTTCTTCTTCTTCCCCATTTGACATTTGCATACTTTCTGTTTCCTTCTTCACCCGGTGACTAGCGTCAGGAATGGAGCTTTAACGTTTGCATGAGCGACGTTTCCAACTGTACCAGTGCTTTTATGAGTGAATTCCGACTATGCAGTCCTTGACGAAAGTTGTATTTTTGCCTCGTATCACAGCACAGAATCGTTGGGCATGGTTAAGTAGTGCAAACTGAACTATGTTCAGAAGTTGAAATTTGAACCCCCTCCCCTCGCTACTGAACCACGCTCAGCGATTCAGATTTTGAGCTGAAAATTTAAGTTTAAGTCTAAGCTTTAGAAAGCATTTAATGAGACACAAAAAATAACGGTATAAAATAGTTGTTCGTTACTCCAAAGTCTAAAGCGCCCTATATCGGAATTTTTTGAAAATTTTCTTTAAAATTTATTTTCAAGAAAATACTGACATAAAGAATAATTTTAGCAAAACGCGGCAGTAGTTAGAGCCTAATCTACGACACAAAGATCGGGAATAACTGATTTTTGTTCTGAAGGGAGAAGGGTTTCAAATTTCAAATTTCAGTTTATGCTACTTAACTACTCGTTAGGACTCAGATTTTTAGATCAAAATTTAAGTTTAAGTCTAAGCTTTCGAAATCATTTAAAGAAATACAAAAAATAACGTTAAAAAATAGTTGTTTGTTACTCCAAAGTCTAAAGCGCCCCCTATCGGCATTTTTTGAAATTGAACTTTAAAATGTTATTTCAAGAAAATACTGGCATAAAGAAAATTTTTTGCAAAAACCGCAAACGAATCGACCAATTTTTCCATGTTTTATAATCATTTGAAATTTCGGACCCTAAACTTTAATGCCCCCTATCTCCTTGGGAATACGTCTGGGACCCTTAGTCTCCTATTTAATATTATTTGTCTTTAAGTGTACTATAACCCCTTAAAGTTCTGCCCATCTCTTATGAATCACCCTGTATATATATATATATGGATATATATATATATATATATATATATATATGGATATATATATATATATATATATGTTGTAGGCTAATTGAGAAATCAGGCTCTTTGCAAAGAGCCTAGGCTGTTTGCAAAGAGCCGGGCTAATTGGAGAATCGTCTTTCTTTTTCCAATTAGACTGATATTTTTCAGGCTTATTGCAAAGAGCCTAGACACCGTTAGGCTAATTGAAAAATGACCACTTATATCCCAATCACGATGATTTTTTACGCTTATTAACCCATAACCCGACCCGAACCCGAAAAATAAATTACAACAGACCGTATCTCGATCTGAGCACGACAAATAATTTCAGTATGCACGCAACCCGACCCGAACCTAAAAATTCCATTAAAAAAAAACCCGGAATATGAACCGAACCAAATCTGAACCCGACAACAATATTCCAATGAACCGTAACCGATCCGAGCAAGACAAATTGATTTCTGAGGACATGCAACCCGATCCGAACCTAAAAATTCTATTTGAAAAAAAACGGAATCTGAACCCGACAAAAATATACCAATGAACCATAACCGATCCGAGCAAGACAAAATCATTTCTGAGGACATGCAACTCAACCAGAACCTAAAAATTCAGTTTGAAAGAAAAACGATATATGTCGCGAACCAAATCTGAACCCGACAAAATTATTCCAAAGAACCATTACCGGATCCAAGCAAGGCAGAATTATTTCGGTGGTCACGCAACCCGACTCGAACCTAAAAATTCTATTTGAAAAAAAACCGAAATCTGACGCGAATCAAATCTGAACCCGACAAAAATAATCCAAAGAACCATAACCCGATCGGAGAAAGACAAAATAACTTCCATGGACACGCAACCCGATCCGAACCTAAAAATTTTGTTTAAAAAAACGCGAAATATGACCCGAACCAAATATGATAACCGACAAAAATATTCTAATGAACCATAACCCGATCCGAGCAAGACAGTAATTTCCGTGGACACGCAACCGGACCCGAACCTAAAAATTCCATTTGAAAAAACCCTGAAATATGACCCGAACCAAATCTGAATCCAACAAAAATATCCCCCAACCATAGCCAGATCCGAGAAAGAAAAAATAATTTTCGTGGACACGCAACCCGACCCGAACCTAAAAATCCCATTAGAAAACCCCGAAATCTGAACCGAACCAAATCTGAATCCGTCAAAAATATTCCAAAGAACCATAACAGGATCCGAGCAAGACAAAATAATTTCAGTCGGCATGAAACCCGATCCGAACCCGAAAGTTCTACTTGAAGTTAACCCGAAACCTGACCAGAACCCGAAATTAAAATACAACAGGCCGTATACCCCGATCCGAGCAATGCAAATTATTTTTCGCGTACACGCAGTACGACCAGAATCTAAAAATTCCATTGGAAGTCAACCTGAAACCCGACACGAAGCCGATCGAAACACGACAAACATATTTCAAAGAACCCTAACCCGATCCGAGAAAGACAATATAATTTCCTTCGACATACAACCGGATTCGAAACTAAAAGTTTCATTTGAAGTCAACCCGAAAATCTTCCATACGCCGCGTTCGGGTCGAATTTCGGATTGAGTTTAATTAGAACTTTCAGGTTCGAATCGGGTTGCCTGTCGACAGAAATTATTTTGTCTTGCTCGGATCGAGTTATGGTTCTTTGGAATATTTTTGTCGGGTTAAAATTTGGTTCGGGTCGGGTTGCAGGTTGACTTCAAATGGAATTTTTAGGTTCTGGTAGTGTTGCGTGTCCACGAAAATTAATTTGCCTTGCTCCGATCCGGTTATGGTTTTTTGGAATATTTTTGTCGGGTTCAGATTTGATTCGGGGTTTTTCAAATGGAATTTTTAGTTCGGCTCGGGCTGCGTGTCCACGGAAATTATTTTGTCTTGCTCGTATAGGATTATTGATCTATGGAATATTTTTGACGGGTTCAAATGTCGGGTTTTTTTTCGAATGAAATTTTAGGTTCCGGTTGGGGTGCGTGTCCATGGACATAGTTTTGCCTTGCTCGGATTGGGTTGTCTGTTGACAGAAATTATTTTGTCTTGCTCGGATCGGGTTATGGTTCAATGGAAAATTTTTAGTGGGTCCAGATCTGGTTCGGTTCAGATTTCGATTTATTTTCAAATGGAATTTTGAGGTTCACGTCGGATAACATGCCCACGGAAATTATTTTGTTTTGCTCGGATCCGTTTATGTTTCTTTGGAATAATTTTATCGGGTTCAGATTTGGTTCAAGTCAGATTTAGGGTTTTTTTTCAAATTGAATTTTTAGGTTCTGGTTTGGTTGTATGTCCTCAGAAATTATTTTTTCTTCCTCGGATCGGTTATGGTTCATTGGAATATTTTTATCGGGTTCAGATTTGGTTCGGTTCAGATTCTGAGTTTTTTTTCAAATGGAATTTTTAGGTTCGTGTCGGTTAACATGTCCAAAGAAATTAATTTGTGTTGCTCGTATCCGTTTATGTTTCTTTGGAATAATTTTTTGGGGTTCAGATTTGGTTCAAGTCAGATTTAGGTGTTTTTTCAAATTGAAATTTTAGGTTTTGGTTTGGTTGTATGTTCTAAGAAATTATTTTGTCTTGCTCGGATCGGTTATGGTTCATTGGAATATTTTTGTCGGGTTCAGATTCCGGGGTTTTTTTAATTAGAATTTTTAGGTTCGGGTCGGGTTGCATGTCCTCCGAAATTATTTTGTCTTGCTGGGATCAATTAAGGTTTATTGGAATATTTTTGTCGAGTTCAGATTTGGTTCGGTTCAGATTCCGAGTTTTCTTCAAATGGAAGTTTTAGGTTCGTGTCGGGGAACATGTCCACGGAAATTATTTTGCGTTGCTCGGATCCGTTTATGGTTCTTTGGAATAATTTTGTCGGGTTCAGATTTGGTTCGCGTCAGATTTCGGAGTTTTTCTCAGATTGAATTTTTAGGTTCTGGTTGGGTCGCATGTCTTCAGAAATGATTTTGTCTTGAACGGAACGGTTATGGTTCATTGGAATATTTTTATCGGGTTCAGATTCTGGCTTTTTTTCAAATAGAATTTTTAGGTTCGGGTCGGCTTGTATGTCCTCAGAAATTATTTTGACTTGCTCGGATCGGTTATGGTTCATTCGAATATTTTTATCGGGTTCAGATTTGGTTCGGTTCAGATTCCGGGTTTTTTTAAATGGAATTTTTAGGTTCGGGTCGGGTTGCGTGTAGACTGAAATTATTTTGTCTTGCTCGGATCGGAGTACGGTCTGTTGTAATTTATTTTTCGGGTTCGGGTCGGGTTATCGGTAATTAAGCCTAAAAAAGCATTCTGATTGGGAAATAAGTGGTCATTTTTCAATTAGCCTAACTGTGTCTAGGCTGTTTGCAATAAGCCTGAAAAATATCAGGCTAATTGGAAAAAGAGAGGTGATTCTCCAATTAGCCCGGCTCTTTGCAAACAGCCTAGGCTGTTTGCAAAGAACCGGATTTCTCAATTAGCCTACGACATATATATATATATATATATATATCAATTTTGAACGGAGGGTGGTTTCGGGGTCTGGGGGGTCATGGTCGATGAAAATATACCAAAATGTTTTGAAATCGCTTTCCTCCGAACGGCTGCAATAGGTAGCTTTTTGTAATGAAAGCTACCTAAAATGAAAAAATTGGTATTTTTATGTTAGTCGTGCACAAATCTCGCTAATAGCACTTTTTAAATCGCAAATACCAGCACTTACATTTTTACCAATCATCATCATCTGCTATATATATAAAACGCAAATTCTAATTTAATTCCTATTGACTATAACTCAGATTCTACTGAGTAGAATTTTGTAGAACTTACTCTGATAGCTAGGTAATTTTTTTAGAAGTGTTTTAGAGTAAAAAAATAGTTCCGCGTTTCTTAGTGATAGGAGTTTTACAGGAGTTTTAAAATTAGGTGAATCCGATTATGAAAGATTACCTTTTATTTAAAGTTCTACTGAATGGATTTAGATGCTATGCAGGAACGTTCTCAGTGGTGTAGTAATAAACGAGAGGATGTACGCTATACGCAGAGAGTATATACTAGAGAATATATATGCTATAGCTATGAAGGGTGTGCAGAGTTTCTTAAAAAAATACAGAAGATATATAGACGTAAACCAACCCCTACATCCCTGAGAGTTCTATAATCTGGTTAACTCGATTATGAAAGATATATTTAAATTTAACTGTACATAATATATATGAAATGCAAAGAGAAATTTCGTTCCGGCAGCTTAGAACTTGAGTTCTGCTGAATAGATTTTGATGGGACTTACATTGTTAGGTAATTTTTCAAAAAATATTTTTGTATATCATATCGTTCTACGTTGCTTAGTTAAATAATTATGGGGGGGGGGGGGGGAGTTCAAAATCAGATAAACCCGATTATGAAAGATTGGTTTTTTTAAAGGTTTTGGAGAATGAATTTTGATGGGGCTTAAACTGTTAATTAGGTAATTTTTAGGGACGCTTTTGGTACATTTGCCAGCTTAAAAGATTTTGCTAAGTGGATTTCGAGGGAACTTGCTCGGTTAGTTAATTTTTCAGGGAATTTTTAGTATAAAACACGTATTGTTCTAGGTTTCTTGGCTATAAAAAAATTGGCTGAAAGTTCTAGAATCAGTTGAACCCAATTATGAAAGATTAGCCTGTTTAATAGGCTCCATTGAACGGATTCTGATGAGAATTGCATTGATAAATTTTCAGAGGAAGGGTTTGTTTAAAAATTAAATATTGTTCTATCGTACTTTATAAAATCCTACAGTAAAGAATCAAGTAAAGAAATTGGTCCTTAACAGCTCAAATTTTGTCTCTCTCAATAGAAAATATAATAGCATAATGACGTCCATATCGTTTGTAGCAATTCGGATGGACATTCCAGGTAAATGTCCGTGTTACTTTCAAACACATGATCAAATGCACAGGTATATTCCGTGTGATTCCAGGTTTGTTTAGAAAAACCGACCAGCGTAGCGGGCGAAGGCAGCTAGTACGTATATATATGTATTCTTCCATACACTTTGCCGCATAATACTTATAAATATGCTTCCATCTTATACAAAAACCAAAAAAGTAAGCATCATTTAACACCAAAATAACGTTTTAAAATGTTTCTGTTAATGATAAATACATATCTTTTTATTTTGGGTTGTTAGGGAAGATGGAATGGAAGAAACTGATTAGCTATTTTCTACTTGGCTAAAGATAAAAAGGTTTTGGGGGAAATGATTTAAGAAAAATAACTTAAATAATATAAATATATATAGTATATAATACGTGGGCGTATCAATAAGTTTTTGCCCTCACATAGAAATAATTCAGTAAAATTTATGAAATTGCTGCATTGTATTAGTCCTTTTCTATATAGTCACCATGCACAGTAATATATTTCTGCAAACGGTATTTCAAAGAGAGAGGAGAGGATGTATTCCAGGAGGCGATATAGTAGACCCAAAGGGGCATTTTTCTAATTTTTGCCGACCTCCACATGTGACATATTGTTGGAAAGCTCTGTGACCACTTATTCATGTTGTGCACTCCCGAGCCTCTCCAAAATTTGCCCTCCCCCCCAGGGGGACATGAATGATGTCCACAAAATTTAGGAAAGTGCCAACTGGAGGGCAAATTTCAGGGGAGGGGCTCGGGAGGTGCATAGCAAGAATAAGTGGTAACAGGCCTTTCCAACAATATGTCACATGTAGGAATCGGTAAAAGATAGAAAAATAGACCCGATAGTAGACGATAGGGAAGCACAATAGGGATAGGCACGATAGTATACCCTTGCCTCCTGCAATACATATTGACCCCTCTTTGTTTATTATTGATGTTTTATAAATCGTATATTATTTCCTTTAAAACCTATGTGAGCTTTATTCCAATATTGTATTCATCAAGATTATCCTCTGCTTCTAAACAGCAATCTAAATGGAATTTTTTCATTCCATTATCAAGAACATTGTATATTTATCAAAAAAAATATTCCTTCATATGCTTAATTTTAGAACTCAGTTATATTGTTTCAATATATTGAAAATACAAAATAAAAAATTACTTAACACTGAAATCCTATTTTATTAAAGCAAACACATGAGAATACAGGGTGGGCTAAACGTCCTTAAAACATTTTTAAATTCAATAAAAATTCTAACAATTGTCATATGATAGTATAGTTTGTGCGAAAACGCTTATTATTTTCGAAACTTTTATATATGTAAATAAAAAAATAGTTCAAAAGATTTCTCACAGATGGCCCTACATCTGAAAAGGTACCGAAAATGAAGTTGAATGATGCCTTATTATAAAAGGGCAGTGGTATAAAAACTTGTGATTCGATTAGAATTTTTGTCCCGACTGAGCCAACTCGTATTCCAGAACATGGCAGTTAGTCCTGAGCATGAGCTCAGTTAGACAAGCGGATCAAGAAAACAAGCAAAAATACTTACTTAAGTTGATTGGCATTTCAATTTTATGTAAAATCATCTCGAGCAATGAAATTTCATTGCCCATATGCTGTTACTCTTTTACTGTGCATCACACTGTGCTGTGCATCACACAGTACAACATGAAAGTGTATAGGTTCAAGAAATACATTTTAATCTGCAACATCATTTCAACTAGTACTCCAGCTTATGCTTTTTCACCCAGAAATACTCTCATTTTTTTGTCGCTCTTTTAAAATAAGAATGGTAGATTTCCACCTTTGAAATGACAAGATATATCATTAACTAGCTAGCTATGCCCGCTGCGCTGGTCAGTATTTCCAAATAAACCTTGAATTAAGCGAAATGGGGAATTCGAACTTGTATATTTTCTTAAATTGACCTTTAGCTTGAATGTCCTTAAGCGTTGCTGAAAAGATGCGAACATCATTGTGATATTATATTACCTTATGCGTTGGACAAAATTTAGCTATTAAGAAGCAGTTCTTTTAGTTGATTATTCACAGTGCACTTTTGGTACAGAAATGAGGCCGTTATGACAACAGGAATTAAAATGTTCTCATATCTGACAATATTAAATTAGAGATGCATTACAATGATTGCAGAGATTTACCATTGAACTTGAATTATGCTCTGGTGGTGTATTTTCGTTTGTTTGTCCTTGATCTCCTGGCCTCTCAGCTCGAGCAATATGTGATTCTGGTAGCTGAAATACAATCTCACTGGATGTTAGTTATATTTCTTAATAAATACCCTCTTGTGCTACTACTCTTTTCCCTCTTTGGATTCTAGCAGGGTAAATGCTGTCAAAAAAGTAATAAATTATTTGCAGACAAAGAAGATTGTTTAACTTTCATATTTAAAAAAAAATGAAACATAAAAATGTGTGTTTTTAAAAGCTGAATTGCCTGAATAAATCTAAAATGACGTCATTTTCACTGTCTTTTCATTTTGTAGACCAGTTGAAATCATGTAACCGTTAACCCGGGAAAAAACTCGATGACTTAATCTTGTAGAAAAATAAACCTCATTCATCCAATAAAATCTTTATAATCATCCGTAATCGACGTTATTGTGAGGGTTCACGTCAAACATTAAAACTGATGCGACAATATTGTTGCATATGTACCAGGGTTAAGAACTGACAATGATAAATAAACTTAGTTATACAAAAATTTTAGCAATATGCATTTTCGTGAATACCTGAACCGAAGATTTATTTAGCATTTTTCTAAAGAGCTTAATAACACGGACAAACAAATAGGCCTGCTATTTTCTTTATATTTAAGAGTAAATTAATCTTCCTTCTGTTGTGAAAATAACCCAGATTACGAAAATAACTCTTAATTTGTTGCTGTGTTTAGCTGTTAGACTGTGCGTCAGGACAATTCGCTTTATACTGATTGAAATTCCAGGTAATTTAATCCAATCTAGGCTGCAATGATAAGTCCATGGGCATTATTCCATTTGCCACCATTGGAACCATAAAGTTTTTTCCCCTACATTGAAAGTATTGTTTTTTTTATGAGAGTAAAATAATTTGAGGTAATAAATAAACAATACTTCTTCTTTTGTTTGTTTGCTTCATTATGAAAAACCATAATTTAGTAATCGCTAATTTCAAAATCTGTCTAATCTTTTGAATTTTGATACGCCATGCAACATGCTCGTTGGCAGGTGACACGATTCCGTAAGATTAGTCCAATATGTTGAATAAAACATTTTTTAAACAATGGTTAAGCAAAAGAAAGTTATGCAGAAAAAGCTAAAAAGAAATGACATATTAGCAAGCAATATTTATTGCAAAATGTTTATTTTATTTATTTATTTATTAACCATTTGGAAAAATGGTTATTGTCCTCGGTCAAGGTAGGAAATCAAAAGCATATCTGAAGTGTTTTATTAGTTGAATCCCGCATTTTATTTGTTTTCTGATTGGTCTATACAGTAATCTGTATTTTCCCTTTACTTTCAACAGAGATGGATTCTTCTACAAAAACAAATTAATAACTCAGAAACAAATTGAGATACAGCTTTTAAAAAAATTGCATTTAAAAGTACATTTTTTTCTCTATACGACTGTGTAAAAAATAATATTGTGGGATGTTTAGAAGTTTAAGAATGAAATTTCATTTAAAATTGGTCTATAAATATTAATCTTTAATCCATGGCGTACGTAATGTATGATCAGCCCCGTAAAAGTTTAAAAGTTTACAGTACCGAAAAATGTAACCCATGGCGTACGTAATGTATGATCAACATCGCGCGACTGTTTATGTCTTAAATTTTAGTCTTTGAAAAAATCATTTTCCAAATGGTCGTCGTAATTTGTTAAATTGACTTTTTTTTTTTTTTAGTAATAACGTATAATTGCAGAAATCTTCTTAAATATATTCTTATATCCTAAGTTTTAAAGCAGTGAATATTCCTATAAGTGAAATCGACAATATGTTCGGCATGTTAAAAAAATAACATAATACACAATATTCAATTAATAAGTAATGATCTGAGTTCGAGGATATAAAAATCACATGCTTGAGGAAAACAAAACGCATGTTTCCATAGTAATGGTATTCCATAGTATGGTAAAAAATATTTTAAATCTTTGAAACTAAATTTTTTTAGAATATGTGTGTATATGGAAGACATTTACACTAAAATTTAAATGATTGACTACATAATTATAATTTTAACTGCTTATTATATTATTTACGGTTGAATATAAAAATGTACTCCGAAATGCTCTTCTCTCGTCTTATTTCACACTTTTGTCTTATTTGGCTTAAAAATGCATTGTTTGGCGACGAAGGTAATAAATAAGTAGCATGTAACTCAATACAGCCATTTTTACAAATACTTCTAGTTTTTCCTGTAAATCATATTATGGGAGAATTATATAAAAATAATTATTAAATTGACAAAATAATAATAATAATAATAATAACAATAAACAATGTAACATAAATTTTATTTCATCAAGTTTTCAGACATGTTTTTATTAACCTGGCGCATGCGATAAAAGAGCTAAAAAGAAAAAAAAATTCCATTCAAAATTGTCAAATCAAATTTTCAGATTCATTTTTTAGGTGCGTTCGTAATTATATAAATACGTAGCACATATAGTCGTCGTTCAGTCCGTCCGTCCGTCCGTCCGTCTGTCCGCATGTAACAGAGCAAAAACTACCCAACCGAATGGCCTGAAATTTCAAATATATGATTGTTGCAAAATTTTGTCGAGCCATTTCAAATTTTATGAAAATCGGATGTATAGTTTAATTACAGGGACAGTCAAAAGTTTTTCTTTACATTACGGCCAATGGGAAAAATTATTGAAAGTGCATTTTAATGATATTAGAGCCTTCCGAATGATCTGAAATTTTAAAGATATAACTGTTGCAAAATTTTGTAGAGCCCTTTCAAATTTTAGGAAAATCGGATGTATAGTTTAATTACAGGGACAGTCAAAAGTTTTTCTTTACATTACGGCCAATGGGAAAAATTATTGCAAGAGGATTTTAATGATATTAGAGCCTTCCGAATGATCTGAAATTTTAAAGATATAACTGTTGCAAAATTTTGTCAAGCTCTTTCAAATTTTAGAAAAATCGGGTGTATAGTTTAATTACAGGGACAGTCAAAAGTTTTTCTTTACATTACGGCCAATGGGAAAAATTATTGCAAGTGGATTTTAATGATATTAAAGACTTCCGAATGATCTGAAATTTTAAAGATATAACTGTTGCAAAATTTTGTCGAGCCCTTTCAAATTTTAGGAAAATCGGATGCATAGTTTAATTACAGGGACAGTCAAAAGTTTTTCTTTACATTACGGCCAATGGGAAAAATTATTGCAAGTGCATTTTAATGATATTACAGCCTTCCGAATGGTCTGAAATTTTAAAGATATAATTGTTGCAAAATTGTGTTGAGCTATTTCAAATTTTAGGAAAATCGGATGTATAGTTTAATTACAGGGACAGTCAAAAGTGTTCCGTTACATTACGGGGAATGGGAAAAAAAATATTGGAAGTGCATTTTAATGATGTATCAGACTATGCGCTTTATGAAGTTCAAAAAATTATACATTCAGTACAATATGGGGTGCAAAAAATAATTATAAAACTAGTTATAGTTCGAACGCACCTCATTTGCCACGTTTGACGAGCAATTTCCAACTTGTTTAACCTATCGCAAGCGATAATTCGCCAAGTATTGTACTAAATGTAAAATTACACAATAATTTATACTTTAAGCATTACAAATATTTATTCCATGTTAAAATTAAATATTTTCGTTTTATAATATTATGTCTTATTAAAACTTTTTTTGTTGTTGTTTTTTAAATTAAATATCAGTATTTTTTTCATTTATTCGCGAGGTGTTTGTATTATTTTCTTACAGATATAGTCATTTTAATTCTTTAATCAACAAACCTTTCGCCAAAAGATAATCACTGGCAACCTTTTCGTTCAAAATAGCAGTAAAATATAAAATTTATTATCAAAAATCATAGCTATCCCTGTATATTTTCTCATAAACCACCCCGGGAATATTTCATATCGAATGATACAATTTGGAAAAAAATCCACCGGGTAGTTTTTGAAAACACTCGAGCGGAACATTTTGAGCTTACTGCTTTATAATATACTAGCAGGGTATGCCCGCTGCGCTGGTCAATTTTTCCAAATGAACATTGGTGAATTTGAACTTGCATTTTAAACAATATGACCTTCAGCTGGACCTTATTCATTTCTGAAAACGATGCGAACACCAAATTTGATATAATATTACCTTAAGCGTTGGACAAAAATTAGCTATTAAGAAGTAATTCTTTTGGTTGATTACTAACAATGCACTTTTGGTAGGGTAATGAGACCGTTATGACAACAGGAATTAATAGCTCTATAACTAATCAACATATAATGAAATGTTATATACTAACACCATTCCTGAAACGTCATGTAACATTGCCACTTGTATCAAAATACGTTCTGTAGATTATTTAAAAAAAGGCTAAACTTTCATAATCAGGTTCACTTAATTTTTTAACTTTTTTTTGCTCTATGACTAAGTAGCGTTGAACAATATGTATACACTAAAACCTTTCCAAAATTATTACCTAACCACTTGGGCACAGATGTCCTACATGCCCCATAAAGGCGCGATTTTTTTCTGACGCCAATATCAGAAACATTGCAATACGTAACAATACTTAACTGGCGCCAAAATGTCGTTATTTTGCTTGATATGGTAACCCGGAAGTTGTTGTTAATGCTCTTTATGTTTTCGCCAAATTGGCGTCGGTAAGAAATCGCGCCAATATGGGGGTATATGACATCTGTACCACCATTTGTGGTATATCCTATGAAAGTATTATAAACAATCGGAATGAAATGCAAATTTCCGTTTTAAATATATAGTAGATGATGATGATGATGCGATTTTGTGTAATAGAATTCATCGTGAAATTTTCGCTTCAAACATAAACGATGCTTTCAACATTATAGCTAATACACCAATATGTAAAGTATCCGATTACGGAAGGTTAACTTGGATTCCTATGAGCCCAAAGAAAAGTGAATATGAGGCTTTTGTGATACTTTTATGTTAGCCGGGCTCAGGTAATAAATCAGCAAAGATTGTTTTCATACCACATTCTTATATTTCTTATTTTCATTTAAGATACAAACCTTTCACTCATTTCATTTAAAATGCTTGCCTTACACTAATTTCATTTAAAAAACTGAAAAGATAAACAATAGCAGATAATTCCATAATTAAAAACAAATAATTATTTTTAATTTACATACGCAAAATGTAACTACTGCTACTGGCAATTTTAAAAATGCTATTGGCGAGATCTGCGCACGGTGTTATAAATGTACCCATTTTTTCTTCTTATCGAGGAGCAAATTATAAATCGCCAAAATTATTCCAATTCCAATTTCTTTCATTGAAAATAATTTTTAAGTCGTTACAAACATTGCTTTCGTGTTTAAATATTTTCGTTGGTACTACTTAGTTATCCCGTCGACCAATTTCGCCAAATCATACAAACTGACATAATTTTTATTTTAAATAACGAAAGAACAAATAAATTATTATAACATTAATAAAAATACAAATAAAACGTCGAAATAAAAATCACTTTGTGACGTAAACACGGGTAACTTGCTTAAAGTCAGGTGAGTTTGACATTTACGATCAACCATTATTGGCAATTTAGTCTTATATTTTGGCGATAGATTTTTGGTCGATGGAATATCTAAGTAGTTCCTTTTCGTTCTATAACGCTAATTTCTTAGTAAAACTGTTCCTTTTATTTTACATAAAATCACTAATTTTTTTTATTTTTGGTACTACTTAGTTATATCGCCGACCAAAAATCTATCGCCAAATTATAAGATTAAATGCCAATAACGGTTGATCGTAAATGTCACATTCACTTGACTTCAAGGAAGTTACACGTGCTTACATCATCAAGTTATTTTTATTTCGACGTTTTATTTGTATTTTTATTAATGTTATACTAATTTATTTGTTCTTTCATTATTAAAATACAATTTATGTCAATAAATGTAATTTGGCGATTTATATAATTTGGCGAAATTGGTCAACGGGATAACTAAGTAGTACCATTTTTTTTTTTTTTTATTAAGATGTTCGTATTTGTATTTCAAACTCATAGAGCCGTTTTTATTCTTTATCCAAAAGAGTTAATTTGAATTTTTTTTGTTGCTAGAGTAACGGATGTAATGTTAGATATTTTGAGGTTTAGACGCCAAAGACACCGCCAAATTAGAAAAATATGAAAATGTCATGATCTGTTGGACTTATAAGAATTTACTTGGCACCAATCGATTCAGCATACAAAAATACATTAAATTATGCTATCATCTGACGCATAATTATAATATCCGATTTTTAAGGAATTTTTTTCCCTCCCCTTGCAAAAACGCCGTTAGGGGTGATACTTTAGAAAATCCTTTCTTAGCGATACTATGTAGATATGCCATTTTGCGGTGACTCGATGATCGAAAATTAGTCCAATATCATTTGAAATATTACATAATAGAGGAGAAATTACGAAGAAATACGAAGAAGAAATGACGAATTACAAAAGACTTGCAATTTTTTTTTTCAAAATGTTGAATTTTTCGATAATAATAACGCATGATTGTATAAATTTCCTTAAAAACTATCTTCATTTCCTAGATTTCGAAGGTGTGAATTTTCCTATAAATTATATTGGCGATATGTCTTAAGAAAAAATGAAATAAACAATAGATAATATTTGCTTAAAAAAATGGATAATATTCACTGATCTGAGTTCGAGTTTATAAATATAACATGCTTTCGGAATTACGGTGAAAAACATTTTTAAAAATATGAAATTATTTTACAATATGTATGTGTGGCAGAAATTCCCACTAAAATTTAAGTATTTGATTCCATTTTTAAAATATTAACTGATATCTATATAAGTTACAATTGAATATAAAAATGTACTAAAAAAAAGATCTCGTTCACTTGAAAAAACACCATTTATGAGAATATCCTCAAGCTAGTGTCATACTTATGCATTTTTGACTTAAAATCACATTGTTTGGCGACAAAAGTAAAATAAAAAATCGTAAAGAAATAAATAATAATTACACATGTGACTCACAGTTACATCTGCTTGTTTCTTCTATAAGTTACGTGATGGGGCAATTAGATAAAAAGAAAAAGAAAAGTACAAAAAGAAAAAAAAGTCATTAAAAATTCATCTAATCAAATTTTCAGATTCATTTCTATAATCTAACGCAAGCGATAATGAGCCAAATATTGCGTATCAATTGTAATCTTTCTCATTAAATTATTTTTTAAGCATTACAAATATTTCTTCCAGGTTTAAATTAAATTACAAATATTTCTTTTAGGTTTAAATTAAATATATTCGTTTTTTAACATAATCTCTCACTTAAATGGATTTTTCTTTCTTTTTTTACAATTAAATATCAGTAATTATTTTTTCATTTATTTTCTAACGGATACAGCGATTTCAATTCATTTGTCAAAACATAACCTCTGGCAAACTTTTCGTTCAAAATCACAATAAAATGCGAAATTTACTACCAAAAATCATAGTTATCCCTGTATATTTTACTCATAAACCACCACGTGAATATTCTCTATCGAATGACACTATTTGCAAAAAAATCCACCGGGTAGTTTTTGAAAACATTTGGGCGGAACTTTTAGATCTTACTGCTTTATAATATATATGATATGACATGATATGATATTGTAATTCATCTTCTAATCACTTTTAAAATTATTTTAACTAGTTCGAATTAAAAAAAAAAATCTTTTTCATCTTGTCATTTAAGATGAATTACCCAACGTTTGCTTTAACCTTCCAGCCGCGGGCGACTTTTTCAGTGGATTAATTTTTTTAAAATTAAGATTGTTTGATTCCCACCACTTTTTTGAATAAGAAATAGTCACTTTATACGAATTGAATATTTCCAACTGAGCGAAAAAATGCTCACTCAGGGAATCCAATCAAGATCTTTTGCTTACATTGCCAATGGTCTACCTTTTAAGCTACATGGGCTGACAACCGGAGAGCATATTTCGCTCAGGAACTTTATTGGTAATAACATCTGATCTGTCATGCAGACAGCTCAACAGAATAAACCGCAGGTAAAGGAACTCCATATAAACGATGGGTACGTGGATGTACTATTATTTTAAACACAATCACACTGATTTTCGTTCAGTTGGAAATATTCAATTCGTATTATAATTTTACCAATCATACCAATTAAAAATAATAGTATAGGCACTTTATTCAATTACCGATTAAATAATACGATAATAAGCTGAATTTATTTATTTATTTAATGCCTAAGTGGGACAGAATCACCAGACCTCAAGGGTCCGATGTAGACTCTATTTGCCCCACCCGGAGTGCTCCCCGACACGCGGGGATTCGTTAACAAAAAAAAAAAAAAAAAAAAAAAAAAAAAAAAAAAAAAAAAAGAAGAAGAAGAATAAAAGAATAATATGTACAATACAAGCTCCACCCGCCGGAGCACAGGCTGCTCCCTCGCGACAAGGGGCGGGTGAGCAGAATGAGTGAGCGTGGAGTGTGCTGGATCACACAAAAAGTCCAGTTAATTGTGGAGGAGTAGCCACATGGTTGTGGGTAAGTTGCAGCACCATGCAGGTCTACGAGGTGAGGTTTGTTAGTTCCATTTGAAATTTATAAATTCTATTTAATTTGCCTAAAAGAAGGGGTCTTGTTAGAATATTGGAAAGCCAATTTTTGGGAAGGATGCGGGGGCGTTTAATATGCCAGGCTTGGGTAAGTGTGCAGTGATAGTAGCTATGTTCTGGAGAGCCGACCTCGCCACACTCACAGAAGGGGGTGGCTGCCCGATAGAAACGTTTCAAGTATTCTTTGAATGGTCCATGGCCAGAGAGGAATGCTGTAGTTGCTGGTGAGAGAAAGTACATTTCTCTTGACACTATACGTATGAGATCGTATGTGTATCTACCTTTGGTAGACGCATCCCAATAAATTTGCCACTCTGAGATGATTTTTTGATTCAACCTTCTGCGAATGTGTGAGGGGGGGAGGGGAAGGGTAAAATCTATTGATGTTCTAGCCGTTGCTTCTTTAGCCAACCTGTCAGCCCGCTCATTGCCCTCAATGCCAATGTGGGCCGACACGTGACCCAGGGCGACTTTGTGTATGAGAGAGAGTAACTTAATTTTTATGTCAAGGACTAAAGGGTTCTTAGTTCTGTGCGCGAAGATTGACTGTAAGCCTGAAAGACTATCACTGTACAGCCTGGTGAAGGAAGGAGGTTGGGAAGAGATCCAATCTAGTGCCCGCAGAATCGCAAAAAGTTCTGCTTGGAATACAGAGTTATCATCTCCGATTCTACAGGCCCATTCATGGACCACCACATCGTTCCGCATGACGCAGAATGCTGACGCCACGCCCGATTCCGTGCGGGATCCATCAGTGTATACGATTGGGACTCTTGAGGGTACAAATGAATGTTTAGAAGGGTTGACTTGCAGATGTGATGTTTCTTTTGCAGGATGCAGGAACCAGCTGCTGACTTTCCTTTGTATGTCTGTTTGTGGAAAATGCGCGTCTTGCGTTTGTTTGTGATCGAGGTGAAGGATTCTGTTTTTGGTGTATTCATAATTTAGTGTTATTTTTATGGGAGGGATACCCGTAAGTACTGCGAGCGCGTCTGTGGAGATTGTTTTATACCCCCTCGCCATTCGTAGTAGGAACATCCTTTGCAGCGAGGGAAGTTTGTCCTTGACTCTATTGGTGAGGTTTCCTCCCCAGACGCCCACGCCGTAGAAGATGATCCGTTCCACAATTGTGTGGTACCACATTTTTAACATGTTGGGCTTAATGCCCCAAGATTTAGATGTTAATTTGCAACTATTATTGTGAAGTGTTGCTAAGCGTAATTTAAGTGCGTTGATGTGTTCCGCCCAGCTCCGATGTTTGTCTATTGTAATTCCTAATAATTTCATGTGTTTAACGTGTTTGACGCTGCGCCCGTTGATTCGCATCACGGGGTTGCGTTTGAGAACTATGGGTTTGTCAAATGTAAGTGCTTGAGATTTTCCTGGTGAGAGCTGGAGGTGTAGGTCGGTCAGCAGCTGTAGGAAAACAGGGAATGCTTGACGTGCCGCAATTTCAAGATCTAGGCGCCGGCGACCAGAGAAGATAAAGCTGAAATCATCGGCAAAGGCGAAGAGCAAAAAGCCTAATTTATCGAGTTCTTTTAATATTACGTTTGCTATGAGCAACCAAAGAATTGGTCCAAGGCAGGACCCTTGTGGGCAGCCTTTTTCTAGTTGGTGCACTGATGTGCCAGTGCCCCAGTTAATTAATATGCTTCGGCGAGAGAGATATGAGCCGATGGTTCCAGCTATATTTCCCGGACAGTCGATTGCAATAAGCTGGAGTAAGATGTCCCGCCACTCCACATTATCAAATGCACCTTTGATGTCAAGGGAGACTAGGGAGGTGTAGAGTCCAGAGTCTTGACTGAGGGCAACGGAGGACATGATGTCGAACAAAGCTTTTTCACAAGATCTGCCCTCTCTGAACCCGTATTGCCTGTGGTGCAGGATATTGCGGGATTCCAAGTAATGTACTAATCGTATTACTAGGAGTTTTCCTAGTAATTTGCCTAACGTTGGAAGAAGGCAGATTGGTCTATATGCACTGGGTTCAGAGGGATTCTTCCCTTGCTTCTGGAAGTAGACTACCTCTCCCTGTCTCAGAGTGAGCGGGAAGTAATTGTACGATAGGCAAAGATTTGCCCATCTTGTGAATATATTTGGAATAATTTTGAATGTTAACTTTAGGATGCGAAAATCAATACAGTCAGGGCCTGGAGCTTTTTTGTCATCGAACGTTTTGAATGCCTGTGATAGCTCTGCTTTTGTAAAAGGGAGGTCGTCTGGTGCATTAAATGTTAGGTTATCATTATTGTTGTTTGGGTATGCCGAAGGTCCGAAAAGTTCTTTTGTTAAGTACTCCATATTGTGCTGCTTGGACGCTCTAGACGAGGGCAGTTCAAGCTTAATTTCGTCTGGCCGAAAGAATTTACCCGTGAAGAATTTTTGTGCAGTGCCATTCGGATCGGTTTGATTGCTGCAGAATTTCCGCCATGCTTGATTCTTGGCATCAAGAACACTGCGTTTATATTTGGCTGACAACAGTTTGTAGCATGCTGCTAGTGCTCGGAAGTTGTCCGTGTCCTCTTGTGTTGGTCGAAGTGATTTCAACTTCCTTCTTAAGGCTGTTAGTTGGTTACGTTTTGTGCGGAGGTCTGCCGTCCAGAAGGAGAAATTGACAGACCTATGTGTGTTTTTGTATCTAAAGGATGCTTTAGCTGCCATCTGCATTGTATTTATGAGGACCTCTGTGAGGTGATTAAGTTTTGTTGTATCTGTGACATCCTTTAGGTGTTGGCTGAGGAGTGATTTGTGAGTTTTTATTATGTGTGTAAACTTGCGCAGGTTACCTCGTGTGGTATTAAACCTGCGTTGCATGGTGTAAAGTTGTGTAATTTCGAAACCAAAAGTAATGTATTTGTGGTCAGAGTCGCTATGAATATCCGAGACATGCCAATCACGAATTTTGCGATTGGCCAAAGGGTTGACCAGGGTGTGATCCGGGAAACCCCTGGCCACCACTCTGCCTGTGCTGTCTTCTTTGACAAATGTGTGTGTTGTGTTGTCGATATTTGATATGGCTAGATTGTTTTTAATCAGATATTCAATTAGGGGTTCTTCACGGGCATTGGACCGCGCATAACCCCATAGGGTTGATTGCGCATTAAAATCTCCGCCACAAATGAAGTAATGCCTTTGTGTGATAAGGTGTTCCCACTCTTCGAGGGTATCCTCAAAATCTAAGCGTGGTGCAGCATAAGTCGAGCCAACTATCAGCTGACCCTCCTTGGCTGTGATGGTTATGAAGGCGCAGTGTTGACCTGTGAAAAGATGTGTGTAATTTATGTTTGTGTTCTTGACGACCACATGAGCCGTATTTGCTTTCGATGAGAAAATTGGCCAGGACGGCGGAATGTCCGGAACTTTGCCATTGTTACAGTAAGCATCCTGCAGCAGTGCAATATCCGCTCCAGATGTGATCATAAAATTCCTCAAGGATACATTTGCTGATTTACAGTGATTTAGGTTGATTTGTACAAATTTAATATAGCCAAAAGGGGGAGATGGTGGCAATTTAATAGAGGGATCCTGGGAAGAAGTCATCTGATATAATTGCTAAATTAATAGATTGCTATATAAATAAATAGAGTACTTGGGGAAACTCCAAATGGAGAAATAATTATAAAGTGTTAGGTTTAGTTTTAAAAGGGCCTACCTCTTTGGCCTGCACGGTGATGAGTGTCGTGAGTATCATCATGGGGCGGGAGTGGCCAGTGTCGGTAGACAGGTGTCCAGTCCCTGGCAGTCCATTGTGGGGGATGCTGAGAGTCCACTGTGTGTTGGAATTCCTGGATTGGTGGTTCGACTGGGTTGCTTTGAAGAAAGATGCTATTAAGGCGTTCTCTTTCGTTGGCATACGCTGCTTGGAAAACCGGGCAGATGGGATCCGAAGCTGCGTGCTTGGTATTGAAGCGAGTCCCTTCAACATTATTATGCGCTAGGCAATTGACGCAGCCATGTGGCAAGTCACAAGCCCTTGGTTCATGCGCATCCCCACAGTTAGAGCAGTATTCTCTGCTTCTACAACGTTTTCTGTCGTGATCAAACGCTTGGCAATTCGTGCATCTTTGCACCGATGTGTGAGGTCGCAGACGGCATGACTTAAGTCCAAGGGTTAGTCCATTTGATGCTATAATGGCCCTTCCTAAACCTCTGGGCATGACTATTATCCAGTTCTTTGTATTTTGTGACTTCCTCGATTTGAATGAAGTGAGAAACAATAGCTCATCTTCTCTTGCCTGGAAGTTGGTTTGTATATTTTCCTTTATTTGTGTGTCTGTTATTTGTTCTGGTACGTCTAGCAGGATCATCTTAAATGTGGGAATGGTTTTATGTAGAACTACTAGAGTTCTATTTAGAATCTGGTTCTTCTGTAATTCTCTTTTGAGGTATGAGGCATCAGCTTCGGATTTACACTTAATTTCCATTTGGTGTTGTCTTATAAATATTTTCTCTACTTTAGCTGCAGTGTGGCCATTATGCTTAAGTATTTGTTGTTGTATTATTTGGCCAGGCATCTTTGAGGTTCCTTTGACTATTAGTGTTCTTTTATAGGCTCTGTCATGCGATGGGTGGGTTTGGGCCGTGATACTGATTGGGCGAGCTGTATCTGGACCATGTACTAATGTTGGCTGAGTTACAGGCAGATCCGGCGATTCTCTTGGTGGTGGGAGGGGTATGATGGTTGGGCTATTGTGCGAGTTCTCTTCTAATACTGCTTTGAATTTTTCGCCGATATCTTCTAAAGAGGGTATAGAGCTTAGGCATTTATTAACATTGTTTTTTAACTCTGCGATAGAGCATTCTTGTTTTGCTATGGTTTCCTCCTGTAACTTTTTCAGGTCTTGTTGTTTTTCTAGTTCTGCTGTCAATTCAGCGCATTTCGGCACCAGGGCCATGAATATCCTCTTTAGTATTTTCAGGTTATTTTGGATTGTATCGTCCTCACTGTCCTCAGAGCACTTAAGGCCCTTTATCACGATCTGTTTACCTTTATAAAGGAGATCTGTTATAGACATGTCTTTCAGGGTCTGTTGTGTATCATCAGACTTTATTGAGTTGAGTCTGTCTGAACGTCGCATTCGGCCAGTCGTGAGAGGAAGCTTATCTCTATACTTGCCCATTTCTACTTGAAGTGAGGTGATAAAGTTAGGTAAGAAGTTGACTAATTTACTTGCTAATAAATTTTTTTAACAAATTATATTAATTTAGATGGATTATAAAAGTCTAGGCGTCACTAGGCCCCCGCCCTATGTTATTTGAAAGAAAGGGACACAGAAAGAAATAGCAAAAGCAGGTGATTATTATCACCAAAAATGACGAAGTTAAAAAAAAAAAAAAAAAAAAAAAAAAAAAATTAATTTAGCGTTTGGATAGGGGGAATTTTATAAATTGTAGAGAGGAAGAAAAAAAAAAAAAAAAAAAAAAAAAAAAGGAGGGAAATTTTGAATAATAACAAAAATAAAAGAGGGGATGATTTTGAATAATTCTGATCATTCGAGTGAAATTTTGAATATCAGTGCTTATTACCTCGTTGCAGTCGGGATAGCATTTACATAATAATTTTTGTTTTGCAAAAGATTTTTATTTACATTCACATATATATGATATATTTACAATATAAGTTAATTTAAATACAAACAAGTTGCTCTTATTTGCCAGAAGATGATACACTTGATAAGTTAGAGAGGCACAGTTAGACGTTATAATTAATATAAAACAAGGCTTGCACAGTTAATATGCGAGAAAAACCGAAATTGTGGTTTTTAAAGCGCCCTCTATCGGCGCAGGGTGGAAAAATAATTATATTAAAATATTAATATGAGATATGTGCATGAAGACCTATAGTTTGATACCATACTCGACAAACGTGTAAAAAAAAAAAAAAAATAAATAAATAAATAAATAAATAAAAAATTAAAAACTCCCCCCCTGCCCCCCTAAGGGTGGCTAAAAGTAAATTTTTGTGGAAATGAAATGTGCGCATCAAAACCTACAAGTTAATACCAAACTTGATAATAAGCTGAATTATACGCTTTTTAAAAAAATGGTGGGAATCAAGTAATATTAATTAAAAAAATATATCCCACTGGAACGCGAAAATAACGTTTCCCGCCGGCTGGAGGGTTAAGTTCAGTTGTATCTTCTTAATTAGTAGTTTTGTCCAACAAGTTCATCGTTTTGGGAAACAGCGTCAACAATCTTACAAAAAAATAAATAAAAAATGGCCATTCTAAATACCATTTTCTCATTACATTCATATTCATTTTCAAAGGGCACTGAATACTTATTATTAAAGTAAATTCCCAAAATTTACCGCAAAATACTTACAAATATGCTAATATTTTAAATGGAAGACACAAAAGTAAGCATCACTTAACACCAAAATCTCATATCAAACCTGTGCTCTGCTAATGGGCAACTCAGATCTGTTTTATCTCGTCGTTAAGGAAGGTGGGGTGGAAGAAAAAACAGTATGTTGTTATTACTAAGACAATGATAAGAAGCAGTTGATATTTTTGTATTGTTTTTGTGTTTTATAATAATGTTCCCTCATAAAGTATTTTTTGAAAATTAAAGTCATTGTTTTTTTTATATCATTATTTTAACCTTTTTTGCATGTGCTGTTTTGTTTTGAGATTGTTATTCATATAGCAAGTTAAGCAAGTTTATTTTCGTTACTTTATTCACGACAATAAACTTGTTTTTTCTAAACAGCATTTTAAATTTTATTTTCTCATTACAATATACGACCCATATTTTTTCATCATGCCCATTTACTTACCATTCTGCAGGTTGCAACAACATTTCTTAAAAGAAAAAAATAACTATCGTGTTTGGAAACATTCATTGTCTTTTTCATATATTTTTAAGAAATAACTCCTCCATGCACTTAACATAAAAATGTTCTCATAAATATTTTCCTATTATAGAAGAAAATTACAAAATGAAACATCACTGAACACCAAAATTATAGTTCAGAATATTATATTCCACTAAAGGCTGTCACATATATCTGTTTTCTGGTTCTGAAGAAAGTGGAGTGGAAGAAAATGTAGTATGTGATTATTACAAAGACATTGATAAGAAGCAGTTGGTGTTAAAGTTGAAAACAAGAGCTTTTATGTTTATAATAAAGAACCTTTTAAAAATATATATATTCTACTGATGGCCGTCACATATATCTGTTTCTTGGTCCTGAAGAAAATTGAGAGAAATTAAGACAATGATAAGAAGCAGATGGTCTTAAAGTTGAAGAAAAAAGTTTTTATGTCTTTAATAAAGAACGTTTTAAAAAAATATATATTCTAGTAATGGCCGTCACATATATCTGTTTTCTGGTCCTTAAGAAAGTAGGGTGAAATAAAGACAATGATAAGAAGCAGTTAATGTTAAAGTTGAAGAGAAACATTTTTATGTTGTTAATAAAGAACCTTTTAAAAATATATATATTCTACTATTGGCCATCACATATATCTGTTTTCTGGTCCTGACGAAAATAGAGTAAAACTAAGACAATGATAAGAAGCAGTTGGTGTTAAAGTTGGAGAAAAAAGTTTTAGGTTTTTAATAAAAAAACCTTTAAAAAATATATTATTCTTCTACTATTGACCGCCAGATGTATCTGTTTTCTGGTCCTGAAGAACATGGAGTGGACGATAATGTAGTATGTGATTATTACTAACCAAATGATAAGAAGCAGTTGGTGTTAACTTTGAAGAAAAAAGTTTTTATGTTTTTAATAAAGAACCTTCTATAAAAACATTTCTTAAAAAAATTAAGTCATTGTCTATTTAATATTAGATATTTTCATCAACTTTTTAGAGTTGCTGCTTTTAAAATTGCATGCTACTAAAATTTTCACTTAAGACAATTTTTTTTATCAATTAAATCATTACAATAATCTTATTATTCCTATATAATAATCGTTCGTTATAATAATGTTGTTCTTCCTATAAAATAATTGTTCTTTACAGTAATCTTGTTCTTCCTATATAATAATCGCTCGCTTCAATAATCTTGTTCTTCCTCTATAATAATAGTTCACTGGGATATTTATTCTAATTATTTCTATATATTAATCGTTCATTACAATAATATTGTTTTTCCTATATAATAACCGTTCACTACAATATTCTTGTTCTTCCTATATAATAATCTTGTTCTTCTTATATAATAATCGCTTGTTACAATAATCTTGTTCTTCCTATATAACAATAGTTCGCTACAAAAATATTGTTATTCCTATATAATACTCGCTCGTTACAATAATCTTGTTCTTCCTTTATAATAATAGCTCGCTTGAATAATCTTGTTCTTCCTATATATAAACTTTCGTTACGATAATCATATTTTTCCTATGTAATAAATCTTCGTTACAATAATCTTGTTCTTCCTATATAATAATCGTTCACTGCAATATTCCTGTTCTTTCTATATAATAATCGTTCATTACAATAATCTTGTTTTTCTTAAGTAAAAATCGTTCGTTACAATAATCTTATTCTTCCTATATAATGACCGTTCACTACAATATTCTTGTTCTTTCTTTAGAATAATCTTTCGTTACAATAATTTTGTTCTTCCTATATAATAATCGCGTGTTACAATAATCTTGTTCTTCCTATATAATAATCGTTCGCTACAATAATATTGTTATTCCTATATAATAATAGTTCTTCACAATAATCTTGTTTTTCTTGTGTAATAATCGTTCGTTACAATAATCTGGCTCTTCCTATATAATAATTGTTCTTTACAATAATCTTATTCTTCCTATATAATATTCGTTCGTTACAATAATCTTGTTTACTTTATATATTAGTAGAATTTGAAATATTTTCAATATTTATTCACTTAGATCATCCGATTATTTCTACATATAATTCAAAATTTTATTTTCTCAATACCCATCTCATACCATTCTCAATACCCTTTATGATACCCATATTTTTAAGGACACTGTAGATTGCTGCAGGCATTTCTAAAAAAATGTATATAGGCATACTTAAAATACAAGTACGTTTTGAAAAGTTTATTCTATATTTACATGTTATTATCGAAGTATTTATACATGCACGTCATCGAAGAATATACTTATAAAAATGATTTTAATTTAGAATAAAACTACAAAGTAAGCATCACTTAACACCAAAATCATATTTCAAAAGGCGAGTTCTGCTAATGGGCTTTTTCATTTGTTCATTAAAGTAGGTGAAGTGGATGTTAATGCAGATCGTAGTTATTACTAAATCAATGATACGAATCAATTGATAATAATATTGTAGAAAAAATAGTTTTTTTTCTTTTTGAAATAATGTATCTTTATTTTTTTTTTCTTTAAACGGAAACGATTATTTTTAACAATTTCCAACAAAGTTGAAGTGTTTATGAATTCTGTTTGGTCCTCCTGTCTGTCCACGCTCTAACTCGCGTAAATATACTAGGATTTTGATGCAATTGACATATTTTAATGATGTTTTCCACAGCATGTTCGGTATTCAATCTGAAGTGTGTAGCGTTATAGTTCATTTACAGGCGCACTCAAAAGTATTCTGTTAAATTATGATCAATGGTAAAAATCATTTGCAATGTATTTTAATGACAGGATGCTATTTCCAATTTATTGAAATTGATAGAATTCACTGAATTTTACCGCAGGATGATTACCATAGGATAGGGTATTCATATCATTTATCATTCATTTACAGGGACGCACAAAAGAAATCGTTATAGTACTGTCTTTGAGGAGGAAGTGATTGTCTGAAGTAGGTTTTCAATTTCGGTATGCGCTTTTAAATTTAACTAATTTTTGCATGTTAGTCGTTGTGTATATTATTTATACATCGTATACAGGGCTGGACAGATCATCCCATACCATTCTCCTTATTAGCGCAAAATGCTGAAGGGAAATTTCAACTGTGATGCGAATTTTTTAACTCAACTAAATTTTTGAATGCATTTAGTTTGCAGATATGAATCTATACATCTTATACAGGGCTACCCAAAGAATTGGGATAATTCGCCGACTGTTGATGGGAATTGCTAAAATTAGACTTTCAAATGTATTATACGTTTCCAAATTGTTCATTTAGATACTAAATTTCAATGGATTAAATGGTGAACCTTATTTACCATTATTCTGAATGTATTGGAAAATATTTGATCATCTATGCTTGGCGCATGATTTTTTCTTTCTCGTTTTAATATCCCGTTTTAAGATATCGTCTTTTGCCCTTTTTATAGATGCTAGTTTTTATACAGCAATATATTTAAATTGTAACTTACACAAGTTTATATTCATTAATTTATTCATTACAACAATCCTGCTTTTTCTACTTAATAATCGTTAATTACAATAATCTTGTTCTCTTTTTAACCGATCAGAATTTCAACCTCATATTATTTTCAATATTTCTTAAAATCAATCATCGGGTGCATTCTAACTAGCATTCAAAATTTTATTGTCACAATACATTAGATATCGATATTTTTAAGGACACCTGTAGACTGCTGAAGGCATTTGTTAAAAGAAAAATATAGGTACGCTTAAAATACAAGCACGTTTAGAAACTTTTATTCCCTATTTACATAATTATTAGTGACGTACACTGGTGAGCAAAACTTAACGACCACTGTTATTTTCAACGATTACAGCCGGAAATAGATCCGCAGCAGCACGTGTAAATTTCCATCAATGCGGGATGTACTCTATTTTGTGAAACTTATGCAGATTTTGTACTCCCGCTTTTGTCGATCACATGACAGCAGATATAAGAGATTTTAGACAATCGGCGAAAGCTGTGAATTATCATTACATGTTAAAGTTGAAGGAGATGGAGTGAAGCTTGAACATCTTCGAGGCATCTTTTAGATGATATTACTCGTGGTAGAATAATCGGAAAGTTGGAAGAAGGACGCAAAATGAGAGATTTTGTCCATGAATTTAACATCGCACACAGTATTGATTCAAGTCTATGGGCGGTATTCCAAAAGAGTGGAATATGTACTAGCTGCACGTGAAGAGGTCGTCCTAGCAGTACGACGTCCCAAGAAGATCGCTAAATTGTTATTTCGGGAAAAAGGAACCGACGCAGATCAGCTGGTCAATTAGCAAATCAACTTTGTGCTGCCACAGGAATTAAAATATCGCGGAAAACTGTTGAAGACGTTTAACAAATTGTGGACTATACGCCCAAAGACCTGTTGTGTGCGTACACTCTCGAGACGCCAACGTAGCGCCCGTTTACTATGGTGCAGTATGCATCGCAATTGGTCTGATGACAACTGGTCTACCGTGCTCTTCTCAGATGAGGGTAGATTCAGTCTATCGTCTGATTGTAGACGTAAACTGATATGGCGCGATGTTGGTGGTGCTTACTGTCGTGAAAATATTCTAGAAAGAGATCGATATGCGACTTCAAGTGTCCTGGTGTTGGAAGGCATCATGTTGAGTGGTCGCACGGATTTCCATGTGCTTGACCAATGGTCCATGGCCGGTAGACGGTACATTGAAGACGTCCTGCTTCAACATGTTCGAGTTTTTTTGAGGCGCTGAAGGCGAAAAGTTCAGTTTTATGGACGATTACGCACCTTGTCATCGCACACAGTCTATACAAGATTGTCTTGAGGCCGAAGACATCTCTCGCATAGACTGGCCAGCCCGTTCCCCTGACCTTAATCCCATTTAAAATGTATGGGGTGCCTTGGCGAGACGTATTGCTTCTCGACAAATTCCTCCCACAAACAAGGAGCCCCTCATCCGTGCAGTGAAGGAGGAATGGGGCAACTTGCCTCAACAGCTACTGAACCATGTTGTTCTGAGTATGCCTCGCAGTGTTGAAAGTTGTCTCGCATTACACGGTGGCCACATCCTTTATTGATATGGCACTGGCGATTATTAATTGGGGATATTTTGCTTTCTTTGTACAGTCATGTTTTCGGACAACATTCACGTTTCAGAAAAAGAACCTCTGATAATACCCTGTATACATCCTTTCAACCAAATTTCTATATTAAATCCTGTGTAACATTCTGTTAATACTATTGTTTGCTTCTTGACCCACGATCTCACGTAGATTCTCATTTCCATGTACATTTCTTCTTGGTCCTTAAGTATTGTCCACCAGTGTATTTTTACAAGCAATTAACTGAAGAATATACTTATAAAAATGATTTTATTATAGAATGAAAGTACAAAGTAAGCATCACTTAACACCAAAATCATATTTCAAAAGATAAGTTCTGCTAATGGTGTCTTTCTTCTGATTGCTAAAGAAGGTTCATTTGATGTTAATGCAGTATGTGGTTATTACTAAATCTATGATAGGAAGAAATTGATAATAAGATCGAAGAGAAATAGTTTATTTTTTTCTTTTTGTAATATTGTGCCTTTAGGATAAAGTGCCCATATTTCGTCCCCCCAGTCACTTTTAGGCCCTAAATGTTGTCATTTTCAGTGAAAACCTACCAATTTGGGATCCCACGCACATGGAAACATAGGCAAATATCGCACAAAACATTTTTATTAATGCGAAAAATTGTTTTTTCAGAAGTATCTAAAAAATGCAAAAAAAAAAAAAAAAAAAAAAAAAAAAAAAGATCCCTATTTCGCCTTTCCAAAAAATCCAGTACGCCGAGGCTTAACTTATAACTAAATCAAAATTTATTTCAAAATGGGTAAATAGTTTACTTTACATTAAAGTAAGGCACAAAGAAATGCACTAAATGTCAGTGGAAGAAAAACATAACGAAACATTAGCCATCCAAACATGAGGAAAAAATTGTCATGAAAAATTATTCCTAATTTCGTCCCCGGGACGAAAATAAGAACTGCAAGGGAGACTAAATTGGGACCAAGGAGTTTTAACTAAGAGGAGGTTTAAGCTCCTTCATTGGGACCACGCTACTTCCCAATATGGCGGAGCTTCAGTTCCCGTAAGATGAGCTGCGCGTCCTGAAACTCACTGTATGCTACTGTCAGCATCTTACCTACGTAAAATACATGCAATGAATAAGAAATAAATACTTACAGTACAGTAAATAACGTTCTACAAACGACGTTATAAGAACACAAGTCTTCTAAGAATAGGAAATTCAGTGTATTTAATTTATGTATCCGTCTTAGCGAACGAAACTTTCAAAGCTGACCTCTTTACCTTCCGCCCCTAGTGCCTTGCGTCATAAGTGGCGCCACCTTTGTAGAAGCGGAGAATTTAAGGGGGACGAAATATGGGCACGTTACACTATTTTTTTTCCATTTAAATGGAAGTGATTGTTTTTTTAATATATCATTTTTTTTATATAGATTTAGGTTTTAAATAGCCTTCTATTTAAACTGTAACTTACGCAAGTTTATATTAATTAATCTGTTCATTAATTTATTCATCACAATACTCTTTTTGTCCTATGTAATAATCGTTCTTTAAATAATTTTGTTCTCTTTATATACTATTAGAAATTCAACCTCAGATTATTTTCAATATTTATTCAAATCAATCATCGCGTTCTTTCTAAATACGATTGAAAATTTTATTTTCAAAATACGTTATGAAAAACATTTTTTTCAGGACACTGCAGGCTGCTGCAAACATTTCTTAAAAGAAAAATGACAAGCGCGTTTAGAAATTTTCAATGCCTTTTTGCATATTTAATTTTGAAGAATTCCTCAATGTACTTAATCGAAAAATATTCTTATAAAAATATTTCTATTGTACAAAATACAAACGAAAACGTCTCTTACACCAAAATCATATTTCAAAAGATGAATTCTGCTAATGGACGACACATGTATATTTTCCTGGTCATTACAGAAAGTGGAATGAGTTAAAAGGTTGCGGTAAAGCAATAATAATAAGCACATTGTGAATATGCTGAATAAAAATAGTTTTTGTATTTTGTAAATATATGTACCTTAAAATGCATTTTTTGAAATTTAAATACCTTGTCTTTTTAATATATGATCTTTTCGTCTTTTTCATAGTTCCTTCTTTTGAGATTGCGTACTAATAAAATTGTAACTTACGCCAGTTTATTTTAACCCTTTATCTACTGACGGTACTTATAAGTACCATTAAAATAACTTGTTATAAAATTCATTTAATACATCAATTAGTAGTAATACAGTTTAGAATGAGTTATAGATGCATTACCTTCTCTTGTTCCAAAAGCATTATTGGTTACACAAAACAAAAAATATTTTTAAACGGATGATTTCTTCTGCCTTTGCATCTTTTCAGCTTTCTTGGCTCTTTTTTTTTCTGTTATTTGGTGGGGGGTGGGGGTGATTTTTTAATTCGGAAATATAAGAACTTTACATTGATACATTTCCTTTCCTAATTCTACAAAAGACTAAGGAAAATATTTAAAATAAAAGATTTGAGTGGGGTTATAAATATTGCACAAAATCCCTATCGATTCAAATTCAATTAATCCTACTAAATCCTTCTAAAATTTATTAAATGATTATGTAAATCTTCTAATGTAGTTTCAAAAATTCACGAAAAATGCTTTAGAAGATAAAATTTTCATGAATTCTTAATTCAGTACATAAAGGGTTAATTAATTTATTTATTACAGTAATTTTGTTTTTTCTAAACTGAATTATAAATTTTATATTCTCGTTATAGTGTCATACTGATATTTTTGAAGATATTGCAGACTACTACAAGCATTTTTAAATAGAACAATGACTAGCGCGTTTTATAACTTTCAATATCTTTTTCACATTTATTTATGAAGATATTTTGAATGTTCTTAGCAGAAGAATATTATGGTAAATATGTTTCTATTATAGAATGAATTTACAAACGAAGGCATCGCTTAGCACCAAAATCATATTTCAAAAGATGGATTCTGCTAATGGATGACACGCATACATTTTCCTGGCCATTACAGAAAGTGGAATGAAAGAAAAGGTTACGATAAAGCAATAACAATAAGCACATTGTGAATATACTGAATAAAAATAGTTTTTGTATTTTGTAATTATGTACCTTTAAACTGCATTTTTTAAAACTTAAACACCTTGTCTTTTTAATATATGATCTTTTCGTCATTTTTCACACTTCCTACTTTTGAGATTGCGTAACAATAAAATTTAACTTACGCAAGCTTATTTTAATTAATTTATTAATTAAAATAATTTTGTTCTTTCTAAACTGAATACTAAATATTATAATCATTTATAGTGTCATGCTGATATTTTGAAGGATACTGTAGACTAGTGCAAACATTTCTTACAAGAAAAATGACTAGCGTGCTTATAAACTTTCAATGTCTTTTCACGTATTTATTTATGAAGAAATAGTCAATGTACCTAACTGAAGCATATTATTGTAAATATGTGTCTATTACAGGATGAAATTAAAAACCGAAGCAACTCTTAGCATCAAAAGCATATTTCAAAAAAGTAATTCTGCTAATGAACAACACAAATAAAGTTTGTTTTTTTTACCATTAAAGTATGTAAGGCGGAAGAAAATGCCGTATGTGGTTAAGATAAAGTAATGCTAAGAAACATCTGGTGATAACATTGAAGAAAAATAGACTTTTGTGTTGTATAATATTGTACCTTTATAATTCAGTTCTTTTTATTTAAAGTTATTGTCTTTTTTTAATATATGATGCTTTCGTCCTTTTTTCAGTTGCTGGTTTTGAGACAGCATCGTATTAAAATTGTAACTTACAAAAGTTTATTTTCATTAATTTGTTCTTTACAAAAATCTTGTTCATCTTAAAAAGCATTCAAAAATTGTTTCATTAAATTATCACGCCTATTACTGAAAAAATCACAGCAGATTGCAGCAAACATTTCTCAAAAAGAAAATAATTAACGCATTTAGAAACTTTATTGTCTTAACTACTCAATAATTACTATTAGTGATAAAAATAAGTTTTTAAAAAGGAAAAATACCTTTATTTATTTACATTTCGACGTGTTTCATTGCATCCGATGAAAACATTCTCCAGAAAATAAAATGATAAAAATATTTTCGCAAAAAAATTCTAATTGAAAAAACTAGCAAACAAAAACAAAAATCACGAGAACACATGCATAATGAAATTAACTGCAATATTAACTAGTATGTTGTGGCCATCACAAAACTTTCTTCTATATAAATCACGTCAATTAAATCATTTAAATAGTGCAAGAAATTACATCAGTTTCGCACCAATTCATATCAAAGTAAATCTGAATTTGAAGTTTGATGAAAATTCGTGCATTAGTCCTTGAGATAGAGCTATAGCGGAAAATTCTGAAAAAATGTAGCACAGCAGCGCCATCTGTTGAGCGATTTACACCAAAACATAAACAGCTCTAATTCATATCCAGGTATACCTGAATCTGAAGTTTGTTGAAAATCCAAGCATTAGTTCTTGAGATAGAGCTATTGCGGAAATTGCACAAAAATGCAGCATAGCAACACAACCTGTTGAGTGATTTACACCAAAATCTATAAAATGTAAATTCACGTCAAGGACTAACTGAATCTGAAGTTTAATGAAAATCCGTGCGTTAGTTCTGCAGATTCAGTTATTGCGGAAATCGTGAAAAATGCAGCATATCAGCACCACTAGTTGAGAGATTCACACCAAAGACTAAACAGCACTAACTCATATCCAGGTATACCTGATTCTGAAGTTTGTTGAAAATCCAAGCATTAGTTCTTGATATAGAGCTATTGCAGAAATTACAAAAAAGGCAGCATAGCAGCGCCACCTGTTGAGCGATTTACACCAAAATGTTTAAAACATCAATTCATGTCAAGGACTAACGGAATCTGAAGTTTGATAAAAATCCGTGCATTACTTCTGGTGATTGAGCTATTGCGGAAATCTTGAAATATGTTGCATAGCAGCGCCACCTGTTGAGCAATTTACACCAAAAACTAATCAGCACTAATTTATATCAGGGACTAACTGAATATAAATTTTTATTAAATTCCGTGCATTAGTGCTTGAGATAGACCGCCCACAAAATTTGTGTCACATACAGACAGACAGACTCACAAACTCACAGAGCCACAGACTCATAGACAGACATTTTGTAAAAACATGTTTTTCGGAATCTCTGACTCCTTAAACGTGTAAATCCGTCGAAAACCGAAAGTCGGAAATTTTCACGAATCTAATACTTTCTTCTTGAAAAGATAGAAGAAAGTAAAAATGGAAATTTGTGAACGTGAATTTTGTTAAATTATTGTTCATTATTCTTTATAGCATTTTTTTTTCCAAATTTTGGGAAGCTCCATGGATGCTGAATCATTGCAAATATTGTCTTTTTAAACACTTTTTAATGAAGAACTCCTCCATGCACTAAACTGAAGAGTATTATTAACAATATGTTTCTATTATAAAATAAAAATGCAAAGGGCAACACCTCTTAACTTCAAAATCATATTTCAAAAAATTAATTCTACTAATGGACGACACATATATCTTTTTTCTAGCCATTAGAAAATAGAGTGGAAGAAAATACAGTATATGATTCAGGTAAGGCAATGGCAAGAAAAAGTTGGTGATAACATTGAAGAAATATAGCCTTTGTGTTTCATAATATCGTATCTTTAAAATTCACTTTTTAATATTCAAACTCATAGTCTTTTTAATATGTAATGTATTCATTCTTTTTACAGTTGGTGCTTTTGAGATTGTATATTATTCAAATTCTAACTTACGCAAGTTTATTGTCATTAATTTATCCATTACAATAATTTTATTCTTTCTACACTGAATTCTAAATTCTATATTCTCGTTATAGTGTAATACTTATATTTTAGGGATACTGCAGACTGCTGCAAACATTTCTAAATAGGCTAATTTCATGGATTTTTGTAGTGTAAGTCACATAGCTAATAATTGCTAGAATGTTTCAGAATGTTTGCTTTGCCTTATTCAATTAATATCCCTGATAAAATAAGTCACATTTTACCGTTCTAAAATACTGGTAGCCGAAAATTGTAGCCTGTGACTTACACTACAAGCACTCATGGAACTAGCCAACAGAAAAATAACTAGCGCCTTTTGAAACTTTAGATGCTCTTTCACATATTTATTTTTGAAAAAATCCTCAGTGACTTAACAATGATAAGAAAAAGTTGGTGATAACATTGTAGAAATATAGCCTTTGTGTTTTATAATATCGTATCTTTAAAATTCACTTTTTAAAATTCAAACCCATAGTCTTTTTAATATATAATGTATTCATCCTTTTTACAGTTGGTGCTTTTGAGATTGCATATTATTCAAATTGTCACTTACGCAACTTTATTTTCATTAATTTTCCATTAAAATAATTTTGTTCTTTCTACACTGAATTCTAAATTCTATATTCTCGTTATAGTGTCATACTGATATTTTTAGGGATACTGCAGACTGCTGCAAACATTTCTAAATAGGCTAATTCCATGGGTTTTTGTTGTGCAAGTCATATAGCTAATAATTGCTAGAATGTTTTCAGAACGTTTGCTTCGCCTTATTCAATTAATGAGATATCTCTGATCAAATAAGTCACATTTTACCGTTCTAAAATACTGGTAGCCAAAAATCGTAGCCTGTGACTTACACTAAAGCACTCATGGAACTAGCCAATAGAAAATTAACTAGCCCGTTTTGAAACTTTAGATTCTTTTTCTCATATTTATTTTTGAAATAATCCTCAGTGACTTAACTGAAGAATATTACTATAAATATATGTCTATTATAGAATAGAAGTACAAAGCTAAGGTTCTCTTAACAAGAAAACCACATTTCAAAAAAGTAATTCTGCTGATGGACGACACAAATATATTTTTTCTGGTCGTTAAAGAAGGTGGAGTGGAAGAAAATGCAGTATGTCGTTGAGATAAGGCAATGATAAGAAGCAGCTGGTGAAAACATTAATGAAAAATGTGTTTTGTAATATTGTATATTTAAAATTTAGCATCAAACTTAAAGCCTCTTTTTAATAGATGATGTGTTTGTCCTTTTATATAGTTGCTGTTTTTGAGATTGCATACATTAAAATTGTAGGATAAAGTGCTCATATTTCGTCCCCTCTCCTAATTTCGTTCCTCTTAACTTTTCCGCTTCTGCGTAAGTGGCGGCACTTATGACGCAAGGCACAGGGGACGGAAGGTAAAAGGGGTCATTGTTGAAAGTTTCGTTCGCCAAGACGCATACATAAATTAAAGACTGCGAATTTCCTATTTTTAGAAGACCTGCGTTCTTATTACGTCGTTTGTAGAACATTATTTACTGTATTTTAAGTATTTATTTCTTATTCATTGCATGTATTTTACGTTGGTAAGATGCTGACAGTAGCATACACCGAGTTTTAGGACGCTCAGTTCATCTTACGGGAGCTGAAACTCCATCGTATTGGGAAGTAGCGTGGTTCCAATTTCGTCCCCCTTGCAGTTCTTATTTTCGTCCCGGGGACGAAATTAGGAATGCTTTTTCATGACTTTTTTTTCAAATTTTTTCCTCAGGTTTGGATGGCAAATGGCTCGTTATGTTATTCTTCCACCGATAATTAGTACACTTCTTTGTGCCTTACTTTAATGTAAATTAAATTACTTACTCATTTAGAAATAAATTTTGATTTAGTTATAAGTTAAGCCTTGGCGTATTGGATTTTTTGGCGGGACGAAATTGGGACCAATTTCTTTTTCCTTTGCATTTTTTAGATACTTTTGAAAAAACAATTTTTCGCATTGTTAAATTTTTTTTTGTACGATATTTGTCTATGCTTCTATGTGCGTGGGTAGTTTGTCTATCTAAAATCTAAAATTGGTAGATTTTCATTGAAAATTACAACTTCCAAGGGCCTAAAAGTGACTGGGGGACGATACTAGGGCACCTTACCCTAACTTATGCAAGTTTATTTTCATTACTTTATTCATTACAATAATTTTGTTCAGCCTAAAAAACATTTAGTTTTTTTGCATTTAATTATGACACCCATTTTTAAAGGTCACTGTAGATTTCAGCAAACATTAATTAGAAGAAAAGTAACTAACACGTTTAGAAACTTCCTTTCTTTTTTATTCACTTTTTAATGAAAACACCTCCATGTACTTAATTGAGAAAGGTAGAGTATAGAAAATGGAGTGTGCCGTTATTACTAAAGCACTGATGAGAAACACTGAAGAAAAATATTTTCTGTGTTTTGAAATAATGTATCTTCAAAAATCATTTATTTTAAAACGACATTTGTAGTTTTCTGAATATATCATATTTTGATCTTTTTAGGCGCGTTCTTAATTATATAAATACATAGCACCTATAGCCGTCGTTTGGTCCGTTTGTCTGTCCGTATGTAACAGAACAAGAACTACCCAACCGAATAGTCTGAAATTTTGAATATATAATTGCGCGCAAAATTTTGTCGAGTCATTTCAAATTTTATGAAAATCGGATGTATAAATTAATTACAGGGACAGTTAAACGTTTTCCGTTACATTGCGGACAATGGGAAAAAATTATTTCAAGTGCATTTTAATGATGTTGCAGCCTTTCCAAATGAATGAAATGGATATGCACTTATTAAGAGCACTAAAATATACATTCATTACAATATGCGGTGCAAAAAACATTTATAAAACTAGTTATAGTACGAACACGAACGCAACACGTTTGCCACGTTTGGCGTGCAATTTCCAAACTTGTTTTTTTTAGTAGCTGCTTTTAAAATTGCATACTAATAAAACTATGATCTCGGTCAGATTATATTCATTAATTTATTTATTACAATAATCTTGTTCTTCATATTTAACAATGGTTTACTATTATAATCTTGTCTTCTTTTTATATTATTAGAATTTTAATCTGAAAATATATTCACCATTTATTCAAATAATTCAAGGGGGGGGGGGGGGTCTTTCTAAATATCTTTCGAAATTTTATTTTTACAATACGCTAGGATACCCACATTTTAAAGGACACTGTAAACTGCAACAAACTTTTATTAAAAGGCCAATAACTACCACGTTTGAAAACGTTCATTGTCTTTTTACATATTTACAAACATTTCTTAAAAAAAAAAAAAAAAAAAAAAAAAAAAAAAAAAAAAAAAAAAAAGCTTTGCACGTTTGGAAATTTGTATCGTCTTTTCACCTACTTAGCAATTGTTCTCCATAGACTTCACTGAAGAATGTTCTAATAAATATGTTTCTATTATGAAATGAAAGTATACACTGAAGTATCACTTAAGACGAAGATAATATTTCAAAAAATTATTTTGCTAAAAAAAAAAAAAAATCACAATTTTTTTCTTCTGGTCGTTAAAGAACGTTCAGTGTGGAATAAAATGGTATATATACAGAGGTGGTCAAGCTTTTGGAAATTTATGAAAATTTCATGTATTATAACTTTATGTGCTCGAAGAATATAATAAATTTCACTTAAATACAAATGTTTATACATCAAATTCAAGGACATTTAATGTAGAATTTAATAAAAACAAACATAATTAAAATATCTGCATTACAAAAGAAGTTACGCTTACAAAAATAAGATCCCTCTTAGATTTCATTATATTTTAAAGTTACACTCACACATTCAATATTTTGTAGGATAACCCTAGTTTTCTTTTATTACAGCTTCGCAGCGTCTTAAACCATTATTTTTAAACCATTCTTTGCATATTTTTGCTGTATGGCATGGAGCTGAATCCTGCTAGACGATAAATGGTGCTTTATTAGGGAAGATATAGCTGATTGAAGGTATCAATTTTTGTTCCTGGACAATTTCAATGTATTTTTTGCATTCAGAATGCTATTAATCACTTGAATGCCCCCCCCCCCCCCCCCCTACAGGCCCAAATCATGACATTGTTTGGGTTCTTTGTAGTTGCTTCAATGCAATCAGGATGCAGCTCTTCCCCTATTCTACGTCTCACATATTTTCGCCCATCACTACCAAAGAGCGATATTCTACACTCATCGTTCCAGATTATTTGTTTCCACTAATTTTCTGACCAATTAATATGTTTTTTTGCCCACTGAACTCGTTTTTTGCGTCGCTGAAGATTTGTTGTCCTCGAAATTCTACCTTTCAGTCCAGAACCTGCTAATCTTTTCCTTATTGTTCCTGAACTGACAGAAATATCCACAGCATTCATTTCACATCTAACAACATCTGATGAAATTCTGCTATCTTTGAGGCACATCCTTTTTATCTTTCTATCGTCAGAAGTACTTGTGCAATTTTTTCGGTCTGATCTCGCCTTATTTAGTTTCTTCATAACGTAAACACAACTTTCGTACACTTGATAAAGTGACTGATCCATTAACCTGTAATTGCAGTTTGTATGTTGCTATTTCAGCATAAGAGGGACCATTATCTCTCAATAGGACAATTATGTTTCTTTTTCTTGGTGTCCATTCAATTCTTGTCGTTTATGACATTGTTTTAAACTATTTGCATTAAGAAAAAAAATAGAAATATATTTTTAGAAAACATTATTCTGTTTAGTTATAATATTCACCCTTTGGCAAAATTAATTCCAGCACAATATCGCTTTTACAAAACGAAATATACTGCAGTTTAGTTACTGACATTTAATAGGTTCTCAGAACAGTTAGTGTGATTGGCTAGAAAGCTTTTATCACAATACACTTCAGCATTCATGACTAATTGTATTTGTATTTTAGACTAAAGTAAGCGTAACTTTTTTTGTTATACAGATATTTTAATTCTGTTTTTTTAATTAAATTCTACATTAAATTTCCTTGAATTTGATACATAAACATTTGTATTTAAATGACAATTAATATAATCTATAAGCACACAAATTTATAAAATATGAAAATTTCAAAAAATTTCCAAAATTTTAGCCACCACTGCATACGGTTATAACTAAGTCAATGATAAGGCACAGGTGTTAATAACAATGAAGAAAAATACTTTTTTAGATTTTGTAATAAGGTACTTAAATTTTTTTTTTTTCGTAGCTGCTGTTTATATTCTATTAATATTGTAACGTACGAATATTTATATTAAATTACTTATTACAGAAATTTTGAACTTTTTAAATAGCATCATTAATTTCTTTTCCCCATTATGTTATCATACCTATATTTTTAAGGACACTGACGCCCGCACCTAAAAATTTTCTAAAGGTTTCATAAAAATGTTCGTTGCAGACTGCACCACACATTTTTAAAACAAAAACAACTTGCACGTTTTGAAAACGCGAAGCGTAAAATTGCAGTTTTCGCAAAAACTTTAGAAACATTTTTTACCGCTTTATCTGAAAGAGCAATTTTACGATTCCAAATTCATTTTAATTTTATTTCTATGATTACTAGAAGAGGAATTATGGCCAATTTAATAAACGGGAAATACTCAATCAAACAGCGGAAACGGGAATGAGAAGGCTAGGAGAATTGTAAACAATTTTTCTATGCATCATGTTTTTACGGTTTTTACATAAAAACATTAATACTCTTCAATTGACACTTCTAGATTAATTTTGTGTGCATCTGAAAGATATAAAAGAAATTTTTAAACGCGATTTCTGGAAAATCAATTTTTCCGCTATTCCCATGTTCGATAAACTTCATTACATAAATTGTTTTTAAAATATTTCAGTGAAATTCTGTCAGAATGGTTTCCATATTACTTATGTTCTAAACTAGAATCTAAGCTCTATGTGAGAATGTAGTTTATATATAGGTACACAAAAAAAACTAGTCGGATGTGGCAATCCCAAAACTTTCTTCTATCTCATACATGTTAATACTTCCTGAAAAATGCAGCGCCACCGGTTCGGTGATTTACACCAAAATCGAATTATCAACAACTTTGACAACTTCTAACTGAATCTGAAGAAGTTTGATGAAAATCCGTAATTAGTTTTTACGATAGAACTATTGCTAAAATCGTTAAAAATGCAGCACAGCTGCGCCACCTGTTGGGCGATTTACACCATAAATTAAACAGCACTAATTTATATCAGAGACTAACTGAATCTGACGTTTAATGAAAATTCCTGAGTTTTTTCTTGGGTTAGAGCTATTGTGATAGTCATAAATAATGCAGCATAACAGCGCCACCTGTTAGGCGATTTTCACAAAAAAGTAATCAGCACCAAACTATATCCTGGACTAACTGAATCTTAAGTTTTATAAAAATCTGTGTAGTAGTTCTAGAGATATAGCAATAGTAGAAATCGTGAAAAATACCATATAGCAGCGCCACTTGTTGGGCGATTTTCACCAAAAACTAATCAAGACCAGTTTATATAAAGGTCTAACTGAATCGAATGTTTTGTAAAATTCCGTGCATTAGTTCTTGAGATAGAGCGCCCACAAAATTTTTGTCACATACAGACTCACAGAGTGACAGAGAGAGGGACCGAGTGACAGACAGACTCACAGACAGACATTTTCTAAAAACCATCAAATCGCGTTCAAGACATTCTAAAACGTATAAATCCGTCGAAAACCGGAGGTCGAAAATTTTCATGAATCCAATACTTCCTTCTTGTAAAGATACAATAATGTGAAAATGGTAATTTTTAATGAAAAATATGCATGTTTTGAACGATTTTGGAAATATTTCAGTTAATTTTGAAGGTATTGTAAAACTCCTAGTACAGTGCAAAGGTAAGTGCCATAGTAGTGTGTAATATAAAGGAAATGGAAATATATTTAGTTGAATTGAGTGTACACTGCCTGTCGTAAACATCAAATTTTGCTAAAAAAAAATGGCAAAAAAACTGAATTTTTACTTTTTTCTATCTTTACAAGAAGAAAATATTGGATTCGTGAAAAATTTCGACTTCCAGTTTTCGACGGATTTATACGTTTTAGAATGTCCAGAACACGATTTGATGGTTTTTAGAAAATGTCTGTCTGTGAGTCTGTCTGTCACCCTGTCACTCTGTGAATCTGTATGTGACAAAAATTTTGTGGGCGCTCTAACTCAAGAACTAATGCACGGAATTTCACAAAACTTCATATTTAGTTAGACCTTGATATAAACTGGAACTGATTAGTTTTTGGTGAAAATCGCCCAACAGGTGGCGCTGCTATGCGGCATTTTTCACGATTTCTGCAATAGCTATATCTCAAGAACTACTGCACGGATTTTTATAAAACTTCAGATTCAGTTAGTCCAAGATATAGTTTGGTGCTGATTACTTTTTTCTGAAAATCGCCCAACAGGTGGCGCTGATATGCTGCATTGTTCATGATTATCGCAGTACCTCGAACTCAAGAAAAAATGCACGAATTTTCATCAAACTTCAGATTCAGTTAGTCCCTGATATAAATTAGTGCTGTTTATTTTTTGTTCTAAATCGCCCGACAGGTGGCGCTGCTGTGCTGCATTTTTCACGATTTCCACAAGAGCTGTATCTCAAGAACTATTGCACGGATTTTCATCAAACTTCAGATTTAGTTAGTCCTTGACATGAATTGACGTATAAATTAGTGCTGTTTAATTTTTGGTGTAAATCGCTCAACAGGTCTCGCTGCTATGCTACATTTTTTCAGAATTTCCGCTATAGCTCTATCTCAAGAACTAATGCACGAATTTTCATCCAACTTCAAATTCAGATGTACTTTGATATGAATTGGTGTTAAATCGTTGTTATTTCTTGTACTATTTAAATGATTTAATTGGCGTGATTTATATAGAAGAAAGTTTTGTGATGGCCACAGCATGCTAGTTTATAAGGTTATAAAGATATTGCTAGAATTTTGTGATTTTTCATCCTTCTTTCTTACAATTGAACTACAAGTATGTGTATTTATTCAATATTGCACTTTTTTTAAAACAATGTCCAGTAGTAGTATAAAAGCAATAAACATGAAATTGTTAAAAACAGACTAATTTAAGGGGTCTCAGTCTCTTAAAAATGGAAAATATGAAAAAAAAGACAATTTTCAACATTTAATATCTTAAAATGTACATGGTTTAAAAACACAATTTTAATTGCGATGAAAGATATAAGTATTTGATGTATTTAAAAAATTGCAAGATACAGAATTAGCATTTATAGGCGGGGTCCTAACTGTCGGACATTTAACGAGGAGGAAATTGGTATAACAGCTTACTCGCACGATCACAAAATAAATATTACAACTAGAGTGAAAATTTGTGTACCTACTTACACTTCAGATTATAATAATTACCCTGGATCTAAATAAATTTGAATTTAAAGCATTTTTATATTTTTAATACAAAGTTGTATTTAGCTAATACAAAATTTTGAAAATTTCAACAGTATAATCACCTAAAAAAATATTTCTTCTTTGAACAATAAAAAAGCAATTTTAGGTTCAGTTTATACACACTATCATGAAACATATGTTTTGAAAATTTCACAAAAAAATGTTTTGAGATATTATGCGCGTGATGCCCAAAAACGTCATTTGCAGAAAAATGACTTCAAAATTTCAGAAACGCCGCTTCATCTATTGAGTGGGTATAATTTTAAAAATCATAACTCGTGTTCTAATGGGAATTTCAAGGAAACAATTGTATCAAAATGTTCAGATAAGATAGTAGTTTAGCATCTAAAAAAAAATTTAAATTTGAAAAATTTTGAAGCTTTAAGAGTCCTGAGACCATTTTACACTAGACATAAAGACGAGTTCTGCTAATGGACAACACATATTATCTTTTACTTTCTTCTATCTTTACAAGAAGAAAGTATTGGATTCGTGAACATTTTTGACCTCCGGTTTTCGACGGATTTATACGTTTTAGTTATTACTGAACACGATATGGTTTTTAGAAAATGTCTGTCTGTGAGTCTGTCTGTCACTCTGTCACTCTGTGAGTCTGTATGTGACAAAAACTTTGTGGGCGTTCTATCTGAAGAACTAATGCACGGAATTTCACAAAACTTGATATTCAGTTAGACCTTGATATAAGCTGGTCCTGATTAGTTTTTGGTGTAAATCGCTCAACAGGTGACGCAGCTATGCAGCATTTTTCATGATTTTCGCAATAGCTCAGTCTCCAGAACTAATGCACGGATTTTTATCAAACCTCAGATTCAATTATTCCTTCACGTGAATTGAAGTTTTATACATTTTGGTGTAAATCGCTCAACAGATGGCGCTGCTATACTGCATTTTTCAGAATTTCCACTATAGCTGTACCTCAAGAACTCATGCACGAATTTTCATCAAACTTCAGAATCAGTTAGTCCTTGACATGAATTGACATTTTATACATTTTGGTGTAAATCTCTCACCAGATGGCGCTGCTAATGCTGTTTTTGTGATTTCCGCAATAGCTCTATCTCAATAACTAATACTTTGGTTTTCAAACGAACTTTAGATTCAGATATACCTTGATGTCAGTTAGTGCTGTTTATGTTTTGGTGTAAATCGCTCAACAGGTGGCGCTGCTATACTACTTTTTTCAGCATTTCCGCTATAGTTCTATCTCAAGAACTAATGCAAGAATTTTCATCAAACTTCAAATTCAGATATACTTTGATATGAATTGGTGCTAAATTGATGTAATTTCTTGTCCAATTTAAATGATTTAATTAACGCGATTTATATAGAAGAAAGTTTTGTGATGGCCACAACATACTAGTTTTTCTGGTCATTAGGGAAGTTGGTATGGAAGAAACTGATTAGCTATTTTCTAATTGACCAAATATAAGAAGATTTTGACGAAGAAGATTGAAGAAAAGGGTTTTTTTTTTTTGTTTTACAAGAAATTTATTTGAAAAATAACAAATAACTAAGGGAGAGCATGAAGGATCTTCACAAATTTAAGGATAACCAGAATTTTTTAAATAAATCTCGTAAAGCAGACATTAATGATATCTAATTACGAAATGAACATTAACATCTTGACAACAACAATATATCTTAAATCTTAAGTAAATCTGGTAAAAATTCTTGTCTGTCAAAAATTACAACAAACAGTTGGCATAAAGGAATATTTTTATTGTTATTGAAAATTGTATACCATGTTTTATCTCTTAACGGTCGCAATAAATTACGGTTTAAAAATTCAAAGTTCTTATTGGCACCACTTTTTTTAAAAAGAAATGTTAATTTATTTAATGACAGGTAAAATGATACCATAATAAAGCCAATTACACTAATCTATAAATCCGGTGGGAATGAAACACATTTGAATAATTTGAATAAAGGACACAGTCCGTGAATATTACGGGAGCGAGAATTAATGGGTTAAATGTATTGTTGTAATCTGCTAATAACTCCTTTATCAAGATAGTATATTTTGCTTAATAACGACCCACTTTGATAACAAACAGTTGGCATAAAGGAATATTTTATTGTTATTGAATGTTGTATACCATGTTTGACCCCTTAAGGGGTCTCAGGACTCTTAAAGCCTTAAAATTTTCGAAATTTTAATTTTTTTAGAGGTTAAACTCCTATCTTTTCTGAACATTTTGATATAATTGTTTCCTTGAAATTCCTATTAGAACTGAAATTATGGCTTTTACATTTATACACGTTCAATAGCTGAAGCGTCGTTTTGGAAATTTTGAAGCCATTTTTCTCCAAATGACGTTTTTAGGCATAACGCGCACAATATCTCAAAAACTTATGAATATTTTTTCATGCAATTTTCAAAATGTATGTGTCATGTTAGTCTGTATAACCTGAACCTAATATTTCCTTTTTATTGTTCAAAACAATATTTTTTTAGGTGATTATACTGTTGAAATTTTCTTAATTTTGCATTAGCTAAATACAACTTTGTATTAAAAATATAAAAAAGCTTTAAATAGAGATTTATTTAAGTTCAGGGTAATTATTACAATCTGAAGTATAAGTAGGTACCAAAATTTTCATTCTAGTTGCAACACTTATTTTGTAATCGTGCGCGTAAGCTGTTATGCCGAGTTTTTGCTCGAAAAATGTCTAACAGTTTGGAGTCCCCTGTAAATGCTAATTCTGCATCTTATAATTTTTAAATACATGAAATGAAAGAACATATTTATATATTTTATTCCAATTAAAATTGTGTCTTAAAATCAAATACATTTTAAGATATTAATTGTTGAAAATGGCCTTTTTTTTCATTTTTTCCAATTTTAAGAGTCCTGAGACCCCGTAACGGTCGCAATAAATTACGGTTTAAAAATTCAAATTTCTTATTTGCACCACTTTTTTTAAAAAGAAATGTTCACCTTATTTAATGACAGATAAAATGATATCACAATAAAGCCAATTACAGGTGTGAATCAAACAAATTTGAATAATTCGAATAAAGGACACAGCCCGTGAATATCACAGGAGCGAGAATTAAAGGGTTAAATGTATTGTTGTAATCTGCTAATATCTCCTTTATCAAGATAGCGTATTTTGCTTAACTAGGGGGCACCGCCCCCATGCTCGCTACGCTCACCAACCCCCGTGTAATCGCTTAGCCATTCTATTCTGTATCGCGAAGCAATTCCTATTTTCTAGCCAACCCCAGATTATTGTTTGTGCTTAAAATTAATCTAAATAGTTCAATTAAGCTCTATTCATAAGCTCATATTAGTTTTTGTTGCATTGAAATATCTCAATTTGTTTATTTCCTGCAGTAAACCCTATTGTATTTCAATGGGAGTCTATGGAAATTTGGCGAAATTCTGGAAATAGCGCCAAGTTGGTGTCTCTTTTGGCAACTAATTTTTGTCGCCAAATTTGGCGATATATCGCCAAGTTGGCGTTAAACTTGGCGACGTTTGTCGACAGAGCAGGGTCGCTTCTTGGTAACCTCCCTTATAGCGTCATAAACCTCAGACCAATCAGATGCATTTCACGGTATCTACGCAGATTTTCATTGGTCTACTTCCAAAGCATTACTTTTTACGGTTTCGTTCGTCTGATGAAACCCATTCGTCTCACTCCTTTGTCTGTCCGTCACAGAGCCCGTCCTCAGAAACTATACATGTTAGAGATTTGAAATTTTTGGTACTTATAGCTGAACACCTCACATCAAACAACAAATCATAAAATTTTGTAAAAGTTGGTAATTAACTGAATTACGGGCTAATTAACTTCTAAAATTAACCAATCCACCTTTTTAACGCAGGTTCAAACGGACCTTCTCCAAATCATCTCCTAATGGTTTCTCCTAACGGTTGCCAGTAAAATGAGCCGATGCATGGTTACCACGGAGGAAATTAAGACGAAAAATGAAGTGGATATTTTAAAGCGAAATCGCAAACGGAAAATATCACAACAATCAGAAAATATTGGTCCGAGAAATTTGTAAATGGAATAGACAGACGCAGAAAAAAAGCTACTTTCATTTGGTATAAAGTTCACATTTCTGCGATGTGTACAAGTTAAAATATCCATTAAAAATCGATCGATAAAAATTTAATTTCTTTAATTGGAAAGACAAGGAAAACTAGTCGGATGTACCAATCCCAAAACTTCCATCTATCTCATACATGTTAATACTTCAAAATTCTCTATCACACTGCCAAAATTAAATGGCAATCTATGCATCTCATGAGGATTCTAAAGATATGAAATTCCGTGCATTAGTTCTTGAGATATGACTATCGCTGAAATCGTCTAAATCCAGCAAAATGCTGCCTAGCAGCGCCACCTATTGTGTGATTTATACCAAATCCTTATCAGCAACAACTTATGTCAACGTCTGACTGAATCTGAAGTTTGGAGAAAATCCGTGCATTAGTTTTTGAGATAGAGCTATAGCGAAAACCGTGAAAATTCCTGCATAGCAGCGCCACCTATTGGGTGATTAACATCAAAACCTAATTAACAACAACTTGTGTCAACATACAACTAAATCTGAAGTTAGATGAAAATTCGTCCATTAGTTCTATAGATATAGCTATTGAGGCAATCGTGAAAAAGGCAGCACAGAAGCGCCACCTGTTGGGCGATTTACACCAACAGATAATAAGTAGCAAGTCATATCAAGGACTAACTGAATCCGAAGTTTGATGAAAATCCGTGCCTTTGTTCTTAAGATAGAGCTATTGGGGAAATCGTGTAAATCCTGCAAAATTCATCATAACAGCGCCACCTGTTGGGAGATTTACACCAAAACGTAATCGGCATCAACTCATATCAAGGACTAACTAAATCTGAAGTTTGATCAAAATCTGTGCATTAGTTCGTGAGATAGAGCTATTGCGAAAATCGCGAAAAATGCAGCATAGCAGCGCCACCTGTTGAGCGATTTACACCAAAACCTAATCAGCATCAATATCTATTAGGGACTAACTGAATATAAATTTTTATTAAATTCCGTGCATTAGTTCTTGAGATAGAGCGCCCACAAAATTTGTGTCACATACACACAGACAGACAGACAGACAGACTCACAGAGTCACAGACAGACATTTTCTAAAAACATGTTTTTTGGAATCTCTGACCCCTAAAACGTGTAAATCCGTCGGAAACCGGAATTCGAAAATTTTCATGAATCCAATACTTTCTTCTTGTAAAGATAGAAGAAAGTAATAAGAGTTCAATTCGGCGGGAAAGCAGGTAGACATGACGATGCTGCAGTTTTTCATAATAGCATATTTTAATACGAAATTTTAACTCTTTAAATATTAAATTTTTTGATTAAATTTTTTGGCATCCCGATGTCAAATTTCTCGCTGATTTCATTGATACCTATTTCTAAGTCCTATCTTAATTAGGGGCTGTGCATATATAACGTTATCACTTTTTTGGCAATTTTGAACCCCCTCCCCCCCTTACGATATCATACGTTATCATCCCTCGAACCCCCCCCCCCCCCGTAATGATATCGTTATCAATGTCTAAAAATTCTTTTCATTTTTGATTTTTTTTTCTTTTGATATACAAATATGGTTACATTTATTCTTCGCATACTTCATTGATTCATATGAAGAGAACTCAATAAAATATCAGTTTATATATGAAAAAACTTTCTATCAAATAACACTTAAAGGAAATAGTTACTATTTAAAAGTATTTTATAATAGCTTTTTGTTACATAATACATTCAACAGTAATAATGTTTTCTTGCACTTGACCCCCCACGGGGGGGGGGGGAGACAGAGCTTCTTATCACCAAAACAGGTGGACAACATTCTTTCTCTTGTATTTATTTATTAGTAAACACAGGTATCATTTGAAACATACTTCGCATATGGTTTCTCGAGCAGCGAATTATATCTGCATACACATATGACAGAAGAAATAGGAAATTTGGAATTAAATAATTATATAATCATTTAATGATTTTAATAATAACTTTGTACGTTCATAAAAATAGATAGCAGACTAAAAAAAGATAACATTCTATTCTGATGTAAGGGCTAAGTTATAAATAAAAAGAGAAAATTTTGGTTGGTTCAAAAATGATAACGATATCAAAAGACGAACCCCCCCTCCCCCTAGAGATATCTAACGATATCATTTGCCAGACTCCCCCTCCCCCCTAAAATGATAACGTTATATATGCACAGCCCCTTACAAGCTGAAATATTAATTATTATATAATTAATCGGTTTAACTCGCAGAAAAATTAATGTCGGTAAACGAGTCGGTAACTCCCACATGTGTATTTTAAAAAATTCTTTCTAAGTGAGCCCCTAATTATGTTGGAGACATAAAATTTTGAGTACTTATAGCTGAACTACTTACATCATACGAAAAATCATAAAATTTTGAAAAAGTCGTACATTTAACCTTTTGGGCTCCCACATGTGTATTTTAAACAATTCTTTCTAAGTGAGCCCCTAATTATGTTGGAGGCGTGAAATTTCGCATACTCATAGCTGGACACCTCACATCAAACAATAAAAGATAAAATTTTGGAAAAAGTCGTACATTTAACCCTTTGAGCTCCCACATGTGTATTTTATACAATTCTTTCTAAGTGAGCCACTAATTATGTTGGAGACATGAAATTTTCGGTACTTATAGCTGAACACCTCACATCATACGACAAATCATAAAATTTTGAAAAAGTCGTACATATAAACCTTTGGGCTCCACATGTGTATTTTAAACAATTATTTCTAAGTGAGACCCTAATTATGTTGGAGGCGTGAAATTTTGCATACTTATAGCTGGACACCTCACATCAAACAACAAGTGATAAAATTTTGAAAAAGTCATACATTTAACCCTTTGGAGTCCCGCATGTGTATTTTAAACAATTCTTTCTAAGTGAACTCCTAATTAGTTTGGAGGCGTGCAATTCTGCATACATATAGCTGAACACCACACATCATACGACAAATGATAAAATTTTGAAAAAGTCGTACATTTAACCCTTCGGGCTCCTGCATGTGTATTTTAAACAATTAGTTCTAAGTGAGCCTCTAATTAAGTTGGAAGCGTGAAATTTTGCATTCTTATAGCTGAATCAAACGACAAATCATAAAATTTTGAAAATGTCGTACGTTTAACCCTTTGGGTTCCCACATGTGTATTTTAAACAATTCTTTCTAAGTGAGCCCCTATTTAGGTTGGAGGCGTTAAATTTTGCATTCATATAGCTCAACATACCAGATTACATGTCAAATAATAAATTTTGAAAACGTTTTATGTTTAACCCTTTCAACTCCAGCTCGTGTATTTTAAGCAATTCTTTCTAACTGAGACCCTAATTAAATTGGAGATTTTAAATTTTGCATACTTATAGCAGAACACCTGAGGCCAAGCGACAAATCATAAAATCATGAAAAAATCTTACTTTTAACCCTTTGAGTTACCACATATGTATTTGAAGCAACTTTTTCTAAGAGAGCCCCTAATTAAGTTGGAGACATGAAATTTTGCTTACGTATAGCTGAATACCGCAGACCACACGACATATCATAAAAGCTTCAAAAAGTCTTACATTATTTACCCCTCCGGGCTCTAACTTGTGTAGTTTAAGTAATTTTTCTAACCTCCGCACATTTAACCAGGGGAGAAATTTTCCAACTTTTGCCGACACCCCTTTGACCCTTTTTTCATATTATGCACCATAGCCTTACATATTTTAGTTCCATTTTTTACCGCCAGGTGCGCCTACTGATCTCGGGTGCTATGGGCCCAATTCCCTCGACTAATATATCTACGGATAGTACGTAAAACGGGTTTTCGTTCGGATAGATATTTGTTTAGAATCGAGTGCGCCCCCTGGTTGCGAAATGTGAACAGATTTTTCAAAAAGATAAGGTGTTTTGAAAGGAATATTAAACGAAACCCTCTGTGTGACACTTACCCACTTGTTTCTATATATAGAAGGATAACGATCCACTTTGATAGCAAACTGTGTTAAAAAAATGTAATGCAATGTCAAATACAGTGATCACAATAACGAAACTCTGTGTGTGCGCACGATGACACAATCGTAATATGCAAAATGTTATTTTTTTTACCACGTTATCATATCCATAATTTTGTAATTATTATCCCGAGAATATTCGGGCGTGGTATAATTTGTCACTACGATTTGTTTTATCGCGTTTTCACTCCGCCTGAAGCTTAACCCCTTCGGGACCGGCGGCTTTTACACAAATTTTATTCGGTTTGCACCACTTTTTTTAAAGAAAGTTACCTTTACTTAAACAATCACGAAAATGCTCTAATTAAAGAAAATAAATATGACTTTTCTTTTTTACTGGTGTCTAAAACAAATTGTGTATGCTCTTTTTGAGGGTGCATATATGCACCCATAATCCCGAACCAGTTAAAAAGAAAGAAAATATTCTTATATAATATAATAAATTATATATAATATTTGAGTGGCAGTTTTCCAAGTTTTTGTATATGAAATGCAAATGATGAAAAGCAATGATGCGATTGCAAAAAATATGATGATTGTTTGCAGGGTTTTTTTTTATAAAGGTAGAGATTAAAGAATACAATCGAATGTAGCTAAAATACACTAAAAGAAATTATTTGACTATGACGTTTGAAAACATTCATAGCACTTTTTAAATACTTATTAAAACATTCTACTTCCATAAACTTAAACACAGAGTACTTATAAATATGCTTCTATCTCATACGAAAGGTAAAAAAGTAAGCATCACTTAACACCAAAATCATATTTCAAAAGACAAATTCTGCTAATGGGCGCAACACATCTCTTTCTTCTGGTCGTTAGGGAAGGTGGAGTGGAAAAAACTGATTACTTATTTTCTACTTGACCAAAGATAAGAATGTTTGGGAGAAGAGGATTAAAGGAAAGGGGTTTTTTGCTTTAATTACAGTGAAATATATTTAACACGAAATTGAAGGGACCGAAAAAATTTTTCATGTTAAAAAAAATTTCGCGTTAAAAGATTCGTAAAAAAAAGAGAACAAAACTCACAAATATTTTCAACGTCATCAAATTTTATTTCGATTTCCTGTTAAACTACTAGTAGCTTGCATCTATTGGGATAAGGGGCAGGTAAAAAATTAAATTGTTTTTTTGGGAAAAAATCAGATATCGTGTTTTAAGTGTCTTTTTCAGCATTCTCAGATCTAGCTTGTTTGAATCAAATAAGCAAAGCTGTCTCTAAATCTTCGTGCTTAGCGGTTGTCATACGTTTTCTCTCTGGCTTAAATATACTGCGCTCAAAACATTAACGTAATGTTTTTTTTTTTTATCCTTGATAAAGTAGAATTGGCAATGCTGAATACTTTGCAGGTTTCTGTTTTCGTCCTTCTTTTTCCTCAACTGCATTAAGCAGCTTCATCTTCATTTGAAGCGAAATAGCAGTTTGTTTTCGGACCTATTCCTCAACCATTGTGCTCATAAAACATACGCTAATTTACAACAAAAAAATGAAATTCACTGATTTTCACCCAAAATTCAATGGTTTTAACACAAAATTCACCAATTTGAACTCAAAGTAACTAGATAGAAAGCGAAGTTTTGTCGTGTTAAAGGATTTTTTGTTTTACACTTACTTTGTTTTACCCACTTGTTTGTTTTACAGTTAATTTCTTTGAAAAATAATGAATACTTAGCGAAGCAAATGCGAAACTGCACAAAATTGAGATCAGGCAGAAAATATGCATTTAATGTCGACAAGCAGACATTTACTTGAAGGAATTTAATATTCATAGCACTTTTGTATAATTATGAAAAAATAATATTTCCTTACACTTAACCACAGAATACTTACAAATGTACATTTGGGAGTACTCATGGGAAGGTAATAAAAGAGACATCACTTAACACCAATATCATATAAAATATATAATGTGAACATTAAAAATTTCACAATCTTACTTAAAAGGCGACTAATGTAATGAAAAAGATGTTACAAGTTATAAATATGCATTTTAATTAAAAACTTCTTAGTACTTTCAAACCTTCCAGGTTCTTCTTTTTTCAAAAGACGAGCTTTGCTAATGGGTAACATACATCTCTTTCTTCTCGTCGTTAAAGAAGGTGGAGTGTCAGAAAACGATTAGCTATTTTCTACTTAACGAAATATAAGATGGTTTTGGTAAAAAAGATTGAAAAAGATTTTTTTTTTTTTTTTTTTTTTACAATTAATTTCTTTGAAAAACAACAAATACCTAGCACAGCACATGCGGACCTGCACAAAATTGAGATGAGTGAAAAAATATGGATTTAATGTCGTCAAGCAGACATTTACTTGAAGGAATTTACTTTGAGGTTTGAAAAGATTCATAGCATTTTTACTTACTAATGAAAACATTACATTTAACCAGGGTTCTCCCTGCCGCTCACCATTTAGCCAAATTGCGACAAAATGCTTCATTTGGCGAGTAAACGAACAATCAGACTCGCCAAATTGCGAGTGCTTAATTTCTGCTCTTTTTATGTGTGTGTGTGACAATACAGTCGAATTCTTATCCGCGTTGCTGAACGACTGCTTTACATGTTCAATCGCACTGTGCCATTTGCATTGCTCTATTTATAGAGGTGTTCACTCAACACCAATTCACTTTAGCAACAGCCAAAGAAATAGAAAGGATTATGCGATAAGTATTTCTCTATTGTCAGTTAATCACTATCTATGCGCAGCGGCGTCGGGTTGTGCCAGTAAAAATACAAACAAAATTATTCGCATCAAGCGCTAGGTAGAGGAAATGTTTTGATGGAATGCGGTGTTGAAATCAGCCATTTACCATACTATTTATTAGTTGTTTGCAAATTTTCATTGATCAGTCAAATTTTTCTATCGGTTAGAGTAGAAATCTCATAGCATTATTTAGTGTATATTTTCACAACGGTAAATCAAATATAGCTGTTTTGAATTGTTATTTGGATTGTTAAAAGAATGTCTGAAACGGTTACACATTTGATAGACATTTAGTATCTACCTATTTTTAATAGCTTCTGTAGCGGATAGTTAAGTGTCTATTTTATAAACAATTGCAAAAAATTCGACAATTTTAGAACATATTGAAAAAATGGAATATTGAAATAAGGAGTTAAAAATAGCTTTTTCAGTGTTTCACGCCAAATCTCTTTTGCTAAAATTTTTTTTTTCATTTGGCTACTATTTTTAATTTCTTATTCGCCAAATTGCTAATGTTTGTCAACAGCCAACTAGAACCCTGCACGTAACCACAGAATACTTACAAGTATACCTCTATCGCATACGAAAGGTAGAAATATAATCATCACTTAACGCCAAAATCATATTTTAAAAGGCGAATTCTGGTAATTGGCACCACACGTCTCTTTGTTCGGGTCGTTGGGGAAGGTGGAGTGGAAAAAACAGATTAGCTATTTTCTACTTGACCAGAGAAAAGAAGAATTGGGTGAAGAAGATTTTAGAAACAAAATTTTTTTGTTTTACAATTTATTTCTAAGTAGCGAATAAATAGCGAAGCACATGCGGACCTGCACAAAGATGAGTGAAAAAATATGCATTCAATGCCGTCAAGCAGACATTTACTAAAAGGAAATTAATTTGACGTTTGAAAAGATTCATAGCATTTTTACATACTAATGTATACATTATACTTCCTTCCATTTAACCACAGAATCCATACAAATATACCTCAATCGCATACGAAAGGTAGAAATATAATCATCACTTAACGCCAAAATCATATTTTAAAAGGCGAATTCTGGTAATTGGCACCACACGTCTCTTTCTTCGGGTCGTTGGGGAAAGTGGAGTGGACAAAACAGATTAGCTATTTTCTACTTGACCAGAGAAAAGAAGAATTGGGTGAAGAAGATTTTAGAAACAATTTTTTTTTTGTTTTACAATTTATTTCTAAGTAGCGAATATATAGCGAAGCACATGCGGACCTGCACAAAGATGAGTGAAAAAATATGCATTCAATGCCGTCAAGCAGACATTTACTAAAAGGAAATTAACTTGACGTTTGAAAAGATTCATAGCATTTTTACATACTAATGTATACATTATACTTCCTTCCATTTAACCACAGAATCCATACAAATATACCTCCATCTCATACTAAAGGTTAACAAAGTAAGCATCACTTAACGCAAAATCATATTTCAAAAGATGAATTCTGCCTAATGGGCAACACTCTTCTCTTTCTTCTGATCGTTGAAGAAGGTGGAGTGGAAGAAACTGATTAGCTGTTTTCTACTTCTCCAAAGATAATAAGGTTTTAGTGCAGAAAATGGAAGAAAAGTTATTTTTTGGTTTACAGTTAATTTCTTTGAAAAATAACGAATACTTATCGAAGCAAATGCGGACCTGCATAAAATTGAGATCAGTGAGAAATTATGTATTTAATGTCGTCAAGCAGACATTTACTTCAAGGAATTTACTTTAATGTTTCACGATATTCATAACAATTTTGTATATTTATGAAAAAATAATATTTCCTAACACTTAACCACAGAATATGTACAAATGTACCTCTATCTCTTGAAAAGGTACAAAAGCAGGCATCACATAACAGAAAAATCACATTTCAAAAGACGAGTTTTGCTAATGGGCAACATGCCTGTTTTTCTTCTGGTCGTAAGGGAATGTAGAGTGGAAGAAAATGATTAGCTATTTTCTACTTCACGAAAGATTAGAAGGTTTTTCGGAAGAAGATTTTAGAAACGGAATTATTTTGTTTTACAGTTAATTTCTTTGAAAAATAACGAATACCTAGCGCAGCACATGCGGACCTGCACAAAATTGAGATAGGTGAAAAAATATGCATTTAATGTCGTCAAGAGACATTTACTAAAAGAAATTTACTTTGACGTTTGAAAAGATCCATAACATTTTTACATATTAATGAAAACATTATTCTTCCTTATATTTAACCACAGAATCCTTACAAATATACCCCTATCTCACACTAAAGGTAAAAGAAGTAAGTATCATTTAAAGCCAAATTATATTTCAAAAGACGAATTCTGCCTAATGGGCAAAACACTTCTCTTTCTTCTGGTCGTTGGGAAATGTGGAGTGGAAGAAACTGACTAGCTTTTTTCTACTTGACCAAAGATAAGAAGGTTTTGGTGAAGAAGATTTTCGGATTTTCTTTATTTTTTAGCCCCCGGTATGCTATTTCTTTCTCCCAGCTATTAAAATGTCGTCTCTAAAAAATAACGTTCTATTTTTTTTATTTTATGCCCAGGTGGAGCAAGATCACCAGATCACTAGTATCTGGTGTAGACCTTATTTGCTCCACCCGGTAAGTTCCCCGACATGTGGGGATTCACTAAAAAAAAAAATTTTTTTTTTACATTAACACATAGATATACATAAAAAGTAGCCGCTGGAGCACAAAGCTCGTACGCGACAGGCAGTGGTGGGTTGATCCTGGAGATAAAAGTCCATAAATCAAAAAAGAAAATTTGAGGATTATATCATGTTTCCGGACCACATCGTCCAGATGGTATGTGCGTCGGAGACCTGCTCCTGCACGACAAGGGGCGCTAGGACTGCCAGGAGCTCGACAAAGGCTCTAACGCGACAAAGGGCGAGTCGCAGGAATGCAGATGCAGAACAGCTAGGAAGTAAGATTGGTCAGGTCCATAAGGAAGTGAAATATTTCTGTCAAAATGCGGAGTAGTCTTGAGCGAGATAAGATGTTTTTGAGCCAAGTATCTGGGCGGAGGTTAGGGTACCTAAGGTGCCAGGCCTCTGTGAGTGTGCAAAAGAAATAATAATGATCTGGGGATCCAAAAGCCCCACACTCGCAGAGGTCCGTGCCAGAGCGTTTGAAATAATTGAGGTATGTTCTAAATGGACCATGACCGGAGAGGAAAGCTGATGTGGGAGGTGAGAAAGCTAAGAGATTATAGGAGACTTTTGGGATTAAGGAATAGGTGTGACTGCCTTTACGTGAGGCATCCGAGTAGAGTTGCCAGTCTGAAAGTATGTTCCTTTTAAGGAAACAACGAACATAAGATGGGGGAACAGGAAGGGCAAGATCAATGTTTGGACGTGAGGTGGCCTCCTTGGCCAGCGTGTCAGCCAGCTCATTGCCAGCTATGCCGATATGAGTGGTGACATGGCCGAGAGAGACCCTATGGACGCAAGTTTTTAAAATTAATTTAATTTTGAGTACTAGGGGGTGTTTAGTCCTATGGGCGAAGATTTCTTGCAGGCTGGAAAGGCTGTCACTATAAAGGTGAAAGTATATAGGTTGAGGATAGAGAGCAATCCATTCCAAGGCCCGGAGGATTGTGTGGTACCAAGTTTTTAACATGCTGGGCTTGATCCCCCAAGTTTTCGATGTTAATTTGCAGGAATTATGGTAGTAATTTAAAAGTTTAATTTTAAGTGCTTTGATATGTGGAATCCAGCTCTGGTGTTCATCAGTGGTTATGCCTAATAATTTAAGAGTTGGCACATGATGAACGCTCACCCATTGACCCGCATAACGGGTAACGTTTGAGTTCTCTTGGTTTAATGAAGGTTAATGCTTGGGATTTTCCTGGTGAGAGCTGGAGATGAAGATGAGCCAACAGCTGGCAAAATGCAGAGAAAGCTCTCGCCACCTGCAGCTCGAGATCCAGACGACGGCGGCCCGAGAAAACAAAGTTGAAATCATCCGCGAAGGCTTAAAGGATGAAACATAATTTCTCTAATTCTTTTAATAGGACATTGGCAATAAATAGCCAGAGGATTGGTCCCAGGCACGAACCTTGAGGGCAACCCTTTTCTAATGGGTGCACTGATGTGCCTGATTCCCAGTTGATAAGGATGGTGCGAAATTTTAGGTATGTTGCAATGGTTCCAGGTATGTTGCTTGGGCAGCCAATTTCACGTAGTTGTAACAAGATGTCTCGCCACTCTACATTGTCGAAAGCACCCACCTTTAATATCTAAGGAGACAAGGTTGTGTAATTTCCTTCAGCTATGCTAAGAGTGCAGGAAGTGAGGATTGCAAACAAAGCCTTGTCACATGATCTGCCCTCTCTGAAGCCGTATTGCCTGTGATGAAGTAAGTTATTTGATTCAAGAAAGTGGTTAAGCCGAAATACGAGTAATTTTTCTAGTAATTTACCTAGGGATGGAAGTAGACTGTTTTCAACTGCTTTCGTCAACTAGCGCAAAACGTTTTTACAGATTCACTAAATCATCTATAAATGTAAAGGTGCAAAATTGGCAGCGATGACTAGGGAAGCGATTTGGAATCGAACTGTTTTTTCCATTTTTTGATCAATAGATTACCTATCAAAATATAAGTGAAATGGGTCACGTGACCAAGGCGTTTTTTCTCCCTTCCTGACTCTTTTTCTGCTCTCGTCTAGAAATTCTGTTCAAAACGTAAAGTTTGACAGCATTTTCTAAAAGATCTATTGCGTTTACAATAAAACGGAAAGAACAGTTCGATTTACACAGTTTCTGTATAACAACACCTGCTAGTTTTATGCGTTTCCGAACAAAAATCGATTTAAACTTATGTCAGAAATTTGCCCCTTTGGATTTGAGAACAGCCTTAAGAGGTCTTGGGACTCTTAAAGCTTCAAAATATTCGAAATTATATATTTTTTAGATGTTAAACATGAAATGTACTGCCCAAGCTGGCACCATTTGCAGGTGGCAGACTTTTGTGAAACTGGACTACAAAATTTATCCCACGCTATTATAAGTATTACAGTTCCGGAGGTTCTTGTGTTGAGAATTAGCTAAAACATTGCTGTATCTTTTGCAATAAATCTTTTCAAGTAATTATGTTTTGTTTCTTATTACGGGCAGTGAAAAACTTATTTTTTGGATGAACTACGCATTAAAATTTTATAATTTCTGTAATTTTTGGTACGGCTCTTCTTAAGGGTCTCAAGACTCTCAAAGCTACAAAACTTTCGAAAAAAAATTTTTTTTTTTCTGTTAAACTCCTACCTATCTGAACATTTTGATATAATTATTTCCTTGAAATTCCCATTAGAACACAAGTTATGGCTTTTAGAATTATACCCGCTCAATAGCTGAAGCGGCGTTTCCGAAACTTTGAAGCCATTTTTCTCCAAACAACGTTTTTGAGCATAACGCGCAAGGTTATCTCAAAAACTTCTGAATATTTTTACATGAAATTTTCAAAACATATGTTTCATGTTAGTCTTTGTAAATTGAACCTAAAATTTCCTTTTTATAGTAAAAAAAAAAAAAAAAATTAGGTGATTATACTGTAATTTTTTTAAAAAAATTTTGTATTAGCTAAATACAACTTTGTATTAAAAATGTGAAAATGCTTAAATACACATTTATTTAGGATCAGGGTATTTATTACAATCTGAAGTATAAGCAAGCGCCAAAATTTTCATTCTAGTTGCAATATTTATTTTGTAATCCTGCGCATAAGCTGTTATACAAATTTTCTGCATGCCAAATGTTTGACAGTTTGGAGCCCCTATAAATGCAAAGTCTGCATCTGTCAATTTTTTAAATACATGAAATGAAAGAACATACTGTTATCTTTCATCCCAGTAAAAACTGTGCTTTAAAATCATATACATTTTAACATGTTAAATGTTGAAAATGGTCTTTTTTTTTCACTTTGTCCAATTTTAAGAGTCCTAAGACCCCTTAATTTTTTGTAAATTTTATTTTCGATAGATTAGCCCTTTTTTGGAAGTATTAGGTTGTGTAAAAAATAATGGTGGTTTCTGTTATTTTATTTTTCAACCATTTTTTTAGGTGGTTCACAACAGTTTAGAGCATTCTCCAAGTTCAGCTGTAAGTGATTGGACGTTGGTATGTGGATTAGTTTCAATTTATGCATTCGATTTCTCATTGTTAGAGACAGAATGTCACCCACGACCTTCTCCATATACAAACTCTAATTGCCACAATGAAATTTCTGGAAGCAATGTTAAACTGGGCGTTCATAAGTCACAATTGGGGTGAAAGGTAATGTTAAATTCAGACAGTTTTCTTCGAGGGATATTTCTGCAGCTCTGGAAGGAACACTTTGGCGTTTCAGTGACAGGGTAGCACTTCTAGACTATCTAATATATAAAAATGAAAATGTGTCTGTCTGTCTGTCTGTCTGTAATTCTATACAAATGCACAATTTGGAAGCCAGAATTGTGAAACGTACGTAATTTTACACGTTAATTAATTACATGTATAGTAAAACACGGCCGAGGCAACTAAAGTACTCCGGAATCGGAATAACTTATAGTTAATTTTTAAATAATAAAAAATCACCAATTTAACAGCAATTTCAAATCAAATTTAATCACTTTTCGTTATAGCTGTTGCCAACAACTGAAAATCCACAATAAAATTCTTACCACAACAATTACTTTTCTATTGCAAGATTTTCACATGAAAAAATGAAATAAATGGCTTAACGAATTAAAAAAAGGGAATATTACATCATAACTTTTCTACTGCAAGATTCCCAAGTGATAAATGAAAATAAAATAAATAGTTTTACGAATTAAAAACAAAAGTGAATGTTACGTCATAATTTTCTGTTTTATGATTTCCATGTGAAAAATTATAATTACTTAATGAATCTGACGAATAAAAAAATGCAATATTACGTCATTTTGGAACTATAAAGGACGTGGTGAATATATAACGTCATATAAAAGTGAAAAAATGTATTGAAGCATGATAAAAATTTGATTAAGGAAATATTGCCGTATTTTAACATTATTGCTCCAGTGAGGAATGGAAATAAGTTCATTTATAGCTGTATTATTATTATTATTATTATTATTATTATTATTTTGCGTCTGTTATATAAATTTAAACATTTTTACATTAGGTTTCATTTAATTCATGAGTACAACACTTCGAGTGTTGTTTTTTTATGTTGTATGTTAAATTTTGAAATTAGTTAAAAAAAAAAAAAGAACAATCTTAAAATCCCGGGCAACGCCGGGTGCTTTAGCTAGTTAAGTATAAAATCCCAAATCTATCGTAAGGACATTTAGATAATCCTGAGTTGAGCACCACCTGAATTCAATGCTGTAGTGTAATTAATGTAAATATCGTTTCCGATGTTTTTCATAACATTTTAAATTCGTACAACAAATACGGACTTTCCCATAATTCTGAAACTCTATTAAATGTCCCGTACAAGGGCGACAAACAAAATTATAATACTAAATAAATAGATACAACTCTGCTCTTCAAAATAATAAACAACATCGTAATATTCCATTAACAAATAATTAAAATCACTCTAGTTGAAAAGTTCAATAACAACAAGTTGTAAATTGTACGTTAAACGTGGAAATTAGATGCGTTCGTATTATAAGTAGTTTTAAAAGTATTTTTTGCATCGTATATTGTTCTGAATGTATATTTTAGTGCACTTCATAAGTGCATATCAATATCATTCTGCTCGAAAGAGTGTAACATCATTAAAATGCACTTGAAATATTTTTTTTTTCCATTGGTCGTAATGTAACGTGAAACTTTTGACTGTCCCTATAATTAAACTATACATACGATTTTCATAAAATTTGAAATGCCTCGACAAAATTTTGCAACAATTATATATTTAAAATTTGAGAACAATCTGTTGGGTAGTTTTTGCTCTGTTATATGCGGACGGACAGACAGACGGACCGAACGACGATTATAGGTGCTATGTATTTACATAATTAGGAACGTATCTAGAAATCGCCATTATTTTGTAAAAACCAAGGACATCAAAACCTGTCAATATCCCTCTGTTCTTTCTCAACGACACCAGAAATAAAAGTATCCAAGCAAGAAAGAATAATATGAAAGCAACATGTAGAAAGTGTTTTGAAAGTGTTTTACATGAGTTGTTTTATAGTGTTCTAAATTGTGTGGTGTTTACAATGTATTGTTAATTTGGTGACAAAGTGTTGTGCAGCACAAGACTATGTGTGTGCTGCTACACTACATAATCAATGTGCCGTTAATTTAGTGGCAAAAAGTGTTGTGAAAAGTGTTGGCTAATGTTTATTTTTGTGTTTGAGAATTTGCAGTGCATCCAAGCAAGAAAGAAACATTGATCTCCTGAAATATTATTTAGGTTTGTCATGAGATATATTATATCTCTCCATCGGATAGCCATCTTGGCAAGGAACATGTGTGGTTAAAGAAAACTGTATCAAAGTTTTTTTTTAGCGATGGATTCTGCTCTCTTGAACCGGTCCGCAAACTTTCAAACAGCAGTCTCCTGTCTCTTGCTTACTGATTGACGCAAAATCTTTAGAGCTGAAAAGGCATCATCAGCATGTTTTACAACAGCAGATAAATCGTATTCAGATTTCTGAAGGCATTTTGAAAGTGGCAATAACAGTTTTCAAATAATCAGTTCAAGAATAAGATTACTTTTATTAATTCCAGCCTGCAGATTTAAAGTAATTGATAATATTGTGCGATATAAAATTACAAAATGAACAAAGATAGGGTAAAGTGTCCATATTTCGTCCCCTTGCCTAATTTCGTCCCCTTTAACTTCTCCACTTCTGCGAAAGTGGCGCAACTTTTGACGTAAGCACATGGGACAGAATGTAAAAGGGGCCAATATTGAAATTTTCGTTCCCGAAGACTCATACATAAAGTAAAGACGCCGAATTATTTATTTTTAGAAGACCTGAGTTCTGATTACGTCCTTTGTAGAACGTTATTCACTGTACTCTAAGTATTTATTTCTTATTCATTGCATGTATTTTACGTAGGTAAGATGCTAACAGTAGTATACAGTGAGTTTTAGGACGCTCAGCTCATCTTACGGGAACTGAAGCTCTGCCATATTGGGAAGGAGCGTGGTCACACTTTCGTCCCCCTTGCAGTTCTTATTTTCGTCCCGGGGACGAAACTAGGAATGCTTTTTCATGACCAAATTTTTTCCTCATGTTTGGATAGCTAATGGTTCGTTATGTTATTCTTCCACTGATAATTAGTACATTTCTTTGTACCTTACTTTAATGTAAATTAAATTACTTACTCATTTAGAAATAAATTTTGATTTAGTTATAAGTTAAGCCTCGGCGTATTGGATTTTTTTGGAGGAGGAAATTGGGACCATATTTTTCTTTTGCATTTTTTAGATACTTTTAGAAAAAACAATTTTTCGCATTGTTAAAATTTTTGTACGATATTTGCCTATGTTTCTATATGCGTGGGTAGTTAGTCTATGTAAAATTCAAATTTGGTAGGCTTTCACAGAAAATTACAAGATTTAGTGCCTAAAAGTGACTGGGGGGGGGGGGGGACGAAATATGGGCAATTTACCCTGGGGGCGCGAAATTCAATCAATGTGCCGTTATTGTGTTCGTGTAAACTTATCTTTTCTCGTAAGCGTCGGCAACAATAAGTCCCATCGAAGTCCTACATGAGAAGTTTTCTATTTAATGTCCAAATAGACGTATCCTAAAAATGGTGCTGTCTTTGTTGCAGTTCGGTGGTGCTTTGCATGTGTTATAACATTTGTAGGATCCGAATCCATCTTAATTCTTTAAGACGAATGGATTCCACCTCTTTCTATTGCTGAGACCGTCCTTTATTTTATTGATAATCACAGAACAGTTGGAAAAGAAAGGCCAGTTGACAGTTCTTGCTCTCGCAAGAAGAGGGAGCACTTTTCCCTTTTGAACGCAGCCTTAATATAATTACAGTAAAATCTATGCAAACGGAACCGCTAGGGATCGTTAACAAATTCTTTGTAAACAGATTACAATCTTAGCAGGTATACTTTTATAGCTATCCTTCAATCATCGGGACCTGATATGAAATATTTCCGTTTACGAGATGATTCTGTATCCGCAGAAAACCTGCTAAGAAGAAATCACAACTGAAAAAAGTTCCATTTTAAGTAGGTTTCAAATGTTAGCAAGTATAAATGTATAGTGTTGTTTACGTCGAAAAATAGGTCATCTTTACAGATTTTACTGTAATACATTTATGCTTTTCAGAAATGTGCTATAGAGTGAATACATTTTAACAGTTTTAGAAGATACTGTTACAACAGAACATGATCATAAGGAAGGAAAACATCATAGCCCCAGCGACAGACATACATTTGAAATATACCTGATAAGACGAAAGCCTGTCTAAAGCGGAATTTTTCATACGTTCTTTCTGTTTCCATATAAATGGTTTCGACGGCTGTTGTATCACTGATTCAACAACCCGGTTCTTTATTCGGGGAGAGGGTGCGTCCAACGCTCAGACCCACCTTGGTGCTTTCACAATTTGCATGGAGACTTGTGATTCACGCTGTAATAAAAATAATTAGATATAATAAAGATAAATATACTTTTAAAAATCTTTTTTGGTGTCATGATTTTTATATTATTATTATTATTATTATTATTATTATTATTATTATTATTATTCGCTTTTCCTCGCGATTTTTGTTTTATAATTCATGGATATTGAAATTGTTATCTATGTGAGTTTATTTTCATTAATTTCTTTATTTCTATCATCTTTTCCTTCATCAACGGCATTCGAAATATCATTTTCCCATTACATTCATACTCATTAAAAAAGCAACAGCATTGTATTAAACTTATGAATAAACTATTCCTCAATACAGCTGACCGCAGAATACTTCTAAATATGTTGTTATCGTAGTGGGAAGGTACAAAAGAAAGCATTACTTAACACCAAAATCATATATCAAAAGATGAGTTATAAATTTGATGAGTATTGATTTTTAAATTTTGAGTTCGTCAGTTTTAATGTCATGTATTTAAGTGCGTTCGTAATTATATAAAAACGTAGCACCTATAGTTGTTGTCTGATCCGTCCGTTTGTCTGCATATAACAGCGCAAAAAATACCCAACCAAATGGTCTCAAATTTAATACATATAATAATAGCTGCAGAATTTTGTCGAGTCATTTTCAATTTTATGAAAATCGAAACAAAACTTTAAAAAATATTAATAAAAGTTTTATTCATTCTATTCAAACCTACCATACGTAATTAATTCAATGATATATCTAATGATTCTAGGTTAACATCGTGATAACGTCCTATTTAAGATGGAGTCCTATTATTTCCGTATTGCTGAATTTAATATATAGAATCGAAATAAATTTTATACTCATGCATTTTTGCATAAGAGTGCAACAGCTATTGCACCAAGATCTGAATATTTATAAAACTAGTTATAGCACTAACACTACATTTGCCACGTATGACGTACAATTGCCGACTGGATTAAATTTAAATTTTGTGCTTTTGTTCGCAAATTCTCTTTCATAATTCGTATACATTCAAAACGTAATCCACGTAAGTTTGTTTTCAATAATTTTTTTATTACCGTCGTTTTTTCTTCATAAACAGTATTTAAAATATAATTTCCTGATTATATTCATACCCATATTCTTAAGGACACTGAATACTTATCAATAACCTGTTCCTCAATACACCTGACCGCAGAATACTTCTAAATATGTTGTTATCGTAGACGGAAGGTACAAAAGAAAGCATCACTTAACACCAAAATCATAAATCAAAAGATGAGTTGTGCTAATGGGAAAAACACATCTCTTTCCTCTGGTCGTTAGGGTAAGTGAAGTGGAAGAAAAGTTATTAGATATTTTCTGCATGACTAAAGATCACAAGAAATTTTTCGGGGAGTTTGGAGAGAACAGGATCTTTCTTTACAATTATTTTCTTTGAAAAATAATGAATAATTATACACGCAGCTAGATGTATAGGGCGAAGATATGAGATACATGGCATAAATATTTGGTCTTAATTTTGTTGCCAACATTACTTAATTGCTTCAAATATATAGAAATTCCAAATGTACACTGTAAAAAAATACCAAATCTTTCTTAATCTAGGAAAACATAATATAACCACGAAGAAAAATACACAACAATTTTTTCCAAGCTACCAAGAATTTCGAAAAGCATTGTGTACCTTTAGAGATCTCAAAAAACACTATATATTTTCGATATTTAAAGAAGAATTTATAATTTCTGGTTTTTTATCTGCTAGCGGTTTTCGGAAACCTTTCTGAGTAAGTTTTGTAGTGTATTAATCAGTTTTTGTCTAAAGAAATAACTAGACTACAGAAAATGGCAGTCATAAAAGTACGATAGAATATCTTGTGTTAACTTTGCGATATTAAATTAATTTCACCAGTAAGGTAATTAGAGCAAACTAAGTAAGAACTAAAACATATTCTTAAAACACCACCAAAAACTTTTATATGCGCTAAAAATGATATATATTTATAACACTTTGAGCGCATTCATAATTTTTTGATGGTGTTTAAAGAAGATATTTTAGTTCTTAATAATTCAAACCAGTTTAAACTTATTTTCTTCAATAAATATTGTTTTCTTAATTGTGTTCGTGTTTTTAAGATTTCCTTTATCTTCACGGGTATTACGAGTAACAGATAATTTGTAGACTTTGCACTTTCTTTGCTTCGTGTATAAACCGAGTTCAACTGCACTTTTTAAAATAACTTTTTCTGATATCACGTTTTTTTAAGTTTTAACATTTTGCACTTGATCGCAATTTATGTTTTATAATTCTGGAAGATTCAAATTGTAACTTATGTGAGTTTATTTTCATTATTTTATTTATTGCCATCACCTTCTCCTTCATCAACAGCATTCGAAATATCATTTTCTCATTACATTCATACTCATATACTTAGGACGCTAAATACTTATCAATAAACTATACCTAAATACATGTGACCGCAGAATACTATGTTGTTATCGTAGACGGAAGGTACAAAAAAAAGCATCACTTAACACCAAAATCATATATCAAAATATGAGTTCTGCTAATGGGAAACACACATCACTTTCTTCTGGTAGTTTGTGAAAGTGGAATGGAAGAATAGGTATTGGATATTTTCTACATGACTAAAGGTAACAAGATTTTGGAGAATGGGTTTGGAGAGAAAAGGATCTTTCTTTACAATTATTTTCTTTGAAAAATAATGAATAATTATACACATAGCTAGACGTATAGGGCGAAGATATGTGATACAGGGCATAAATAGTTGGTCTTAAATTTTAAATTTTGCGTTCCTCTGTTTTAATTTCCTGTTTTTAGGTGCGTTCGTTGTTATATAAATACGTAGCACCTATAGTCGTCTTCTGGTTCGTCCGTCTGTCTGCATATAAAACTGCAAAACCTACCCAACTGAATGGTCTGAAATTTAATACATATAATAATCGTTGCAGAATTTTGTCGAGTCATTTCAATTTTTATAAAAATCGAACCAAAACTTAAAAAGATATTAATAAAAGTTTTCTTCATTATATTAAATCCTATCATATGCCATTAATTCAATGATATCCCCTGATTAGTAATGATTCTAGGTTGCCATGGCGATTATATCCTATTTAAGATAGAGTCCTATTATCTCCGTACTGCTGAATTTAATATATAGAATCGAAATAAATTTTATATACATGCATTTTTGCAAAAGAGTGAAACAGCTATTGTATCAAGATCCGAATACTTACAAAAATAGTTATATTACTAACACTTCATTTGCAGCGTTTGACGTACAATTTCCGACTGGATTAAATTTAAAATTTGTGCTTTTGTTCTCAATTTATCTTTCATAATTCGCATACATTCAAATTGTAATCCACGTAATATCGTTTTGATTAATTTACTCCTTAACATCATTTTTTTCTTCATAAACTGCATTCGAAATATCATTTCCTCATTACCTTCATTAAATTTTAATTTTGTGCTTTTGTTCGCAAATTCTGTTTCATAATTAGTATACATTCAAATTGTAATCTACGTATTTTTTTTTTCATAACTTTATTCATTACCATAATTTTTTTCTTCATAAACAATCTTTGAAATATCATTTCCTCATTACCTTCATACTCATATTCTTAAGGAGACTGGATACTTATCAATAAACTATTCCTAAATACATGTGACCGCAGAATACTTCTAAATATGTTGTTATCGTGGACGGGAGATACAAAAGAAAGCATCACTTAACACCAAAATCATACATCAAAAGATGAGTTGTGCTAATGGGAAAAACACATCTCTTTCCTCTGGTCGTTAGGGTAAGTGAAGTGGAAGAAAAGTTAATAGATATTTTCTGCATTACTAAAGATCACAAGATTTTTTTCGGGGGAGTTTGGAGAGAAAAGGATCTTTCTTTACAATTATTTTCTTTGAAAAATAATGAATAAAAATACACGCAACTAGATGTATAGGGCGAAGATATGTGATACATGGCATAAATATTTGGTCTTAATTTTGCTGCCAATATTACTTCCTAGCTTCAAGCATATAAATATTCCAAATGTGCACTGTAAAAAAATATCAAATTTTTTTAAATCTATGAAAATATAATATAACCACGAAGAAAAATACACAAAAAAAATTTTCCACGTTACCAACGCTTTAGAGAAGCGTTCTGTATCTTTAGAGATCACAAAACTCCGTATATATTTTCGATATTTAAAGAATAATTTAAGAACCCCGGTTTCTTTATCTGCAACTGGTTTTCAGAAACCTTTCTGAGTAATTTTTATAATATATTAATCAATCTTTGTCTAAAGAAATAACTAGACTATAGGAAATGGCTATCACAAAACTACGATTCAGTATCTTGTGTTAACTTTACGATATAAAATTAATTTTAGCATTAAGGTAATTAGAGCAATCAATAGTAATTATTTTCTAAATTGTGTTCGTGTTTTTAAGATTTTATTTATCTTCACGGGTATTTCGAGTAACAGATAATTTGAAGTCCTTTGCATTTTCTTTGCTTCTGATATAAACCGAGTTCGATTGTACTTTTAAAAATATCTTTCTTGATGTTACTCTTTTTTTTCTAACTTTTTGCTTTTGCTCGCAATTTCTGTTTTATAATTCGGGGAGATTCAAATTCTAACCTATGTGAGTTGATTTTCATTAATTTATTTATTAATATCATCTTCTCCTTTATTGACAGCATTCGAAATATCATTTTCTGGTTACATTCATAGTCATTTTATAAGGACACTGAATACTTAGCAGTAAATTATTCCTCAATACACCTGAAAGCAGAATTCTTCTAAATATGTTGTTATCGTAGACGGAAGGTATAAAAGAAAGTATCACTTAACACCAAAATCATATATCAAAAGATGAGTTGTGCTAATGGGAAACATACAACTCTTTCTTCTGGTTGTTAGGGTAAGTGGAATCGAAGAAAAGGTATTGGATATTTTCTACATGACTAAAGATAACAAGATTTTGCCATTGGAGTTTGGAGAGAAAGGAATCTTTCTTTACAATTATTTTCTTTGAAAAATAATGAATAATTATGCACGCAGCTAGATGTATAGGGCGAAAATATGTGATACATGGCATAAATATTTGGTCTTAATTTTCCTGCCAATATTATTTCCTATCTTCAAAAATATAAATATTCCAAATGTGCACTGTAAAAAATATCAATTTTTTTTTTAATCTAGAAAAATATAATATAACCACGAAGAAAAATACAAAAAAAAAATTTCCAAGTTACCAACGCTTTAGAAAAGCGTTTTGTATCTTTAGAGATCACAAAAAACCCTATATATTTTCGATATTTAAGGAATAATTTATAAACGCTGGTTTTTTTATCTGCAACCGGTTTTCAGAAACCTTCCTCAGTAATTTTTATAATATATTAGTCAATCTTTGTCTAAAGAAACAACTAGACTATAGAAAATGTCACTCACAAAACTACGATTGATTATCTTGTGTTAACTTTACGATATTAAATTAATTTTTGCATTAAGGTAATTAGAGCTATCAATAGTAATTATTTTCTTTATTGTGTTCGTGTTTTTAAGATTTTATTTATCTTCACGGATATTTCGAGTAACAGATAATTTGAAGACCTCTGCTTCTGGTATAAACAGAGTTCGATTGTACTTTTAATAATATCTTTTTTGGCGTCACTTTTTTTTTTTAATTTTAACTTTTTGCTTTTGCTCGCAATTTCTGTTTTATAATTCGGTGAGATTCAAATTGTAACCTATGTGAGTTGATTTTCATAAATTTTATTTATTACTATCATCTTCTAATTCATGAATAGTATTCGGAATATAATTTTCTCATTACATTCATATTCATAAACAAAAAAAAAAAAAAAAACTGTATTACACTTATCAATGAAGTGTTCCTCAATACATGTGATCGCATAGTACTTCTAAATATGTTGTTATCGTAGACGGAAGGTAAAAAAAAAGCATCACTTAACACCAAAATCATATATCAAAAGATGAGTTATAAGTTTGATGAGTCTCGATTTTTAAATTTTGAGTTCCTCTGTTTTAATTTCATGTTTTTCGGTTCGTTCGTCATTATATAAATACGTAGCACATATAGTCGTCACCTGATCCGTCCGTCTGTCTGCATATAACAGAGTCAAAACTACCAACCGAATAGCTTGAAATTTTATACTGTAAAATCTTTTGCAGAATTGTGTCGAGTGATTTCATGTTTTATGAAAATCGAATCAAAACTTTAAAAAAAATTAATAAACGTTTTCTTCATTCTATTAAATTCTATCATACGTCATTAATTCAGGGATATCCCATGATAGGTAATGATTCTAGGATGCCATGGTGATGATGTCCTACTTAAGGTGGAGTCCTATTATTTCCGTGTCTGAATTTAATACATAGAATCGAAATAAATTTTGTACTCATGCATTTTAACATAAGAGTGCGACAGCTATTGTACGAATATCTGAATATTTATAAATATAGTTATAATTCTACAATACATTTTACACGTTTGACGTACAATTTCTGACACGTTTAAATTTAAATTTGTGATTTTGTTCGCAATTTTTGTTTCATATTTTGTATACATTCAAATTGTAATCTACGTAAGTTTGTTTTCATTAATTTATACATTACCATCATTTTTAACACTTTCCAACAAAGTTGAAAAGTGTTTATGCATTCGGTTTGCCTGGCCGTCCTTCCACGCTCTGACTCCCGTAAGTATAGTCGGATTTTCATGAAATTGATAAAGGTTATTTGGGGTCACCAAAGCATGTTTGGTATTGTATATGAAGTTTGAAAGATTAATAGATCATTTACAGGGGCACTCAAAAATATTCCATTACAATATGGTGTATGGTGAAAATTCTTTTGCAGAGTGTTTTAATGAAATTACACTATTTCAAATGTAAACTGATATAAATCACTGAATTTCCCTACGATCACGTTAGAACAGTGCATTCATGGCTACAGGGACCCACAAAAGAAATCGGTTAAACTGCGGTTTAAAATTCGGTATGCGCTTTTAAATTTAATTAATTTTTTGCATGTTACTCACTATATATAAATTCTACATCTCATATACAGGGCTGCACAAAAGTATTCACATACCATTCTCCATATTAAAGGGAATTGCTGAAGGGAAATTTTCAAATGAAGTATATGTATCTCTTAAGTAAACTAAATTTTGGCATGCGTGTAGTTAATAGATACAAATCTATATATACTATACAGGACTACAAAAAAATTCGTTTATTTTTTGCAGATGGGAACAGTTGATATTGGGTTTTGAAATATGTTATGCGTTTCCATATGGTTAAATTGAACGTAATATTTTAATTTTTTAAATGGTGCAGTTTTGTTACATTATTCTGAATGTGTCGGAAAAGGTTTCATAATCTATGCTTGACACATGACTTTTTCTTTCTTGTTTGTTTATAAACAGTACTTAAAATATCATTTTCTCATTACATTCATACTCATTTGTTTTTTTTTTTTTTAACACTGTATTACACTTATCAATAAAGTACTCCTGAATAATACACGTGATCGCGAATACTTCTAAATATGTTGTTATCGTAGACGGAAGGTACAAAGGAAAGCATCACTTGACACCAAAATCATATATCAAAAGATGAGTTGTGCTAATGGGAAATACACATCTCTTTCTTCTGGTCGTTAGGGTAAGTGGAATGGAAGAAAAGTTATTAGATATTTTCTGCATGACTAAAGATAACAAGATTTTGGCGAAGAAAACTAATGAGAAGTGGACTTTTCTTTGAAAGATACTAAATAATTACGCACACAACTAGATTTGAGCCGTTAATTTTTTAAATGCGGCAAGCCCATTTTGTAAAAAAAATATTTAAAGCTAAATCGGTACTACTTAGTTATCCCATGGACCAAAAATCTATCGTCAAAGTATAAGATTAAATGCCAATAATGGTTCATCGTAAATGTCAACTTAACTTGACTTTGAGCAAGTAGCACAAGTTTACGTCAAGGGATTTTTATTTCGACGGTTTATTTATATTTTTATTAATGTTATACTAATTTATTTGTTCTTTCGTTATTTAAAATAAAAATTATGTCAATTTTTACAATTTGGCGAGTTGTTTGGCGATTTTTATAATTTGACAAAATTGGTCGACGGGATAACTAAATAGTACCGCTAACTCTTATTACAACTTCACAAAAAAAAAAAAAAAAAAAAAAAAAAAGCAATTTAACAAATTACAACGACCATTTGGCAAATGATTTTTTCAAAGACTAAAATTTAAGACATAAAAAATCGCGCGGAGTTGATCATACATTATGTACGCCATGAATTAAACATTAATAGTGTTATTACACGTAAAAATTGCAAGCGACAGAAATCCCCTGCGACTCGTCAGATTTCCTGAAACTTACGTATTATCCACCTGAAACTTACGTATTATCCAAGCAATTTATTGGCTGATCGGGAAAAGGCTTTTCCATCGTCAGATTTCCAAGAAATCTGACGACCAATTTTATATGAAATTTCATTCTTAAACTTCTAAACATCCCACAATATTGCTTTTTACACCGTCGTATAGAGAAAAAAATGTACTTTTAAATGCAATTTGTTTGAAAGCTGTATCTCAATTTGTTTCTAAGTTATTAATTTTTTTTTGTAGTTTTTATTACTTTTTTGTGATAGTGGCAACAGAAGTATCCATCTCTGTTGAAAGTAAAGGGAAAATACAGATTACTGTATAGACCAATCAGAAAACGAATAAAATGCGGATTCAACCAATAAAACGCTTTAGATATGTTTTTGATTTTCTACCCTCACAGAAGACAATAACCATTTTTCCAAAGGGTTAATAAAATTTCATGTCTTGAATCAATCCACAATAAATATCTTGGTACTTACATAATATCCGTGCCAAGTCATATTCACAGCGCCTACAATAGCGCTGAAAATATCAATTATGGTAACTCTTATTACACTGGTCAACAAATTTGAACTTTTGCTCTGTCCTAAAGCAGAAATTAGTTGTTTTTATGCGGTTTTTTGTGCTGATTCTGAATCTAGTTTTAGATTTACTCCAGCACGCCAAGTTTGAGAGATATTTGCACATTTCAATTTATGCAAATTTAGTAAATTTTATACAATTATTTGCAAATTTAAGGTATAAACCAATATGAGACAGGGTTTTTTGTTTTATATTATGATTACTAGCTAATTTACTTCACAAAAACGTTGTTTCTGAGAATATACTGACATGTGACTGTGAAATATTGTACCTAATTTGCCTATTTTTCATGTTTTTCTAATAATGTTTCTGGACGTTCAAATATTTCTGCCACGCGAGTACACTAATATGTTTCTAAACCAGGTTTTTGAGCTGATTTCAAATCTTGTATCTGTTTTCTTTTATCACATCCAGTTTTTTCTTAAATTTAAATTTTAGTTTTTGGTCAAAAAAGCCAGAAATAGCTTTTTATGATACTTTGTATGATAAACTTCAACTAGTTAGGATAGATTCTACTACTTATTTTTTTTTTCGATTATATAAAATTTTGTTTATGTCTCTGATATGAATCTGACCCTGTTCACCTTCTTGTCAATGAATTACACACCCCTAAAAAGCATCTTATATCAAACCTGTGTTAATGCCGTGCAAAAGTAGAAATTCATGTTACTCAAAAACTAGATATGGCATTAGAAAACAGACTGCAGATTTGAAATCAGCATAAAAATCTAGTCTAGAAAAACATTACGTCAATTCTGTGGCAACTATTTTAAAGTTGATAGTGATGTAAACATTACACCATTGAAAAATATGTAAATTAGGCTTAATAACGTATAAATAAATGTTAAGAATATGCAAACCGTGACACATATCTGACGCAAATAGTCAAGCAGTCATTACCTAGAAAACGTAATGGTACTTTTCGGTTTGCCGGGCGCCAGTGTTACATATACATATTTATATACATACATATATGTATATATACATATATATGTACATATATATATGTGTATATATATACTATATGTATATATGTATATATATGTATATTTACATATATGTATGTATATAAATATGTATATATAACACTGGTGCCGGGCTAACCGAAAAGTACCAACGTAATTAGATGTGACATATATTGTATCTAAAATTTGCATAAAATAGCACAAAAAAGCTTAAATTTGCATAAATTTAAATATGCAATTTTCTCAAAACGTGGACCACCTAAAGATAAACGGAAAGCATATTCGGAATTAGCGCCAAAAACTGATCTAGAATCATCTAATTTTAGTTCTAGGGCAAAACCCCTGTTGCCCAGTGTTATTTTTATTTTCTCCGTTTTAACAGTATAGTTAATTTTATATAGTTGCTATACAGGTTTTTTCACTACCAGACCGACAAACTTGCAGGAGGTGTAGGGAGCACAGAGATGACTCGGGATCATCAAGCAAAGCAAGGTCGAAAATGCAATCCTAATGAGATAGAGAGTTGTAAAGCTCCGTGTAAATGCTTATTTTGCCATCCTTCTCCAGTTTTCATGGAAATCTTTTGTTCTGAACCCTTCTGCGGTTTATTCAGAAAAGAATGAGGGGAATCAACAATGGGTCAGGAGATAAGGAGCGGTGATGTCCCTCTTTCGCAGGACATCAATCTCTTTCCTTTTAAAGTCATTAAAGATAAAAAAACACAGCGTGGTCACAAGAAAAGACGTCGACATTGATAAAAGTTTGAAGGATGGTCCATTCGCAGCTTTATGGGCTGAATCATCGTGATAGCAAATTGACATTTTAAGAGCCTACTTCAGTCAAACGAAAAGACCCGTTCGCTAATGCTAATCCAATGGAAGACATTTATAAAGATATCTGGTTTGAATTTAAATATTTTAAATCATTTTTTTTTTCATTGAATAGTTGAGATCGATCTGTAGAAAGACCGTTGCTTACTTTTCGATTTTCTTTACAGGTATTTTTAATGAGGACACTTTCATTTTCGAAACCGGTTTCGAAAGTAAAAGCATCCTTATAAAAAAAAATCTACAATCAAAATCGAAAAAGTAAAAAACGGCCTGCATACAGATCGATCTCAGTTATCCAACACAAAAAAAATAATTTAAAAATATTGAAATGCGACCGAGATATCTTTATAAATTTCTTCCATAGGATTAGCATTAGCGAACGCGTATTTTCGTTTGATTTAAGTAGGCTCTTAAGACCATAAGCTTGAAATAAGTCATGATTTTCCTGATAATGAAGTTCCCCAAAGTTCACCGAAGACTTTTCATTCCTACATCTTTGTTTATCCTCCAGCTTATCACGGGTTGTAGGAGCGTTTTGAAGTGACTTATATTCGTTGCTACTGCGAACGTCCGACGGATGCAAGGCGTATTTTAACCACTTGGGGACGAGCGACCGGTATTCGTGCCGCGTAAGATGCTCAGAATCGGTGATTATTCTCACCAGTAAAATTTTATTGTAAATTATGCCTTATTTAATCGGAGCAATTTTCCCGATTCAATTAGGCAAAAATTTCTGTTTTAAAAAACCGGTGATTAAAGATTAAAAATTCTGTAAAAGACGCCCATCCCGAAGGGGTTAAAACATCCGACATTCAGTGCGGTGCCCATGTTACGAAACTTCCGGCAACTTCATTATAGGAAAGTCATGACTTATTTTAAGCTTATGATCTTTAAATGTCAATTTTCGATCACGATGATTCAGACCCCAACAACCGCTCTATCTCATTAGGATTACATTTCCGATCCTGCATTGCTATGTGATTCTGAGTCGTCGCTGTGCCCTCTACACCTCCTGGAAGTTTATCGGTCTGGTAGTGAAACATCCTGTATTAAAAACAATGGTGGAAATATTTACTTACCTATAACTATTAGGTTGAGCAAAAAGTTTTGCGAAATTTTTAATCTAATAGTCATGTATAACCAGATCTATAACCAGAATTTGTATCGTATATAGGAGTACTAATGGTATATCTATAGGAGTTCAGGACGAGATTCCATCCGATTATGAACTCTTTCGATCAATGCAACACCTTTTTAATGGCCGTCGATTTGAAACCTTTAATGAAGTTGAAGAAGCATGTCAAGAGATTTTCGATTCCAAGGAGCCGCCATGGTACTTCCAGCAAACCCGGAATCTGGTAGAACGACGGCAAAATGTCGTGGACTATGATGGTCTCTACTTTGAAGAATAGTCCTTGTTGCTTTTGTTGTTAATTTGCGCATAATAACGCAACTTTCACAAATTTCCCAGAACTTTTTGCTCAACCTAGTATATAATTTGATACAGCATACATACAGAAATGATAAATTACATTCATTGATACAGTATATTTACATTACGTAACATTTATATTAAAGTCATTCTGGTTGAAAAAGCAAACCACAGAAAAAAAAAAAAGACTACACGCTTAGAAATACTTTCTTTAACTCACAGAAATTATACTGGCAGCACGTGTGCCAGGATTTTTCCGTTAATTAACCAATATCCGGTAAATTTTTCTCCGCTAAAGGAGGTAAAATATCCGCCAATTGAAGAAAGTCTGCAAAAAATAAATTTGGCAACGTTGAAATCGAACCAGTCATCATGTACGCTAACGACCGTGCTGCAGTTGGACAGAAGTGTAACGCTTTGAAGTAAATATTTTTGCTTTCAAATCTGCATGTTTTGATTAATTTCTTTAGAAAACTTTGTATTTTGAAATTAATTTCGGGAAAATTTCATATTTAATGAGATGGTGGATGGGGTTTTAATATTTTAGTATTAAAATAGGATAAAAATATGAATTGTAAATATTTTTAAGTAGATTACTAAATGTAAAATAAGAATATTATATTTTTATTTGATAAGAATCTTTTTAAACATACATAAGATGCAAATAAATGTAAATATATTGCTTAAAAATGCGTCAAATTTAATAAAATCCTTTAAAAACACATTAAAGTCATTAAAAAAAAAAAGAAAGAAAGAAAAGAAAAACGTTTTCAACCGACACTTACTCGGCCTTCATCAGTGAAAATTTTAGAGTTTTTCACTGAGGAAGACCGAGTAAGTGTCGGTTAATACGTTTTTTTTTAATGACTTTAATGTGTTTTTAAAGGACTTTATTGAATTTGACGCACCTTTAAGCAATATATTTACATTTATTTGTATCTTATGTATGTTTATCATTAATCAAGGTGAATTTTGCACTGAAATTTTAACTTTTTTTTAAGATTCTTTTTTTTATTATTTTAGTAAAAGCGGTTTTTCCCATCTGATATTTAAATTAAATATGTTCATTCAAAATATATCTTAAATGCGAATATTTTTCTATAAGCAGATTTATAAATTAATTTTTTTTAACTTTTTTCACCTTATTCAACTTTAACAAAAGAAATCGTGAGTACTTTTGAATGAATGAGAAAAGTAATTGTTATTTATTTTTAAATTCGAAAGCATTTTCTCTTTTTTAAGTAAATTATAAATCTTAATTTACATAATTTTTGGTTTTTCCTTTGTGAATGAATTCGGATTTTAGTATTATTAGAGCGCATTCGTGATAGGAATGAACCGAATTTCTCTCTCTTTTTCAGACATTTTGGAAGCATTCACGGATAAAACATGTTTTCTAGGAGTACGGAAATTATTTATTAAAAAATGGAGAATAATTTAGTGTACATTGGCAAGTTTTCTGACAGTGTATATTTAATATCGTTTATTGCTAAAAGCAGTGAATTTGACTTTATGTATGTAATAAATATACACTAAATTACTGTTTCGCAGCATTTTAGCTTATTTTTTGGTGCGTTCGTAATTATATAAATACGTAGCCCTTATAGTCTGTCCTTATATAACAGAGCAAAAACTACCCAACCGAATGGTCTGAAATTTTAAATATATAACTGTTGCAAAATTTTGTCGAGTAAATTCAAATTTTATGAAAATCGGATGTATAGTTTAATGACAGGGACAGTCAAAATTTTCCGTTACATAACGGCCAATGGGAATAAATTATTGCAAGTGCATTTTAATGATGTTACAACCTTCCGAGTGGTCTGAAAATTTAAATATATAATTGTTGCAAAATTTTGTCAAGTCATTTCAAGTTTTATGAAAATCGAATGTATAGTTTAATTACAGGGACTTTAAAAAGTTTTCCGTTACATGACGGCCAATGGGGAAAAATATTTCAAGTGAATTATAATTATGTTACAGCCTTTCGAACAGAATGAAATGGATATGCACTATATTGCATTAAAATATACACTCGGTACAATATGTGGTGCAAAATATATTTATAAAACTAGTTATAATACGAACGCATCTCATTTGCCACGTTTGACGAGCAATTTCCAACTTGTTATATTATTTATCCTTTTTATTAATGTTATATATTTATAACACTTTTCTATCGTATGTCTACTCTCAGCCATTAAATCATTTTTACTGTTCCTGTCGTATGTCTCCTCTCAGCCACCAAATTATTTTTACTGTTCCAGTCGTATGTTTTCTCTTAGCCACCAAATCATTTTTACTGTTCCAGTCGTATGTCTGCTCTCAGCCACAAAATTATTTTTACTCTTCCAGTCGTATGTCTGCTCTCAGCCACTAAATCATTTTTACTTTTGCAGTCGTATGTCTACTCTCAGGCACCAAATCATTTTTACTGTTCCAGTCGTATGCCTGCTCTCTGCCACCACAGCAAACAGCCATACTGATTTTATATTATATTAAGGGGACGGAAGGACCTTGAAACTCATTTTATTTTTTTTTTCACTTTAAATACACAATGGCACACTATATGCATTTATGGCATATATTTATCATACAAGAAATAAATAAAAAGAAAACCGTTTTCTGGAAAAAAAATTCTTGAATATTTTAGGCGTTATAAAGAACTTTTCAAAATGCCCCAAACGCATTCCATATCAATTAAATACCCCAATATTCTTTATAGGTCTTTGTCATTATATATGCCATAAAATTGTGCATCGTTTTCTAAGGCTAAATATAATGGGAAAAGTTAAAGGCAGTTAATTGCAAAAATATGATACAAAAATGCTGAAAATTTCATCAAATTTAGAAAATATTTCTCTTTCTTACCATTATATTCAAATACGTAAAATTCAATGCACAGTTTTACTTGTATATATAAAAAAAACTTGCATAATAAATATTGGGGATTTTAATTGATATGGAATGCGCATGGGGCATTTTGAAAAGTTCTTCATATCGCTGAAAATATTCAAGAAAATCCTTATTTTTCTCCCGATTTATTTTTCATTTCTTGTTTGATAAATGTATGCCATATAGTGCGCCCTTGAATAGTATTTAAAGAGAAAATTAAAAAAAAATAATAGAAAAAAGGGTTTAAAGGTCTCTTGTTCCCTTAAGTCGACAAGCTTCGGAGGTACGTAGAATTTGAAATAATGATTTACAAATTTCGTTTATACGTGTAATTAGGCATTTTCCTTTCTTAATATACGTTAAAAATAACACTTTATAATAGCAAAAATAAATGTACCGAAAGATGTGTACTGTAAATTCGAAAGTAGTTTAAAAGTAGTCGGTTGTAACAATCCCAAAATTTTCTTCTATCTCATACATGTTAATACTTCCTGAAAATTGTATTATACGCCGCCATCAATTAGGTGATTTACACCAAAATCTAATCAGCAACAACTTATGTCAATTTCTAATTGGATTTGAAGTATGATGAAAATCCGTGCATTAGTTTTTGAGATAGGGCTATTGCGGAAATCGTGAAAAGTTTTGCGTAGCAGTGGCACCTGTTGGTCAATTTATACCAAAAAAGTATCAGGATCAATTTATATCAGGGACAAACTGAATCTAAAGTTTGATGAAAATTCAGGCATCAGTTCTTGAAATACAGCTGTTTCAGAAATCGTGAAAAATGCAGCATAGTAGCGTCACCTGTAGGGCGATTTACATTAAACACTAAACAACACTAATTTATATCAGGAACTGACGTAATCAGAAGTTTGGTGAAAATTCGTGCGTTAGTTCTTGAGATAGAGCTATTGCGATTACCATGAATAATGCAGTATAGCAGCGCCACCTGTTTGGGCTTTTACACCAAAAAGTTATCAGCACCAAACTGTATAATGGACTAAATGAATCTGAAATTTTCTGAAAATCCGTGCTTTAGTGCTTGAGATATAGCTATTATGGAAATCATTATTAATGCACCATAGAAGCGCCACCTGCCGGGTGATTTACACCAAAAAATAATCAGCACCAATTTATATCAGGGACTAACTGCATCTAAAGTTTTATTAAATTATATTCATTAGTTCTTGAGATAGAGCGCCCACAAAATTTGTGTCACACACAGACAGACTCATAGACTCACAGATAGACATTTTGTTAAAACATGTTTTTCGAGATTTCTGACCCCTAAAACGTGTAATTCCGCCGAAAACGGATATTCGGAAAAATTTCACGAACCCAATACTTTCTTCCAGTAAAGATAAACGAAAGTAAAAAAAAATAAGATATAGGATGTAAAGAGTAAAGATTGTTCTGTTTGTTAAAACAATGTATACAAATACATCAAGTTTGTAATTTTGATTTGATTGTAAAAGTAACTAAAAACCAAAATATACCATGAAAAATGTTTCGTTTCATTTGATCAATTTACAAACAGTCTTTTTTATAAAAAATATTCAAACATAATAATAAAAAATCAGTGATTTGCATTGATTTAAGCAGTGAACATATAGTCCAGGCAATAGGGAATTTTACCTAGCAAAAATTGATGGTAGTACTGGAAATCGGCTTTCTAGATGTTTTTTGGGTCGCTGAATCCGAATTTGTAACTTCCCATCAAAATTTTCCCCGGCAACCTCCCCAAATTTTGGTAAAAAGCCCCTCAAAAAAGGTTTTTATTAAAAAATCAATTTTTTTATTGTTTTAGAGAAAAAAGTATCTAGAAATTCAGAAAGTAGACAAAATTTCCAACAAATTAGCTATATGACATTATGACTTTGGATGAAGGGGAAGGGGCGATCTGCCTCGGAACATGCGCGCGGTGCTGCGTAAACTAAGTTGCGCAATTCCACTTAACCACTCACACGTTTACATTCGCCCTCTCATCTCCCCTCCGAACTTTTTCTATAAGGTTTACTTTAAGATTTTTGGATCGCTGAATCCGAATTTTCAACTTTCCCCCCAAAATTCCCCCCCCCCGAACCCCGACCCCCACCCCCCAAATAGTTGTTTTTAACGTAAATTTTTTATTATTTTAGGAGAAAAGCATTACGAAATTCAGAAACTAGACAAAATTTGCAACAAATAGGATATATGACATTATGAATTAGGATGAACGGGGATGGTGAGGGCTGCCTCTGAACATGCCCTGCGGATCTACGTGCACTAAATTATGAAGTTGAGTCAATTGGGGATTTTATCTGGCAAAATTAATACTAGTTCTGGATTTCGACTCACTTTATGTTTTTGGGGTCGCTGAATCCGAATTTGTAACTTCCCACCAAAATTTCACCCGGCAACCTCCCAAAAAATTGATTTTTTGAAAAAAAATTGGTTTTTGAGAAAAGCGCGCGGGGAATGTTCCGAGTCAGCCCCCTTTCTCCCCGTTTATCCTACGTCATAATGTCATGTATCCTATTTGTTTCAAATTTTGTCTAGTTTCTGAATATCGTAATGCTTTTCCCCTAAAACAATAAGAAATTTAAGTTAAAAACAACTATTTGGGGGAGTTTCGAGGGGGAAATTTTGGGGGTAAGTTAAAAATTCGGATTCAGCGACCCAAAAAACTTAAAGTAAACCTTATAGAGAAAGTTCGGAGGGAAGATGGGAGAGCTAATGTAAACGTGCGAGTGGTTAAGTGGAATTGCGCAACTTAGTCCACGCAGCACTGCGGCGCATGTTCCGAGGCAGATCCCCCCTTCCCCTTCATCCTAAGTCATAATGTCATATATCTAATTTGTTGCAAATTTTGTCTACTTTCTGAATTTCTAGCTACTTTTCCCCTAAAACAATAAAAATAATTTTTTTAATAAAAACCTTTTTTTGAGGGCTTTTTACCAAAATTTGGGGGGGTTGCCGGGGGAAATTTTGGTGGGAAGTTACAAACTCGGATTCAGCGACCCCCAAAAACATCTAGAAAGCCGATTTCCGGTACTACCATTGATTTTGCTAGGTAACGTCCCTATACGGTCTCTATTGCCTGGACTAATAAGTAAAATTCAAAGTATTAATTCCAAAAAAATATCACACAAAGTATTTCCTCATTTTTGATATTTTTATTTGTCAATTTCTACTTAAATGGTTCTTTTTTTCACATTTAAGTTTGCGTTTTTTTTAATAGCATTTTATAAAAATTTATATCATTTTTATCTCAAGTCTCGTGTTTTCTTCAAAAACCACATTAGAAAATTCGGTGTCCATAGTTTTATAATTGCCACTGACTTTAATTTTAAAGATTTTGTATAAGATTTTAATAGAGGTAATGCACAACCATTTTTAATTATTTATAAATAAGTTTCCTTAAAGCATTTTAATGGAAATTTAATTTAACCTGTCTATAATTTAATAAGAAAATAATGAGAAAGTAATAGAAAATTTCTATAAAAATAAGATGAAAATTAAAATTTAATAAACTGTTAACGTTACCAAAATTCTTAAAAGGAAATAGTTGGCATGCTTCTTTTAATTAATGGCGGCATTTATAAAGATTCTCGTAATTCTAATGCGATGTTGCATAAGAACAAAATGTAAATTTAATCAGTCGCTTGTTTCAAAATAAATTAAAAGCGAATTTCAATCATTTATTAATGCTATTTCGTTTTTTTTTTTCATAAGAACAATACCGTTTATTTATTAAATTAGGAGTGAATAGTTATCTTTTAACGATCAAATATTTTAATTTACTTCCGGAGAAGTGAAACATGATTAAAATGTCCTTTACTTCTGAGTGTTAAATTATTTGATTTCGTTTCTTTACGAGCAGTCACTTAAAGATGGATTTTCTTTAAAAGAAAGAAAATTTATCAAGTTACAAATAGTCTGCCAGTATTGAAATAAAAAAAAAAATTCTTGCAATAAATTAATTAGGGTACGTGTCCTCTTCTCTTTATGATGGTTATCTATGGAGGAGTGGTTTTTGAGTTTTCTGTGAGTCATGAATTCTAACATTTATGTGTGAATGAGCTATCTATTCTGCCATACTTTAAATTTCAAAAAGTATGTCAGAATTTCCGGAAATCAGATAATTGCGTTTTTATTTTGCAATGATATGATAATTAAGTATTATGTGGTTGTTTAGCTGCTCTATACACTGTGATAGGAGAAAGATTAAGTGGATTTCGACTCATGTTGTACTGAGTGGTAATTGACACTAGATTCAATCATCGCTGAGACATTCAGAGATGTGTCGTCTTCTCTTTATGATGGTAATCTCTGGACGACTGGGTTTTGAATTTTCTGTGCGTCATGAATTCTAACCTTTATGTGTGAATGAACTATCTATTATGTCATCACAATATATGTCAGAATTTCCAGAAATCTGGTAATTGTGTTTTTTTCGTGCAACGATATGATAATTAATTATCTGTGGTTGTTTAGCTGCTGTGACGGGAGAAAGATTAAATGGATTTTTACTCATCCTGCACTAAGTGGTAATTCACACTAGATTCGATCATCGCCAAGACTTCCAGAGATATGCCGTCTTCTATTTATTATGGTAATCTATGGACGAGTGGTTTTTGAGTTTTCTGTGCGTCATGAATTCTAACATTTATGTGTGAATGAGCTATCTATTCTGTCATCCTTTAAATTTCACAATTTATGTCAAAATTTCCGGAAATCTGGTAATTGCGTTTTTTTTTTTTCGAGAAATGATATGATAATTAAGTATTATGTGGTTGTTTAGCTGCTCTATACACTATGATAGGAGAAAGATTAAGTGGATTTTGACTAATCCTGCACTGAGGGGTAATTGACACTAGATTCAATCATCGCCCAGACATCCACGCCCAGTGCCGCAAATGAAAATTTCTGGTAAGCTGTCTTTGGAATAGAATCTTCGTCCTTGAGTTCACCAGCGTGGTAATTATTGAAATGTAGTATTTCAAATAAAAGATTATAGGATTCCACGGGGGTTCTTTTTAAAGTTCTATTACAATATTTTGAAATGACGCTTTATAGACGGTTTGCATTGACGTTACGTTGCTATTAGCAACGACTGATGCTCTAATCTGGTACGGCATCTGGAGCCCACACGGAAAGTCAGAAATCCCTGTTTGCCGATAAAACCCGTGTTGTCTTTCTGTTTAATTTAGATTTTTCTAATTTTATTATTATAGTGCTAATAAGTCTAATAAGTCAAATGGAGTGCACTACATTCACCTTATACACTATATGGCCAAAGGTGACCGGTCACTTGCGATTTTAGATGTTTTATTAAATATCTAGAGAAATATATGAGGAATTAACCTGAAACTGCAGGTGTGTAAACAACATAGTATAGGTCATATATTTCCACGAAGATTTTTTCCTGAAACCCTCATAGGGGACTGTCAACAAATTGAAAATGAACGAATATCTTTTGGGTAACCCTGTAAAAACTAATATAGCAAAAGCGTTCAAACTCGAGATTATTAATAGGTGGCTTATTGTAATATACTTTGTTCATTTTTATGAGGATAGCATGTATACTCGTAGATAAATTAAGGTTTTTTATTAAAAAAATCCCAAATTTCGCCAATCTTTTTGCTTATAATTTGCAGAGCTCTCAACATAAAAAAAAAAGGTTCTGTTCAGAAAATATGACAAACAACAATTTACACAATATTCTGCAATAAGAATTAAAAAATAATAAAAATTGGATAAAAAATGAGCAGGTTTACTAAAAAATGTTTCACTGTGCATGCGCGAATGCAATCAAAATATAACATGCATAATGTATTAGCTACAGTCGTGGCCATAAGTTTAGGACCACCACTGAAAATTATGATCCAGACAATAAATTGAATACTCACTCGTTAATAAAATTATAAACTCCGTTTATTACATGAATATTACATTTCTACGCATATAAATTAGATTCATTAAACACAAATTTTACAGAAAAATCAATATTTTGTTGTTCTGCCGTTAGCTTTTATTACATCCGGCAAACTTTTTGGCATGCTCTCTACCAGACTTCGGCAATATGCAGTTGGTAATTCTTTCACCCGAACTTCCTTAATTGCTTTTTCCAGTTCCTTAACACTTGTTGGCAGTTTCTCAGAGACCTTGTGCTTTAAGAGAGTCTATAAGTTTTCAATTGGATTCAAATCGGGACTGTTTCCAGGTCAGTCAAGGATTTGAGTTTTCTTTGTCTTCAAGAACTGAGTAACAATTTTAGAGCGATGACATGGTGCACCATCATGCATAAAAATTGTGCATTTATGAACGGTCATGTGTAATTCTAACTTTTCCTTCAACAAATCCACGTATTTTTTTTTCCATTCATAGTGATTCCTGGTGGTAAGAAGAACAATGCAGCCGTTCCGTTCACTGACATTCCAACCCAAATCATGGCACTTGGGGAGTGTTTAACAGTCTGTAAAGTGTAAGGTTCATCGAATCGCTTTCCAGGAGGTCTACGGACATAGTACTTGCGTGTAGAGAACTGCTGTATGGTAGATTCGTCCGAAAAAATACCAGGTGCCACTGACGAATTGTCCATTTGGCATGTTTCTTGGCAAAGTCCAAGCGCTTAGCTCTCATGACCGCTGTTAACCTGGGTTTTTTCGCAGGTTTATGGGATTTTAAATGAAAGTTGTCGAACAAACGTAGACTATTGTTCTACGATTGACATCCTTACCTTTTGCAAGCAGTACTGACCGTATCTTGCTTGCGGAACTCATTGGAGGACGAACTGCTATTCTCCTAATGACATGGTCATCCCTAGGTGTAGTTTTACGAGGTCGACCACACCTTTTGGCCTCAACATAAGTCCATGTTTCTTTAATTTTCTTGATCGCATTGTGAACTGCATTCTTACTACGTCTTACTAGTTCAGTAATTAGTTGTTCAGAATATCCTTCATTATGAAGAATAACAATTTATGCAAGCTGAGCTTCAGAAACTGATGATTTTCGACCCATTTTCATAGGTTTTTAAAACTTGTAAAACAAGCAACAATTTCGTCTGCGACGGTTATTACTCAAAAATCAAACAAAAGGAGAATACAGTTCTCCACTGCCAGACGGAAATGACGTCATCTGTCGCAATCGATTTGATTTATGACGTTAGCAGTGGTTTCAATTGTCAAAACACTAGTTTCTGAACGGTGGTCCTAAACTTTTGGCCACGACTGTAAGTATATAGAGCAACTTTTGTGAAAGTCTCAAAATCATAGATTGAGAATTCTGAAAAGTATCGTCGATAGAATAAGCTCGAAGTCCGTTGTTCTCAAAAGGAAGCAAAAAGATGAGGGATTGTATCAAATGTCTACAGGGTGGCTACTAAATACTGTTACAAATATTTAGTCATTTTATTTTACAAATACAAAATAGAAAATGATAACTACTAATATGATGAACATCAGAGATGAAAGTTTACAGGGAAAAATTTTTACTCGAATTGACCGCCATCTTTATCGATTACCATAGATAATCTCTTATGCCATTGTCAGACTGCGGCACGAATCATTTTAAGAGGTAATTGGTACCATTCACGCAATATGGAAGCTTTGTGAGAGTTCAAACTTCTGTGTTTGTTGCTGTTTACTTTAGCCTCTAAAATCCCCCAGACGCAATAATCTAAAGGATTTAGATCCGGTGAAGAAGGTGGCCAATCTTCTTGTGTGATAAAGTTTGGATAATTGACAGGGAGCCAAGCCCGTGTTCATTTAGCTCGGTGCGAACGTGTAGAATCTTGCTGAAATGCCCAATTCTGTTTGGGATACAGCCTTTCAGCTTGTGGGAATAAATGTGTAACCAATATAACCTGTTTGTAATATTCGCATCGATTTTTATCCCTTTATCGATGAACTTCAAAGGCAATTTTCCATTGTTTGACACTGCAACCCAAACCATAACAGAATTCTTGTTCTGAAAGCGTTTAACAGTTCGAAAGGTTTCAGGTACATCCTCGAAGGTTTCTGAATATACGACATCATTTTTAGCATTATAACACTGTTCAGTGCAAAATAGCTTCCCATCAGAAAATTATATTCTGTCAACACTTTTCCTACGTGCCGCTTCATCAAATTCTTCCTCCTTTGTAATGTTTTTATTCTTTGTGCAGCAGTCAAACCTTGAATTTTTCTTTTGCGATAAGAGACATAACCCAGACCTTCATTTATAATAACTTGCATAGTTCTGCGACTCGCATTCTCTTCTGCAGCCATTTTATTTGCAGAACGTTGTGGTTTTCTTCACACCTTTTCACGAATTCTTTTGATGCGATCTATTGTGCGAACTGAGCGTGGACTTCCAGGCCTAGGTCGATATTTACATAGCTATTAGTATCCAATAATCAATTTATAGTTCTATATATAAATGTTCCATAAAAATCAAGGCATTTTAATTGCTTAAAGTTTTCACCAGCGGAAAATCTGCGATCAAAGATCTGTTTAATCATCATTCTTTTGACTTCCATCTTTAAAATAATTTTAAATATTTGCTTTATAACAAAACTAGCAAACCCCGCTGCTTTGCTCGCGTAATAGTTGAAATATGCAAAATGATATTTATATGTCTAATTTTTATTAAAAGGCACTAACTAAATTTTTATTTTATTAAAAGGTAATATTTTATTTTATTAAAAGGTTTTTTTTATTAAAAGGTACTTATTACTTTTAGGAATAATTCAAAAATTTTTATTTCAAAAATTATTATTACTATTTAAAACACAGTGTGATTAAACATCATTATTACACTGCATTAGGAAGAAATGAGACTTAAATTAATAAAACGAAATAAAACTAAATAAATGGTAATTTAGAAAATATTTTGAAACTTTTATGCTCAATTAATACGCTCATTGCAGTATTCATTTGAAGTTTTGAATTTTTTTAAAACCATCTTTTTACATCTTAAAATTAACTATCATGTCAAATTCCCAGTCCTACCACCTCTCTCAACAAAAAGGGCTATGTTGAAATAGGAACTGTCACTATTAATTTGCCAACATTAATTTTGAAATCGGTTTGTTATTTCCTAATATTCCACAGAAACGTAATTTAGAAAGCTTTTAAAGGCCTTTTTTAGAACGTTTGTTGTTCCTGTGAACCCCAGGTAATAGAATCATTGGCATAAAATATAGCCTGTGTAGGATCAGAGACTGTTACCATTGATTTGCAACTATTACTTTTATAATCTGATTATATTCCCTGAAATTGCATAGAAATCGTAATTTAGGACTTTTTTAGAATGCTTTTCGCACCTCCCCTTCGCTTCACCCCTTTTTAATTCGAATTTATTTTCGACAGCCCTTCAATAGCATTTATATTTTATAAGTAACTACCGTGCCATATTTAAAGTTTCAAGCCTTTTCAGTATGACAGAAATCGCAATTTAAAAAGTTTTTAGGTCCTGCAACTCTCTGGTGGTAGTGACACAGACATAAAATATAGCTTATGTTTGAGCAGGTTCTATCACCAACAATTTGTCATCGTTATTTTTTTAATCGGTTTGGTATTTGATAAGATTAAATAAAAATAAAATTTTATAAAATAAATAATTTGATAAGATATAACTTGATAAGATAAAAATTGTAATTTATAACGCTTTTCGCTCACTTCATCTTTTTAAATTTGGAATTTTCTTTCGCCTGTTCTTAGAAGCAGTTGCATCTTGTAAGTAAATACCATGCCATACTTGAAAGTGTTAGACCCCTCAGTTGTGCAAAAAACGCAAATTAGAACATGTTTTGCCTTTGGAACCCTCAGATGGTAGTGATAGCAATATAAAATATAACCTATGTTATTGCAGGGAATGTCACCATTGATTTGAAACCATTACTTTTGAAATAGCATTGGTATTCCTGAGATTGAGTAGAAATCGCAATTTAGATCGTTATTAGAACGCTTTTCGCGCAGTTTCACACTTTTTTAAATTTCTATTTTTTTTTAACTGTTCTTAAAGACCATTTATATCTAATAAATGTGTACCTTGCCTAATTTCAAGTTGCTAGTCCCTACCTATCACAAAAATCGAAATTTAGAACGCTTTTATGCTCCTGCAACGTCTAGGTGATAGTGATACCGACATAAAATAGCGTTTATGTTAGAGCAGAGGCTGCCAGCATCAATTTCCTACCATTACTTTTGAAATCAGTTTGATTCTTTCTGAGATATTGCTGAGAAATCGGCATTTAGAACGTTTTTAGAACGCTTTTCCCGCATTTTGCTCCTGCATCTCATCTGGGGTAGTGGAAACAGATATAAAATATAGCCTATCTTGGAGCAAAATATGTCACTATCATTTTTACACCATTATTTTTTTTAAATCGGTATGGTACTTCCTGAAATTATGTAGAAACTACCATTTGAACGTGTGCTAGAAAGCTTTTCGTGCATTCTCACCTTTTTTAAATTTCGAATTGTTTGAGAACTGCTAATCATCATTTATATCTTATATGTAACTAATAGTCCAAATTTTATGTTTCTAGGACCTTCAATAACGCAAAAATCGCATTTTTAGAACTTTTTTTGCTCCTGCACCCCATTTGGGGTAGTGGCACCGACATAAAATATAGCCTATGTTCTAAGTTGGACTAACACCATCATTTTGATACCATTTCTTTTGAAATCCATTCGGTAGCTCCAGAGCTTACCTCCTACAAATAAACAATTTTTACCTATTTATAATATGCAGTATAGATATATGATAAACGTTTCAATTCTAAGAGCATATCACATCTTTACAACTTATAAATGGACGATAATGCTTTTAAATATTTCACGTAATTATAAAATTATCGCTTATAACTAAATTTAGCACAAAATTTAAATATTGGTATACGAAAGCCAGCTTTGGATTTGATATATAGGATCCGAAATATATTATTTATTATATTCTAAGAAGAAAATAATTTTGATTTTCTGAAATTCCTGATCGTCCTGAGATTGCATAGAAATCGCAATTTAGAACGTTTTTTACAACGCTTTTTGCGCATTTTGACCCCATTTTAAATTTCGATTTTTTTAGGAAATGTCCTTAGAGATCATTGATATCTTATAACTGACTACCATTTCGATTTTTTTAGGAAATGTCCTTAGAGATCATTGATATCTTATAACTAACTACCATTCCAAATTTCACGATTCTAGGCCCTTCCGTAACACAAAAACCACAATTTAGAACTTTTTTTGCTCCTGCACCCCCTTGTGGGTAGTAGCACCAGCATAAAACATAGCCTATGTTGGAGCTAGGGTTGTCACCGTCATTTTGACACTATTATTTTTTAAAACGTTTTGGTATTTCCTGAGATTATGTAAAAACGACCATTTAGAACGTTTTTTAGAACGCTTTTCGCGCATTTCACCCCTTTTAAATTTCGAATTGTTTAAGGGCTGTCCTTAGAAATCCCTTATATCTAATAAGTAGCTAATATTTCAAATTTCATATTTCTAGGCCCTTCAGTAACTCATAAATCTCATTTTTAGAACTTTTTTTGCTCCTGCACCCCCTTTGAGGTAGTGGCACCGACATAAAATATAGCCTATCTTGGAGCAAGTGTTGTCAACATCATTTTTACACCAATATTTTAAAAATCGGTATGGTATTTCCTGAGATTATGTAGAAACTACCATTTAGAACACTTTTCGAGCATTTTCACCCCTTTTAAATTTCGAACTGTTTGAGAACTGTTCGGAAACATCATTTATATCTTATAAGTAACTAATATTCCAAATTTCATGTTTCTAGGTCCTTCAGTAACGCAAAAATCGCATTTTTAGAACGTTTTTTGCTCCTGCACCCCGTTTGGGGTAGTGGCACCGACATAAAATATAGCCTATGTTCTAAGTTGGACTAACACCATCATTTTGATGCCATTACTTTTGAAATCGGCTCCAGAGCTTACTTCCTACAAATAAACAATTTTTACTTCTTTATAATATGAGTATAGATATAGAATAGATATAGATTCGTCTGCACTAATAGAAGATTGCCAAACGTTAAAATAGAGACATAAATTGATTTGCCAAACGATTAAAATTAATTCGTATTTTTTGGAATGTAACAGCATTTAATAGCAACCCTGTAATGATTAGTGGCAAGATAGCATACACAATATTGCACGTACTACTATATTTGAATACAACCCCTCATCTTTTTGCTTCCTTTTGAGAACAACGGATTTCGAGCTTATTCTATCGACGATAATTTTCAGAATTTTCAAGCTATGATTTTGACACTTTCAGAAAATTTGCTCTATATACTTAGCTAACATATTATGCACATTATATTTTGATTGCATTCGCGCATGCGCAGTGAAACATTATTTAGTAAACCTGCTCATTTTTCTTCCATTTTTTATTATTGTTTAATTCTGATTGCAGAGTGTTGTGCACAATGTTGTTTGTCATATTTTCTGAAAATAACTTTCTTTTATAGTAAGAACTCTGCAAATTATAAGCAAAAATTTGGCGAAATTTGGGACTGTTTTTATAAAAACCTTAATTTCTTTACGAGTATACATGCTGTCCTAAGTACTTCCAGAGTTATATCAAAAATGAAATATGTTTAAAATGTTAAAATTTAATTTTTTTAAAAATATTTAAAAATTTTCAGAATTATTTTACATGCAATATTTTTATTATATTAAAACATATTTCAGGGAAAATTTTCATAAAAAAATCCCTATATAATAAAAAAAAAATTAGAATTTTGAACTCCGGACCTCCCTTAAGTTAAATCAGTAAATATGACTCAAGCTTAACGCTAAAAACAGTTTAATAACCCATTGTACCGCCGCGTTGCATATTTTCAACATACCCAAAAGTCAATTATACTTATATTACGTGGGCTTTAAAAGACAATTTGTTTTATTGCTAATATCTCCCAACACAACACTTAATAAATTGCTCATAAAATTCTCAACAGATGGCGATGTTGAGTTAATTATTGATACCAAAGTTTTACTTAACATTTGAGTAATTCCACATCGTTATTCCTAAAAGGAATTTTGTACATTTTGCAAAATTATAAAGGCTAGAGACATCTGAAAACAGATTTTTTACAAACGTAAATTCATATATTTTACAATTTTGTCTTAGAAAATGGACAATATTTATTTGAAGTATATAATTTTCTGTTTATTGTAGATGCAAACAAAGTATCTTTTAGTCCACATTTTTTATTTTTATATTCTAATTTCTTTTAATTAGGTTTTGCATGTTTAAAATGATATATTCTAATATCTGAGTAAACATTTTGGAAATCTGATGTTTATAAGTCACAAAGGGTTAAAGATTGCATCGAACAAAAATTAACTATAAAATGTAAATATTTTAAATGTAATAATCGAATTTATTAAGGGACACGAAATTATCAATGACTGGAAAACAGGAAATCTGCTTTTATTGAATTTAGTGTATCCCCCTCCCCTCCGATGAAAAAAAAATGTATATGTATATAAATATAGATAATACAAAGCATATTTCAGTTTTGAAACTTAAAACACACGCTTTTATTTTATATAAAATGAAGTCATTCACATCCTCTGGATAATTCCTCATTTACGACCCAGTCTTAAACAACATATACAGTAAAGTATTCATAGGACGGCACTATCGCTGACTAATACGCAAATCCATAAAAACAGATGTCGAAACTCGACAAAAAACTCGGCTATCTAATGATTCATATGCCTTCATTTGTTTGTAATATAGATAATTAAATTAAATACAGTTTATAATAGCTCCGTGTTTTATCAGAAATCATTAATGTATATTTTTTCAAAATAGCAAGTATTTTAATTACTCTTTTTTTCAGAAGTTACCGCAAAATGGCAAAAAAAAAAAAAAGATATAATTACTATTTTCCAACTATTTTTTCTTTACTTTCTACAGAAATGGAGTACTTGAGTTGCCAAAATTAAATAAATGACGCTAAAAACTACAAAAAAATTAATATCTCAAAAATAAATTCAGATGCTGTTTTAAAACAAATTGCATTAAAAAGTATTTGTTTTCCCCAATATGAAAATTCCCAAAATTGAAAATGCGCGATGTTTAGAAGTTTAAAAAATTGTATTTAACTGTATTTATCTAAAATTGAGTATTTAACCGTACAATGATGCATCTGCTTTGTTTTACTGCTGGCTTTAACAACGGAACGTTATTCTTTGGAGACGGCACTTTAATAGCTTGGGGAAAGAAATAGCATACCGGTGGCTAAAAAAGGATACGTGTTCTATCACTAAACTATGCAGAGAAGAAGGAATTAACTCCAAGAATTTTCTAAATTTTAACACAAATCCCACACAAGATATCCACATCGATTGCTCTGAAGGAACAGAAGAAAAGCGTCTTAACTTGCTGTAAAGTTTACTTGAAACATTAAACATTTAAAGGAAATGTCACTGAATACTATAAACACTGTATGAAATGCCACTAAATGAATGGAACACCGTGGATTCTAGATTACTTTTATTCAAAGTAATAAACGGAACACGCTACCACTTAGACAAACTTCAGAGCTGAAGAAGCTAAATTCAGTTAAAATAGAACGTCGCTGCAAACAATATTTAAGAAAGGTCAAACTTGTCTTGACGTTCCGCAAAGGACGAGATCCGACGAAATCCGTCTGTAATTACAACTACAAACGTATTTATACCGACAAGTCAATCGCAGAAAACTGATTAACATGTTACTACATTAAGTTACCGCGACAATCAGATTCAGGGAGATTAAGGCACACTTTGTAAAAGCAAAAGAAATGACAGTATACATGGCTTGTTCACGCAGAGATGTTAGAAAAAGACAACATGCTCACATACAAAACTCAACAATCCTTTTGACCCTAAATACCATTCATAAAGACATTAGTTAGGCATTTACACTACAAGGTAACTCTTTGTTCCTAGAAGAAAAGAACTATTTAATATCACGAGTCATCATTTCCAGATTTGATTAGAAGTAGTGTGTGAGGGCCCTTTCATCAAAAAGCGGGACACACAGGCAATAAAAGCGGGACAATGGATTTTAAATGGATATAAAAAAAAACAGTAAATCCTATGAAAACTCTACCAGTGTATAACCATAAATTGTCGTCTTCCTTACGGTAGGACTATTTCACGCTGTTAAAACAGATACATGTATAAAACGGAATCTTTCTCTGGTGAATCGAGATTCCGCTTTAGAACGTTTTACTGTATTAAATAAACACGATAATCTTATAAATTTTTACGATTCATGTAGGGTTCCGTTTTGCGCAGGTTTTAAAAAGTTTGGTTAAACAAAATACAAAGTTTTTACAACTATACAAACAAAAAAGCGAGGAACAGAAAAAATATTCCTTTATACGCTATTCCTTTAGACAAAATTATAAAAGTATTTCTCTCTATATAGGTTTTGTTTTTACACGTTTTACTGTTTTAAGTTTCCCTCGATATAGATTTAAAAATTGCATGCTTTAAAAGAAATTTTAGAAAAAATTGTCCACCCTGAAAAATCGGAACAGTGGGCGTCCCGCGCATGGGTTCGGTGGGACGTGTCTTGGAGCACCTAAAAATCGAGGCATCCTGCCTAAATCGGAACACATAATACTACTGATTAGAAAAACATACCTTTCCTACCTTCAATTTACTTCTAGCTATCCTTAATCTTTCAAAAATAAGAAATAAAGAAACAAAAATAACATGCTGATTTCAACGATAGGTTTCTTTATTTCGTTATATAATTATTTTAAATAAAATATGAGTCAGGAAAAGATAAAATTTTGATTTTTTGTAAAATGCTTTGAACTGCAATATTTTTATTAATGTCACTATTCATTAAGAGTGAATGAAATACTTTTCTTTGAAAGAATTTTTCAAAAGTATCAATTCATTAACGGCTTGTAATTCATTCTTCAGGACCTTTCTCTATCACATTATTTTTCATTAACTCTTAAAAATGTTCTAATCAAAGTTCAATTAAAATTCCTTAAAATAGTTTCATTAAATTCATTAATAAATATGGAATGGAATGGGCTCTTGTACATTAATTCTCTCGAAAACTTATGTTATATAAATGGAATTGATAAAATTATAAGTACATTAAGTGAATGTGAACTTTAAAAAGCTGTCGAAATATCCAACAATTATTAGAAAGAATAACGTATCCATCGTATGTGGAGAAAATATTTTAGGTTTTAGAAATATTTAAAATTTTAGAAAAGATTTTTGGTACAAGGAATGTACAAGAAAGAAAAATCATATGTCAAGCATTCCAACACATTAAGGAAATAAAACCAAATTTCACATTTGAGTAAGGTGAAAAATGATACCCAATAAAAATAATTTGGAAAACGCATAGCGCTTTTGAAAACTAAATTTCAGTAATTACCATTCACAGTCGGAAAAACATTAAATTTTTTTGTATAGAACTTGTATTTGATCGAAAATTATCATATGTACTACAGATTATGCTAAAATGTAAATTAGTTAGGAAACGAATAACGCAGTCGAAAATTTCTTTTCATGAATTTCCGCCAATAAACGGAAATGTACAAGAATTTTTTGTGCAGCTCTGTATATGATTTTAAATTTATATATATTATATAGACCAGCGCATGCGCTGGATAAACACCTGTTTTGCTAATTAGCCGGAACATCTGGTAATTTGTGCGAATTCTGTCGTGCAGTCTTGTATATGATCTATAGAATTTATACACTCCAAGTAATACACTTAAAATTCGACAAGTTTAAAAATACGTACTACAGCGGAAAACGCAATTGCAGCAATTACCGATCCTAATCATCCTAATAAGTCCTGTATCACAGTTCTTTTGTGTGTACCTATAAATGATCGATACGTGGATACATACGTGGATACGTGGATCGATACACACCAATTTCTCTTGAAAAATTGTGGTAGTGTAATTCACTGATTTCATTATGTTTGAATTATAGTAACAATATAGTAAGTGGCTGAAGCCTTTAACAACGTTTAAACGCACAAATATGTACAATACCATGACACAAAATTCGCCTATGGCCGTTTCGAGGATTCTTTCATCTCCTTCCTCAGTGAAAAAAAGAAAAAAAAGAAAAGATTAAAATGAATTCAAAGAACCTCTCGGTTATATCCCCGAGAACTGATTAATGATTGATTGTAGTGGTGAAACCAAGAGTTTATATAACCAGAAGAACTGACGTAATTGACAGAGAAACACACAGTTCAGCATCCCTCTACACTAGCGAGAGAAAACGGGTGCTGGTCATATTATTCACTAAAGAAGAAGTATCTTTATGCATATAATAAGATTCGTAAAAGGCTAGATCCAAACTGAATTACATTCTTGAATAATTTTAGAATCTGGATAATTAAACTAGTGGTTCGAACTCCAAAAATGTTTAGCTATCGGAGATTTGTCACATTCCTACCTTCTAACATAATTCTGAATATACTTATTTTGGCACAGCAAGTCCCTTGAGTGATTTTGCGCCATAAAACCCCATACAACCAACCAACTAACTAACATAATTCTGGTCTTCTTTCAGCCTAATTCTAAAAGTCATCGCTTCGTCTGTCCAATGTAAGAGAGCCCGCACTCACAAATAATTGTATAAATGCACCCGGTATTATGGTCGTCAATTGGATCTGTGAGTTTGGAGAAAGAAGCTTTGTTGATTGGAGTGAAAATAACCTTGAAACTAAACTTATTGAGAATACGAGAAATTTGTGTGCTGATTTTAGGAAGATAAGGTAAGACAATAACATTTTAAAATTCTTTATTTACTGGAACAGAATCAGTGATTGCCGGAGGTTTAGGTAAAATACGGTTAATGATATTCAAGCTAAATCCACGATCGATGGTTAATTATAGTTAATTTTACTATTAAGACGTTGTTAAAGGTTTTAGCTTATGTATTAAAATTCGCACAAAATGATTGTTTTATGCTTATAATAACATTGAAATGCACCGCAAATTTTTTGTCTCCATTAGTCAGAATGTAATTAAATTATTTTTTGCAACCCTCTAAACGAACTATAAATGTTACTTGTTCTATACTCCTGAGCAAGCATGGCTGTATTCCTACTCAGCGATTCATATCAATTTAATTATGATTTGAAATATCATAACATCAATAAAATTCACTGTGAACGATTTTTTCCCTTAGGCCATAATGAAATGAAATTCTTTTGTTTGTCCCTGTAATAGAAATAAAAAAACTACGTACTTCATTTTCAACACCAAACTTTCTGTACTAAACATTAAAAGACTTATGAAAATTCCATGGCATTCTTATTATAATTACAAGAGTTAGAGCATAGACAGACAGATAGACAAACTGAATTCATATGCAATTTTCAACTATGTTGGAAAATGAGAGGAAAAAATTAAAATACTCTTTAAAACAATGGAACGAAAAGCAAAATGTTCAGTTAATGAAATAATGTCAGACAAAGGTATGACCTATTTGATACATGCTAATATTTCTTTTTTTTAAGACATGCCATCTGTAAATGACACATTTGAAAATTAACCGAGTCAAATAATTTGATTTTAAAATGTAAAGAACTAGTTAATCATCTGACACTTTTTAACCATAGTAGATTAAAAAATATTTGTTCCAAGAGATAATAATTTCTCTATTCCTAATGTACTAATCGATAGTGCTGTTTTATTACGAATGGAAGTGTAAGAGTATAAATAAATGAGAAACAATTGTTTGTAATTTTGTTTATTGTACATGATTAATTAAAGAAATTTTGTATGGAATTTTTTTCCACATTAATGTTACAATCGACAATCGTTATCTATCAACTAATCGTTAATCAATAATCGTATCAATTTAGTTGCTTACAATTTTATAAACATCTTCTGTCTCATGTGATCAAAATACGTATTTGCAAAATGACAAAAAAATTGAGTAGGGAAACATAAAAAAGAGATACTTTTCCAGTGTAGTGACCTTGGCAAAATATTAAACATGGCCTTGGTGAAAGAAGGAAATTTGGCAACATATTTTCTGGCAACTTATTCAATGGTTCATATATACAGACATTTTTTAAAATATTTATACAGTTTATTACATATAAGGAAACAGTTTAGTTTTACATTCATACAGAAGTTAATTGTGTATAGAAAACAACAATAACACATGTATAATACAATGTTTGTAAAGTAAAAAATTCATATGCTATAAAAAAGCATAAAAGCTTATCAGGTTTGTTTTCATCGCTGTTTATATAATTTGGGAAGAAATCAAACATTCTGAAGCCCGGAAACTTTTTAAAAAAGCGCCGAAGTCCATATATTGGGAAACAACCAAATAAACCCCCTGAAAATTATCACATAACTAATGCAATGAAACACAGAACTTTCAATTAATGAAATACCATCAGACAAACAAGTGAGCCATATAAATAAATGGATAACAATTGTTTGTAATTTTGTCTATTGTATATGATTAATTAAATGGATTATGTAGGAAATTTATTTCGACATTAATGTTACAATCGACAATCATTACCTACCAATTAATCATTAATCAATAATCCTATCAATTTAATAGTTGATGATTTTTAAATTGATTTTTAAATCTGTCTCATGTGGTGAAAATGTGTCTTTGTAAAATGACAATAAAATCGACTAGGGAAATATATATATATATATAAACCCTGAAAGTTCTCATTTAACTAAAGTAATGAAAAAGAAAAATTCCAATTATTGAAATAATGCCAGACAAACGAGTAATCTGTTTGTCACTTCCTAATATTTCTTTCTTTTAAAGACATGCCATCTGTAAATGACACTTTTGAAAATTAACCTAGTCAAATAATTCTACTTTCAAGCGTAAAGAACTATTTAATCATGTGTCAATTTTCACACCATAACAGATTAAAAATATATATATTTCAAGAGAGAATATTTTTTCTATTCCTAATGTACTAATCGATAGCACTCTTTTGTTATGAATGGAAACATAAGAGTATAAATAAATGAGAATCAATTGTTTACAATTTTCTTTATTGTTTATGATTAATTAAAAGGATTTTGTAGGAAATTTATTTTGACATTAATGTTAAAATCAACAATCGTTATCTCTCAATTAATCGTCAATCAATGATCGAATAAGTCGATCGAAATAAATATAGAAATAAGTAATCGAAATTGTTAACAATTTCATAAAAATATCTTGTCCCATGTAATGAAAATACGTCTTTGTAAAATGACAATAAAATCGAGGGAAATATAAACAAAAAAGTTCCTGAAAGTTCTCATTCAACTAATAAAATGAAAAACAAAAATTTCAATTAATGAAATACCGTCAGACAAAAGAGTGAGACATTTGTCACATGCTAATATTTCTTTTTTTTTAAGAAATAAAACTTTACAAAAAATTTCTTTCTTTTAATTCTGTATATGACACTTTTGAAAAGTAACCGTATCAAATAATTTCACATTAAAGCTTAAAGAACTAGTTAATCAAGTCTCACTTTTGTCACCATATCAGACTTAACAAAAATTAAGAAGGAATATTTTCCCCAGAGATTAATTAAAATATAATCTGTTTGAACTACATTTTCTATATTGTTATAATATCATTTTGAATCTGATTATTTCGCTAAATTTAACTTCTTTTATTTTATTTATTTATTTATTTATTTTTTTTGGGGGGGGGGATTTAATTTGACATTAATCTTACAATCGGCAATCTGGGCAACAAATATTACTTATTCTATACACCTGAGAAAGCATTAATGTAGTCAATCTCAATGATGTATATCAACCTCGTTATATTTAAAATATTGTAAAATCAGTAAAATGCATCGAAAACGATTTTTCCCATAGACTGTAATGTAACAGAATTCTTTTATGTGCCCCTGTAAACGAACTATAAATGACACACACTTCATTTTCAATACCGAACTTACTAATGAAAATTTCATGGCAATGCAAGTATATTTACGACAGTTACAGCACGGATAAACAGATGCCAGGAAGACAGACAAACCGAATTCATAAACTTTTTTCATCTGTATTGGAAAGTGTTAAACAGACTCCGAAAGCTATGTTTCAACTAATGTAACGAAAAGCAATACTGAATTACAATTACTATAATACAGCCAGTAAAATCAGTGATCCATTCGTTACGTGCTAATATTTCTTTCTATTAAAGACATGCCATCTGTAAATGACACTTTTGAAATTTAACCGAGTCAAATACTTTTACATTCAAGCGTAAAGAACTATTTAATCATGTGCCCCCTTCTGACCATAACAGATTAAAAAATATATATTTCAAGAGAGAATAATTTTTCTATTCCTAACGTACTAATCAATAACGATCTTTTGTTAAGAATAGAAATATAAGGGTATAAAAAATGAGAATCATTTGTCTGTAATTTTGTTTATTGTATATGGTTAATTAAAGCGATTTTGTATGAAATTTATTTTGACATCCATGTTGCAATCAACAATCATTATCTCTCAATTAATCGTTAATCAATAATCGTAAAAATTTAATTGTAAACGATTTTATAAAAATCTCCTGTCCCATGTGAGGAAAATGCGTCTTTCTAAAATGACAATAAAATCGAGTAGGAAAATAATAATAAAAAAAAACCCTAAAAGTTCTCATTCAACTAATGTAACTAAAAAAAAAATCATTTACGGAAGAGTTTTCAGAACCGGTTTCGAAACTGAAAGTACCTTTATTAAAAAATCTGACACCGAAATCGAAAAAGTAAAAAATAGTCATATTAAAGGTCGACCTGATCTATCCTATGCAAAAAATCGTTTAAAAATATTCAAATTTAAATGAGAAATTAAAAAAACAATCTACCCATATGTTTAACATTACGGAGTGGGTGTTTTCAAGTGAGTGAAGAGCCCCCTGAAGAGCACTGGTCACTCAGCTTCGGAATTCTCCTCCCTAATGTTAAGTCTATGGACTTTTGATGCATTCGTATATTTAAAATATCTCCTCGGGAAATTAATATTTTTAACATCTTTTTTCTGTGTACTCTTCTTAAAGGATGGGTCTTTTTTTCTTAGTTTTCTCTTAATTTGCATTATTACGCAGACAAATAGGGAAAAAAATTACAATTGAAATTTGTTTGCAAACTGCATCTCGATTTACTAATTATCTGTGGTTAAAAACAATTTTCAAGCATGAAACATTTTAAAATTTATCTCGTAGAGCTCGATTACGAAAGATTAATCCGTTTGCTCTTAAAACAATCGAATGAGTTCATACCGCTAATATCTCTCTATTCTAAAAAAAAGTAACTACCGCTGTCACCACCGCCGGTTTTGAATTTTTTGTGACCGGAGGTCTTTCTTCGTTAATATTAAGAAAAATATTGCATACAAAAATATGAAAATCGGTGGTATTATAGAGAAATGTTTGATAAACACGCTGGTGCAGACTGTTTTCAAATCGAAGAATTATTTAAAGAGATATTTAATCCTAAATTTGGACAAAATCGTTCCATTAAAAAAGGTTTTTAGCAGCAAAAACTATACATGGCAGTGTAATCATTTTTAGATCATTTTATGCGTTAGAATTTGCCGGAGTGCAAATTGCATTAATTTTTTTATTTTGACTAGATTTTTGAGGTTTTATTTCTATTTTAAATTCAGATTTTCAGCATTTTGAGATATATTTTTTACATAATTTACCATATGGTATTAATTTAAACTTTTGCCAACTGTATAAACAGCGCAAACAACGTTTGCTTCAAATTAAAAAATTTATTTACTCGTGACTATTGTAAACATAAAATATAAAAAACAGGAACTCATTGAAAATTACGCCATAAAAACTATATTAACACGTGAATTTTAAAAGAGAAAGAATATTGTAGAATAATAAATTCATTAACATGCGTTAGAAGTCTTAAATAGGAGAAATTACGTCACATTACACTTATTACGTAAAATGAACAAAAAATAATATCGTAAAACAGTTTAAATTTAAAAAAATGCGCGAGACATTTATTTGATATTTTTTAACTATTTTTGTTAGGACAGCTTAAATATTTCATTTCATAACAAAAGTATTTTCACGTGAATATTAAAAAGAGAAAGAAAAGTTTGGTGAAAATTACGTCAGATTATAAACGATATATTTAAAATGTCTTATTTTTAAAAAAAACTTTCTTTTCGCTTTGTTAAAAAATACCGGGAGACAAAGACTCAGTTTACTTAATCCATTTTATATTTTGAAATGTTAACTAAAATTATTTAATCAAAGACGGAATCAGCCATTGTTCTTTTAACAGTAGCTGATTTGGCCAAATTCCCCAATCAAAGAGAAATGAATAGAAACCCGTTTATAGGAAGATCACCACTGTTTTTTAAGTTATAATTCAATCTTTCGAAATCTTTTTAAAGCCAATCAAATTAGCGTACTTTTAGAGTCTGCGGTGTCTGAATGGGGGTTGGCGAGCGTAGCTCGTAGGGGGCTGAGCCCCCTAGTTCCATAAAAAAACTGAAACTTCCCCTGTAAGTAAATAAATAATATAGTTCAAATAAAACACAAATTTAGCATACATATAATTGAACTACACGCTTAAAGCACCAAAATGATCAGAATCATAGATGCTGTCTTAAGAAGCAAAATCGTTGGCTAATAACTCTTATCATGCGGCTAATAAAAAAAATATCGCTTTTGATAAATTTCAAAACTTTGTTTGATTGCATAATTGATATTTTTCAAATAAAAATGCTTTTTTGGTGTTAGTGGGCAGTTTACAAAATATATTGCTTGTATAAATCTCAAAACTTTATTTGATTACATGATTGATATTTTTCATATAACAATGCTTTTTGGTGTTAGTGGGTAATCTGCAAAATATATTGTATGTATAAATTTCAAAACTTTATTTGATTGCCAAGGGTAGCTTCGCTCCCCTGCTCACCAACCCCCTGCTTAATCGCTTCCATATTCCATTCGGTATCGCAAAACAATCCCTATTTTCTAGCCAACAGCAGATTATTGTTTGTGTTTAAAATCATGTAAATAGTTCTATTAAGCTCTATTCATACGCTAATATTAGTTTTTGTGGCATTGAAATATCTCAATTTGCTAATTTTCTTTCAGCAAGTAAACCTTGTTGTATTTCAGTGGGAGTCAATGGAAATTTGGCGAAATACTGGAAAAAGTGCTAAGTTGGCGTCACTTTTGACGACTAATTTTGGTCAACAAATATAGAAATATATCAATACGTTTGCGACAAACATGGCGACGTTTGGCGACAGAACCGCCCCCCCCCCTCTTGGTAACTCCCTTTATAGCGTCAGAAAGCTCTGACCAATCAGGTGCGTTTCGCGGTATCTACGCAGATTTTCATTGGTCCATTTCCAAAACGTTACTTTTTTTTATATATAGAAGGATAATTGATATTTTTCATATAACAATGCTTTTTTGGTATTAGTGGGCATTCTATAAAATGTACTGCATGTATAAATTTCAAAACTTTATTTGATTGCATAATTTATATTTTTCATATAACAATGCTTTTTTAGTGTTAGTGGGCAATCTATAAAATATATTGCATGTATAAATTTTTAGAGTTTTCAATTTAAAAAAAAATGGTCTTCACCTATACTCTGTAATCCAGAAAGCCCGCGTTCGATCCCCTTGTTAATTTAAAATATTAAATTAAATTGTTTTAATTTTAAGAATTTGACATTATTAACAGTTATTTTTTTTCTCTTTCTTTCTTTGAGAAATCTTCTTTTAACCAAAGTTACATTTAGTTATGAAGAAAAATACTTTGCATAGCGACATTCCTGCAAATGTCACTGTCAGTTAAAAATATTTTATTAAGTACTTTCATTAAGAGAATTTGGCAACAGTAACAATGCATTAGTTTTGTTGTTATTTCTTTGACACGTGTGTCTTTTCTCTCATTAATTAATACAAAATTTAAAAATGCTGAATCAAAGTTCAATTAAAATTCCTTAAGAACAGTTTCATTGCAGCCATTACTAAATAATTAAAGAAAATGGATGGTTGTTCATAATTTTTTAAAAATTATGAGGAAACTGAGGATAAATGTAAAATGATTCATTGAGTAAATATTTGAAATAACTGTTTAAAAATAATGTAAAAAAATATATCCATGGAATGTTGAAAAAGTTTTTGAATTAGGGTGGGAAATATTAAATAGGCTGAAATTTTGTATATTTATCTATCCAGCTCATAATTTATTAAAAACTTTTTGATAAGGTTGATAAAATTTAAATACTAATTTCTATTTCATTATAATCGCTATTTGATTAATATTTTTTTATGGTTGCATAAGTTTTAATGGCACAAAATCCTTAGGTGATATACTGCGCCAAAAAAGAAGAAACAAAAGCTTTCAAAAGTTAGAATAAAACATTGTCAATAAAATATACAGCATAAAATATAAAAAGAGTAATGATAAAAGAAATCTAGATGAGTTACCTCATCCAGATATAGTCACGTAAGTGAAGATTTTTAATTCGTAAAACAGGTAAAATATACAAGTATAAAAGTAAAAATATTTCAATAAAAAAGCTCTCTGGATGCGGTTCCAATCGAAAAGTCAAAAAAGTGTAAAGGAATAACATTAAGAGTAAATCAATGCAGCAATAACAGTTAAATCTTAAAATAAAAGCCTGCATGTTTTAAAAAGGTAAGGGAAGCCCCATGAGGTGTTTCTCCAATGAGGTTTGTCAGTTAATATATACAGGGCTATTACAAATGATAGACCCGATTTAAAAAATCATATTTTCGAAACTACTGCACATATTACAAGAAGTGATACATGAATTTAAAGAGAAATATGCCGAGATTTTTCAGTTACAAATGTTCGATGTGTGACCCTCTTGTTACATGGCATACGTCCAATCTGTAATTCAGTTCGACCAGAACATTTTGTAACATCACTCTGTCAATGCTTCTGAATTCTGCACAAATGCGTTCTTTAAATTTTGACAGTGTCAAAGACATTGCTTATGTACCACCCATGCCGAAAATAAAGTTTTCAGAACTTAAAGAACGCACTTACGAAGCTTTCAGAACCATTGACAGAGTGATGATACAAGTTATTTGGAACGAACTGGATTACAGATTGGACGTATGCCGTGTAACAAAAGGATCACACATTGAACATTTGTAACTGGAAAAAACTTGGTAACATTTCTCTTTAAATTCATGTATCACTTATTGTAATATGCGCAGTAGTTTCGAAAATATGATTTTTTTTAAATCGGGTCCAACATTTGAAATAGCCCTGTATTTTTTTCTTTTTTGAATTGCACAGATGTAACTTTGTTTGTGTTATTCAAAGAACTTTTGAGTTTCAGTTTACGAATATGTAATGTTCTTAAATTAAAAGTTTTTAAATGTTCTTACTTAAATTATTTCAAAGGTTTCTTTTACAATAACTTCCTGGAAATTACTTCTATTAAAGATAATTTTGGGTTTATTAAAATCTGCTTTTAGGGATTGAATTTGATCTAATCTTGCTTACGCAGTATCGGGTCTATTTAATCTGATATCTGCTTCAGGTTCTTTTATTGTACTCGAAATTTTCTGTTATCAATATAAATAAAATATTTATTATGTTTTTCTAATAAAGATTTTCTTTCGCAGAGGTAATTAGGAATGGCCGCATGGTCCAATGTCTAGCATTAGATGTCGCGTCGTGCGATCTCCTGTATTTGTTTCCAATATTTCTATGCGTTCAATTGTATACTGGGAGGCTGCAGCATAGACAATTGCGTTCATCGAATTTACGGCTGAAATTTCAGAGTTAGTTAAAACTCGATTCGCATATTAAAACGCAACAGGTCTGCGAAGTCATAGCTTGGTGGAAAACACCTGAAAACACGATTTTAGCACTTGACTCGTAGGTTTACCATTGTGTATTCCTGAAACCAAAGTTATGAAAACATAGAGGACTGGTAACAGGAAAACACAATGGTAAACCTTCGAGTCAACCGCTAAATTGGGTTTTCAAGTGTTTTCCACCAAGCTATGACTTGGCAGACCGGTTGCGTTTTAATATGTGAATCGAGATTTAACTAATCCTAGAATTTCATACGATGAGGTGACTGTCTATGCTGACGCCTCCCGGTCTATTAGTTATGCATTATTATCCTTTTGCGAAGTAATGTTTTAAATTTTGACATGAAAGCACTTTTTCGGAAAAGAAGTACATCTACCTTAAAATCAACCATGCGCTTCATATCCGCACAGTTATTAGGTGCATTCGTAATTATATAAATACGTAACATGTATAGTCGCCGTCTGCTCCGTCCGTCTGTCCGTCAGTCCGCATAGAGCAGCGAAAAAAGTACCCAGCCGAATGGATCGAAATTTAATATATATAATCGTTTTAGAACTTTGTCGAGTCTTTTGAAATTTTAAGAAAATCGAATCAAAACTTAAACAGATATTAATAAAGTTTTTTTCATTATATTAAATCCTATTTTACGTAATTAACTCAATGATATCCCAAAATAGGTAATGGTTCTATGTTGCCATGGTGATTATTCTATAAAATCCTATCATACGTAATTTATTCAGTGATATCCCATGATAAATAATGATTCTAGGTTGCCATGGTGGTGACGTCCTAATTAAGATCCGTATTATCCGTATTACTGATTTTAATATACAGAATCGTAATAAATTTTGTATCATGCATTTTTGCTTAAGAGTGCAATAGCTATAGCTATTGCTCCAAGATCTAAATATTTATAAAACTAATTATAGTATGAACGTATACGAACTTCAGTGCCACTTTTGACGTATAATTTCCAATTTGATGTTATTCATGCCAACTTAAAGCAAAGGTTAACAATAACTCTGTGGAAAAGAAGCACATTGTAGATTTTACGATCTTTACCGTTTCGTATGAAAAGATGCATCTCGGCAGATACGTGAATCACTATTACTGAAAAGATTAATATTCATAAATTCACTTAACGTTTTAACATATTCTATCATGTATTATCAAATCAATTTTACTAAACTTTAAAGTTAGGATTTTTAAATATTAAGGTTTCTATCTGCCTACATTTAAAAAAAAATGTTTTGGTGAAAATTTTCGGAAAATGTTTTAATGTTTTATCTGAAAGAGAAATTTTTCCGATTCCAAATCTCATTTAGTTTTTTTCCCAGGATAACTAGAACAGGAGCTTTGGGTAACTTAATAAACAGAAAGTAATGAGTTAAATACCGAAAGTGGGCATAGGAAGGCCAGGAAAATTGAAAACAATGTTTCTATGTATGATTTTCTTACTTTTTTTACATAAGAACCCTAATAAACCTTAATCGACACTTCAAAATTAATCTTATAGATAACTAACAATATCAAAAGGAAATATTTAAATACGATTTCTGGAAAATATATTTTTCCGTTATTTCCATGTTTGATAAACTCCATTACATAAAATGTTTTAAACTACTTCAGTGAAATTTTGCCAGAAGGCTTATCATACGAGTATTACCCACTCTTTTCTGAACTATAATGTAAACTGTATGGGATAATGTAGTTATTTTATAGGTACTCGAATGTAAAAAAAATGGAATTTTTTTTATTAAAATACACATATTTTGAAATATTTCAGTTAATTTTGAAGGTATTGTCAAACTCCTAGTACAGTGCACAGAAACAGATAAGTGTAACAGAAGTATGCAGTTCAAAAGAAGTCGATATACGAGGGTAAGTCAAAAATTAGCCGCAATGTAGTTATAAATTTTATTGCAACACAAATAGGAAACTAACGTTAACATCTTTTTTACCCGACTGCCAAGAAGGGTTATATATTTCACGCGTATCTGGGTATGTGGATTTCTTTATACCCTCAAAACATCCCAACGGCTGGATGGATTTTAATGAATGAGGTCTCTATCGATTCCTCTTAACCGTCCGGTGATAGGCTAGATTTTGTTTTTATAATTTCAAAATGGCGGCCGTAAAATAGAAAATGGCGGTAGACACGAAAAAAAATTCTTACGCACTCTATTGAGTGGCCTATCATTGGATAGGTCTTTCAAAATGAAGACGATGTTTCATTGACTATTTTACAGTCAGAAGCTCCGTTTAAATATTGCACAACCTGGAAAATGTGTAGGTTAGATCTCTAGCTTTACTGCAACTCTAACCATCTTAGACATCTATAGGCCTCATCAAAACAGTGTTTATAGATAAGAACTAACAATTAAACCCAACTTAAAAGTCATCAATACAAGTAAATAAATAAAAAAGGTAAGTAATGTAAAAAATAGTTTCACATTGATCATAAATGATTAATTAGTTCGCTTTTTACGCAGTCGGGTTTTTTGATTTTTCAAATTTAATTTTTCCTTGTTCAGTAAAGTTCCCTTACTTTTCAACGCACTTGGTCCATCGTTGCACAAGCTTCCTAGTGCCCTCAGAATAGAAGGTTTTCGGCTGAGCAGCGAGACACGCATGCACCGACTTTATGAAACCCGAGTCTGGTGTGGATGATTTCGTTGACAGAAAACCATGCCTAATTTGCAGACGATGTGCCACTTCATCAATAGTCACTCGTCTGTCTAACAGAAACATCTTACGTGCACGCTCAATGTTCTCATCATTTGTGGCCGCACACGGTCACCCTTCTCCTTCCTCAATCCATTTTTTTCAATCCATTCGTAGACACTCCTTTGCGGCAAGACTCTGTTCCCGGATTGTGCCAAACGTCTTCCATGAATTACAACCCCCGCTACACATCCCGACCACAAAAAACGGATCACTGCTCGTTGCTCCTCTTTTAGTCTTCCTTTAGCTGTAGCTAAGTCATGGGTGCTCCATTAGAGGTTTGCACCAAATAGTCCAAGAGCCGACAGCACAAACACCTATGTTATCAAGCCCAAGAAAAAAATTTTATTTTATGGAAGTGCTAAAGTAGGGGAATCTAATGATCCATGTCTGTCGGAAGTGAAGAGGTGCATAAGCCAAAAATTAGTACCACCAGTGGTTGACTCGTTGGTTTAACATTGTGTTTGTACTACAACTGTCCTCCATGTTTTCATACCTTTGTTTGTAAGATAAACACAATGATAAACTTACGAGTCGACCACTGGTGGTATTAATTTTTGACTTATGCACCACTTCACTTCCGGAAGACATGGATCATTAGATTTCCCTACTTCTACTCTTCCATAATATAAAGGTTTTAATCTTGTGCTTGATAACATAGGTGTTTGTGCTGTAGGCTCTTGGACTACTTGGTGTAAACCTCTAATGAAGCACCCATGATCTAGCTGCAACAAAATTAAGACAAATGTAGGAATTACGATCAAAGGATGACCACAACAGAATAACAATAAAATAAACGAGGACAGGGGTCATAATGAACAGTGTCAGATGAGTTATGTCAAAATTGTGGAAAAGTTTTGCCCTACCCACGTATATTTAGTTGAATTGAATGTATTGTTTGAAGAAGCATGACATTTTGCTAAAAACACGGCAAAACACACAATTTTTTAAATGTTATGAAAATATTGTTAAGATTTTATGTTTTTTATCATTCATTGTATTATAACTGAACTAAAAATGTGTGTATTTATACAATATTGTACATTTTTTAAAAGAAGCGCTTTGGACGTAAGCAGTTACATTAAAATCTGCGAAAAGTTTCAGCATGAAAATGCATCTTTAGACTTTATAATTACTATTATTTTTTATTTACAAATATTATTTTTTCAAATTTTTCATCAAGTTATTTTTGTGAAGTAAGCTCATGACTTTTCATTGGAATCTTAAATGTTGTATCAAAATAATGGATTATATTTGTCGTACACTGTAAAAAATGACAAATATTACTCAATCTACAAAAATGTACAATGATCACGAACGCAAATATACAGAGTGATTCAAAAAACGTTGGAAAAATGACATGACAAATCACGCATGCTACAAGGATAAAAAATCACATAGGAACATAGGGTCGTAAACCGCTTATTGAATCACAAATACAGGGCGTTCTATCCTAACTGAAATCGTGTCGACGGTCATAATTTCGAGAAAAATTAAAACATTGCAGTGAAAATGCAATGATATGGTCCTTGATTTGTGTGACATCACAAAAAGTTCTGGAAAAACACGTTGCTCAAGCAATCGATGATACCGTATGAATGGATCATCACATTCCAAAATGTGGGGCCTTCCAGTGCCTACTGATGGCGCGTATATTGCAAACTTCTTCCACTTTTGTTGGGTGTATCACATTTACAACAAAGGTGAGACTGTCTGTTAAATGTTTTATTGTAATATACTTCAGTTTTCTGAAAGTTATGACCGTCAACCCAAATTGAGTTAGGATGAAACACCCTGTATTTGTGACTCAACAAGTGATTTCCGACCCTATGTTCCTAAGTGATTTTTCATATTTGTTGTATGCCTGATTTGCGATGTCGTTTTGTCAGCCTTTTTTTTAATCACCCTGTAAAATAACCTGTTCCGAGTCACCCAACGCTCCGAAAACAGTTCCTTTATCTTTAAAAGCCTCAGAAAACAATTTATTTTTCAAATTTAAAGAAGAACTGACAAAAATAAATTTTTATTAGCTGCCCGTAATTTTCGGAAACGTTTCCTAGTTTCTTTTGTAATGCATTAATCAATTCACTTTACCCAATAATCGGTTTTTCGGATTCTATCATTTCTCAAGTAAACATTTTCAGATGCATAACGGAATTTGTGCATGCAAGTGTTAAAAAAAAAAAAAAAAAAAAAAGTTAATTTTTATATTAATGTTAATGCTGTTAATATTGTATCCGTAAGGCATGGTGACGTCACGGCGACGTCGTTGTGAAGTCACACTGTGATTTTGTGACCGTCCATGTGACGTCATAGTGACTAGAATGCGAGGTCGTTATGGTCGTTTTAGAGGTTGTTTGTGACGTCACATTGTGACCACTCTGTGAAGTCACGGTGTGACAAATTTGTGAAAAGTGTGTCATTTGTGACTATTTTGGCATTAACTTTGTGACGAACCTGTGACGAAAGCGACAATGCTTTGAAATCACACTGTGACCAATTTGTGAAATATGTGTCATTTATGACGAACTTGTCACAAACACTGTGATATCAAATGAAAATCAAATTTCAAATTAATTGCTTAGAAGACGCAAATAGTGATAAAGATTCCATGCTGGGACTCGAACCCGGGCAATCAGTACAGCGCACTGACATTCTACCGGCTAAATCACATGGAACGACGCCCAGCCTGTACTGATGGCTCGGGTTCGAGTCCCGGCATGGAATCTTTTTCACTATGTTGGCCTTTGCGCCTTTTAAGCAATTAATTTGATATTTGATTTTCATTTGAAATATTGTATATAAGGCGAATGATTCTCTCTGGAAAAATTTCTAAGTATTAATACAGCGATGAATTTTAAAATAAACTTTTGCTGTAAATATAAAATCTTATCTTTTAGCAAAAATATCGCTATTTTGGAGTCCTATTCTTCTAAAACATTTTAAATTTTTCCACTTAAAAAACAATGCTTATCGACTGACATATTTTTTTATTAAGTTCTATGCTTGATATTGAGTTCAAGCTTGATATTTAGAATGTGTAAGATTTTAATTTGTTGTGATTTGCTATTGCTTTATTAAATACGAACATGGAGACTAACGGATATTAATACAACTATTATTTATAGAGCGGCATGATAAGCGATATTTATTTAAATTTTTTATTCCCGTGTATATTGTATTTTGTGAATATGAGCTAAATAGATTTCGTATGTTTTATAGGAAAAGACTCATCTGGGAAATAGGAAAAAAACGAGTAAGAAAAATCATGCATTAAGCATAGATTATAAAATACTTTCCAAAACTTTCTGAATGCTTTAACAAGACATCGTAATTTAGGGAAATGACGTAAATAAGATAACTAAGTAAACATTTTAGAAAACGCATAAAACATTTGAAAAACTGATTTCAGCAGTTACCGTCCATAGCCAAATATATTTTCCAATTCTTTTGAACAGCCCTGTATTTGATCTGTAGGTTGATACACTGAAAAAAATGAAGTACTCAAAAATGAGTAAACCGACGTACTCATATCGAATTAAATATGGCATTTTCATCATTCGATCATTTTTGGATCAAAAATGAACCTATGCTTTCTCTATTTTGAAACATCACATGTTATCAAACCCAAACAAACAGTTTTGCACCCTGTAATGGTTCATTTCATTTATGGCGGCATAAATGATGTTTATTAATGAAACATTAAATTATGCACAATATTTTAAAAATAATTTAAAAGTGCTTGGAAATAATGCTCTTGTCATAAAAATATTCGATTTGAGTATCTTGTTAAGAATTTTGCTATTTTTCTTAATAAATAATCAATTAAACATTTCTTGTTAAGAACTTTGAACGGGAAATAAATGTCAGTACATTTTTACTTTAAATTTTAGGTGTTTTTTTTTTTTTGGGGGGGGGGGGGGGTCAGTACATAACGATTCATATTTGATCACAACCATGGAATAAAAAATGAGTACTTGTGTTTCTCAACTTTGAGTACATTTGGATCGGAGCTATTTTGAGTATGTGACGCATTTAAAATTGAGTACTTTTTACTCAATTTTGAATACCCATTTTTTTAAGTGTATATATACTATATAATGGGAAAATTTAGTTTAACAAGAAAACGCCTAACAGGTTGAAATTCTTTTTCAGCAATTTATACTAAAGTATGTACATACTTGAATACTTTTGTACAACCCTGTATTTTACCTAGAATCTTTATTACACGCCACTATTTAGTTAAAATTTAATTCAAACTAAGACACTCTTAAAACTGCTAAAATCACATTTCCAGAAATTATAATATATAAATGGCCATGTATCCAATTCTTTACGTGACCCTGTATATCCTTTTATCTATATTCTACAAACATTTCTTGGTAAATTAAATGCAGTTCAGCGAAAAAAGCATAACACATTTAAAAACCACCTTTAAGCAATTTGCGCCCATACCCAGTAATCCTTACATATACTTTTGTGTAGCCTTGTATAGGAATTATAGCATTATATGCACCATATACTATGCATAAATATAGTGAATCATAAAAGCGCATATCATAATTAAAAATACATTTCCAGCAATCATCGCTAATGAACAGTACTTCGGATACAATATAGTATCTAAAATATTTTGTGTGTCCCTGTAAATGCTATATACGTATTATTCGTATTATACATGAAATAATTTATAGTATGTAAAACTCAGCGACATATAAAAATTTCATTATGTACGAAATAGATTAACATAAATAAAGTATGCCGCAAACAATTCTCTCCACCCGTATATCATTATGTATTTGAATTCCTTTTTTAGCCCTGTAAATGAACAATAACTATTCTTTGCATCGCATAGTCAACAGAATGCATATTTTAGTGCCCTTCATAAATGCATATAAATTTTATTCTGTTTGAAAGCGTGCGAAAAATCATTTGAAACGATTTTTTTCCCATAGGCCGTAATGTAACGGAAAACTTTTCGCTGTCCCTGTAAATGAACAAAGCATGCTACAAACTTCCTTACAAATAGGTTACGTGCTATGGTAAACGTCAATAACATCCAAAAATTTAAGGGCAATCCGAGTGTATTTTCGAGAGTTAGAGTGCGGACAGACTGCTAGACGGACAGACGGAGAGACAAACCGAAGTCATAAGCACTTTTCAACTTGTGTCCTATATTATGTATCCTGTATTATATGAGCTTTTAAAAAATATATACTAAAGCAGTTTAATCTATAATTTCCTATCAGGCATGAAAAACGCTTTATTTCAATGCTTAAATATCATATTTTACTTTTTAGTGCCAATAATTACGCGTATCATAAACGTAGAGAATGAATTTAAAATAGAATAAAATTTAATAACCGATTCAGAATGTCTATAATTAAATGTTTGATGAAAATCACAAACAGAAAAAATGCTTACATACAGTTTAAAAAAATAAATATACTAATTTGAAAAACACTAAAAATAATAATTAGTATTTATAATTGTACTATTAAAGAACAGCAAGCTACAATAGATAAATTAAATGCATTATTAGATTTGACAATATCTCAAAAATATTTCCATATGGTATAAGGGATTCCTATTATTTTATAATTTTGGCAAATGTTAAATCTGAAAACATTGGTTTGAAGATTTGGGATTTTAAAAGATAATTTAAAATATTATTAGCACTAAAAGAAAATTCTTTCAAATGTTTCACTACTGTAATATGTAAAAAAAAAAAAAAAAAAAAAAAAAAAAAAAAAAAAAAAAAAAAAAAAAAAAAAAAATCCCAGCATAATGTTAATTTCTAATCTGAAACAGTTTCGTAATCTCATGATAATCGAACATCATATTTAACCCCAAAATAATAATAACTATAAGTGTTAGAAATCAAAAAATAGTAAGAATCCGATAAAATAATTCCAAATCATTGTTGTTCCATACATTTTCAATCTCAAGTAAGAGTAACTTAATGTTTATATTAATTCCAATATGAATGTAGGCATCAATCAGTCTCTGCGCAGTTTTTTTTTTTTTTTTTTTTTTTTTTTTTTTTTTTTTTCAAGCGATGGCAGATTAAGATATTTTTCTTTACAGTTATCGAATTGGAAAGTATCGCTTCTGACAGTTAAAGTTCAGTCTCTTACAAATATAACATAAAACTATTTAACTCATAATATACAAATCAGGAATATAATATTTAAATTAAATAAGACTTACATATACGTTCCATTAATATCCGTGTATATAAAATGGTCATTTCCTTATCTTAACGTGTTGTAGACGTGGTGATGTTCTAAAAACAGTGAACTATTTCTGGCGTCTTCTCATATTTATTTTTCTGTGGGCAGACGATTTTCAAGCAGGTGGTCTGTTACAGATTATTTGTTTTTCTATACAAGAGATTTGGAACATGAATGCGCAGTAATTTTCTGAAAGTATCGTTAATTAAAATTTTGTATTTGAAGAAATGTCCAATGTATTTAACCTTTTCTTTTTATCCTTACCAAATAATTCAAGTTAAAATGTATTGTAAAGTTCCTTTTTTCTAAATAATTATAATAATAATAATCTTAATTAGAGTTTATTAGATAAAACATTGTTTAAATTTTTAAAAGGTATAAAAATAAATTTAATGGTAATAACGACCCCCCCCCCCCCCCATTTTTTCCCTTTTCCCATTTTTTTTTAAGTAAAGTTTGTTTTGCACAAATTTTGTATATTTCTTTTATTTTCGGAAAATGCTAATTTTATTTAAAAAGTCTGAAAGAAGTAGAATTTATGACTTGAATAGAAATTATAAAATTATTCTAAAGGAAGAAAAGCATAGATGACTAAACTCTGAAGACTCTTTCTACGTGCTCAATAAAAGGTGCAGATTTATCTGTAATAGAAAATATTTAGTTTGAAACCACAGAAGTGTTTCGAATAATGCTGGTCGGTAAAAAAGAAAGAAATAAATAAATTTCCTTCCAGCAAACTAAATATGTAAAGTGTATAAATTTAATATCCCTAATTCTAAATATATTATCCAAATGCCAGATAAAATTGAAATCATGAAAAAGTATACATTCACTGTCTTAGATATCAAATTGATAAAATATAGCCTGAAAATTTAGTTTATTAATGCTTGTATCGTGCACTTTATTTATTATGCACCCCACCCCCCTCCCCTTTAGTGACAGAATTTACCATTTGCTATCCACTAATATATTTTCATTCCTTATGCCGCTGTAACTCGTGACTGTTTACAATATTTCTCTTCATTTTCAAAGATTTTTGAAGTTCATATTTTTGTCACACTGTGACTTACAATATGGTGGTTTTTTTGTCACATATGTGACGTGACGTACGTTACATAGCAGTGACATAACAGTGACGTCACAATTTTTTTTAATTGCCAGAAAAATATAATTTTACAGTAAATAACATGTTTTGAATTTTCGTAATTTTTTAAAGTTTTCTAAGAAGTTCATATCTCAGTCACAATGTGACATCACTGAGTGGTTGCACTTTGGTCACAGATGTGACGTGATCACAGTGACTTAAGTGACGTCATAACGACGTCACCGTGACCATGCATGCTATGAGGGATGTTTGTCTGTTAAAGCTGTTTTCTGAATACCAAAATATTTACCTTAGAATTTCCGAAAAGCATCCGAAAAAGTGATATACCAATATCAGAAAACTGATTATTGCACTCTAAAAGATACTCAGAAACGTTTCCATAAATTAAAATAACTTTACATTAAAATAGTGCGTCTAGAGTGCATTACAAATCATGTCCTTTGGCTATCAAAACTCTAGTTGACTCCTTTAAAGTTTTATTTAAAATTGATCTACATTTATTTCCATGATGAATTAATATTTTTTATCTGAAAGTTTTTAATATTACTATTAAAATTACTTTCAAAGGTTAATGTTGTGTAATTATTGTTGATATTAATGTCACAATTAACATAGTCATATCTTTCGATAGAAAATGAACAGTTGCTAAATAGACCAACATATGACAAGGGATGAACTCATTGCACAGTGCGAAATGTTAGGAAACTATTCGAACTTAATTAACGCGTACGAGTTTTTGTTGAAAACTTAGATTATTGTTTATATCCAAAGCCACATTCTACACTGTAAAAAATGACAGAGGTTCCTTAATCTACAAAAATGTATTATAATCAAGAACTAAAATATACAGTAACCTCTTCCAAATCCCCGAAGACCGGCAGCTAATAAAAATTCATTTTTATAAATTCTGCTTCAAATTTCGAAAATAAATAGTTTTCTGGAGTTTTTAAAGGTAAAGAAACGCTTTTCGGTAACTTCGGGGATTTGAAAGAGGTTACTGTATATTTTAGTTCTTGTTTGTAGTACATTTTTGTAGATTAAGAAATCTCTATCATTTTTACAGTGTAAAATGTGGCGATGCATGTAAACAATAATATAAGTTTTCAACAAAACCTCGTGCACGTTAATTAAGTTCAACAAGTTTCCTAAAATTTCGCACCGTGCAATGAGTTGATCTATTGTCATATGTTGGACTATTTAGCAACTATTCCTTTTCTATCGAGAGACATGACTATGTTAATTCTGACATTAGTAATTTATCACAATAATTGCTCAAAATTATCCTTTGAAATTAATTTTGATAGTAGTATTAAAAATTAAAAAAAAAAGAATTAATTTATCATCTAAATAAAATTATATCCATTGTAAATAAAACTTTAAAGATGTTTGAAAACTAAAGTTTTGACAGTCTACGGACATGATATGTCATGTACTCTGATGGACGCAGTATTTTTATGTAAATGTAATTTAATTTATTATTTAATTTATTTTTTAATTTAATTAATTACATATTTTTACAATTATACGACACCAGATATGCATTCTAATATATTATAAATTGAAGTTATTATTTTGAATAAAACTTCATTACATCATTTTGCTCGTTTTCTTAAAAATGGCATTTTTTTTTTTTTTTTTTTTTTTTTTTTTTTTTTTTTTTACTGTATTCACAGTTAAAGGAGTCTAAAAAACAAGAGTTTTGACAGTCCAAGTACGTGATTTGTAATGCGCTTTGGATGCACTATTTTTATGTAAATTTATTTTAATTTATGATTCAATTAATTATATATTTTTACAATTATACTACACCAGGTATGCATTCTAACATGTTATAATTTGATTTTTTTTTTTTTTTTAATAGAACTTCACTACATTATTTTGTTCACCTCTAAGAAAATGACACATTTTTTCTACATTTTTCAAACTTCAAAAAGTCTAAAGAACTAAAGTTTTGACAGTCCAAGGACATTTTGTAATGCGCTCTGGACGCACTATTTTTATGTAAATTTATTTTTATTTATGATTCAATTAATTATATATTCTTACAATTATACTAACCCAGATATGCATTCTAACATGTTATAAATTGAAATTATTATTTTGAATAGAACTCCATTACATCATTTTGCTCGTTTTCAAGAAAATGACACATTTTTTTCTACTTTTTCCAAACTACAAAAAGTCTAAAGAACTAGAGTTTTGACTGTCCAGGGACGTTTTGTAATGCGCTCTGGGCGCACTATTTTTATGTAAATTTAATTTAATTTATGATTAAATTAATTATATATTTTTACTATTATACTACACCAGATATACATTCTAACATGCTATAAATTGAAATTATTATTTTGAATAAAACTTCATTACATCATTTTATTCATTTCTAAGAAAATGACACATTTTTCCTACCTTTTTTCAAAGTAAGTTCAAAATTTTCATCTGACATAATTTTATAATAATACTCATTTTCTAAACATCTTCAACCAAATTAATGACAAACCATCAAATTCTTTTAATTATTTCTTAATTAAGCTATTCTAAGAGAATTTGAATTGAATTTTGATTTTTGAAAATTAATTGAAATTAATGAGCATACTTTCAAGAAAAACGAAGAATAAAAAATTAATGAACTCTAATGTTTCCAAATACTTTTAGAGAAAAATACTTCTTGCAATATTTTAATTAAATAGTGCCATTTAAAAATCCCCCCACTTAAAATGCATTTCGCAAAATAACAAAAATGTAGTTTTGCTAAATGTATCATATTTTACAAACAAAACTACAAACAAACGAGAGTCATTTGTTTGTACAGCTTTTACTTTTCCGATATCGATTAGAAAATTAGGAATAGAAAAATTATCGTCGCAAATAAAATATTTTTAATATTCTTAGGAGAGAGAAATGGTACATGATTAAATAGTTCTTTACGCTGGGAAGTAAAACTGTTTGATTCGGTTAACTTTCATACTGTCATTTACAGATGACATTTCTTAAAAAGAAAGAAAGACGGAGTGACAAATTGATCACCCAATTTTCTTTTATTGCTTCAGCAATTGAAAATTTTGCTTCTCATTTCATAAGATAAACGTAGAATTTTAAAAGAAATATTAGTGTTTTTATATTTCCTTACTCCATTTTGGTTTCATTGTGTAATTAAGGAATTTTATGAAATGAGCAAGGTATTTTTTTTTTTGTTGTTGTTGTTACAGTCAAATTTTGTTATAGAATCAACCTTAAGAAGAAATAAAAAATGCTTTCATGTTATATTATAGATTGATTAAAATTTTGTGTTTAAAATTTTCCTGCGAATTAAGAAACATGATGATAAGCGGACTGATCTCATACAGAAGTCTGACTACAGATGGATTAAACGTACTGCAGAAATAATTGAAGGGCTTGTAGTATGCATGGGTTAACTCCATTCTTGTTACTTTAAAATAATTTAAATTTCAAAGTAATGTCAAAAATATTTTCAACTTATGAATTAGTCTATGCATCGATGCATGTTTTGCTACCAATAACGTTATAAAATACTTATTATGATCAATTTTGTTATAACAAGGAAGTTGGCTTCTCAACAGCGACATTATGAATTTATCAACAGTAATTATACAGCATTACCCTTTAACCTCTTCGGTTCCTGGTCCCCATACGGGGACCTCTGTTCTTTTAAAGTGTCCGATTTTTTTTACATTTTCACATCACTTCTTGAAAGCTGAATGTTTTTTGCGTTCAAAGCAGGCGAATAAATGGCGGCATCTAAGCTGATTTCCACATAAAATAAATCTTATTTTCGTTTGAGTTTGCAAAATGCCTAAAAATGCCCAAAAGACAATATGACCAAGAAAGTGAGAAATTTTCATAAGGATTTGACATAAATCTTTTTCAATAAAAAACTTTGAGGTTTTTCAGAGTATTTACTTGTTTAAATCTCTTAAAATTGTGATTTTTGTCAATTTATGTTAATGGTTATTAAATCGACGTTTTAAGAGGGTTTGTAATATATTTTTGTTGTCATTTACTATGTCATTTTGTTTGGAAAAAAAACCCAATGAATAAGCATTTGTATTATTATTTTAGCTTCGGAACTGAAGAGGTTAAATGTTAATTTGTAAGTAATTTTAAAAGCGCTCAGATAAAAATAAATAATTTATCGTGAAAATTAATTTAACTCAAATTTAAACATTCCATACAAGTCAAAAACTAATATTTTGACAGTCTATGTACATTATTTGATGCGCCTTTAAGTGGCCCGCCAACTGAATATTTTTCAGTAGGAAATTTCATGATTGGTTTCTACGATATTCGCACTAAAATTAACCTCTGAAGGCGGTTTCCGCTAAATTTCCAAGAAAAATCTAAAAAGTCCTTCCGGCCAGTGCCGGGAGGAAGAGGTAGCTTTCATATTCCTTATTTTTAAAAAGCAAGCTTATATTATTTAAACACACGAAGCTCAATTTAGTGGAAACCGAATAAAGGAGATACAATACTAATTTTTATCAATACTAAATCATTATGAATGAGAATTTCGCAAAATTAGTCAGATTATCCAAGCTGCTTTTATTTAAAGTAACTTATATTTGGTTACCAAATTCGGCGATATCTTGAAGTTCCTGCCATTTTAAGACAACATGGTGAATGAGGCTAACGAGTGAACTTGGTCGAGACCTTAGTAATTCCTGTGCAGATGCTCACTCACATCGGAATCGGTTCATATATACAGGTTCTGCCTCCGGCAAAAAATCAGATTTTTCAAAATGTCACCCACATTAGAAATTCAAGCTGCTATATCTGAGCCATTTTCTAAGATAGACAAAACAAAAAATGCTCCGGAATCCTTATATCATGGTAAATACTTAAGAAAGAAACCTTTTCTAAATTCTAATTCTTTTGCACATCACTTTAAATATAATTTTTTATTTAATTTAATGGCCTCCATTTTGAAACAAGATAGCTGATGAAGCTGGCCAGCGAACTTGGTCAAGACATTACGATATACTATCCACATGCCTTCTTACATCGAAATAGGCTAATAAATACGCGTATTATCACGTGACAAATATCAGATCGTTTCAAAATGTCAGCCATGCTAGAAATTCAAAGTGCTATAATTCAACCATTTTTTAAGATATACGAAACAAAAACTGCTCCGGAATCTTTGTATCAAGGTCAAACACATAAAAAAAAAAATCTTTTTCATTTTTCCATTTTTTGATAACTCATTTAAATTTTAAAATTTAATTTATTTTTTTAAATTGAAACAAGATGAACCCTTTTGAAACAAGATGGCGAATGAAGCTGACCAACGAACTCGGTCGAGACATTGGTATGTACTATGTACACACCAAGTTACATCCAAATCGGTTCATAAATACGCCTGTTATCGCGTGACAAAAATCAGGTTGTTTCAAAATTTCAGCCACAATAGAAATTCAAAATGCTATAACTCAGCCATTTTTTAGATATAGAAGAAACAAAAACTGTTCCGGAATCTTTAAATTAAGGTCAAACACATACAAAAAATATTTTTCATTTTCCAATTCTTTTGGTACCTCATTTTAAATTTTAAATTTTTAAAAAAATATTAAATGGCCGCCATTTTGAAATAAGATGGCGTATGAAGCTGGCGAACGAACTCGGTCGAGAAATCGGTACTATTATGTATACACCAAGGTAAATCCAAATCGGTTCATAAATACGCCTGTTATCGCGTGACAAAAATCAGGTCGTTTCAAAATGTCAGCCCCGCTAGAAATTCAAAGCACTATAACTCAGCCATTTTTTAAGATATAGACGAAACAAAAACTGCTCCTGAATCTTTGTATCAAGCTCAAACACATAAGAAAAAAATATTTTTCAATTTTCAATTTTTTGGTACCACATTTAAAATTTAAATTTTTAAAAAAAAATTTAAATGGCCGCCATTTTGAAACAAGATGCGGATGAAGTTGGCCAACGAACTCGGTGGAGACATTGGTGCGTATTATGTACACATCAAGGTACATCCAAATCGATTCATAATTACGCCTGTTATCGTGTGACAAAATTCAGGTCGTTTCAAAATGTCAGCCAAGTTAGAATTTCAAAGTACTATAACTCAGCCATTTTTTAAGATATAGACAAAACAAAAAATGCTCCGGAATCTTTGTATAAAGGTCAAACACATAACAAAAAATATTTTTCAATTTTAAATTTTTTGGTACTACATTTCAAATTTTAAATTTTTTTAAATTTTTTAAATGGCCGCCATTTTGAAACAAGATTGCGAATGAAGCTGGACAATGAACTCGGTCAAGACATTTGTATGTACTATTTACACACCGAGTTTCATCCAAATCGGTTCATAAATACGAGTGTTACAGTGTGACAAAGATCAGATATATAGGGGAGACTAGGGAGGGTTGACCCACTTTTTACAAAAATATTTTTAATTTTTTTAAATATTGATTGTAGAATAAAGTTTTATATATCATTTTATTCGTTATACGATCAGTTATCAAAATAAAATTGCTACATAAATGTAATATGTAAGAAATTTGAAAAATGATCGATTTTAACCATGAGCAAATAATGGCTGGTCAAGGCTCCCCACATATTGGAGGGTTGACCCACTATATGGGAGGCTTGACCCACTTTGTTTATATTGAAATATTTGTGAAGAAAAATAAAGTCTGTTTAAAAAAAGGCAATAAAACGTTATGCTACATGCTTTAGTTATTATAAAAAAACATTTTAGGTAGCTTTCATTACAAAAAGCTACCTATTGCAGCCGTTCGGAGGAAAGCGATTTCAAAAATTTTTGGTATATTTTCATCGATCATGACCTCCAGACCCCGAAACCACCCTCCGTTCAAAATTGATATATATATATATATATATATATATATATATGGAATTACCATCTAATATAGATATTGCATATTTTAAATCTTTAACTAACTTCATTATCTATAATAATTATATATTGCAAGATAATACTTTATATTTACAGCATGTCGGTATACCACAAGGCGGTTGTACTTCCAGTTTACTCTCAGACTTATACTTATCTCATTATGAACGTAATTTTACTAATAATAATCTACATTTATATCGTTATATTGATGACATCATTTTAATTGAAACTGATCAATCTGCAATTACTCGATTTCCAGTTGATTATCCCACTAATTTGGAATTAACGGAAAACCTTTTATCTAACAATACAATTAACTTCTTAGATCTTAAAATTACAATAAAAGACAATAAAACAATCACAGATTTATATGACAAACGTAAAGAATTTAAATTCACAGTTAATACATTTACAAATTTTAAATCTTGTCTACATCATTCTGTATTTCGTAATATAATACTTAATCATTTATATAGAATAAAATGTTTATGTTCTTCTCCTCTAATTAACAATAATATTAAAAAACTAATTTATGATGCATTAAATCATGGTTTTCCAAAAAAATTCATATATTCATTAATATACAATTAGTAGTTTTCTTACATGATCTATAAACACAAATTAACACATGCGTAAACAAAATTACAAAAAAATTATAAAATATATATATATATATATATATATATATATATATATATATATATATAATTAAAAATTGTAAAAAAATAAAAAAAAATATTATAGGTTGGTTGGGTGGGTAGATGTTAGAGTACGGAGGAGGGTGGTGTTGTCTGGATAATACGCAATGGTTAATTATTTATAAAAAAAAAAAAAAAAAAAAAAAAAAAAACGGGGCTCTTGTATTATTACTATATTTTTGTTATGTATTTTATGTGGATGTTGATTTGATATTTTATATGTAAATTGGAGATTTTCATTAATATTATAATTAGCTTAATTATTCATTAATCTAATTTACAATTATTTGTTATTAAATTTTATTTTACTAAGGACAATATCATATTAATTACTAATAGTATGCCATTCTTAGTTTAATGTTTTTGAATGTCCCACATTCATACTTTATGGATTTTTATGGATGTCTGAAAATAATCCTCATTCTATATTTGTACTTTTTAAGTAATGGGATTTTAAGTATTATTTAACCTTCTATATACTTCCACATGTTTTTTATTTCCTGTTCATTTTATAAATATCTTATATATAATTCATTGAAAAATAATTTTTAAATTATTTTTAATAATTATTTATATTAATTATTACTGAATTTATTATGTTTTATAGCATATAGCTATATGCTATATATTATCAATGTTCTAGCATTATTTAAACTCTAGTTTAGTTTAAATCAGTTAGCTAATAGAATATATTGTATGCTTTTAAATTTTATTAACAATAGTTTTAAATACATTGTGTAATTTATATTAGGTTTATAATTCTCTATATATAAGGATTTGTTTGGTTTTGCTGTTTAAACAGTTATTTACATTCAAAAGCTTACAAATTTTTATCTTGCGATAAATGTTTAATATAATTAATAACAGATGGCAGCACCAACTCTCTTGTCTCTTTCAGATTGCTCTAATTTTTATTTTTTCTAGCTCCATTTCAGTTATAATTTATACACCAGGGTGTATTTTTAGCTAAATTTTGACGATATTGTTAAACTGTTATCTATTAATTTAATAGTGCATTTTAAATAATGTAATTAATATCTATTTATTTTATATTAGATTAAATTTGTTTTACAAGGTATTTCAAATTTTTTTTCAAAATGTATTAACTGCATCCTTTGGTATCATTTACTGTGATTTCTTAACTGTTTTATTCACCTTAATCTTTTTGATATACTGGTTGACATGTGCACATGGATTTTTGTAAAATACTGAAATATTAATCGGTATGGTGTTTATTATTTATATTTTATATCCTATAAATATTTAAATACGTTTTATTGATTCTTCCATTTCATATTATTTGTTTCTATTCTGCTTTCATTTTTAATCAATTCACTTGATTTTTGTGGTTGTTTGGGCACAGGGGAAAATTAATTTTAGCTTTAGCTTATTTTTCCCACAGAAAACAACCATTTTGCTTATATCATTGAATTCTGTGCCCTTGATAACGTAATTCAATGTTTAAGCTTTTCAATTTTTGTCGGTGTCCACTTTTTTCTTTTTTCTTCCATAATAATTCTTATAATATTTTTTTTTTTAATACTTACAGCTTTAATTCATAATAATTGACGGTGGTAGGTTATGTTTAATTAATGTGATATATATATATATATATATATATATATGACCTATGTCACACTGTAACTGTCGTAATTATGAACCGATTTCGATGTAATTTGGTATGTACATAGTACATACAAATGTCTAGACCGAGTTCGTTGGCCAGCTTCATCCGTCGTTTTGTTTCAAAATGGCGGCCATTTAAAATTTTTAAAAAAATTTAAAATTTGAAATGTGGTACCAAAAATTTAAAAATGGAAAAATATTATCTTCTTATGTATTTGACCTTTATACAAAGATTCCGGAGCAGTTTTTGTTTCGTCTATATCTTAAAAAATGGCTGAGTTATAGCATTTTGAATTTCTAGCGTGGCTGACATTTTGAAACGTCCTGAATTTTGTCACGCGATACAAGGCGTATTTATGAACCGATTTCGATGTAATTCGGTGTGTACATAGTACATACCAATGTCTCGACCGAGTTCGTTGGCCAGCTTCATCCGCCGTTTTGTTTCAAAATGGCGGCCATTTAAAATTTAAAAAAAAATTTTAAACTTGAAATGTGGTACCAAAAAATTAAAAATGGAAAAATATTTTTTTCTTATGTATTTGACCTTTATACAAAGATTCCGAAGCAGTTTTTGTTTCGTCTATATCTTAAAAAATGGCTGAGTTATAGCATTTTGAATTTCTAGCGTGGCTGACATTTTGAAACGTCCTGAATTTTGTCACGCGATAAAAGGCGTATTTATGAACCGATTTGGATGTAATTCGGTGTGTACATAGTGCATACCAATGTCTCGACCGAGTTCGTCGGCCAGCTTCATCCGCCATTTTGTTTCAAAATGGCGGCCATTTAAATTTTTTTTAAAAATTTAAAATTTGAGATGTGGTACCAAAAAATTTAAAATGGAAAAATATTTTTTTCTTATGCATTTGACCTTTATACAAAGATTTCGGAGCAGTTTTTGTTTCGTCTATATCTTAAAAAATGGCTGAGTTGCAGCATTTTGAATTTCTAGTGTGACGGACATTTTGAAACGTCCTGAATTTTGTCACGCGATAAAAGGCGTATTTATGAACCGATTAGGATGTAACTTCGTTTATACATAGTACATACTAATGTCTCGAACGAGTTCGTTGGCCAGCTTCATACGCCATCTTGTTTCAAAATGGCGGCCATTTAAAAAAATTAAAGAATAAAAAAATTAAAATGAGATACCAAAAAATTGGAAAATGAAAAAGATTTTTTTCGTATATGTTTGAGCTTAATACGAAGATTCCGGAACAGTTTTTGTTTCGTCTATATCTAAAAAAATGGCTGAGTAATAGAATTTTGAATTTCTATTTTGGCTGACATTTTAAAACGACCTGATTTGTGTCACGCGATAACAGGCGTATTTATGAACCGATTTGAATGTAACTTGGTCTGTACATAGTACATATCAATGTCTCGACCGAGTTCGTTGGTCAGCTTCATTCGCCATCTTGTTTCAAAAGGGTTGCCATTTTAAAAAAAAAATAAATTTAAAATTTAAAATGAGGTATTAAAAAATTGGAAAATAAAAAAGATTTTTTTTATGTGTTTGGCCTTGATACAAAGATTCCGAGGCAGTTTTTGTTTCTGAAAATTTGTTCTTTTGTTTATATCTTAAAAAATGGTTGAATTACAGCACTTTGAATTTCTAGCATGGCTAACATTTTGAAACGATCTTGTATTTGTCACGCGATAACACACGTATTCGCCTATTTCGATGTAAGAAGGCATGTGGATAGTATACATCAATACCTCGACCAAGTTCGCTGGCCAGATTCATCAGCCATCTTGTTTCAAAATGGCGGCCATTAAATTAAGAAAAATATATATATTTAAAGTGAGGTGCAAAAAAATTAGAAATTGAAAAAGGTTTCTTTCTTAAGTATTTGACCTTGATATAAGAATTCAGGAGCATTTTTTGTTTGTCTTTACCTTAAAAAATGGCTCAGATATAGCAGTTTCAATTTCTATTGTGGGTGACATTTTGAAAAATCTGATTTTTTGCATGCGACAGCACTCGTATATATCAACCGATTCCGATGTGAGTGAGCATGTGCACAGCAATTACTAAGGTCTCGAGCAAGTTCACTGGTTAACCTCATCCACCATGTTGTCTTAAAATGGCAGGCACTTCAAGATATCGCCGAATTTGGCAACCAAATATAAGTTACTTTAAATAAAAGCAGCTTGGATAAAGCTGACTAATTTCGCGAAATTCCCATTCATAAGGATTTAGTATTGGTAAAAATTAGTATTGAATCTCCTATATTCGGTTTCCACTAAATTGAGCTTCGTGTGTTTGAATAATATAAGTTAGCTTTTTTAAAATAAGGAATATGAAAGCTACCTCTTCCTCCCGGCACTGGCCGGAAGGACTTTTTGAAAATATGATGCTTAAACAAGCCCGTTTTGACGCAATTGCAAATCAGAGGAGAAATATTTTGTTTTAAGCAGAATTTCGTCTGAGCAGGTATAATTGTACAGCAGGGAAAATGAAATTTTAACATTTAAGACAGTATTCCTTTAGAGACAGGTTCCGTTTTCATGGATTATTATGCCCGTAATTTATAGCCACTGTCCCGCTCTTTTTTGTCTCCTTTTCCTACTTTTTGTGACACTCGACTTGACAACTCTAATTGTCACATAGTTTTGCTTCATCTCACTGTATTCATGCTGGTGAAGTTTGTCTACATACCTTCCAAAAGTTTTTCGATCAATTCTATGTTCTTTTACCGCCGTATGTGTAATTAATTGATCATTATCTTCTTTATCCCTTTCAGTGGCAAAGCACTTTCAGTACTAAAATGTTGAAATAAATGACTGGCACCGCAATTTACGAAGACATTTATTTGGAAATAAGAAAAAGTGTATATTTCACATACATATTAAATGGAAAAAAATTTAGCAAATTTCTGGTATCAATGTGGTGTTTGTTAATTAAAATTAAGTGGTTTCAGAAGCATGCCACTGCCCCTGAAAATGTCAAGACTGCTGCTTTCATATTTTCTAGTCTTTTACACTGTTTCTATTTACCTATTTTAGTAATTTTTAAATGGAAAAAGTTCCTATCAACTTTCCCATCTATATACCATTAAATTTTTTCTTGTAGTAGATACTGTAGCGATTTTTCACAACTTTCTTTAATATAAACATTTACTTTTCCATCACCCTAGTTTACCGTGGCTTTGCAGAATAAATTTTTATACATTTTTTTATATATAACCATTAATCTTTCATTATGCATAGTGTATAATAAAAAGATTTCATCTGGTCAACCCTCCCTCACATTGACTGGGCCAAGCCCCCCCACATAGCCTTTTTCTAAAGAATAGCACATTGTTATGTTAAGCCTAAGTTACTGTACAATCTTTATGCCTGGAATGAAAGTTCGATATTTCTGCATTACTTAAAACCTACTTACTTAAATTTCTATGATATATTTTATCTGAAAAAAGTTTACAAAATATTTCTAAAAAACACAATTTTTAGGTTAAAAACCCTCACAAGTGATTTTTTCCACACCTATTTTGATTATCTGTATGAAACAAAGACTGTTGTTTGAGCATTCCGGTGGCTTTTGTTGACACCTAATGATAAAACTCTGAAATTCTTTTAAATATGAAAACTGATGGGTGGGTTAAGCCTCCCGTATGGTCAACCGTCCCTAGTCTCCCCTATATATATGGATATATACATATATATATGTGTGTGTGTATATATATATCAACTTTTGAACGGAGGGTGGTTTCGGGGTCTGGGGGTCATGATCGATGAAAATATATCAAAATTTTTGGAATCGCTTTCCTCCGAACGGCTGTAATAGGTAGCTTTTTGTAATGAAAGCTACCTAAAAGAAAAATTTTCAAAGAAAATACTGGTATTAAAAAAGTGGACGATTAGGGCGCACTATATTTATATTCAACATCCATTCATTAATTTTATGTAAATTTAATTTATTTTACTATTTAATTAATTGCATTGATTTTATAGCTCTACTATACTACATTTTCATTGTTAGATATTATGAATTGAAAATGATTACTTTCTTTACAACATACTTATAACTACTTAAAAGGTAAAACAAATATATAAAAATATTATTTAATGCAACCCTGAGATGTTTCGAACACACACGCGTTCATTTTCAAAGGGAAAAGATGAATGACTGAATAGAAAATAAATTTAAAAAACAAAAACAAAATTGTACGCATGCGCAAGCGGAGTTCAGTCCCTTTCTCTGCAGAGGGGTGAAAAGATCAGTTCATATTATCAGGAGTTCTTGAAATATTTAGGATATTATACCAAATCGCGGAAATATTATAAGAAAGGATATCGTTACAAATAGTATATACTACAATATTAATTTAATAGCTAAACCTCCAACAAAATTGAAAGAATTGATTCGCATTAAGGGGGAACGGGACACAAAAATCTTAAAAATTTCAAATTTTTTTTTATTGGATTAAAATTTTCTCTGTCGTTTTTTGCTTAAAATGATGTTTAAATTATGTTTCTATCTTAATTAGAACAGGAAATATTAATTTTTTCGTTTTGGTTTGTTTTCAAAATCTACCTTTCAAGCTATGGTTGTCAAGGAAACGACTTCTTGTGAAATTTCGTTTTTCTTCATGATGGGTTTTTTCACTATTTCGCTTCTTTAAGTTGTTATAAGTCTAGAACCGTTAAAGATAAATGTTTGAAACTTGGAACATATATTTTTCAATTGCTTTGCTTGAACTTTGAGCCAGCAAATTTGAAAAAAAATATTTACTTTTGAAAATATGATTTTTTTTTTTTTTAAGTTACATCAATTTTTATTAAGTTTTTACTTTAAATATTTCAAATTTTTTTAATTAATATTTTTTAAATGCTGGCTCTAAATTACAAAATATATATTTCTGTTTATTTAAATGAAAAATAATTTAAATTTTACAAATAATATTTCGAGTTATAACGATTTTAAGTTATACCACTTTTTTCATAAATTTTAAATTTAATTTAAAAAAAAAAGCTATGAGAAGTTTTATCATTTGATTTTGTTTACAAATGATATGGCTAATCCTCACAAAAAAATTCAAAATTTTAATTCAATAAATACATTTTTTTTTTGAAAATGTGTCCCGGACCCCCTTAAAATTGATCCCATTCCCGATTATGAAGAAGCAGGAGTTTACATAATCCCATTCAGCACAGAACAACATGAGAGTTTATTTTATATTGGTATGACATCTCGAAAATTTAAGAAAAAATTAAAATAGCACTTTTCTGATATAAAGTTTAACAAACCAAGTACAGCTTTATCCAGATTGCATCAAAAAGAAAATATTAAGATAAACTTCCAAAAAGCTAAAATGATCATTTCATCGCCTAACCATTACTCTTCAATAATAAGTAAATCCATTGAAATTTTACTTAGAAGTGATACTGTTTCTAACGATGTCCTTTCTTATAATATTCCCGTGATTTGGTATAATATCCCAAATATTTCAAGAACTCCTGAAAATATGAACTGATCTTTTCACCCCTCTTCATAGAAATGGACTGAACTCCGCTTGCGCATGCGTACTATTTTGTTTTTGTTTTTTCAGTTTATTTTCTATTCAGTTAGTCATCTATTCCCTTTGAAAACGAACGCGGTGTCTTCGAAAGATCTCAGGGTTGCATTAAATAATATTTTTATATGTTTGTGTCACCTTTTATGTAGTTATAAGTATGTATACTATATGTAAGTATATTGCAAAGTTTATTCAAAACAAGGTGAATATCTCCTTCACGACACTAGTGTTTAATACAGTGTTTTGACTCTAATGATTACTTTCATAAAAATTTCATAATAACATTTTTTAAGTTTCTAAGAAAATGACCCACAATTTTCTTTTTAAATTTTTTTTTAAGTAAATCCAAAATTTTTACCTGATATAATTTTGCAAATAAGACTCACTTTCTAAACACTTTCAACAAATTTATGAGAGCAACCGACTTCTTTTAATTATTTCTTATTTTATATTATTAAATTATTTGTAAAGAATTTTAATTGAACTTTGATTCAGAACTTTGAAAATTTATTGAAAATAAAGAGAATACTTTCCAGAAGAACGTCGAATAAAAAAATTAATGAAATATTAAAGCTTCTAAATTGTATAAGAGAAAAATTCTTCTTACAATATTTTAATGAAATAATATCATTTAAAAATTTCTCCCACTTAAAATGCATTTCGCAATTTCACAAAAATGCAGTTTGGCTAAATGTATCATATGTTACAAACAAACGAGAGTCATTTGTTTATGATTTTTATTTTTCCATTCATAACGAAACAGTAATGTTATTTAGAAAATTAGAAATAGAAAAATTATCGTCTGCAAATAAAATAGTTTTAATCTTCTCTGGAGAGAGAAGTGACACGTGATTAAATAGTTCTTTACGCTTGGAAGTAAAATTATTTGATTCAGTAAAATAGTTCTTTACGCTTGAAAGAAAAATCATTTGATTCGGTTAACTTTCAACGTGTCATTTAACAGAAATGAAGGCGCGTTGTCAAATTGATCACTCACTTTCTTTTCTTGTTTCAGTAATTGAAAATTTTGCTTCACATTTTATTAGATTAAAAGATGACTTTAACCTCTTCAGTTCCGAAGCTAAAATAATAATACAAATGCTTATTCATCGATTTTTTCCAAATAAAATGACACCGTAAATGACAGAAAAAATATCTTTTCTGAAATGGATCCTTTAGGCGCTTAGTAATTTAGGTTAAAAAAATATGGATCTAAAACATCCCTTAAAACATCAGTTTAATAACCATTAACCTAAATTAACACAATCACAAATTTAAGAGCTTTAAACAAATGATCTACAAATCCTCAAAAATTTTTATTGAAAAAGATTTCAGTTAAATCCTTATGAAAATTTCACACTTTCTTGGTCATACTGTCGTTTGAGCATTTTTTGGCATTTTGCAAACTCAGATTAAAATAACATTTATTTATGTGGGAATCAGCTTAGATGCTGTCATTTATTCTTTTGCTTTGAACGCAAAAAATATTCAGTTATTAAGAAGTGATGTGAAAATGTAAAAAATCGGACATTTTAGTTTTTATAAGGAAAAGAACAGAGGTTCCCGAATGGAAACCCAGGAATCAAAGAGGTTAAGAGAAAAATTTGTGTTTTTATATCTCCTTACTCCATTTATGTGTCATTATGTAAACAAGAGGATAAACCCTGGCTTGTTGTTTTTTTTTTTGTTTTTTTTTGTTTTTTTGTGTGTGTGTGTGTGTGTGTGTGAAATTTAGAACATTGGGTCAACCTAGAGAAGAATAAAAAAAAGCGCTATAGCCTTACAAATGAATTAAAAGTATGTATTAAGAAGCAGAAAACCAAAGTTTAAAAATGTACATATAATATATAAAAAGCAGCAAACAGCTGTTTCGAATCTACTTGCGAAATTCTTCTTCAGTGCAAGATAGAGCAAGGCACAGTGTGCTAGAAAAAGCAAGGCTGGGCAAAATGGCAGAGACACGCTGGCTTATATATCCAATACGCGTAGTGAATGCACTGAAAGCAACCAATGAGAGAGAAGAAGATGAAACGACTGAGAGTACAAGTAGCCACATCTACTGGAGAACGAGGGAAAAAGAACAGAAAAGAGGGGGAAATTAAATTAATGCTTTCAAATACTTGGAAAATCGTGAGTACTAGATAAGTCATTGACTAAAGAGTGAGAATTTTTAATGATGTGCTAAGCTTCCCTTGATCTTGATTTTTGGGAAGCTTACCGCATCACTAAAAATTCTCACTCTTTAGTCAATGACTTATCCAGTACTCCAGATTTTCCAAGTATTTGGAAAGCATTAATTTAATTTCCCCTTTTCGTCGGTTTCTTTTTCTCTCGTTCTCCGGTAGATTTCGCTACTTGTCCTCTCAGTCGTTTCATCTTCTTCTCTCTCATTGGTTGTTTTTGGCGCATTCGCTACGCGTATTGGGTATATAAGCCGGCCTGTCTGTCATTTTGCCCAGCCTTGTTTTTTCTAGCACGATGTGCCTTGATCTATCTTGCACTAAAGAAGAATCTCGCAAGTAGATTCAAAACAGCTGTTTGCTGCTTTTTATGTATTATTTGTGCATTTGTAAGCGTTGGTCTTCTGCTTCTTAATATTCTTGCACAAAGGCTTTATTTGCTATTTTTTTTTAAATAAAAGTATGTATTTTTTATATTATGGGTAATTTTATAGCGAGATATGATGAGAAGCCGAGATACGTTATGTTCAAGTTCTACTGGGGTATTCCACGGTCACGTGTGGGACAATTAGACTCAATTTTCATGAAAACTGTTCTATTTAAGAAACTCATTTAAGGTTATTTTATTTTTTTTTTTTTTGCTGACCCCGAGTTAGTACTATACGTATGCGATATTGGGCAATTCCACAGAAGAGTATCCTTTTTTTTTGGGGGGGGGGGTGGGGGGGTGGAATAAGATTTATGATATGCTTAATTTAAGGGTATGATTAGAAAACTTTGTATTTTTATATTCTATAATAAAATCCTAATCAGAAGGCATTGTAAATTACTGTTTACAAACTAAGTTAAGTATCATTTTTGTCTTTGTAGAGTCAAGAAGTTACGTCAGTTACACAATAAAAGTTTGTCAGTTACACAATAAAAGTTTGTCAGTTACACAATAAAAGTTACGTGAATTACACAATGAAAGTTACGTGAGTTACACGTGTAAATGCCATTTTTTTGTCTTTTTATTGTTTAGAAATTAATTAAACAAGTTACTGTTACAATTTGGCATTACTTAGTGTTGTTGAGAACATAATTTTTTTTTTTTTTTTTTTTTTTAAACGGGGTAGTTTTGATGATTTTTACACTTCAATGAAGGCAGAAAAAATGTTTGTTTATTTTATTTTACATTAGTTACAGAATTTTGAATTGCAATTTTTGGAACTAAAAGAGAGATTGAAATAATCTGCAGGTATTTTGGTATTAAGTCCTTAGTATGAAATATGTTATTTTGTAAAAATATATTCCAGATTTATTAGTAATATTTCTACATTTTGAAAACAAAATTTGATGATCAAATGTTAGGTCAGTTAAGATAAAATTGCCCTATTATAAAAAAAATGTATATTCATGTTTTTAAATGAAAAAAAAAAAACAGTAATATATTAAAGCTGCCACACTGAGGACGCATTATCGGATAGAACTTTTCAAATGCATTGCTTCTAACAAGAAATAATCCGCTTCTGCTTTGTTTATAAAGCTGTAAAAACTAGTATATGGCCAGACACATTACTAACTATTTATTATTTTTCTTGTTTGAAAAATGTAAAGTTTAGTGCAATGTTTTGTTTAGTTAATGTTTTTTTAATAGATATCACATGCAGCGCGCACATTCTTGCCACGCGTGTACAACGCGTCTATTCCTAATTTTAAGAAAAAAAGGAATAAAATTCTTATTAATTGAAAAAGTTAATTTAAAATTCATTTAAAAAAATCCTATATTAATATAAAGCAGAAGATAATGTGCTATTTTAAATTAAATTTTCATCAATAGAAATTGCATAAAGAAAAAATCAACAAAATAATAAAAGCAAAGTATTAATGACAAAACAAGTTTTATTATTTTTTTTTGTTGTTTGTTTTAGTAGTTTGAAAGAATAGTTCTAAACACCATCAAATTTATAAGAGCCTTTACTGTTTGCAAGAATTGGTGCATAAATAGATTTTCTACTTCTTGATGTTTGTATGAAATTTCCTCTTGATGTTTGGGCCATTTGAAATAATCACAGATATTTTTTTATTCATTTTATTTATATCTGAAATGATTTTCCTCCATACTTTTCTCTTAAAAGGAGTTTTGCCATGGATTTATGTTTAAAGTTAGAGAATGGTCCATCACTCCATATAATCTCTTTCTGTGAATGCTTTTTGTCTAAGTGAAACTTTTCTTGATAAAGAAATTAGACAAAAGCCAATATAATATTTTTGTTTTCATTTGCGGTAGTTAAACATATGGGATAAGTTTGATAGTTACCATTAAAACAAAGCTGCAGCAGTGAACAAAAGCGCACTTGCTCTCGACCACAAAGCACTTCATATTTCCTTCTGATACTCGAAGAAAAATGACAATCTTATCAATTTTCAAAATTCTTATGCGTTTCTCTTTTTATGCTTTTCAAATTTCATATATTGATTTCTTACTTATTTAGATGATTCATCGTTGTAGTCATATTTTCAATTATTGTTTCATGTTCATCTCCAGTTTGGGAACTTTTGGTTATGCAGTTGAGTTTTACCATCCATATTTTTCCATGTTTTTCACAAAACAAGTTAATTTATATCACAAGGAATTGTAAATAGCTTTCCATCGCAACATTTTTCTCACAATAATCATATCAGTTGCCTAAACAAAAGAACACTCTAAAGAAATATATATTAATAACATTCATATTCATTATTTAGAAATATTTTTATTTGAAATGTCGCACACCTGACGTCACGTGCGGGACAGCATAAAATTTTGTTTTGCTAATTTATAATTTGATATTATTAAAAAAAATATTTGGTAAATGTTTATATATAATAATGTTTTTTATTAGCCACAACCATTTTAGAATATAATTCTTGGTTAAGTACCAATTAAAAAAAGTACTGTTTATTCGCTCACGTGTGGGATAAAAATTTACAGCAACTTTAATTGATAATAGCATAAATGAAATTGCAGTAAAATTCCCGAAACATAGCATACAATGGAAAATTTGCTTGCATATAAAAAACTGTAACAGCAAAAATCTCTAAGTCAAAACTAAAACTAAATAAGTTTCTTTTGAAGCGATGCTTTTAGTGCCGCATGGCATGCAGGTTGACGGCGACTATCATTAATGCACTGTTGCCACTCAATTAAAGTGAAATATTCAAAAATAATCCCTAGATATTTAATATTTGGACATTGAAAAATAACTTTAGTAACTTATATAATTATTTATGCAATATTTTTCTCTGCCAGGAAATGTCTTGTTTTACAGGAAATAGCCTTACTGTAGTTGTATTTAGTATACTTCAAAAATAATCGAAGTGTTTGCAGCAAGAATTGGTTATCTCCGTTTATGTAACTTTTGGGGAATTTAAAGAATTGAAAACCTTTTCAGTGTTAAATAATTTTTTTGTTAACAGAAAGAATTGATTAAATGTTACCAGAATTTATGAAAAAAATTTTTTGAAAATAAATATACATTTTTTTTACTTCACGATCCTTTATAAAACCAAAATTTTATATATACAAAAAAAATACTTAGGGTTTGGTATTCCACGAACATGATTTGTCATAAACTCTGGACAAATTTTTTTAATGTAAATTTAATTTCTTTTATTGTTTAATTAATTGCATGTAATTTTCAATTATACTACGCCTAATTTTCATTGTTACATATTATCAATTGAAATTAATACTTTCATAAAAATTTCATAACATCATTTTGTACATTTCTAAGAAATTGTTGCATATAATTTTTCCTTTTTTTTTTTTTTTTTTTTTTTTTTTTTAAGTAAGTTCAAAATTTTCATTGGACATTTTCATTTGCGTTTTATAAATAAGACTCACTTTCTAAACGTTTTCAACAAAATTAATGACAACCACCCACTTCTCTTAATTACTTCCTAATTAATATAACGAAACTATTCTTAAAGAATTTTAATTAATCTTTGATTCAGATTTTAGAAAATTAATTGAAATTACCGAGAGTACTTCCCAGAAGAACAAAGAATTAAAAAATTAATGTACTAATAATGCATTCATATTCTTTGAGAGAAAAATATTTTTCGTGTATTTTAATGAAATAGCGTCATTTCAAAAATTCTCTCACTAAAAATACATTTCGCTAAATGACAAAAAACAGCGTTGCTGAATGTATCACATATTACAAACAAAAAAGGAAACAAACAAGAGTCATTTATATTTTTCCATTCATAACGGAACAGTGTTATCGATTAGAAAATTAGGAATAGAAAAATTATCATCTGCAAATAAAATATTTTTAATCTTCTCTGGAGAGAGAAATGACACATGATTAAATAGTTTTTTACGCTTGAAAGTAAAATTATTTGATTCGTTTAACTTTCAAAGTGTCAATTACATTTGATATATCTGTAAAAGAAAGAAAGGCGGAGTGACAAAACGATCACTCATTTTCTTTATACTGTTTCGGTAATTGAAAAATTTCCTTCTCATTTTATAAGCCACGAAGTGAATTTTAAGATTAAAATTAGTGTTTTATATCTTGTTATTCCATTTAAGTTTAATTATATAAATAATCAATTTTATGAAATGAATCGGAGTTTTTTGTGTGTGCCTTACAAACGAATTAACACTTTGCGAATTTTAAGAGAAAAATGAGTGTTTTATATCTCCTTATTCCATTTAAGTTTCATTATGTAATTTATTAGTTTTATTAAATGCATCAGAGTTTTTTTTTTTTTTGTGTGTAAAATTTGTGTATAGGGTCAACGTGGAGAAGAATAAAAATTCACTATGGCCTTACAAACGAATTAATACTTTGCGAATTTTAAGATAAAAATTAGTGTTTTATATCTCCTTATTCCATTTAAGTTTCATTATGTAATTTATTAGTTTTATGAAATGAATCAGAATTTTTTTGTATGTAAAATTTCGGCACAGGGTCAACGTGGAGAAAAATAAAAATGCGCTATGGCCTTACAAATGAATTAACACTTTGCGAATTTTAGGAGAAAAATTAGTGTTTTGTATCTCCTTATTCCATCTAAGTTTCATTATGTAATTTATTAGTTTTATGAAATGAATCGGGGTATTTTTTCCTGATAAAATTTGGGTACATGGTCAACATAGAGAAGAATAAAAATGAGCTATTGCCTTATAAACGAATTAACCCTTTGCGGTCAATTGTCGGCAAATAGCCGCAAAAGCTTTATATACAGGATTAAATTTTTATATTCTATTTGCACCACTACATTTTAAAAGTACATCTTTTAGAAAGATTTCTATTGCAGATGTTATCAAAGTGCAAGTAAAAATGTTTCTTAAAAAAAAAGTGTTGCCAACCCAATAAATTTGTGCAAGAGATGCCTGTGTCTGAGAGAAGTACTTCGACTGCAAAGGGTTAATGGGTCTCAGAACTTATCAAGTTGGAAAAAATGAAAAAAAAAAGACTATTTTCAGCATTTAATATCTTAAAATGTATATGATTTTGAAACAAAATTTTAATTGGGATGTAAGATATAAGTATGTTCTTTCATTTCATACATTTAAAAAATTGCAAGATGTAGAATTAGCATTTATAGGGGGCTCCAAACTGTCAGACATTTGACGAGTAAAAAACTGGTATAACAGTTTACGCGTAGGATTACAAACTAAATTTTGCAACTAGAATGAAAATTTTGGTGCCTACTTATACTTTAGATTATAATAATAACCCTTAACCTAAATAAATTTATATTTAAAGCATTTTTATATTTTTAATACAAAGTTATATTTAGTTAATGCATAATTTTGAAAATTTCAACAGTTTAATCACTTAAAAAATATTTTTTTGAACAATAATAAGGGAATTTTAGGTTCAGTTTACACAGACTAACATGAAACATATGTTTGGAAGTTTTCATGAAAAAATAGTCAGAAGTTTTTGAGATATCCTGCGCGTTATGCTCATAAACATCATTTGAAAAAAAAAATTACTTCAAATTTTCGGAAACACGGCTTCAACTAACGCACGGGTATAAGTCTAAAAGCCATAACTTTTGTTCTAATGGGAATTTCAAGAAAACAATTACAACAAAATGTTCAGAAAATATAATTGTTTAACCTAAAAAAAAAAAAAATTAAAATTTCGTAAATTTTGAAGCTTTAAGAGTCCTGAGACCTCTTAGAGATATGTGTTTGAAATTTTATGAGTAATTTTATGGTTAAATAGAATGAGAATCCGTGTAGTCCTACACCCAATTTCTACTGTAGCTTTATTTAGCATACTGTAAAAATAATTGAAGGGTTTGCAAGAAGAAGATTTTACCTCCCTTTTTGCCACTTTTGGAGAATTTAAGGGGAGTCATGAGTGAAATTTTTTGAAAAAATTGATTTTTTTTTTTTTTTTTTTTTTTTTTTTTTTTTTTTGTACTGGCTTAAATTTTTTTAAACCTTCCTGAATCCAATGGTTGGTATGCTTAGTTTTTTTCTGACAATAAGAAATAATATTAAAAATCCAAGGGAAAACAAGACTGGGACACAACGCCCACTCACATTAATTTTACGGTAACATTTTATTCTCATTTCTTATGTGTAGCTAAATTTTATCCAAATGTTTAATATATATTTAATTCATGTGCTTAATATAACTAAAGAACTTCACACATGTTAGAAGTGTTTAAGTTTTTTAGCTCTCCGGAAAATCGTACTTTTCAGCTAAAAACCCTATTAATTCCTAAAGTACTGGAACAATTTCGATAAAAAAATTTGGTGGTGAAATGTAAATATAAGACCATATGTGGCAGACAGTTAAAAAAATAATTAATTAGTTTATGAAAAAAAAAACATTTCTGGAAAACAAAAATTCTTGCTGACAAAGGATCGTCATCAAAATTCGATGTTTTACTTATTTCCTGCCGTCTCCAGCCCGTGAAAACTTTCTTTCTCTTTATAAAAACATCTTTCAGATTTGTTCTTTTTTAACACAAAGTACATATTCAAATAATAGTATCAAATCAAATAATAATAAGTCACAGTTCAACACAAAACAAGATACAAAAAGTTGGCGTCCTTTGATTGAACAATAAGAAAGTTTTGAAAACATTTATAAACATTTAACCGACTACCGACAGTCCCAAAGCCTGTTCTGTCGGTACGTAGCCAGAAAACTCGATTTGTCATTCGCAAAGAGTGGAAATTGTGAATATCTAAGTTTTTTGGCTCTCCTGAAAAATCATACTAATCACTAATCACTAATCACCCACTCGTGGACAGCCAACCTTTCGGTATAGGAGCTGACTAGTCCACGAGGGGAAAACATATATCCCCCTTCCTACTGAGACTCCAGTACCCGCGAACGAGCCCGGAAGTCCCAGCAGGCTGGAAGACCCTGTTTAATGAAAATTATTAAAATAACAAAACAAACAGAATAACTAATAAACAATATGACAAAATGTCAGGGCGAGCCCAAGAGAACAGTATATTAAAAGTAAATATTTAAGATAAAAGTTAAATTGTAGAGAAAATCGTACTCAGAGTTGGGGCAATTTGCAATTCCAATTATCTGTAATGTAATTACAGTTTAATTGTATGTAATTAATTACAGTTAAAATTACATGCCGTAAAAAATTCTTACAGTACTGTAACCGGAACCGCCCCCATTCCATTATTTGACAAAATTTCTGTGTTTTAATGTGTTTAACTATAACCAGTTTCATGCAATTAACCTGTAATTTCACTGCGGACAATTGAGATTACAAATTTGCTCAACTCTGATCGTACTTTTCAGGTAAAAATCCCATTGTCTCATAAAGTACTTGACCGATTTTGATAATTTTTTTTGCTCGTAGTGTATAAATATAAGATCATATGTGGCAGACAGTTTTAAAAAAAATAATCATTAGTTTCGGAAAAAAAAAATTCTGAAAAATCTAAAATTTCTGAAAAATTTCCTTTGCTCTGATAAAATATAACGAGTTACTCGCAGAAAAAAACTGCCTGCCATAAGCCTTGAGCATAATCCAGTAAATATGGATTCCAAATTTCATCAAAATCGGTCGAGTATTTTCCGAAGAAACGGGTCTTAAAGCTCGCATATTTCCCATAGGATTGCAGCCAGTCTTATCGTATTCCCTTAAGGACCTTTAAACACTTTCAGGGTCAAAGTAGTTTTTCTCTAACAGAAGGAATTGAATATATCTCACAACAATTTATGAAATAATTTATTTGAAACTAAATAATTTTTTTCTTCACATTAAAAAGCAAAATTTTATTAACAAATAAAAAAAAAAAAAAAAAAAAAAAAAACGAAAGTTTTCATTGTTTACGAACATCATGTCATAATATCTGGACACATTTTTTATGTAAATTTTATTTATTTTAATATTTAATTAATTGTATGTACTTTTCGATTATAGTACACCAAATTTGCATCGTTACATATTATCAATTGAAATTATTACTTTCATGAAAATTTCATAACCTCATTTTGTATATTTCTAAGAAATTGCTGTATATATTTGTTTCCTATTTTTTGAAAGAAAGTTCAAAACTTTCATTGGAAAATTTCGTATAATTTCTATGAATAAGACTCAATTTTTAAACATTTTCAACAAAATTAATGATAGCTACCCACTTCTTTTAATTATTTCTTAATTAATATTACCAAACTATTTTTAAAGAATTTTAATTGAACTTTGATTCCGAATTTTGAAAATTAATTGAAATTAATGAGAGTACGTTCCAGAAGAACGAAGAATAAAAAAATTGATCCACTATTAATGCTTCTAAATTCTTTGAGAGAAAAATTCTTGTCAGGATATTTTAATTAAATAATGACATTTCAAAAACTCTCCCACATAAAATGCATTTCCCGAAATAACAAAAATGCTGTCTTATTGAATGGATTGAGTGTTACAAACAGATAACAAACAAGCAAGAGTCATTTGTATTTTTCCATTCATAACAGAATTAGTGTTATTGATTAGAAAATTAGGAATAGAAAAATTATAGTCTGCAGAAAAAATATTTTTAATTTTCTCTGGAGAGAGAAGTGACACCTGATTAAATAGTTCTTTACGATTGAAAATAAAATTATTTGATTCGGTTAACTTTGAAAGTGTCATTTACAGATTATATGTCTTTAAAAGAAAGAAAGGCGGAGTGACAAATCGAACACTCGATTTCTGTTACTGTTTCAGTAATTGAAAATTATTAAAGGTACATATAGAGGGTGCAATATGTTATCTATCGCCGGCTTTTAATTTCTCAACCGTTGGTCGTATTACAAAAACGTTTCAAATGAGTTAAATATTCATGTTGTGGCGTTATTTAAAGTAAAAATCAATTTTATAAAAATTATGAAATATAACTTTTTATACGGTCCCCCAGTCCCTATAGTTATATTTAGTAAAAGTTTACACATATACACTGACATATATCATAGCAGATATAACACAAAAAGTTTGACATCTGTACTACAAAAATTGACAAAGTTATTAAATTTCGAAGTTTGATTTTTTTTTTCACACGGTTTTCCCTTTCAATGAGGGATCAGTTAAAAGATGAGTTCAAGGTCAGAGTGCAATGTCCTTTTTACGACGAAACCACTTGTAGCTAGTATCGTCAAATCGGGGAATCACCAAAGATCATCAAAGATTCATCAAAATATTTGAGCTCAATTTTAGGGGTCAAACAACATTCAAAAGTCAAAGTTGGCACTATTTGTTATCCGAAAGCAAAACCCTTCGCCCTTCAGTGCATGTGTCAGAGGTCTGTTTTGATTTAATCAAAATAGAGGCGAGTCGAGTTTGTTCTGCTGCGTTTGGCTGAGTGCGAATCTTAGTGACAGCATACAAGAAAACGACAAAGTAGAGCTTTTGAAAATACCCATTGAACGTAACACTCCTTTTGATAGTAATATCGTCCCACAGTGCTAGTCGAGGCATTCAAAAACAAATAGTAGAATCGACATCAGTAAAATAAAAACATACTCACTAAATCTAGATAAATGGCAGTGGAATGCAAACGATTAACTGAGCTATAACGAGCATGAAAATCTGGATTATGCAAATTACAATTGTACCGCCGCGCCACTCGTTCGGGGCGCGGCAACTAGCAGTAGATGAGCTAGTCAGTGCTAAGATCGTGATGGCAGGCTACACATACACGCAATATGCCGAAATGATACTTATTTATGGTGAATGTCAAAATAATGACAGAGCAGCTGCGATGGTTTATTCAGAACGTTTTCCTAGGGATCGACATCCAGCGCATGAAACTATAGCTGATCCATTGCACCGTCTTAGAGAGACCGGCTCTGTTGCACCATGATCCAGAACAAGTAGACGGACAAGGTTCGAGGGACACGGAAGAAGGCGCTTGCATTCGCTCTTTTAAATCTACAACTGAGCACGACGGAATAAGCGAGGCATATGGATACACGCGTCAGCATCTCTGACATTTGTTACATGTAAATGGTGCGCATCCATACCATCCGACATTGGGGAAAGCATTGGTGCTGGGTGACCACGCAAGATGATTTGATTATTGTAATTTTATGATTAGCATCTTAGAGGAAAATCCGTGTGACATTGTGTGGACAGATGAGTCAACGTTTAGATGGAGTGGCATCGGCGCGTAAAATGTGGATTACTGATTGCTGGAAAACCCCCACATCCCCCGCACAGTATGATACCGGATACGCTGGTCAACGAATGTGTGGTGCGGTATATGGGAAACTCAGATTGTTGGACCCACGTTTTACGAGGGGACCTTAACGGGCGATCGTTACCTGCAACTCCTACAAAACACGGTACGTGAGTGATATGAAGAGCTGCTTCTCCGACAAGCATGCCGTGTGTGGTTTCAACATGATGAAGACCCTCCGCAGAAAGTCATCCGTGCGTATCTGGCCACCGAATTCGGTCTACAGGTCATTATATATGGTGGTCCGGTAGTGTGGCCACCGGGTTCATTGAACTTGACTCCCATGGATTTCCACCTCTGGGGTCACATCAAGGCATAGATCTATGTGACTGAGCCTACTTCTCTTACTGATCTGAAGCAGCGCATCATCTTTGCCTGTCGCAGAGTTACACCTGCTACGCTCCAGCGTGTCCAGGACTCAGTATTGTTACGCATTCAATTGTGCATTGCCACCAGTGAAGAACAATTTGAGCAGTACCAGTAGTAAATTCCGGTATTTGATGTATTATTTTTTTATAGTAGACCGTTTTCTGATATTATAATAAATTGATATTTATTTTTCTGTTTAATTTCAATATTTCATTCTTCGCTTTGTATACGACCCCTAAATGTCAGCTCAAATTTTTAAATGAAATAACTCTCATTGGTGATATCCCAATTTGGCGATACCGGCTAAAGGTGGTTTCGTCGTAAAAAGGACATTGCACACTGATTTTGATCTCGAATTAATTCATCTTTTAACTGATCCCTCATTGAAAGACAAAATCATGTGAAAAAAATCTCAAACTTTGAAATTTAATAACTGTGTCAATTTTTGTAGTACAGATGTCAAACTTTTTGTGTTATATCTATTATGATATGTGTAAACTTTTACTGAGTATAACTATGGGGGACTGGGGGACCGTATAAAAAGTTATATTTTGTAATTTTTTTTACTTTATATAATGCCACAACATGAATCTTTACCTCATTTGAAACGTTTTTGTAATTGTAACTATACGTCTACGACCAACGGCTGAGAAATTAAAGGTCGGCGATAGATAACATATTGCAACCTGTATATAAAGACAGACTTGAACACATTACATTATAATGTAATGTATATTAGTATATATGTACCCTTGGTAATTAAATAAATAAATCTAGACGGAAATTTATGTGTGCTTTAATATGTATTGTGGATCGATGCAATATTAAATTATCCATCGTATTTCCCGTCATCTTGTGCTGTGCGGTTGTCGGCCGGTGACGTTCCCCAACATGGTTTATTAGTGAGAAATTGCCGAGCTAGGACATCGGCCAGGGTAGCTTAGTGATAAATCAACAGTACGGTACGCTGTGGACCCATGTTTGAGTCCTGGCCCCGGCGAAGTTTTCACTCCTGTTGAGTTATTGTATTAATACTATGTTCAAGTCTATCTTAATATACAGGGTGTCCATAATTAAACGACCCTACTTTAAAGTTGTCTAAATACGAAACTATTGGTCAGAAAGTTGTGAAATTTTCGGTCGGACATAATAAAGGAATGGGAATTTGTTTGAGCGAAAAAACAATTTAGTTCAAAATTTTGCCACCAGAGGGCGTTTTTAAATAAATTACACATTTAGCCACCGCCCACTGAACACTAGGCATGAGCTCTGAGAAAAAAAAATGTCGGCTGTCATAGGCGGATTTTTTTTCCGAGTTTGTACCGTCCATTCAATTCAAACACCAATATTTTTTTAAGTTTTTACGCTTTATTTTTTTTCTGGACACGGTCTATATATTTGTCTTATCGAATCTGAGAAAAATAAAGCGTAAAAACTTTAAAAAAATGTGTAATTCATTAACAAAGCCCCTGGTGGCGAAATTTTGAACTAATTTTTATTTCGCTCAAAGAAATGTCCATTCTTTCATTATGTCCCTCACAAAATTTCACAATTTTCTGACCAATAGTTTCGTCTTTAAAGTAGGGTCGTTTAATTATGGGCACCCTGTATATGTACATTTAATAATTTTCAAAGTAAGTTCAAAATTTCCATAGGATAAAATTATACAAATAAGACTCACTTATTATATAATTTCAACAACATTAATGACAATCACAAGAATTTTAATTGAATTTTGATTCAAATTTTTGAAAATTCATTGGAATTAATGAGAATACTTTCCAGAAGGAATGAAGAATTAAAAGAATAATGAACTATTAATGCTTCCAAATTCTTTTAGAGAAAAATACTTCTTACAATATTTTAATTAAATAGAGTCATTTAAAAAATTCTCCAACTTAAAATGCATTTCACATAATTACAAAAGTGCAGTTTTGCTGAATTTACCATATATTACAAACAAACGAGAGTCATTTGTTTATATGGTTTTTATTTTTCCGTTCATAACGAAAGAGTCATATCGATTGAAAAATTAGGAATAGAAAAATTATCGTCTGCAAATAATATACAGTCGAACCCGGTTAAGACGCGTTTCAAGGGAGTGGGCAAAAGTCGCGTATTAAGCGGGATCGCGTATTAAACGTGATTTGTATAATGTTCCAGGAGCTGTGCTTATTTACAACATCTGATCGTCTAAATGAACTTTAGAATTTTCATTTATATGTTTACGGTCAAAAATTGTATATTTTAGGTATATTTTGATTAAAATTTAATTGAATTCAACTTTAACTCATTGTTTCTTTTTATAGAACCAAATGGAATAATAACTGAAAATAAAAAGTGAATCAAACGGCTTTATTATGGATTAATGTGCTGCAACCAAAAATAAAACTAGTATGTTGTGGCCATCAGAAAACTTTCTTCTATATAAATCCCGTCAATTAAATGATTTAAATAGTAAAAGAAATTACATCCATTTAGAGCCAATTCATATCAAACTATACCTGAATTTGAAGTTTGATGAAAATTCGTGAATTAGTTATTGAGATGGAGCTGTGGGGGAAATTCTGAAAAATGCAGCATATCAGCGCCATCTGTTGAGCGATTTGCACCAAAACACAAACAGCACTAATTCATATTAAGGTATACCGGAATCTGAAGTTTGCTGAAAATTCGTGCATTAGTTCTGGAGCTAGAGCTATTGTGGAAATCACAAAAAATGCAGCACAGCAGCGCCATCTGTTGAGCGATTTACACCAAAAGATACAAAATGTCAATTTATGTCAAGGACTAGCTGAATCTGAAGATTGATGAAGATGCGTACATTAGTTCTGGGCATTGAGCTATTGTGGAAATCGTGAAAAATGCTGCATAGCTGCGCCACCTGTTGAGCGATTTACACGAAAACATTAACAGCACTAATTCATATCCAGGCATACCTGAAACTGAAGTTTGTTGAAAACCCAAGCATTAGTTCTTGAGATAGAGCTTTTGCGGAAATCACAAAAAATGCAACATAGCAGCGCCACCTGTTCAGCGATTTACACCAAAAGGTGCCAAACGTCAATTCATATCAAGCACTAACTGAATATGAAGTTTGATGAAAATCCGTGCATTATTTCTTGAGATAGAGCTATTGCGAAAATCGTGTAAATGCTACAAAATGCAGCATAGCAGCGCCATCTGTTGGGCGACTTGCACCAAAACGTTATCAGCTCTAATTCATATCAAAAATTAACTGAATCTGAAGTTTGATGAAAATCGGTGCATTAGTTCTTGAGATAGAGCTATTGCGAAAATCGTGTAAATGCTACAAAATGCAGCATAGCAGCACCATCTGTTGGGCGACTTGCACCAAAACGTTATCAGCTCTAATTCATATCAAAAATTAACTGAATCTGAAGTTTGATGAAAATCCGTGCATTAGTTCTTGAGGTAGAGCTAGTGCAGAAATCGTGAAAAATGCAGCACAGCAGCGCCACCTGTTGATTGATTTACACCAAAAACAAATCAGCACCAATTTATATTAGGGACTACTTGAATATAAATTTTTATAAAATTCAGTGCATTAGTTCTTGAGATAGAACGCCCACAAAATTTGTGTCACATACATACATACAGACAGACAGACTCACAGACAGACATTTTGTAAAAACATGTTTTTTGGAATCTCTGACCTCTAAAACGTGTAAATCCGTCGAAAACTGGAAGTCGAAAATTTTTACGAATTCAATACTTTCTTCTTGTAAAGATAGAAGAAAGTAAAAAATAATTTCCTGTTAGACTAATTTTTTAACAGAGCTAAAAAAAATTTTAAACCTTTGTAGCAATTGTTAAAATCATATTTAGTACTTGTGATAATGAGTACAATTATAATCTGTTCTTCTTTTCATTGTAAGAAAAAAATTGTTAATAGTATTTGTGTAAAAAAACATTGTTAGTATAGCAAGGAGTAAAGAAAACATAAAATAATTAAACAACGGCAGTCGTATTAATTTAATATTCACGAGTCCCCTTTTTTTTTTTTTTTTTTGCTTATAATATGTATTATGAAACATAGTAGGGATATAATGTACATTTAAAACCTCACAAACAATAGATATACTAATCTTTATTCAGAATATTTTCATGAGATATCTGAGTATCCTGAATTCCTCTATCTCTTTCTCTACTGCAGTAAAAACATACACGAAGCGAGAGACAAAAGAATGTTAGGACGCGGGATCAAACAAGAATTTTAGTGTTGCTAATTTAGCGGGTTTTTAAAAATTTAAATATCTGCCACTATTTTCGATTAAAAATGTTCGCCTTAATTAACCTGATATTAAATAAAGTAAATATTACTATTTGCAAGCAATGTTTTTTATTTAAATTTAAAAAAATCTGATAAATTGGCGACACTGAAGAAGAGACAAGGAACTCGCATTTTGATCAATGAATTCGCGTCTTAAGCGTGATTTTTTGCTTCAAAGGACCGAAAATCACTCGCGTATTAAGCGGGATTGCGTATTAAACGTGATATTTTTGCATTAGTCTTATGGGCGATACTCAAGGGACCGGAAAAAATCCGCGTATTAAGCGAGTTCGCGTATTAACCGTGAGCGTCTTAACCGGGTTCCACTGTATTTTTATTCTTCTCTGGGAAGAGAAATGACACATGATTAAATAGTTCTTTACGCTTGAAAGTAAAATTATTTGATTCGGTAAATTTTCAAAATGTCATTTACAGATGATATGTCTTTAAAAGAAAGAAAGGCTAAGTGACAAATTTTTCACTCACTTCCTGTTATTGTTTCAATAATTGAAAAATTTGCTTCTCATTTTATAAGATAAAAGGAGAATTTTAACTCATTTATGCCTAAATTTTTGTTTTCTCAAATTTGTTGGTAAAGTCACTTTAAAATGTTGCAAAATGAACTGGAAAAATGCTAAAAAAATTACGATAAAATATTTTTGTAATTATTTGATAAAATGTAAACGTACTAAATATGGGCATGGGCATATCCCTATGTGGAAAAATCTAAATTATATTTTTTGTCTAAACTTATATAAATTAAGCTTTTAAATTGCATATTATATACCATAATTAATATTTTTATGAATTACTTTTTTTTTTTTTACAGGGACTAATAACATTATAAGTATTATTAATAATAAATTAAGAATAATCGTATTTGAGGCTAAAAAACAATTTATTTAAAAATCATCTCGAAAAAGACTTTACACCATTAACTGTCCCCTAAATGGCTTATTGAAATATTTACTCATTTGCGGCTAGCGCCCTATATTTTGTACGCTACAAACATGCATAAGAAATAAGCTTGAACATATAATTTCGCAATTTTAAAAAATACGTATTTCAAAAAAGTCAACAAGCTAAGATTATCACTTATTTATTTGGATCCTTGATAGAAAAAATACAAATTAACTTACTTTTTATATCCAGCTATCTTCAAAAATGAAAAATCTATGAACACCGAAAAAAGGCCTTCATTTAAGCAAATAAATATCCAATCTTATGCTGTTATCTCTCTGTAATAGATAAAGGCGTTTATAGATAATTACTTCATACAATTTTCATCTAGTGAAAAAGAAGAAAATTATAAAAATTTATTAAAATTCGAAATGTCCCAAACATGAGACGCTATATATAAATGGGTTAAGAGAAGAATATTTCTTTTTATATCTCCTTATTTTATTTTATTATAATTATGTAAATAATAAATTTTATGAAACGAGCCGTGATTTTTTTTTTTCGTTGTACTATGAAACTTTTGTATAAAGTAACCAGAAGAAGAATAAAAGTGGGCGATGGCACTTGATGTGATTAAAATGTTTCATATTTTATGTTGAATAGGATTATTTGTATCATATTATATCATATATTATATCTAATATTATATCATATATATTATATCATGTTTTATGATTATCATATATGATCTATACACATATACATCATATATCATATATTATCATATATCATACATATTGTCATATATATTAAACCATATTTTATATTAAATATGATTATTTATATCATATTATATCATATATTATATCATATATTATATCATATATTATATCATATCTTATATTATATCATATCCATTTTATATCATATTAAAATGTTTCATATTTTATGGGGAATTACGATGAAAACATGATTATAAGCATGGTGATTCAACAATTTTACAAAATACTAAAAAAAATTTCAAAGGGTGCCGGGAAAGAACAAGAAAGAAAAATTGTGTGTCATGGTTAGATTATGAAACATTTTCCTTCTAAAACATTCAGAATATTGCAACAAAACCTCACCGTTTAAAAAGGTGTACGGTGGTGTCTAAGTGAGGAATTTCAGAAACGCATAAAACAATTCCAACGACAATTTCAGTATAGATTGAAAAGTATGCGAAATCTTTTGTGCATCCCTCTATGTGTATACGACCTATAGATTTGTATAAATATAATACATAGAATACAAAAATCTAATTCAGTTAGGAAAATCTAAAAGAAGTTAAGTTTTAAAAAATTATACCGCGAAAGAATATCAGAGAAAAATCATGCGTCATGCATAGGTTATGGAATATTTTCCTTCCAAAACATTCAGAATATTGCAACAAAACTTTGCCGTTTAAAAGTGTGTACGGTAGTATCTAAGTGAGGAATTTCAAAAACGCATTAAACATTTCCAGAAACAATTTCAGTAATTAAAATCTATAGATTGAAATGTATGAGAAATCTTTTGTGCATCCCTGTATGTGTATATGATCTATAGATTTGTATAAATATAATATATAGAATACAAAAATTTAGCTCAGTTAGGAAACTCATAAAATTAGTTACATTTTAAAAACTTATACAGTAGTACCCCGACTTATATTCCCTCAACTTACGTCACCCCACATTTACGTGGTCTGGCCTGGAAAAAAAATTCCTTTATTCAGACGCACATGGAATTTTTTCGAAGATCTTTGGTTCTATGCTCAGAGTAAAGATAGGAGAATATGAAAAGTCTGTGGTTCCATGAAGGGAAACTACCCCACGTCACGTGATAGCGACAAACAAATAAAAAAAGTCACTAGAAAAAGCTTAAAGAACTTCCTCTACTTTTACAAAGAGCTTCTAGGAGAAAAAAAGAAAAATTGCCGGTTCAAACTTCATTGCAAGATTTTTTCACATCTTGATTGACTCGTACGGGTCAGCTAGAAAAACAATAAGATATAAGTTAACAACTTACTGATTTATTCCAAATTCTTGTATTGCAAACGCATATTTTTGCTAATGTTAAATGTATGTAACATAATCCTTAAATACAGTAGAATATATTCATTTAATTTTGGAGAATTTTTATTATTTATCCCTTTTCTCTTATCTAAATGTATCTCGACTTACGTCGCCAGTCTTGGAAAGAATTGCTGGCTTAAGTCGAAATATTACTGTAGCTACATAATCGAAAACTCACTTGTAGCAATCAATTATCGCTCCATAGTTGAACTATTTTATGTGTCCCCATAAATATAAACCATATTCCACAGAATATTGTACAGTAAGCATCTTATAATGCACCTGTGTTCCGTATATCATTTTATATATGTTTGAAGTAGTTTAACATCATTAAAATTTATTGCAAATGATATTTCCCTTTATATCGTAATATAACGGATTTTTTTTTTTTTTTTTTTTAAACTTTTGTACACTAACTACATGCTATACATTTTAATTTCCATTGCACGTTCCGGGACCGTTTAATTTTTACTGGTTTGCCCGTACATGTGCTTTTTTATGAATTTTGAAATGTTTCATTTTTTTCTTTTTTTCATTTTTAAAAATGATGTTAGTGCAGAAGCATGATTCTTCTAGGTAGATTTCCATTGAATCAAACAGCGCTAGCTGCCAGATTCGACAATGTTGGCAGGTAATCCCAAAGTTTCTCACGCCTTAGAAGTTTACCGAATAGGAATATGTACCAACGATTTTGCGGGATATAGCAGGATGAAATGTTTAAAATTATAAAACAAATTCAAAAACCCTACATAGGTATCAAAATCCCATTATTTTTACTAAAAATTCTTTAGGCTGCATCGGTTTATTCAAAAGACAAAATAATAATAATAATTTACAGCAATGTAAAAAGTTGGACTCAGATTACATTTTTTTTTTTTTTATCAGTTACTCATTTTTGGTTTTCATCTGTTTTCTCACTTTTCAGATAAATTTTAAAAGAAATAAAAAGTAGCGTGTCACAACAAATCAGATATGTGTTGTAAAAAAAGTTTTGATTTTTCCTGCACTTTATGTTGTAACTTTATAAGCCCCGATGTTGTGAAAATGAGTTCAGACACCGGTGCTGTGAAAGCGATTTCAAGCATCAAGTCAAGTAAAAATCAAAATCTTTCTATCACGTGCATCACACAGCCAATAGGAACGCAACTTTCCCCAGATTTTAGAAATTTTACAGCACTTTTAAAGGCAGCAGCTTGTAAATTTTGCTGCAACTGTTTTGGCAGCCGGGGTGCCAGTACTTTTTTTTGTAAATTACAGGGATTTTTCCTGCATTTTGTGTTGTCGTTTTTCAAGCACCGATGCTGTGAAAGCGATTTCAAGCAACAAGTCGGGTAAAAATCAAAATCTTTCTGCCACGTGCATCACCCAGTCAATAGGAACGCAACTTTCCTCAGACTTTAGAAATTTTACTGCACTCTTGAATGCAGCAGATTGTAAATTTTGCAGGAAATGTTTTGGCAGACGGCGTGCCAGTACCTTTTGTTGTAAAATACAGTGATTTTTCCTGCACCTCCTGTTGTCATTTTTCAAGCACCGATACTGTGAAATTGAAATCAAGCTCCTATGTTATGAAATTGAATTCAAGCACGATGCTGTGAAAGCGAATTCAAGAAACAAGAGAAGTAAAAATCGAATTATTTCTGTCATGTGCAGAACGCAGCCAATAGAAACACGACTTTCACCAGACTTGCGAAATTTTACATCACTTTTAAAGACAGCTGTTCGTAAATTTTACAGCAACTGTTTTGGCAGGCGGGGTGCCAATACCTTTTGTTGTAAAACAAATAATTTATTTTTACAGTGTGATGATTTTCTCTGTCACGATTTCAGCATTCAAAAATTTTTCTTTGCGTCCTTTATTCAGTGAATGAGAATTTTGAATAAAAAACATAATATCTTTATACTTTTCTGCTCCATTTTATACTGCTCTTTTCTTAAAAAAAAAATCATTTATTTTATAGATAGAAATTAACTTTTGTAACATTGTAAACATATATTGCAAACAGCATGACAAAGAGTAACTTCGCAAAGTATCATATGTTACACTGGTAGCAAAAACAAATCACAGTCATTTATTTAATTGTACTGTTTTACTTTTTCTACGAAGCTGTCATGTATCTATTCTAATAAATTACAAATGAATAAATTATTCTGTTCAGATAATGTATTTTTAATTAAATCTAAATGACATTGATAATTGATTAAATAGTACTTCCCATATTGTGAACACTTACCTCTTAAGGTGCCATTACAAACAATGTTTCTTTGAAAGAAAGAAAATTACCAAATCAGAGATAGTTTATTCTTTTTTCTCTTACAGTTAGTTAAGTGAAAGTGATTTCTTAATAACTCAATACAACTTCCTTTACAACGGTATCGTTTTCAGTTTTGGTAGTTCAGTAATAGCCTTAATTAGGTAAGGATGGATTCTTTTATTTAACTGTACTGTTTTACTTTTTCTATTCGTACTAAGCAGTAACACATGTATTGAAATAAATTAGGAATAGATGAATTATCCTGTTCATATTTCATCAGATAGCATCCTCTTCAGATATCGCGTTTAGAATAGAGAATCATCAACCAGTCCATATTTTTAATTAATTCTAAATGACATTGATAATGGATTAAATAGCACTTATCCTGTGAATGGTTACCTCTTAATGTGTCACTTATAAATGGTGTTTCTGTCTATCCTAAAAAAATGTAACTAACGCTGTCACCGCAAGCCGCCTGTTTTGCCTTTTTTGTAACCGGAGTTCTTCCTTCGTTAATATTAAGAAAATATTGCAGAAAAAAGTATGAAAATCGGTGGTATTATAGAGAAATATTTGATAAACATGCTGATGCAGACAGTTTTCAGAGAATTATTTTAAGAGATATTTAATGCTAAAGTTGGACAAAATCGTTCCACTAAAAAAAGTTTTATAGCAGCAAAAACTATGCATGGGAATTTAATCATTTTTAAATCATTTTATACGTTTGAAGTTCCCGGTGTGCAGACTGTATTACTTTTTTTAATTTGACTCATTTTTTGAGGTTTTGTTTCTATTTTATATTCAAATTTTCAGCATTTCTAGAGATATTTTTTATATTATTTTAGAAAATGGTATTAATAACTGTTGCCAAATGTATAAACAGCGCAAACAATAATGTTTGCTTCAAATTAAAACTTTTTTTACACGTGACTATTATAAACAGAAAAAATCATTTGGAATTAGAATTAAATAATTATGTACAAAAAGCAGGAACTTATTAAAAATTACGTCATAAAAACTATACACTACATACTACTTTTATAGATTGAGTTTGAGCTAATCTTGATAATGCAGATAATAGCTCAAACTCACCTATAAAGTTTTTAATTATAATTAATTCTTCCGAAATTTTCTTTTAAAGCCGATCAAATTAGCGTGCTTTTAGAGTTTGCGGTGTTTGATCGGGGGTTGGCGAGCATAGCTCGTAGGGGGCAGAGCCCCTTGATTTTTGAGGGAAAAAAAATATATATGCAGTGATAAATAGTTCATCCACTTTTCTCTTACTGTTTAACTAATTGAAATTGATTTCTTAATAATTCAAAACAACTTCCTTTGCAAAAGTATCGGTTTTAGTTTTGGTAGTTTATCAGTAGTCTTAATTAAGGTAATGATATATAAGATACAAGCAAATCACTGTGGTTTATTTAATTTTACTCTTTTACTTTTTCTATTCATACTAAGCAGTAATATATATATATATTCAAATATATTAGGAATACATGCATTATCCTTTTTTGATATCATCAGCTATTATACTATTCAGATATGATGTTCAGAATTTAGAATCATCCTGTACACATTTTTAATTAGTTCTAAATGACATTGATAATGGATAAATAGCACTTCCCATCTTAAGAAAGCTTACCTATCAAGGTGTCACTTACAAATGGTGTTTTTTTGAAAGAAAGAAAACCATCAAGTGAGAAATAGTTCATCTACTTTCCTCTTACTGTCTAACCAATTGAAACTGATTTCTTAATAATTCGGTAAAACTTCCTTTACAAAGGTATCCCTTATAGCTTTGCTAATTTAGTAGTAGTCTTAATTAGGGTAAGGATGGGTTAAGGGTTAGACACAAAGAAATCACAATTGTTTATTTAATTGTACTGTTTAACAATTCGTACTAATGAGTAATATATCTATTTTAATAAAGGAGGAATATATGAATTTTCCATTTCAGATATTATCAGATATGATCCTGTTAAGATATCATGTTTAGAATAGAAAATCATCCTGTCCAAATTTTTAATTAGTTTTAAATGACATTGATAATGAATAAAACAGCACTTCCAACCTTAAGAATGCAAAAGTGCCACTTACAAATTCTGCTTTTTTTTAAAGGGAAATTATCCAGTGCTAAATAGGTCATCTATTTTTTTTTTCTATTTGTTTAAGTAATTAAAATTTTGATATTTGATTTCTACATAATTCAATAGAATTTTCTTTACTAAAATATCGTTTTTAGTTTTCTCTGGTGTACAACCTGATAAAAAGTCCATCTCAGATGATACCTCTGAGTGGTATGATTGTTCATAATTACCAGACTCGTCTTGAAACGGTTGTCTAGGTATTCAATATTACCCCACACGCCAACTTGAAGAAAAAAATAACCTCTTACCTCGTCAACAAGTTAGCGTACAGGTAAACTGACTCATGTAGCAATAAATGGTCGACATAATACTGAACTTGGTTAACATCACAGACGAAGAGGTCTTATAATTAATACGAATTTTATAAAACTTACTTTCTAAAAACTACAACAATTGAGAATAAGATTGGACTTCACCGCCTTACTTCAACAACAGATATCCAAACAATACTCACCGCAGCCTATCATGGGGGTTCAAGGATATCATTTGCTAGTTTTACGCATGCTTGCTACACCGTGGTGACCAGATATTGACGTTTTCACATTGCCCGACCATTCCACAATACCCGGATTTCCTCTACCTAAGTATTTATTGTTCATTCAGTCGTAAACAAAGATTTTTCACAATTACGTGGGTGGTTCAATAATTATTGTCCCTATTGTATATAAAATATTTGTACTGCGATGGTTGATGTGGAATATCGACGTCTAATGTCTTAAATGCCTATATGCTTAATTTCAGAACCGTAGCTGCTATATTAACATAGTTTTGGAAGGAGGGTGAAGTTTTAAAGACCTATTTTTGAGGGAGTTTTTAAGGAGGAGGGGTAAAGGAGAAATGGTGGTTTGGACCTTATAAGGCTACATTTGAAAGTGGATGAGATTTGGTTACATCACTATAATTCCGAGTCCAAACGACAGTAGTTATATCTCATTTACTGTCACAAATCTAGCCCCATAAGCCTTTCACCCGCACTCCCCCCCTCCCCCTCCTCCTCCTCCCTCCAAAACTATGTTAATATAGCAGCTACGGTTCTGAAACAGAGAATATAGGCATCTAAGACATTAGACTTAAATATTCCACAACAACCATCGCAGTACAAATATTTTATATACACTTGGGACAATAATTATTGAACCACCCACGTATATTAAAAAGATTTTGTTTGTTGTTATCTGTGGTTAAAACAGATTATTCAAATGCTGCAAAAAATTAAGTAATTTTCATTTTAAGAAAATTGCTGAAAATCTTTCAAGTGTCATATTTTTTCTTTAGTTTAATCAATTCTTTACAAAATAAATATATTTACCAAATAAATGTAAGAAAAAAAATAAAACTATCAAATGCTGCTAACTAAAACACTATCTTTTCACAACATTGGTTCATTATCAAGTAATTGTATATCAATATTTAAGGTAACACTTCATAAAAGATATTTATCTTTAGAAATAATACTATAGAAATTCCCTTCATGTGTTAATTCTACTGATAGCATCCAAAATGCAACTACACCTAAACCTGTTCTTTTAGTTTTGCAAATATCGCTTATCATTAATATTTAAAATAAATTTAAGTTATTATTTAGATGCAACGCATTCACTATGAAAGGAGTTGATTAGCCATATTAGTTGTAAAGTGTGAATATTGCATGCGAACCTTTACAATATATCACAATTAAAATTCGTAAAAATGCCAAATAAAATGTACTAAAAATGTTTTTAGGTGCATATATGAAATATAAAATAACATTAAAGTACCTTAAAATACTTTAAAAATCAAATTAAAATCCCAAAATGTTTTCGGACAAATTCACAAGTCAGTGGTTATTTAAATGTTGTTTCTGTTTGCGATTATTCGTCAAGGATAGACCAATGCAATTTAAGGGTGGTATGGAAGATAAGTTGAGAGGGAAAGGTATACATATTCCAACAAATCAAGCTTTCATCTACTATGTAGCAATTCTTTCCAGACTACATGGATATCATATGATAATGCATCTTTACATACTATTACTTTATTGGAAACTATTTCAAGGGATTCTCTTATAATTCTTTCTTGGTAATTACTTGTACGATATTGTTGTCATATGATATCCAAAGAGACTGCAAATAGTTGCTACATAGTGGATGAAAGTGCGTTTTGTTGAAAATTTGAATCATTTTCCTCTCAAATTATCTTCCATATCACCCTTAAATTACAATGGTCTATACTTTACAAGTAAGCGCAAAGAGAAATAAAAACTTTTAAATAACCACTGACGATGGCCGCGTGAATTTGGCCGAAAATATTTTGGAATATTGATTTGAATTTCAATGTATTTTTCAGTTACTTTAATGTAATTTTATATTATATATACACCTAAAAGTAATTTTAGTACATTTTATTTGTGCTTTATAAGAATTTCAATTAATTTCTCAAGGTGAATTTAGCACTAGAATTTTAATATCTCTTTATTATATTAATTTTTTCATTATTAGCCCCCGGTATGCTATTTCTTTATCCGAGCAAATAAAATGTCGTCTCCAAAAAAAGTAACGTTCTGTTTTATAATCCAGCCGTAAAACAAAGCAGATGTATCATTGTACGGTTAAATACTCAACTGAAATTTTTTAACTACTAATCATCGCACATTTTCAATTTTTGTACCGTCGTATTGGGAAAAATGTACTTTTAAATGCAGTTTGTTTGAAAACTGCATCTCCATTTATTTTTGAGATATTAATTTTTTTGTAGTTTTTTGCGTCATTTGTTTAATTTTGGCAACTCAAGTACTCCATTTCTGTAGAAAGTAAATGGGAAATAGCTAGAAAAGAGCAATTATATCTTTTTGTTCCCATTTTCCAATAAAAACTGAAAAAAATGTACTTAAAATACGTGCTTTTTTGAAAAAATATAAATGAATGTTTTCTGAGAAAACATGGAGCTATTATAAACTCAATTTAATTTTAAGTATCTATATTAATATTACAAACAAATGAAGGCATGTGAATCACTAGATAGTCGATTTTTTTTGTCGAGTTTCTTGAATAACGATATCTCTTTTTTTTTTTTTTTTTTTTTTTGGATTTGTGTATTATTCAGCGATAGTGAAGTCCTATACGTACTTTACTGTAGATATTGTTTAATACTGGATCACAAATGAGGATTTCTTCAGCGTTTGCGGATGACGTCATTTTGCATAAAATAAAAGCGAGTGTTTTAAGCCTTAAAACTGAAATATATTTTGTACTATTTATATATAAATACCTATGTATTTTTTTTTTCATCGGGGGTGACACTAAATTCTGAAAAAGCAGAATTCCTGTTTTTTAGTTTCATTTTATGAGATTATCCCGTATATCCATGCATTTTTCTACGCACTATTGATTCAACTGACCCAAACTTTGACTAATCCTAAACGTTTTCCTTTACTTTTGCAGATATTATCTATCATTCATATTTAAAATAAATTTAAATCATTATTTAGATGCAACGCATAGAGTATGAAAAAAGTTGTGCCATACTACTTATGAAACTGTGAGTATTGTATACGAATTTTTTTAAAAATACATACATAATTACGTCTGGATTACTTAGTAATTAAACACAATTTGCATAACTGCAGACATACACACATTAAAATTTTTATTAAAAACAATTAAAATATAGTTAAAAATATATATAAACGTTTCGGCTATTTTCATAGCCAGTAAACGAACCAAACCATCAGTAAACGAACCAAACTCGTTCGTTTACTGATGAGGGCTATGGAAATAGCCGAAACGTTTATACATATTTTTAACTATATTTTAATTGTTTTTAATGAAAATTTTAATGTGTGCATCTCTGTAGTTATGCAAATTGTGCTTAAATACATACGAATTTTTACATTCCAATACAATTTTCTTTATTTCATTTTATGAGATGATTCCTTATTTCGATGCATTTATCTAGAACACTTTATAAAAATTTTATTATCTTTGCAACGTTAGGCAGCCTAAGAGAGACTGCTCAGGGACGGCTAGGCCTGCCCCTTAGAGCTTAACGTCTCTCCCGGTATGTTCCCCGACACGTTGGGGCTCGTTAGTGAATCCAGCCTTGTCCGGCCGTATGCAGACGGACAAACACAAAATGCCCAAGGGGTGACGCTCACCCGCTAAGGGCGTCTATGCACCACCGACCACAGAACCCAGAATTTATTTGAAAAAGCACAAAGTGGGATTACAAAAATTAGACGAATGCCTTCCCGCCAGGAAAACACCTACTCGCGACAGAGGGCGGGAGTATAAGAACATTTAAAGTAAAAATAAAATAAAATAAATAATAATAATAATAATAAACATCACTGATCCTGGCCGCAGGGGTATGAATCCCTCTCGCGACAAGGGGCGGCAGGAAGGGAAAAGAATGGAATGCGTGGCACAAGTAAGATGGCACGAGCAAATACTCAAGCGTCCATTGGAGATGTAATGATTTGCGTGGCACAAGTAAGATGACACGAGCAAATACTCAGTGTCCATTGGAGACGTAATGGTTTGTGTGGGACAAGTAAGATGGCACGAGCAGATACTCAAGCGTCCATTGGAGATGTGTCTCTTGATAGAATGGTCAGAAGCACGAGCAGAGGCTCTTGCGATCGTAGGAAACCACACATTGATGAGTAGGAGAATTTACTGGAGCCTACAAAGAGGACTGGATTCTGGTGCTGTTTGAAGATTGATATGGTGGCAGTGAGACTGGATAAGCAGAACCAGGGCTTAAGTTAAGTTTGTTAAGTATGTAAGGAAATTGTGAATGTGTTTTAATTTGTTGAAAGCTTTTCCTGTCGAAAGCGTCAAAATTTCACAATATTGAATGCGTAAGGTTTCTCTTATGACGTTATCTATTTCCTTCAACACGCACGTCATTAAGTGCCTTATCAGAATTTTATATCACAAAATAAGACATATTTCTGTATAATATGTGAAAATGCTCCTCAAGCGATTTTTCTTCACAGATAAAAATATAACGGAATACTTTTGAGTCCCCTCTACGCGTACTGTAAGTGCTATAGATAACATAGTCTATAGTAACGAATCTATAGTAACACATCTTCTAGCACACCTAACAGATGTATATAAATTTTATTATTTTTAAAACAATGTAACATTATTAAAATACACCACAAATGATTTCTCCCATAGACCATAATGTAATGAACTATTTTTGAGAGCCTCTGTAAACTAACTATGAATGGCACACATTTTCAATACCGAAAATGCCATGGTAAACCTCAATAAACTATACCATTTACGTGGCAATCCGAGTATATTTACGAGCACGGACGGAAAACGGAGCGTCAGACAGACGGACAGACAAGCCCAATTGATAAACCCTTTTCAACTATGTTGGAAAGTGTTAAAAAGATTTTAATCTTTAGAAATAACACTACAAAAATTCCCTTCCTATGTTAATTCTACTCAAGTCATTCAAAACGCACATGCGAATTTTTACATTATCATACAACGTTGTCATTATTTCATTTTATCAGATTAACCCGTATTTCCATACTTTTATATATACCCTATTGCAGGGATGGCGAACCTGTGGCACGCGTGCCACTTTTGGCACGTGAAAGAATAATTTTGGCATGGTCTTGCTTGTGGCTTTAACTCAAAATAAAGTGAGATCATACAGCACGATAGTGCTGTATAGTAGAGCTCAGCCGCATCTTTAACGTTTTGAAACATGATGGAAAGACAACAATTCAATTACAATCCAAACCAGTAAACATTCAGTGATGAGTAATAGCTTGTTTGAAAGCTTTTAATTTAGTGATGTGCCTTTCGAAGGTCGGGTAAAAAAATATCCAATATTAAAGGAATGGCACCCATTTAAACTTTACATAGCGTTCCATAATTTTTAATATAGAAATATCTCCTTTATTAATTTTCTAATTCTTTCCTGTTGCCATAACCTAAAAAGTGGCATAATAATTTAAAAAAAGTGATAATACGCGTATTTCGTTTTTACGAGCCAATAAAAATCAAATTTTCTCGCTATATTTTTGAATTTTTCAAATCGACGTCATTCTAATCAGAAAATGAAATTTTTTCCTATACATATGCAAAAACTTTATACTAAACACATTTTAAAATGACGTAGTATCTTCGTTTTTAAAGTTAAAAAATCTATTTTAATACAGGAGTTTTAATTTCAAGAAAACAATTTAGGAAAAGATATATAATAAAAAAATCGTTTGCTAGGTATGACGTCAATTTCTGTTTAACTGACAAAACTTTGTAATGATGTTTTATTCTGAAACGAGACTGCTGATATTCTGAAATTAATCCTTATTGCTATCATACATAAAGTGAAAGATTTATTTTTAAGTCATACGAAAGAAATTTTCGGTAAATGCTAGTTCACTTGGTTGTATTTATTGCATTTTCCTGCGTATTATCAAGGAAATCGTATACTCCTATTGCACGCGCTAAAGAAAACATGCATTTTAATTTTAAAAGTTGAAACACTTTATTATTATTGCACCATTATAGCGGCAAATGAAATTCAATTTCGCGAGTTTAAAAAAAATTAATATTGTTGGAGCGAAAGTAATAGTCTAAGATAGCGTTTCTTAAACTTTGGGATCTCGCGGACCCCCGTTGATATGATATGCATTTCGGGGACCCCAATTATTTTTAAATGTAAGATAAAAAAAAATAATGGTATAGACCTTATTTATTTTTCATTACAGATATTACGTGTTTAGTTGTTGAAAAAAACAGTTGCATTACTAAAAAAATTACCCACATTTTAAAACAGTTAAAATATATATACTACTATTTCTCATGAGAAGGTTGTCCCTGTTTTTTTTTTGCTGTTGTTGTTTGTTTGCTTGTATTTTTGTCTACGAAATGTGAAATTCCTGGTGCAATAGTCGAAACGTATATTCGCAAGTCTGGTTCGACATTCAGTCGATTTCTATATTTGATTTTCATGTGCACAAGGCTGGAGAAAGTCATTTGAGATAAATATGTTGCACAGAAGAGAAGTAAATGCTTGATACCTTTATCTGCTAGTTTTGCATACGTATTTCTCACGCACAACCAAAAGTTTGGAAGGCTATTTTTTCACTTGGAAAGCAATTTTCATGGAATCATCGCATGATAATTCCGCAAGTTTTTCCTCCTTCAAGAATGTTAAAGATTCCATTTTGCTAATGTATTGGAAATGAAATGGATTCCTCATCTGCACATTTCCTGACTTTGAGGGCGGAAAATAAAGTCGGAAAGCTTTATTCAAGTTTTTCAGGTGTACAACGAAATTTTCGACAATATCATGGGAAATTGTATCGCAAAAGCCTTGTAAGAAATCGAATATGTTGGGAATGATTCAAAATTATTCTTTTCAAGTCGATTTGCCACAAATCAAATTTTTTTTATTGTTTCTCCTACGTTGTCTTGGACTTTGAAAATATATTCCGATGTTCCTTGTAAGCTTAAATTCAGCTCATTCAGAAAACTAAGAATATGTGCCAAATATGCCATCTTGACAAGCCAGGAGAAGTCATTGAAATATTCTTTCAAATGGAATCCAATAAAAATAGCGTTACTTTATCACACAGTGCGAAAATGCGATTTGAAACTTTTCTTCGTGACAGCCACCTAATTTCTTTGTACAAAAGTAACTGTTTGTGTTAACTCAATGTTTGTGTTAACCAATTTCTTCGCACAGAATTTTACATAGTCTAGAATTAAATGGACGAAACTTGATATAATTTAATACTGAAACAATTTCGTTGAATGTAGACTTAAAATTTTCAGGCATTTTTTCGCGACCAGTTATATGCGGTGAATACAACAGCGTGTCCAAACTGGACGTGATGTTTTATCTTAAAACAAGTTGATTAAATCCTTAATAGCCCCACTCATAGTTCGAAACCCATCTGTACTTATTCAAACACATTTTGATTAAATTATTTCTTTTTCTTGAATGTAACCGTCTAAACAGGGAATAGCTCTGCACATGTTATGTGAGATGGAATGGATTTGCAAAACAAAAAATATTCACATACCTTACCACCAAATTCATAAAAACGAAAGATAACAAATTCCCATTATTGGAAAATTCTAAACTCTCATCCATCTGTAATGCGAAATAAAGACTTATTTTTATACGTTCATAAATTGGATCTCTATATTTTTACGTAAGTCGGTCTATCTATTCTAACAGTAATTAGATAATGAAATTAAATTTAGATCCTTTGCTGTTTTTTATCCTAGCATTGTTGTGACAATTGCTGTAGCATCAGGTAGAATTAAATTCTCTAGAATCGTATGATGTTTTTCAGATTTTGCTACCATCAAAGATACCCGATACGAGGTAGAAACGACCTTTTCACTGTTGAAACCATTTACGGTCTTTTCAATTAGATTTTGCCTTGTTTTCAGTTCTTCATGGATGAGAGTGCTCCGACCCAAACGACCGATTAATACCACTAAATTTTAATAGTATTTCTTGCATTATTCAATGACAGAATTTCTGAGATTTAATAAAGCGAAGAATACTATTAAAATTTAATGGTAGTAATCGGTCATTTGGGTCGGAGCGCTCTCATCCCTGGTTCTTTTAACTTAAAAAAAAAAACCAGTGTGTTTGTTAAAATAAACTTTATGCTTAGTTTGTAAATGTCCACGGAGTTTTTCTGATTTCATACATTCATTTGACAGTATATCGTGATAAATAACATAAACAGGCTGTTCTTCATTATTAATACAGGTGCTCGTAAATCTCAGTGATAAATAATTTTCAGAGTACTTACTTTTTTTCCTTTGCTGTAATTTTTTTGCTGTTAACTTGTGAAGTATTAAATCCTCATCATCTATATCTGACTCCACCTCTTAATTAGGTTTTATTTTACCGGTCTTTAACCACTCATTCATATCATGAATAAAAAAAATTGTAAGTATTAACAAGTGAGACTAAAATACAGGCAGTGTACTTAAAAATGACAATCGCTGGAATTCACTCACTACAATTTTCACCTTGTTTTCGCGTTTCTTGTTAAGATGACGTATGGTCACGTGATTGCTACTATGACAGCACGAAACAGAATGCACATGTAAAGCGCGTTCACGAGATGAAAATATCTTCGATAAAAATGTTTGGCTTACACAGAGATGAATTCAGAAGGTGGAGCGGAGGAGTGGGGTGGGGTTTCCTTTCCCAGCAGTGAAATGTCTCCTTTGAAAGATTTAAATTTATGTGTTTATTTTATGCTTATTAATAGTCCTATATTAGAAGTTATAATCCTGCATTTACCCACAACAACAGCTACAGAAAGTCCTGCTGAAAAAAGGTCTGAATTCAACACTGGTCCTGAGGACCCCCGACAGTAAGTTCGTGGACTCCCAGGGGTCCGCGGACCACAGTTTAGGAAACGCTGGTCTAAGAGCTAGCAACGTTTTCGTCAACTGATTTTAGCAAGGCTCATTTTTCTATATAGGTCAATATCTAAAAACTGGACGATTTCACTCCAGAATTTTTAATTTTTTGAATTAAAGTACCAACTTCCAAATACAATTATATACTATGATACATGTTTTGTCATTTGAATGACTGTAGTCTTTTGAGATCAAGGATGTATATTTTATGCGTAGGGTTAACTTTTATGGAAGAAAGTGTCTGTTAACACCATAATCAGTGTCTAATAATTGGGACTGAGATGATGGGGACTGAGGTGATGTATTTGTCTCAAAAGCTGCACAGCCATTTTTTTGAATCATTTTACCCATGTGTAAATTATTAAATATGCCATGTGACATTTGTATGTTACGTAATAAAGTTGCAACAAACTTTTTGTTTTTAAATAAAAAGTTAAATAGGGAGAGATCAATGATGCTATAAAAAAAAATACTCATCCCTATTCAGAGCAAAAACTAAATATTTCTAAATATGAAACAAAGAGAAAAACAACTTACCTTCATCCATGGTGGCTAGTTGAACTTTGGCTGCTGTTGCAATGGAAATGATTATGCCAGCGCCACCTAGTATTTGTTAACCTAAATGTGTGTTTAGAGGGACTGAGATGATGGTCAACCTCAACGACAAATATATTTACTACAATATTTTACTATACAATCTATACTAAGAAAGGATAATTATATTTTCCCATACTTTATATATATAGGTATAAATATATAATAGCAAAAGGTAATAATACTTATAGAAATTTTTACAGCATACATTTAATATTGGATATTTGTACCTGGGGACAGGGACTGAAATGATGATTTCGCTTGTTTAAACCTTAAAACTAATTATTTATACATCATTATATGTCCATTTATCATTGGTAATTGATATAACAAATGTTATTACGTTTTTCAGTTTTTGGTTTTAGTATAATTAATGAAATATTATTGGCAGTGGACGCAAATTGTCCAATTTTCCGATATTGACCCATATGATCTTCCGTTTTATGGTGTAGTACGTATGCGGACGGTCTGGCTGGCGGGAGAAGGGGTTATGCAGGTGAAAAAACTTCAAAATTACGTCATTTTAGCAAGGCTCATTTTTCTATATGCTCTGCAGTTTTATGTTATAGTACGTATGTGGACGGTCTGGCAGGCGGGAGATGTTGCGTTTACCTGCGGGAGAAGGGGTTGTGCAAGTGAAAAAAACTTAAAAATTCTTCATTTTAGCAAAGCTCATTTTTCTATATGCTCTTCCGTTTTATGGTGTAGTATGTATGCGGGCGGTCTGGCTGGCGGGAGACGTTTGCGTTTTGGGAGAAGGGGTTATGCAGGTGAAAAAACTTTAAAATCACGTCATTTTAGAGGACACTTCTGATCTACCTTGTACCTTTCAAGGCCAAGGTTGAGAAAGGTTGTATGAAGGAATGTTTTTACTTTGTTGGCTAGAAGGGTATAAATATGGCTTTTGGGATTAAATAATCCCTCGCGTGTACAAACGTTACATTTCGATATGTTCATTCGTTACGCGATAACACACACTAAAATAAATTTACTGAATGAGTGAAATAAAAGCTACCTGTATATGTTGATAGAAGTGTATTAAATGTAATTACCATAAATTTCATAAGATGATTCATGTTTTAAGAGGTAAAACAAATCGTTGTATATTTTCTAAGGGGAAAAAAAACTCCATTTTTACAGAAACTGTTACAAAATCAGAAAATAAATATGAAACGCTTGATTTTTCCCTAAAAAGAACTAGTACAGATGCATTCTACAATTTAGAGTACTAGACTTGTTTTTAAAACGCATTTAGCCGAAAATATAATGCGTGACAAAAATGAGGTGAGATTTACCCCACGCGTGTGCTAACGTTACAAAAATAGGTGCGTGTGCTTACGGTTAAGTTAATTATGCCCTAAACGACGCCCGGTAACATGCGCCAATTGTCTGTAGGCTCAAGTATATAATTTATCCGTACCAAATACGCCAATTGTCAATAGACTCGTTTACGTAATTTATCTCCTTAATTAATGCATATTTTACAAAGGACACCTACTTTCCAATTTTCCTGATTTTTTTATCAATGGTCACAGCTAGATGTAAATATGTTAGTCATTATCATGGTATTTTAGTTTGACCTACGAAATATTGTAATAAATATCAAATATTAGTAATATTTCTGATATTATTTACAGGTGTATTGTATAATATTTTCAATCACTTTTGATCATTTTTCTGCATTCAGTCGTTTTCAGACTTTTTTAAATTTTAAATTCCCATTAAGTCCCAAAAACAGAAATTTTCCTTTTTTATAGTTTTTTCGCAGTTTTAATTCATTTCTTATGACTTTTTCTTACCCTAGCTTTTTGTGTGATTGAGGGGTTGACCTATGATACTGCATAGTTCCTTAAACCAGAGGAGCGTAGGTACGTAGCAGTAAAATTCAAAAGATCACACTATGTATAAAACTTAGGCTGAGGACTAGTCTGGCGGCCAGTCCTGAGTAAAGTATAGGTCAATATCCCAGTATCGGTATTAGCAATAAGTATGGGGTCATCAGAGCTCTTGAAATACACTGGTGAACCAATGTTTCTGTTTCTTCTTGATTGGGGTAATTGGTTGGGCTGGTTGATTGAGGTTATTGGTTGGTTAGTTGGGGCGGTGGTTTGGTTAGTTGAAGTTGGTTTATTAAGTTCCTGAAAGGATCCGAAAAAGGTGTGAAATGATATAAAAATCTGGTAGAACCAGAGAAAAAAGTAAAGCTCGATCTAAAAAAGTTACAGTAAAAAATTGTCAAATAGTTTCAGTTTAAAAAAGTAAGTAGTGCGCGTAGAAAAGTAATGGGACCAGATTATCTGTAAAGCTCATGAAATTACCCAAATTTTTGTTGATAGCTGAAAATGTGGACTGAGCTTTATTGGTGCCTTATATTCAGAATCATATTATCCACTCAAAATGAATACTTGGTATACTAAACAGAATGTGTAGTTATGTGCTAAAAAATTTCTGTCAGGCCCAGAATTGTGGAAATGATTGCATCAAGTCAAGATAAACTCCACAAAGCTAAAAGAATGTAAACCATGAAATAATATTTTAAGTATGACATTAGTATAGTCAAGTTGTTAAGGAATTGTTGTTATTAACATTTGTGACATAACACATCTAACGTAATAATTTTTATTTCATGTAATTACTGTGAAAAGGGAACCTTATGTCAATGAACTTAAGCCAGACAAGTAATTAGCATATGGTTGAATCGTACATGCTTAGGGCTTTGGGCTTACTGTGGGCTTTGATCTTCCAGGCTTATCAGTGACCCCTGAAATGGAATTTGGTGCATACTTCGTATTGAACGATCTCTCATGTTCTCAATACCTCTCATTTCCAAATCAACCTCTAACCTATTCTTAAGAACCGAAATTTTTAAACTGGTTATGAATGATTGGAATTCAGAATGAGTTAAACATGCCTTTACTTCCCTGATTGATTTTAAGGCATCAGTAAAGCTCAGTCCACATTTTCAGCTATCAACAAAAATTTGGGTAATTTCATGAGCTTTACAGATAATCTTGTTCTATTACTTTTCTATGCACACTACTTACTTTTTTAAACTGAAACTATTTGACAATTTTTTTTACTGTAACTTTTTTAGATCGAGCTTTACTTTTTTCTCTGGTTCCACCAGTTTATTATATCATTACATAAAAATCGCGACTAATCTTTTCTAAATTTTTGTAAATGGAAACCGAAAAAAATAATTGCAGCATGTTATATTACAATCTAATTAATTATGGTCTCAATTTTTTTTTCAAACAAAGACGATATTTGAAAACTATCGGCAAGAATTGGTTATTCTAAATTCCGATGGTGAAGTTATGACAACTTTGGAGTTTATTTCAGAGCTATTCAAAGAAACTGACGTGTGTCATTTTAATATTTTTCTGCCTATCTATGCTTTCGAATCACTGTTTTTACAAATGAATAATATCAAATCTCAAGCTGAAAGCACTTATCAGACAAACCCGGTTTAGTTTGCATTAAAATTAACTTGATATTAAGATGCAACAATAGAAATCAAATTACATTGCATTATTTTTTTAAATAAATTTTAAAACATATTTGTTTCCATAATTATTATAGTGTATAATACCAACATGTATGTTCCTCACATTTTTTAAATCATAATAGAAAATTTTAAGTTATTTTGAGCCATTATTTTCCCACCTGCTAAATTTGTTTTTTAGTTGGCACGGCATGGTCACGTAAAATACTTTTTGATCAAATTTGGCACGCGGCAATAAAAAGGTTCGCCAACCCTGCCCTATTGATTCAAGTCATCCAAAATTTGACTATTCTTAATCTTTGATCTGTAATTTTGATGCTATAGCTTATCATTCACATTTAAAATAAATTTAAGTCCTTATTTAGATGCAAAGCATACGGTATGAAAAGTGTGGACACACGTTAATTGTAATGTGTGAATATTGCATTCTAAATTTTACTTTGTAATACAATTTTTTTCATTATTTCATTTCATGAGATTATCCCGTATTTTCATACTTTTGTCTACACGCTATTGACTCAAGGCATCCAAAATTTGTTTAACTTTAAACTTTTTCCTTTAATTTTATAGATATCACTTATCATTCATATTTAAAATAAATTTAAGTCATTATTTAGATGCAACGCATAAAACATGAAAAATTGTGAACTGTGAATATTGAAAGGGAATTTTTACATTCTAATACAATTTTATGAGATTATCCCTTATTGTCATTCACTTATCTAGAGTACTTTATAAAAAGTTTATTATCTTTACAACGTTAAAGCTTTTCCTGTCGAGAGCGTCAAAATTTCACAATATTGAATGCATAGGGTTTCTCTTATGACGTTATCCATTTCCTACAACACGCACGTCAATAAATACTTTATCAGAATATTATATCGCAAAATAAGACATCTTTCTGTAAAATATGTGAAAATTTATTTTTGGATCCGATTTATCTCTAACGTTCTTATCAAAGTATGATGTATAACTCGGCAAGTATTACTCAAATTGAAATATTTTCAGAAATTATAATATATTGTTTATCCAAAAACTAGAAAAATATAATAATTTTATTATATATAAAATGTCTTAAGTGAAAAACATGTCCTTTTTTTAAAGTGTATTTTGTAGGTGTATTTTTTAACCCTCCGACTGTCTTGGAAAAGGGCAAAACTGTAATGTTGTTTTCTCAGCATTTTGTTTTAAATGCTAAAAAAAATGATTCTTTGAACATTTTATAAAAAAACTTAATAACGAATAGGAATGCAATCCTTGGAAGTATTAATCATTGTTGAATGTACTAAAAATACATTAAATCAATAGAATTATATTACTTTAAATATTGCTTGTATTGCAGTGAAACCTGGAGCTTAGTGAACGTATTAACACGGGCTTGTCAGTGAGGGTGTTAAAGTGTATTTTTTTTATAAAAGTGTCCTTTTTAAAGGGATAGTCTCGGGCTCCTTTTGCCTCGGTAGATTTTTATCCTCGTTAGGTACTAATGGAATATTTTCTTTCTTTTTTTTTCTTTTTTTATTTCTCGTAATTTTTTTTTAATTTAAATTTTTATCTTACATATTTTTTAGTCTTTAACTTTAACTTTAACTTTTTGTTCATTTTTTTATTTTTTATTTTAATTAAAGTATTTTTTTATATAAAAAAAAACTCAAACTAAACATAAAAATAGGTTATATAAGCATACAAATCATAAAAATGGTTATAGAAGCAACAAAAGCTAGTAAAAAAAATCTTGTGATTACCTTACGATATGTACAATAAACTGTTAAAATTTCAAAAAGATCTATCATGCAGTTTTCTTACAAAAAAATCATAAAAAGTACTTGTTTTTGGCTCCTAATGTAGAAGGTTCCCTTAATGGCAAGATCAAACAGTTATTTTCAAAATTTGGTGTTAAAATAATAAAAAAAAATTAAATTATTCTATTTTTAAATTTTAAAAATAATGAATAATTTAAAATGTTCCGTGCGCATTTCTTTTAGAGAAAGTGTGACATTTGTATATGCCTTGTATCCTATAAGACTTTACAAAAATCTATAATAAAAAAAAAAAAGAAACCTTTTCTAAAAGCAATTTTTTTTTTTGCGCCAAGACCTGTATAAGAAACAAGTACGACACATTATTTACGAATCATCAGGGAATATATAAGACATTTATTGTGTATAATGATGGACTTAACTTGTCACACATATATGCAAGCTTAGATAGTCATATTTTAATGATAGCCTCATCATTCTTATTTTAAAATATATTTAACTAATTACTTAGATTTGAAGCATACACTATGCATTATTTAAAAATAGCTCTGTCAAACCCATGTATCTATTATGGTTCTTTATGTTCACATTCTAATAAAATTTCTCTCTCGCTTCATTTTATGGGAAGATCGATAGTTTCTTACTCTCATGTCTTATCTAAGATACGCTACATATTTTTATTATCTTTACAACCTTAAATTTTCTTCTTTCGACATCAACCTTACTTTAAGGATTTATGACATTGAGTTTGTTTAGAATATCATATTTAATAGATACCCTCATCGTTCTAATTTTGAAATATGCTTAACTAATTACTTAGATTTGAAGCATACACTACGCATTCTATAAAAATAGCTCTGTGAAATTCAGGTGTCTATTATGATTTTTTATGTTCACATTCTAATAAAATTTCTCTCTCGCTTCATTTTATGGGAAGATCGATAGTTTCTTACTCTCATGTCTTATCTAAGATACGCTACATATTTTTATTATCTTTACAACCTTAAATTTTCTTCTTTCGACATCAACCTTACTTTAAGGATTTATGACATTGAGTTTGTTTAGAATATCATATTTAATAGATACCCTCATCGTTCTAATTTTGAAATATGCTTAACTAATTACTTAGATTTGAAGCATACACTATGCATTATTTAAAAATAGCTCTGTCAAACCCAGGTATCTATTATGGTTCTTTATGTTCACATTCTAATAAAATTTCTCTCTCGCTTCATTTTATGGGAAGATCGATAGTTTCTTACTCTCATGTCTTATCTAAGATACGCTACATATTTTTATTATCTTTACAACCTTAAATTTTCTTCTTTCGACATCAACCTTACTTTAAGGATTTATGACATTGAGTTTGTTTAGAATATCATATTTAATAGATACCCTCATCGTTCTAATTTTGAAATATGCTTAACTAATTACTTAGATTTGAAGCATACACTATGCATTATTTAAAAATAGCTCTGTCAAACCCAGGTATCTATTATGGTTCTTTATGTTCACATTCTAATAAAATTTCTCTCTCGCTTCATTTTATGGGAAGATCGATAGTTTCTTACTCTCATGTCTTATCTAAGATACGCTACATATTTTTATTATCTTTACAACCTTAAATTTTCTTCTTTCGACATCAACCTTACTTTAAGGATTTATGACATTGAGTTTGTTTAGAATATCATATTTAATAGATACCCTCATCGTTCTAATTTTGAAATATGCTTAACTAATTACTTAGATTTGAAGCATACACTACGCATTCTATAAAAATAGCTCTGTGAAATTCAGGTGTCTATTATGATTTTTTATGTTCACATTCTAATAAAATTTCTCTCTCGCTTCATTTTATGGGAAGATCGATAGTTTCTTACTCTCATGTCTTATCTATGATACGCTACATATTTTTATTATCTTTACAACCTTAAAATTTCTTCTCTCGACAGCAACCTTACTTTAAGGATTTACGACATTGAGTTAGTTTAGATAATCAAATTTAATAGATACCACATCGTTCTAATTTTGAGATATGTTTAACTAATTACTTAGATTTGAAGAATACACTACGCATTATGTAAAAATAGCTCTGACAAATTCATGTGTCTATTATGATTCTTTATGTTCACAATCTAATAAAACTTCTCTCCCGCTTCATTTTATGAGACGATCGATAGTTTCTTACTCTCATGTCTTATCTATGATACGCTACATATTTTTATTATCTTTACAACCTTAAAATTTCTTCTCCCGACAGCAACCTTACTTTAAGGATTTACGACATTGAGTTAGTTTAGATAATCAAATTTAATAGATACCCACATCGTTCTAATTTTGAGATATGTTTAACTAATTACTTAGATTTGAAGAACACACTACGCATTATGTAAAAATAGCTCTGACAAATTCATGTGTGTATTATGATTCTTTATGTTCACATTCTAATAAAATTTCTCTCCCGCTTCATTTTATGAGACGATCGATAATTTCTTACTCTCATGTCTTATCTATGATACGCTACATATTTTTATTATCTTTACAACCTTAAATTTTCTTCTTTCGACAGCAACCTTACTTTAAGGATTTATGACATTGAGTTTGTTTAGATTATCATATTTAATAGATACCCTCATCGTTCTAATTTTGAAATATGCTTAATTACTTAGATTTGAAGCATACACTACGCATTATATAAAAATAGCTCTGTCAAATTCAGGTGCCTATTATGATTCTTTATGTTCACATTCTAATAAAATTTCTCTCTCGCTTCATTTTATGAGACGATCGATAGTTTCTTACTCTCATGTCTTATCTATGATACGCTACATATTTTTATTATCTTTACAACCTTAAAATTTCTTCTCCCGACAGCAACCTTACTTTAAGGATTTACGACATTGAGTTAGTTTAGATAATCAAATTTATTAGATACCCACATCGTTCTAATTTTGAGATATGTTTAACTAATTACTTAGATTTGAAGAATACACTACGCATTATGTAAAAATAGCTCTGACAAATTCAGGTGCTTATTATGATTCTTTATGTTCACATTCTAATAAAATTTCTCTCTCGCTTCATTTTATGGGACGATCGATAGTTTCTTACTCTCATGTCTTATCTATGATACGCTACATATTTTTATTATCTTTACAACCTTAAAATTTCTTCTCTCGTCAGCAACCTTACTTTAAGGATTTACGACATTGAGTTAGTTTAGATAATCAAATTTAATAGATACCCACATCGTTCTAATTTTGAGATATGTTTAACTAATTACTTAGATTTGAAGAATACACTACGCATTATGTAAAAATAGCTCTGAAAAATCCATGTGTCTATTATGATTCTTTATGTTCACATTCTAATAAAATTTCTCTCCCGCTTCATTTTATGAGACGATCGATAGTTTCTTACTCTCATGTCTTATCTAAGATACGCTACATATTTTTATTATCTTTACAACCTTAAATTTTCTTCTTTCGACATCAACCTTACTTTAAGGATTTATGACATTGAGTTTGTTTAGAATATCATATTTAATAGATACCCTCATCGTTCTAATTTTGAAATATGCTTAACTAATTACTTAGATTTGAAGCATACACTACGCATTCTATAAAAATAGCTCTGTGAAATTCAGGTGACTATTATGATTTTTTATGTTCACATTCTAATAAAATTTCTCTCTCGCTTCATTTTATGGGAAGATCGATAGTTTCTTAGTCTCATGTCTTATCTAAGATACGCTACATATTTTTATTATCTTTACAACCTTAAATTTTCTTCTTTCGACATCAACCTTACTTTAAGGATTTATGACATTGAGTTTGTTTAGAATATCATATTTAATAGATACCCTCATCGTTCTAATTTTGAAATATGCTTAACTAATTACTTAGATTTGAAGCATACACTATGCATTATTTAAAAATAGCTCTGTCAAACCCAGGTATCTATTATGGTTCTTTATGTTCACATTCTAATAAAATTTCTCTCTCGCTTCATTTTATGGGAAGATCGATAGTTTCTTACTCTCATGTCTTATCTAAGATACGCTACATATTTTTATTATCTTTACAACCTTAAATTTTCTTCTTTCGACATCAACCTTACTTTAAGGATTTATGACATTGAGTTTGTTTAGAATATCATATTTAATAGATACCCTCATCGTTCTAATTTTGAAATATGCTTAACTAATTACTTAGATTTGAAGCATACACTATGCATTATTTAAAAATAGCTCTGTCAAACCCAGGTATCTATTATGGTTCTTTATGTTCACATTCTAATAAAATTTCTCTCTCGCTTCATTTTATGGGAAGATCGATAGTTTCTTACTCTCATGTCTTATCTAAGATACGCTACATATTTTTATTATCTTTACAACCTTAAATTTTCTTCTTTCGACATCAACCTTACTTTAAGGATTTATGACATTGAGTTTGTTTAGAATATCATATTTAATAGATACCCTCATCGTTCTAATTTTGAAATATGCTTAACTAATTACTTAGATTTGAAGCATACACTACGCATTCTATAAAAATAGCTCTGTGAAATTCAGGTGTCTATTATGATTTTTTATGTTCACATTCTAATAAAATTTCTCTCTCGCTTCATTTTATGGGAAGATCGATAGTTTCTTACTCTCATGTCTTATCTATGATACGCTACATATTTTTATTATCTTTACAACCTTAAAATTTCTTCTCTCGACAGCAACCTTACTTTAAGGATTTACGACATTGAGTTAGTTTAGATAATCAAATTTAATAGATACCACATCGTTCTAATTTTGAGATATGTTTAACTAATTACTTAGATTTGAAGAATACACTACGCATTATGTAAAAATAGCTCTGACAAATTCATGTGTCTATTATGATTCTTTATGTTCACAATCTAATAAAACTTCTCTCCCGCTTCATTTTATGAGACGATCGATAGTTTCTTACTCTCATGTCTTATCTATGATACGCTACATATTTTTATTATCTTTACAACCTTAAAATTTCTTCTCCCGACAGCAACCTTACTTTAAGGATTTACGACATTGAGTTAGTTTAGATAATCAAATTTAATAGATACCCACATCGTTCTAATTTTGAGATATGTTTAACTAATTACTTAGATTTGAAGAACACACTACGCATTATGTAAAAATAGCTCTGACAAATTCATGTGTGTATTATGATTCTTTATGTTCACATTCTAATAAAATTTCTCTCCCGCTTCATTTTATGAGACGATCGATAATTTCTTACTCTCATGTCTTATCTATGATACGCTACATATTTTTATTATCTTTACAACCTTAAATTTTCTTCTTTCGACAGCAACCTTACTTTAAGGATTTATGACATTGAGTTTGTTTAGATTATCATATTTAATAGATACCCTCATCGTTCTAATTTTGAAATATGCTTAATTACTTAGATTTGAAGCATACACTACGCATTATATAAAAATAGCTCTGTCAAATTCAGGTGCCTATTATGATTCTTTATGTTCACATTCTAATAAAATTTCTCTCTCGCTTCATTTTATGAGACGATCGATAGTTTCTTACTCTCATGTCTTATCTATGATACGCTACATATTTTTATTATCTTTACAACCTTAAAATTTCTTCTCCCGACAGCAACCTTACTTTAAGGATTTACGACATTGAGTTAGTTTAGATAATCAAATTTATTAGATACCCACATCGTTCTAATTTTGAGATATGTTTAACTAATTACTTAGATTTGAAGAATACACTACGCATTATGTAAAAATAGCTCTGACAAATTCAGGTGCTTATTATGATTCTTTATGTTCACATTCTAATAAAATTTCTCTCTCGCTTCATTTTATGGGACGATCGATAGTTTCTTACTCTCATGTCTTATCTATGATACGCTACATATTTTTATTATCTTTACAACCTTAAAATTTCTTCTCTCGACAGCAACCTTACTTTAAGGATTTACGACATTGAGTTAGTTTAGATAATCAAATTTAATAGATACCCACATCGTTCTAATTTTGAGATATGTTTAACTAATTACTTAGATTTGAAGAATACACTACGCATTATGTAAAAATAGCTCTGAAAAATCCATGTGTCTATTATGATTCTTTATGTTCACATTCTAATAAAATTTCTCTCCCGCTTCATTTTATGAGACGATCGATAGTTTCTTACTCTCATGTCTTATCTATGATACGCTACATATTTTTATTATCTTTACAACCTTAAAATTTCTTCTCTCGTCAGCAACCTTACTTTAAGGATTTACGACATTGAGTTAGTTTAGATAATCAAATTTAATAGATACCCACATCGTTCTAATTTTGAGATATGTTTAACTAATTAGTTAGATTTGAAGAATACACTACGCATTATGTAAAAATAGCTCTGAAAAATCCATGTGTCTATTATGATTCTTTATGTTCACATTCTAATAAAATTTCTCTCCCGCTTCATTTTATGAGACGATCGATAGTTTCTTACTCTCATGTCTTATCTATGATACGCTACATATTTTTATTATCTTTACAACCTTAAAATTTCTTCTCTCGTCAGCAACCTTACTTTAAGGATTTACGACATTGAGTTAGTTTAGATAATCAAATTTAATAGATACCCACATCGTTCTAATTTTGAGATATGTTTAACTAATTACTTAGATTTGAAGAATACACTACGCATTATGTAAAAATAGCTCTGAAAAATCCATGTGTCTATTATGATTCTTTATGGTCACATTCTAATAAAATTTCTCTCCCGCTTCATTTTATGAGACGATCGATAGTTTCTTACTCTCATGTCTTATCTATGATACGCTACATATTTTTATTATCTTTACAACCTTAAAATTTCTTCTCTCGTCAGCAACCTTACTTTAAGGATTTACGACATTGAGTTAGTTTAGATAATCAAATTTAATAGATACCCACATCGTTCTAATTTTGAGATATGTTTAACTAATTAGTTAGATTTGAAGAATACACTACGCATTATGTAAAAATAGCTCTGAAAAATCCATGTGTCTATTATGATTCTTTATGTTCACATTCTAATAAAATTTCTCTCCCGCTTCATTTTATGAGACGATCGATAGTTTCTTACTCTCATGTCTTATCTATGATACGCTACATATTTTTATTATCTTTACAACCTTAAAATTTCTTCTCTCGTCAGCAACCTTACTTTAAGGATTTACGACATTGAGTTAGTTTAGATAATCAAATTTAATAGATACCCACATCGTTCTAATTTTGAGATATGTTTAACTAATTACTTAGATTTGAAGAATACACTACGCATTATGTAAAAATAGCTCTGAAAAATCCATGTGTCTATTATGATTCTTTATGTTCACATTCTAATAAAATTTCTCTCCCGCTTCATTTTATGAGACGATCGATAGTTTCTTACTCTCATGTCTTATCTATGATACGCTACATATTTTTATTATCTTTACAACCTTAAAATTTCTTCTCTCGTCAGCAACCTTACTTTAAGGATTTACGACATTGAGTTAGTTTAGATAATCAAATTTAATAGATACCCACATCGTTCTAATTTTGAGATATGTTTAACTAATTACTTAGATTTGAAGAATACACTACGCATTATGTAAAAATAGCTCTGAAAAATCCATGTGTCTATTATGATTCTTTATGTTCACATTCTAATAAAATTTCTCTCCCGCTTCATTTTATGAGACGATCGATAGTTTCTTACTCTCATGTCTTATCTATGATACGCTACATATTTTTATTATCTTTACAACCTTAAAATTTCTTCTCTCGTCAGCAACCTTACTTTAAGGATTTACGACATTGAGTTAGTTTAGATAATCAAATTTAATAGATACCCACATCGTTCTAATTTTGAGATATGTTTAACTAATTAGTTAGATTTGAAGCATACACTACGCATTATGTAAAAATAGCTCTGTCAAATTCAGGTGCCTATTATGTTTCTTTATGTTCACATTCTAATAAAATTTCTCTCTCGCTTCATTTTATGAGACGATCGATAGTTTCTTACGCTTACATCTTATCTATGATACGCTATATATTTTTATTATCTTTACAACCTTCAATTTTCTTCTCGCGACAGCAACCTTATTTTAAGGATTTATGACATTCAAGGCGGAGGATTCGTGTCTGACATTATCTATTTTTTTCAACATGGACGTCTACAAGGGCGTGATAAGAAATTTATACAACAAAATACCTTTCTGTAAAAGATGAGAATTTGTTTTTTTAACACGGGAGTAGTCGCGTCTTTTTTCAGAATGTTATTGGTCAGGCTCGGTCTATCTGTCCCCGACCCTCCTGTATACAGAAATGTAAAATAAGAAATATTTTTTCACTTAATATTCGAATATTACATTTCGATAAAGTTATAAATTTGTAATTTAATTAAATTATAAACTTTATTAATGAGATTTGGAATAATGGGCAAAAGTAACAAGTAAAAATTAAATTTAAAGAATCAGAAAACTCGACTGCGTAAAAAGCGAAATAATTAATTATTTCTCATCAATGTGAAAATATTTTTTATATTACTTACCTAATTTTATTTACTTGTATTGATGACTTTTAAGTGCTTAATTGTTAGTTCCTATCTATAAACACTGTTGTGATGAAGTCTATAGATTATGAAGGTTAGAGTTGCAGTAAAGCTAGAGATCCTACCTACACAACTTCCAGGTCGTGTAATATTTAAACGGAGCTTCTGACTGTAAAACAGCCAATGAAAGATCATCTTCATTTTGAAAGACCTATCCAATGATAGGCCACTCAATAGGGTGCGTAAAAAAAATGTTTTCGTTTCTAACGTCATTTTGTATTTTACGGCCGCCCTTTTCAATTTATAAAAACAAAACCTATTCTATAACCATCGGACGTTTAAGACGAATCAATAGAGACCTCATTCATTAAAATCCATCCAGCCGTTGGGATGTTTTGAGGGTATAAAGAATCCACATACTCAGATACGCGTGAAACACATAACCCTTCTTGGCAGTTGTGTAAAAATGAACTGACATTAAGGATCATTACGTCGACTTTTCCACCAATTTCAATTTTGCTTTTAAAAATCAACCTGAAGGAAAAACAGAGATGTATTTTTACTTCACTATGGTGGTTAAAAAACATTTAAAGTCACATACATGGAAGTTCTCTATTGTATTTGTAAGGGGATATGAGTTAGGAGATGATAATTTATATGGGCGGCAAAAAGACCGACACGCACCGAGTTAATTCAATAATACAATATATCATCTTTCTATTAGGCCTACTGGGAAATTCTGTCCTATAATGTTATTTTACGCCTACTTTTTTAAATTCAAATTTCTTCATTGGCACTACTTTTCAGGTGCGTTCGTAATTATATAAATACGTAGCACTTATAGTCGTCGTTCAGTCTGTCCGTCTGTCTGTCTGCCTGTCCTCCGCCCGCATATAACAGAGCAAAAACTACCCAACCAAATGGTCTATATATAATTGTTGCAAAATTTTGTCCAGTCATTTCAAATTTATGAAAATCGAATATAAAGTTTAATGACAAGGACAGTCAAAAGTTTTCCGTTATATTAGGGCTAATGGGAAAAAATTATTTCAAGTGCATTTTAATGATGTTACGGCTTTTCGAACAGAATGAAATTGATAGGAACTTATGAAGTGCTCTAAAATATACATTCAGTATGATATTCGGTGCAAAAAATATTTATAAAACAAGTTGTAATAAGAACGCACCTCATTTGCCACATTTGACGTGCAATTTCCAACTTGTTTGAAATGGCAAAATTCCAATCGTTTCACATTTCATATTAAGGTGACTTCAACGGGAATTTTACCATTTCAAAAAAGTGGTACCAATGAACAAATCTGAATTTTAAAAAAGTAGGCGGGAAATAACATTATCGGACAGAACTTTTCGGTAGACCTAATACACTAAATGGCAAAGTTGACCGGCCACTTGCGATTTTAGACGTTTTGTTAAATATCTAGAAAAATACATAAGGAATTATCTTGAAACTCCAGGTATGTAAACAGTATAGCATAGATCATATATTTCCGCGAAGATTATCTCTCGAAACCCCACAGGGGATCGTCAACAAATTGATAAAATACGAATATCTTTTGTATAACCCTGTAAAAACTAATGTAGCAAAAGCTGTCAAACTGGAGATTATGATTAAGTGGCTTATTGTAATAAACTGTGTTTATTTTTATGAGGATAGCATGTATACTCGTAGAGAAATTAAGATTTTTATAAAAACATTTTTATTTATAATTTGCAGAGTTCTTAATATAAAAAAAAGTTCTTTTCAGAAAATATGACAAACAACATTGTACACAATACCCTGCAATCGGAATTAAAAAATAATAAAAATTGGATGAAAAATGAGCAGGTTTAATAATAAATGTTTCACTGCTCATGCGCGAATGCCATTAAAATATAATGTGAATAATGTATTAGCTAATTATATAGAGGAACATTTGTGAAAGTCTCAAAATCATAGCTTGAAAATTCTGAAAATTATCTTCCATAGAATAAGCTCGAAATCCGTTGTTTTCAAAATAAAGCAAAAAGATGAGGGGTTGTATCAAATATACAGTGGAACCCGGTTAAGACGCTCACGGTTAATACACGATCCCGCTTAATACGCGGATTTTTTCCGATCCCTTGAACATCGCCTATAAGGCTAATGCAAAAATATCACGTTTAAAACGCGAACGGTTAATACGCGATCCCGCTTAATACGCGAGAGATTTCTGGTCCTTTAAGGCAAAAAATCACGCTTAAGACGCGAATTCATTGATCAAGATGCAAATTCCTTGTCTGCTTTCCAGTATTGACAATTTATCAGATTTTTTATATTAAATTGAAAAACAGCGACTTCAAATAGTAATATTTACTTTATTAAATAACAGATTAACTAAGGCGAACATTACTAATCGGAAATAGCGGTAGATATTTGAATTTTAAAAAACCCGCTAAATTAGAAACACTGGAATTCTTTGATCCCGCGTCCTAACTTTCTGTGTTTTTCGCTTCGTGTATGTTTTCACCGTATAGAAAGACGAATTCAGGGTACTCAGATATGTCATAAAATTAGGATTAAAGATGATTATACCTATTGTTAGTGAGGTTTTAAATGTAAGTTACATACCTAATGTGTTTTATAATGCATATTAAAGGTAAATAAAAATAATTAAATTCAAAAAACCCGATTGCGTAAAAAGCGAACTAATTAATTATTTCTCATCAATGTGAAGCTATTTTTTAGATCACTTACCTATTTTTTTATTTACTTGTATTGATTACTTTTAAGTTGTGTTTAATTGTTAGTTCCTATCTATAAACACTGTTTTGATGAGGCCTATAGATGTCTATGAAGGTTAGAGTTGCAGTAAAGCTAGAGATCCTACCTACACAACTTCGAGGTTGTGTAATATTTAAACGGAGCTTCTGACTGTAAAATAGTCAATGAAACATCGTCTTCATTTTGAAAGACCTATCCAATGTTATGTCACCCAATATGAAGCGTAATTTTTTTTTGTCTCTACCGCCATTTTTTATTTTATAAAAACAAAATCTAGCATATAACCATCGGACGGTTAAGACGAATTGATAGAGACCTCATTCATTAAAATCCATCCAGCCGTTCGGATGTTTCGAGGGTATAAAGAAATCCACTTACCCAGATATACGCGTGAAACACATAACCTTTCTTGGCAGTCGGGTAAGAAAAAAGAAACTCGTAAAGATTAAATAAATACGACTGAGGTTGTTTAATTCTTTTATGTTTTCTTTTCTTTTTGCTATGCTAACAATATTTTTTACAAAAAGATTAATAAGGATAATTTTCTTTTATAATGAAAAGGATAGATTATAATGGTCATTATCACAAGTACTAAATATGATTTTAACAACTGGGTTGTGCTTTCAAAAGTTTAATATTTTAAATTTTTTACATCTGCTAAAAAAAAAAAAAAAAAAAAAAAAGGCTAGCTTGAAATTAATTTTTTTTTTTGGTTGTAAATTAGTCTAGCTTGAAATTATTATTTTTTTTTTGGTTGTAACGTATTAATCTACATTAAAGCCGTTTAAATTCATTTATCTTTTCAGCAGTTATTCTTAGTCGCTCCTAAAAAAAATAATAATGAGTTAAAGTTTAATACAATCAAATTTCAATCTAAATATACCTAAAAGATAAAATTTTCAACCGTAAACACCTAACCGAAAGCCCTACAGTTCATTTAGACGATTAGATGTGTAAATAAGCACAGTTTCTGCAACATTAAACAAATCACGTTTAATACGCGATCCCGCTTAATACGCGACCTCTGTCCACTCCCTTGAAACGCGTCTTAACCGGGTTCCACTGTATGTTGATTAGTGACGAGATAGCGTACACAATATTGCACGTACATTTGGAAACAACCCATCATTTTTTTGCTTTCTTTTTTGAACAACGGATTTCGAGCTTATTCTATCGACGATAATTTTCAGAATTTTCAAGCTATGATTTTAGGACTATCACGGAAGTTGCTCTATATACTCAGCTAATACAATATGCACATTATATTTTGATTGCATTCGCGCATGCACACTGAAACATTGTTTAGTAAACCTACTCATTTTTCCTCCAATATTTTTATTTTTTAATTCTAATTGCAGGTTATTGTGTACAATGTTGTTTGTCCTATTTTCTGAAAAGAACTTTTTTTATATTATGAACTCTGCAAATTATAAGCAAAAAACTTGGCGAAATTTCGGATTGTTTCTATAAAAACCTTAATTTCTCTACGAGTATACATTATATCCTCATAAAAATGAGCAAAATTTATTACAATAAGCCACTTAATCATAATCTCCAGTTGAACGCTTTTGCTATATTAGTTTTTACAGGGTTATCCAAAAGATATTCGTTATTTTTCAATTTGTTGACGGTCCCCTATGGTGTTTCGGAAAAAACTCCTCACGGAAATGTATGACCTGTACTATTCTGTTTACACACCTGAAGTTTCAGGTTAATTCCTCATGTATTTTTTCTAGATATTTAACAAAACGTCTAAAATCGCAAGTGGCCGGTCACCTTTGGCCATATAGTGTATAAGAGATGTGAAAATGATTTCCGGAATTTTGTCCAGTTCTAACTCTCTTGTTGAAATTTGATTTATAAATCAACAAGAATCTATTTATATAAAATCCAAGTCTCTGTGTGTCCCTCACGATTCCGGTAGGGCCGCCTCATTGAAATGTGTAATTGTTGAAAAATACTAATGCAGGGTTACCACAGTAGCACCAAATGTTGGCGACAAAAAAAGTTGTCATATATGAAGCCAACTTGGCGATAGCTGACTAATTTTGCGAATTTCCTATTTAAAACCATTAATTTTTCATAAAGGAGATCACCGCAATTTAGTTTAAGCTCCGCTCTTTTAAGGGTTTTTTTTTTCTATGGGGGAGAATTTAAAGCGTAATATACGAAAATGTATATGTTTATATTTTCCTCCCGATGCTACTAATAACATAATCGCCAATAGACGACGCTGAGCTCTTGTCTGAGCTCCAGACTGCGCGATTTTAATGTGCTTTAGATACTTTTCCAGTATAGGCGTATTGGCGAAGAAGGAAATTATTTTCCGGGAACCTATCTACTGACACGCATTTTTTTCGATAATTTATACGATTTATTTAACATATAAAAGACATTATCTAATTTTATACAGAAACAGAAGTAATTTGGACAGAAAAAAACATCAATAATATACATATAAAATACATGGTACTACTTAGTTATCCCGTCGACCAAAAATCTATCACCAAGCTATAAGATTAAATGCCAATAATGGTTGATTGTAAAAACCACATTCATTTGATTTTAAACAAGTTACACGTATTTACGTCATCAAGTGATTTTTATTTCGACGTCTATTCATATTTTTATTAATGTTAAACTAATTCCTTTGTTCTTTCGTTATTCAAACTAAAAATTATGTAAATTTGTATAATTTGGCGATTGGTTTGGCGATTTGTATAATTTGGCGAAATTGGTCGATGGGATAACTAAGTAGTGTCAAAAGCATATTTAAGCAAACAAAAAAGCTTATCAAGTTTGTTTTCATAGCTGTTTATATGATTTGACAACAAATCTCTCTTTTTGATGCCCGAATTATACCAAGCTTTTTTAAAAAACGCCAAAGCCCCAATAGTGGAAAAGCACCAAATTGTCTATTATTTTGCGCTATCTGTGCTATAGTTTGTACTAAATGAAAGGGGGGGGGGCGAAAAGTCTAAGCAATTAAATATTAAAGTTTCTGTAAAACAGTATAAGACTAAAAAATTAAGAATAAAATAAATGCAAAATAAGACTAAACAAGAAAGAAAAATCATGCGTTAAGCGTAGAATATGAAACAATTTCCAACACTTCCAGAATGCTTTAACAAAGCTTTGTTATTTAGGAAAATAAGGTAAATAAGATAACTAAGTAAACATTTTAGAAACCGCATAATTTATTTAATTGATTTCAGTAGTTACCGTCCATAGCCAATAGTACCGTTATTACAAGCCACTATTTTGCTAAAATTTAATTTAAACTAAAACACTCTTAAAACTACTAAAGTCACATTTCCAGATATTATCATCTATAGACGGCTATGAATACAATTTTTTACGTGACTCTTTATATCATTTTATCTATATTCTATAAACATTTCTTAGTAAACTAAATGCAGTTCAGCATAAAGATGCATAACTCCTTTAAAAACCACCATTAAACAATTTACTCTCATGCTCAATAACCCTTACGAATTCTTTTGTGTAGCCCTGTATATGAACTATAGCATTTATACACACTGTATAGTAGGCATAAATATAATGAAACATAAAAGCGCATATCGTAATTAAAAATGCATTTCCAGCAATCATCGCTTATTTACAGTAATTCGCAGAAATGTTTCTTGGCGAGAAAGAAGTTCGGCCACGTATTGTCTCCTATTTACTGTTTCATACTCACAAGCAATTTTTTCCAGGTGTATACAATTTATTTGGTACTACTTAGTTATCCCGTCGACCAAAAATCTATTGCCAAACTATAAGATTAAATGCCAATAATGGTTAATCGGAAATGTCACATTCACTTGGCTTTAAACAAGTTATAAGTGTTTAAGTCATCAAGGGATTTTTGTTTCGACATTTTACTTGTAACTTTATTAGCAAATCCCGAGGCTTTGCTCGCGTAATAGTTGAAATATGCCAAGTTATATTTGCATGACTATTTTTCAATTCCTACTATTAGCTCAAACTCTCCCTATATTTATTTATATATTTATATATTTATCTTGTTCAAATTTTCAATCGTTAATAAAATACTCATTATTCATCCTATCAAGTTGAAATAAATTTTTTTAAACTTGTACTGGATGACAATGGATGTTAATACAGTTTTTTCAAATATTAATTAATTAATTAAATTTTAATTAATTAATTTTAGTTTTGCATGGGAAACAAAATGGCGGCCATTGGTTGTTGAAGATCAATTAAAGTATTTTCAATAAGGGGTTACCATAGGGGGGACCCTGTTCTGTCGTCCAATACCGCCAAGTTTGTCGCCAACTTGGCGATATATCGCCAAATTTGGCGGCCAAAATGAGTTGCCAAAAGTGACGCCAACTTCGCGATATCTGTAATATTTCGCCAAATTCCCATAGAGTTCCATTGTAAACCTATTTGCTTATAGAAAATCAACAAATTCAGATATTTTAATGCAACAAAAACTAATATTAGCTTGATTATATTAAATTTTTCTTTGATAGTCTAAGTAGGAATTGACTTTAAAAACAAAATTTTTATATTACTTGTTTATTAGAAGTACACTTTTTGGAATAATTCAAAAATTACAAATTAAGCCACAGCTTGTCTAAACTTCATTATAAAAGAGCAATAGACAGAAATGAGATTTTAATTAATAAGATGAACTAAAACTAATTCCAACTAAATGATAATTTAGAAAATATTTTTAGACTTTTATGCTCGTTTCATACGCTCATTTCTGTGTTCATTTGAAGTTTTGAGGTTTTTAGAAACCATCTTAACATCTTTAAATCTTAAAATTAACAATCATGTAAAATTCCAAGCTTCTTGTCTAACAGTCTACCAACCCTCTGGTGTTAGTGGCCCCAACATAAAATGCGGAAACAGAGTTGAAATACAATGTCTCGAAAAATGTTGAAACAGAGACTGTCACCATTAATTTGCCAATATTAACCTTGAAATCGGTTGGCATTTCTTAATATTCTATAGAAAACGGAATTTAGATGTTTTTAAGGCTTTCTTGTTGTTCCTGCCAACTACGTGGTAGTGACACAGGCATAAAATATAGCCCGAATAGGATCAGGGACTATCACTCTTGATTCGCAACCAATAACGTCTGTAATCGGTTTATTATTTCCTGAGATTCCATAGAAATCGTAATTTAGGACTCTTTTAGAATGCTCTTCGTTCCTCCCTTTCGCTTCACCCCTTTTTAATTTCGAATTTATTTTCGACAGTTCTTAGAGAACATTTATATTTTATAAGTAACTGCAATGCTGCATTTAAAGTTTCTAGCCTCTTCAGTACTGCTGAAATCGCAATTTAGAAAGTTTTTTGCTCCTGCAGGCCTCTAGGGGTTGTAGCACGGACAAAAAATATAGCTTATGTTTGAGCAGGTTCTATCGCCATAAATTTGCAACCATTATGTTTGAAATCGGTTTCGTATTTCATACGATTGCATAAAAATCGTAATTTAGAACGCTTATAGAACGCTTTTAGCTCACTTCATTATTTTAAATTTGGAATTTTATTTCGACAATTCTAAGAAAGCATTTTCACCTTTGAAGCAATTACCATTCAAAATTTAAAATGTTAGACCCCCTGAGTAACACAAAAACACAATTCAGAATATTATTTTTTGCTCCTGTAACCCCCAGGTTGTAGTGAATAATAACGTAAAATATAGGCTACGTTGGAGCGGGGACTGTCACCATCAATTTGAAATCATTACTTCTGAAATCGGTTAAAATTTACTGAGATTGCGTAAAAATCGCTATTTAGAACGTTTTTAGAACGCTTATCGTTCATTTTCAACCCTTTTAAATTTCATATTTTTAAGGAACTCTTCTCAGAGAGCATTTACATCTCATAATTAATTACCATGCCAAATTTCAAGTTGCTAGCCCCTTCAGTGTCACAAAAATCACAATTTAGAAAGTTTTTTAAAATGCAACCGCAAGGTGGTAGCGAGGTCGACATGAAATAGATCCTATATTGGAGCAAGGGCTGTCATCATCAATTTCCAACAATTACTTTTGAAATTGGTTGGGTACTTTCTGAGATTGCGTAGAAATCGCAATTTATAACGTGTTTTAGAACATTTTTCGTCCTTTTTCACTTCTTTTAAATTTCGAATTCTTTAGGAAATGTTATTACAGATAATTTATGTCGTATGAGTAACTACAATGCCTAGTTTCAAGTTGCTAACCCCTGCAGTATTACAAAAAAAAAAAAAAAAAAAAAAAAAAAAAACGCAATTTAGATCGTTTTTCTCTCCTTCACCCACTTTGGGGTAGTGGCACCGACATGAAATACAGCCTTTGTTGGAGCGAGGGCTGTCAACATCGTTTTCACACAATTATTAGCCCCCTGGACGGTATGCTATTTCTTTCTCCCAGCTTATTTTGTCTCCAATAAATAACGTTACCTTACAGAAGCTAGCACTAAACAAAGCAGATGCATCATTGTGCGATTAAATGCTTTATAGCAATTTCTTTAATTTCTAAGCATCACACATTTTCAATTTTTATACCGTCGTATAAAGAAAAAAAAAGTACTTTTTAATGCACTTTTTTTTAAAAGTGTATCTCCATTTATTTTTGAAATATTAATTTTAATGTCGTTTTTAGCACCATTTGTTTAATTTTGGCAACTCAAGTAATCCATTTATATAGAAAGTAAAGGGAAAATAGTTGAAAAAATAGGAATTTTATCATTTTGTTGCCATTTTCTCATGGCAACCGTAAGAAAATGTAATTAAAATACGTGCTATTTTGGAAAAATATTTCTGTTAAAACATGAAGCTATTATAAACTATATTTAATTTTAAGTATCTGTAGACGCTTTGAGTTTGACGTCAGTCATGACGTTTTGGTTGGAAACTGACTCCAAAAAACCGGTTGCTATGCGTCATTTCTTTTTAAATATAAATTGTGGAAAAAGTTACCAGTAAATATCAAGTATTAAAACACTTAGATGTGAGATATAGATATAAAATATAGCTGCATCACACAAACAAAACAGAAAATACAACATAGTAACCGTTTGTTTGGAGTCAGTTACCAACTAAAACGTCATGACTGACGCACGACTGAAATCGTCTATATTAATGTTATAAACAAATGAATGCCTATGAATCATTAGATGGCCGTTCTTTTGTCGAGTTTCTTTAATGACGGCATCTTTTTGCTGCATTTGTGTATTTTGCGATAGCGACATCATTATGCATACTTTACTGTAGATGTTTAAGAGTGGATCTTAAATGCGGAATTCTTAAGCCGATGCGAATGACGTCATTTTACATAAAATAAAAATGTGTGCTTTAAGTCTTAAAATCGAAATATGTTTTGTACTATTTATATATATATATATATATATATTTCATCACCGGCAACACTAAATTCTGAAAAAACAGAATTCCTGTTTTGTAGTTTTTTTAAATCGGTTCGGTACTTCCTGAGATTGCGTAGAAATCGCAATTTAGAAATTTTTTTAGAACGCTTTTCGCTCATTTTCACCCCTTTTAAATTTCAATTTTTTAAAAAATGTTCATAGAGATCATTTGTGTCTTATAAATAACTGCCCTGCCTAATTTCAGGATTCTAGTCTTTTCAGTAACACAAAAATCGCAATTTAGACCGTTTTTTGCTTCTACAACCCCTAGGTGGTAGTGACACCGACGTGAAATAGAGCCTACGTTGGAGCAAGTGCTGTCATCATCAATTTCCAACCATTACTTTTGGAATAGGTTGGGTACTTTCTGAGATTGCGTAGAAATTGCCATTTAGAACGTTTTTTTAGACCTGTTTTCGCGCCTTTTCACCCCTTTTAAATTTAGAATTTTTTAAGAAATGTTCTTAGAGATCATTTATATCTTATAAGTAACTATTATTCCAAATTTCATGTTTCTAGGCCCTTCAGTAACACAAAAATAGCATTTTCGAACGATTTCTTGCTCCTGTACACCTTTCGGGGGTTAATGGCACCGACATAAAATGTAGCCTATGTTGGAGCAAGGGTTGTCACCATCATTTTCACACCATCATTTTTGAAATCGGTTTGGCATTTCTTAGATTGCGTAAAAATCACCATTTAAAACGTTTTTTAGAACGCTTTTTGCGCATTTTCACCCCTTTTAAATTTTGAATTTTTTAAGAAATATTCTTGGAGATCATTTATATCTGATAAGTAACTACCATGACAAATTCCATGTATATCTGCGCTCTTCAATAATAACACAAAAATTGCAATTTCGAACGTTCTTTTTTTTTGCTCCTGTACCTCCTTTGAAGGTAGTGGCACCGACATAAAATGTAGCCTATGTTAGAGCAAATGTTGTCACCATCATTTTGACACCATTATTTTTGAAATCAGTTTGGTACTTCCTGAAATTGCGTTAAAATCGCCATTTAGAACGTTTTTTAGAACACTTTTTGCGGATTTTCACCCCTTTTTAATTTCGTTTTTTTTTAAAGAAATGTCCTAAGAGATCATTAGTATTTTGTAAGTTACTACCATTCCAAATTTCATGTTTCTAGGTCCTTCGGTAACACAAAAATCGCATTTTTAGAACGTTTTTTGCTCCTGTACCCCCTTTTAACCATTGGCACGGACATAAAGTATATCCTATGTTCTAAGTTGGACTTACACCATCATTTTGATACCATTACTTTTGGAATCGGTTCGGTAGTTACAGAACTTACCTCCTACAAATAAACAATTTTTACCTCTTTATAATATAGTATAGAGTATAGAAGTATAGATTAATGTTATACTAATTTATTTGTTCTTTCGTCAGTTAAAATAAAAATTATGTCAATTTATATAATTTGGCGAGTGGTTTGGAGATTTAGATAATTTGGCGAAATCGGTCGACGGGATAACTAGGTAGTACCATTTATTTAATATAAAAAAAGCTATTTATCCATTTTTATAAAGAAACAGAAATAATTTTTGCACAGATGTCATATATGCATCGGGTTTGGCGTGATGTTTTTTCTGACGCCAATTGGCAAAAATCTCGTTTTCGAATACCAGTTACATCTATATGTATGTATACTAATATTATAAAGAGGTAAAAATTGTTTATTTGTAGGAGGTAAATTCTGTAACTACCAAACCGATTCCAAAAGTGATGGTATCAAAATGATGGTGTAAGTCCAACTTAGAACATAGGCTATACTTTATGTCCGTGCCACTTGTCAAAAGGGGCGCTGCTATACTGCATTTTTTACAATTTCCTCAATAGCTCTCTCTATCTCAAGAACTAATGCACGAATTTTCATCAAACTTCAGATTCAAGTATACCTTGATTAATATTGCTGCTGATTATGTCCAGGTGCAAATCGCTCAACAGGTGGCGCTGCTATGCTGCATTTGTCATGATTTGCGCGATAGCTCTATCTCAAGAACTAATGCATGAATTTTCCCCAAATTTCGTATTCAGTTAGACGTTGACATAAGTTGTTGATGATTAGGTTCTGGTGTAAATCACCCTATAAGTGGCGCTGTTATGCTGCATTTTACTGGATTTATACGATTTCAGCGATAGTCATATCTCAAGAACTAATGCACGGAATTTCATCTATTTATAATCCTTATGATGAGCATAGATTGCCATTTAATTTCGCAAAGTGCTAACGAATTTTGAAGTATTGACATGTATGAGATAGAAGAAAGTTTTGGGACTGGTACATCCGACTAGTTTTTATTACTTTCTTCTATCTTTACAAGAAGAAAGTATTGGATTCGTGAAAAATTTCGACTTCCGGTTTTCGACGGATTTATACGTTTTAGAATGCCCAGAACACGATTTGATGGTTTTTAGAAAATGTCTGTCTGTGAGTCTGTCTGTCACTCTGTCACTCTGTCACTCTGTGAGTCTCTATGTGACAAAAATTTTGTGGGCGCTCTATCTCAAGAACTAATGCATGGAATTTCACAAAACTTCATACTTAGTTAGACCTTGATATAAACTGAACCTGATTAGTTTTTGGTAAAAATCGCCCAACAGATGGCGCTGCTATGCAGCATTTTTCACGATTTCTGCAATAGCTATATCTCAAGAACTACAGCACGGATTTTCATAAAACTTCAGATTCCGTTAGTCCAGGATATAGTTTGGTTCTGATTACTTGTTTGTGAAAATCGCCCAACATGTGGAGCTGCAATGCTGCATTATTCAAGATTATCGCAATAGCTCTAACTGAAGAAAAAATGGACGAATTTTCATCAAACTTCAGATTTAGTTAGTCCTTGATATAAGTTAGTGCTGTTTAATTTTTGGTGTAAATCGCCCAACAGGTGGCGCTGCTGTGCTGCATTTTCACGATTTCCGCAAGAGCTGCATCTCAAGAACTATTGCACGGATTTTCATCAAACTTCAGATTTAGTCAGTCTTTGACATGAATTGACGTATAATTTAGTGCTGTTTAATTTTTGGCGTAAATCACTCAACAGGTGGCACTGCTATGCTGTATTTTTTTTTGCTATTTCCGCAATAGCTTTATCTCAAGAACTAACGCTTAGATTTTCAACAAACTTCAGATTCAGGTATACCTTGATATCATTTAGTTTTGTTTATTTTTGGTGTAAATCGCTCAACAGGTGGCGCTGCTATGCTACATTTTTCAGAATTTCCGCTATAGCTCTATCTCAAGAACTAATGCACGAATTTTCATCCAACTTCAAATTCAGATATACTTTGATATGAATTGGTGCTAAATTCATGTAATTTCTTGTACTATTTAAATGATTTAATTGACGTGATTTATATAGAAGAAAGTTTTGTGATGGCCACAACATACTAGTTTAGTATTGAGATGGATTTGACAATAAATTTGTTTATGTTACCTATGTTATATTTTCTTTTTTGAAATATATCTCATCGTCTCATTTATATTCAACATATTTTTTATATTTAATACTAGGGGGCTCGGCCCCCTACGAGCTACGCTCGCCAACCCCCGTTCAGACACCGAAATCTCTAAAAGCACGCTAATTTGATCGGATTTAAAAAGATTTTGAAAGATTGAATTATAATTTAAAAAACAGTGGCGATATACCTATAAACGGTTTCTATTCATTTCTCTTCGTTTGGGGAATTTTAAGGAAAAATTAGCTGCTGTTAAAAGATACAATGGTTGTTTTCGTCTTTCATTAAATAAAATCAGTTAAACATTTCTAAATAACCTAATATAATAAGCAAATCTGCCTCAAAATGGAAATATATTTTACAAATACCAATGCCTTCTTTTGACGGAAACGACACAGAAGGTTAACGAATCTTAACTAAACCATTTAAGCAATTTCTTTATTTTCTGCTTCACAGATTTTTTCTCTTTCAAATCATATTTTTTGTTGATGACACTTCATTTTCAGATTGTAATCTTTTTTTATTTTTATTAAATTATTAAATAGTGTCTAAACGCGTTCAATAAAATTAATATTAATCTTATTAATATAATCTCAAAATATCAAATTAATGTTTCGCTTAATTTTTAAATTTAAACTGTTTTGCAATATTACTTTTTGTTCATTTTACGTATAAGTGTAATGTGAGTTAATGTCTCCTATTTAAGACTTCTAATGCATGTTAATAAATTTATTATTTTACAATATCCTTTCTCTTTTAAAATTCACGTGTAAATATAGTTTTTATGAAGTAATTTTCAATAAGTTCCTGCTTTTCATACGTAATTATTTAATTCCAATTTGAAAGTTTTTTTCTGTTAATAATAGTCACGTGTAAATAAATTTTTAATTTGAACAAAACATTATTATTTGCGCTGTTAATACAGTTGGCAACAGTTTAAATTAATACCATTTTCTAAAATAAGTAAAAAATATATCTCGAAATGCTGAAAATTGGAATTTAAAATAGAAATAAGACCTGAAAAAATGATTCAAATTAAAAAAGTGAATGCAATCTGCACACCGGGATATTCTAACGTATAAAATTATCTAAAAATGAATTAATTCTTATGTATAGTTTTTGCTCCTATAAAACTTTTTTAATGGAACGATTTTGTCTAAATTTTGCATAAAATATCTCTTGAAATAATTATTCGATTTGAAAACTGTCTGCATCAGCGTATTTATCAAATATTTCTCTATAATACCGCCGATTTGTATGCAGTATTTTTCTTAATATTAACGGAGAAAGACCTCCGGTCACAAAAAAGTCAAAACCGGCGGCGGCGGTGACAGCGTAAGTTACTTTTTTTTTAGAATAGAGATATATACTTTTAGATTGTCCACTAACAACACTAAAAAGCAGTTTTATATGAAAGATATCCATTATGTATTCAGATAAAGTTTTAAAATTTATTAATCGATGCATAAGTATTAACCGGATGTCAGGAGTCAGTAGCCGAAGAAAAGGTCAATGATTTCGCTACTTATAGCAGCTTTTTTGATTCAGGTATTTTTGGTGGTTTACGCACATAGTTCGATTACATGTCTGGTAAAATTTTATTTTATTTATGTTATTTTCTTTTTTTATTTATGAAGTTTTACTTTCGTTATGGAATATTAGACAGAAATAAATACTGAACTATTCATGTTGTTTAAAACAGATTAAACTTTCGTAACCTGGCTGCACGCAATACAGATAGATTTTTTTTATATATATATACTTGTTTAAAAGTTGGTTTTAAACTATAAAAAACACTAGATTTGGATATAGTTTTCAAACAAATTGAAAGAACATTTTTTCCCTATTCGACTATGTCAATTTGAAGTTCGAAAAGGTTTCGAAACTTACATAATTGCATTAAAAGCGAAATTTACTGATCAGGTGTAACTACCATCAGTATGACATCATTGAAATTCACCGACGTGTTTTTGCTGTATAATATAGATTTTGAAGGACACGCTGTGCATTATTTAAAAATAGCTCTGTCAATTTCAGGTGTCTATTATGATTCTTCATGCTCACATTCAAATAAAATTTCTTTCTCGCTTCATCTTATGAGAAGATAAACATTTTCTTACTCTTATGTCTCAACTAATGAATACTATACAGGGTGTCCGGTCTCAACGGTGTCCAATGGCTAATTCCTAAACCGTTAGTCATAGACATATAGTTCCAATTACAAATATGTTTTAAATCAGGCAAAGAAATATTTTAAAAGCGATTTGGGTGAATAAAAAAAATTCTTAAAAAATATCAAAGTTTAAATTTTTATACGATCCCCCGGTTCTATAAGTTATATTTAGTAAAATTTTCCTATTACACTGACAAGTAAGACACAAAAAGTCCCATTCATATAACACTAAAATTGGGCGAGTTATGAAACTTTAAAAATGCATGACTTATGCCACTTTTCCGCTCTGAAAACAAATGAGTTCGGCTTGGCTTTAAAGGGTCACATGCCAAGTTCTTAATGTATTCGAAGATCTTATTTCATGTGTATGTGCGCTTTGAAAAAAATCGTACAAATAATACGATTAAGTTAATATTTATTAAGTTTCAAATTGGCTAAAATAGTCAGGATTTGTCAGGATTTTGTCAGGATTTGAGAATGTTTCTTTTATGATTTCTTTTAACAAAAATTATGTTATTTTTATAAGTTTATATTACTTCAAAGATCGTATGTATGTTTTTCCAATTCAAAATTTTTACTCGAACTTCAACTGACTTTTAAATATCCGATCGAGATTACATTTTACATACTGGCGCAAATACAATAACAATATTAATATTATTATGATTTTTTATGGTTACCATTTGTACTTATTTTACAGGATAACACAAAAATTTCGGATATATTACCACCAAGAAGTTTAAGAAAAAGTTTTAGATTAGATAATACAAGACTGCGATTGTTGGTTTTTTTTTAACTTTTATGTATTTTTTAGCACTGAATCTGAAAATTACATTAATTTTTAACCATCATGTCAGGATATTTCGCAAATCATAAATTGTCAAATATAAAGAATAACAAAAATCGGATATTATAAAGTAGAGGAGATGGTTGCGTTTTTTAACGTTTGGTAAATTATTTTTACTTACCTTTTAGCACTGAATCTGAAAATGGCCTTCATTTTTAACCATCACGTTAGAATTTTTTTGCAAATCGTAAATGTGTAAGTTAAACGATAGCGAAAATCCCATACTATAAAACATATGTAAAACTTTTTTTGTTTTATTTTATTTTATTTTATTTTATTTTATTCAATAATTTATTCGATATTTTTGCTTATTCTGGGATTCTTACCGCTAAATAGCTGAGTGGTTCGATAAGATAAGGGAGGAGATTCAATTTTAACTTTGAACTTTTTAACTTTGAAATTTGCGAAAAATTCTGATGTGATGGCTAAAAATGAAGGTCAATTTCAGATTCAGCGGTACAGAATACTTAAGAATCTATTAACAAAAGCTAAAAAGCATGACATAACCCAACTTTTGCAGGCTAGTGTGTGTAATCTAATAATATTTTAAAATACGTATTATTTAGTATAGAATTCAGGCTGTTAATTTAGCATCATTTTATTTAACAAAAATTCTGTTTTTTTTTTCTTCTTAAATGTTTATTACAAATTGTATGTTTTGCATTAATATGTCAGAATGATTAAATATTTCAAACTTATATTGCAAGGTTAATTGTACTCTCAACCATTTTTTAATATATCTGTCGAAATTATATTTTGACGAAATTTGTGAATGACCCCCAATTTGCAGCAAAAAATATGCTCCAACTTTAAACAGCTGTTACTCGGTCAATTTTAATCGTAGAATAACGGGACTTTTTGTGTTTTACTTGTCAGTGTAAAAGGAAAATTTTACTAAATATAACGTATAGGAACGGGGACCATATATAAATTTAAATTTCGTAATTTTTTAAGAATAGTTTTTATTGACCCAAATCGCTTTTCAAATCTTTCTTTACCTGATTTTAAACATTTTTGTAATTGGAACTATATGTCTATGACGAACGGTTTAGGAAATAGCCATTGGACACCGTTGAGACCGGACACCTTGCATATTTTTATTATCTTTACAAACTTAAATTTTCTTCTCGCGACAGGAACTTTATTTTAAGGATTTATGACGTTGAATGCGGAGGATTTGTGTATTACATTATTTATTACCTTCAACATGCACGTCAACAAGGGCTTTATAAGAATTTTATATTACAAACCATGTTTCAGTTAAGGTGAGAATTTTTTTCAGAATCCAATAATAAAATAAGTGATCTATCCATAAGAGATGTGAAAATGAATTCCTGAATCCGGTTCTGCTTTAACACTCTTTGAAACTTGATTTATAAATCAGCAAGTATTACTTTTACTACGACGGGATCACTTACCTGGTGCTTCCTGCGGTACACTGCAGAAAACCATTTTTTAAATTAAAAATTCTAATACATTTTTTTACATTTAAAGTATTTTTTATATTACCACTAACAATACGAAAAAGCAGTTTTATTTAAAAAAAGTCCTTCCGGCCAGTGCCGGGAGGAAGGGGTAGCTTTCATTTTTCTTATTTTAAAAAGCCAACTTATATTATTCAAACACACGAAGCTCAATTTGGTGGAAACCGAATATAGGAGATTCAATACTAATTTTTATCAATACCAAATCATTATGATTGAGAATTTCGCGAAATTAATCAGTTTTATCCAAGCTGCTTTTATTTACAGTAACTTATATTTGGCTGCCAAATTCGGCGATTTCTTAAAGTTCCTGCCATTTTAAGACAACATGGTGGTTGAGGCTAACCAGTGAACTTGGTCGAGACCTTAGTAATTGCTGTGCACATGCTCACTCACATCGGAATCGGTTGATATATACGAGTGCTGTCGCAGGTAAAAAATAAGATTTTTCAAAATGTCACCCACATTAGAAATTGAAACTCTTATATCTGAGCCATGTTTTAAGATAAAGACAAACAAAAAATGCCCGTGAATGCTTATATCAAGGTCAAATACTTAAGAAAGAAACCTTTTTCAATTTCTAATTTTTTTGCACCTCACTTTAAATATAATTTCTTAAAATTTAATGGCCGCCATTTTGAAACAAGATGGCCGATGAAGCTGGCCAGCGAACTTGGTTGAGATATTGATGTATACTATCCACATGCCTTCTTCCATCGAAATAGGCGAATACGTGTGCTATCGCGTGACAAATACAAGATTGTTTCAAAGTGTTAGCCATGCTAGAAATTTCAAGTGCTATAATTCAACTATTTTTTAAGATATAAACAAAAGAACAAATTTTCAGAAACAAAAACTGCTCCAAAATCTTTGTATCAAGGTCAAATACACAAAATTTTTTTTTTCATTTTCCAATTTTTTAATACTTTATTTTAAATTTTAAATTACTTTTTTTAAATGGCAACCCTTTTGAAACAAGATGGCGAATGAAGCTGGCCAACGAACTCGGTCGAGACATTGGTATGTACTATGTACAGACCAAGTTACATCCAAATCGGCTCATAAATACGCCTGTTATCGCGTGACAAAAATCATGTCGTTTTAAAATGTCAGCCACAATAGAAATTCAAAATGCTATAACTCAGCCATTTTTTTAGATATAGACGAAACAAAACCTGTTCCGGAATCTCTGTATTAAGGTCAAACACATACAAAGAAAATCTTTTTCATTTTCCAAATTTTTGGTATATCATTTTAAATTTAAAATTTTAAAAATTTTTTTAAATGGCCGCCATTTTGAAACAAGATGACGGATGAAGCTGGCCAACGAACACGGACGAGACATTGGTGTGTACTATGTACACACCGAATTACATCCAAATCGGTTCATAAATACATCTGTTATCACGTGACAAAAATCAGGACGCTTCAAAATGTCAGCCACGCTAGAAATTCAAAATGCTATAACTCAGCCATTTTTTAAGATATAGACGAAACAAAAACTGCTCCCGAATCTTTTTATCAAGGTCAAACACATAAGAAAAAAATATTTTTTAAATTTTCAATTTTTTGGTACTACATTTCAAATTTAAATTTTTCTTAAAAATTTAAATGGCCGCCATTTTTAAACAAGATGGCGGATGATGCTAGCCAATGAACTCGGTCGAAACATTGGTATGTACTATGTATAAACGAAGTTACATCCAAATCGGTTCATAAATACGCCTATTATCGCGTGACAAAATTCAGGACGTTTCAAAATGTCAACCACGCTAGAAATTCAAAATGCTATAACTCAGCCATTTTTTGAGATATAGACGAAACAAAAACTGCTCCGGAGTCTTTGTATAAAGATCAAATACATAAGAAAAAAATATTTTTCCATTTTCAATTTTTTGGTACCACATTTCAAATTTTAAATTTTTTTAAACATTTTAAATGGCCGCCATTTTGAAACAAAATGGCGGATGAAGCTGGCCAACGAACTCGGTCGAGACATTGGTGTGTACTATGTACACACCGAATTACATCCAAATCGGTTCATAAATACGAGAGTTACAGTGTGACATAGGTCAGAGATATATATATATATATATATATATATATATATATATATATGGATATATATATATATATATATATATATATATATATATCAATTTTGAACGGAGGGTGGTTTCGGGGTCTGGGGGTCATGATCGATGAAAATATACCAAAATTTTTTGAAATCGCTTTCCTCCGAACGGCTGCAATAGGTAGCTTTTTGTAATGAAAGCTACCTAAAAATTGCAATTATGTGTTCAAATATATGTTCGACATTTTTTTAATGCAGTACATGCATATTAGATGCATGTTAGAAGTTAGTAAACGAAGAAAACGTCAACTACTACACTACTAACTAAACTACTTACAGCGGCCAGTTGAATTGAAGTTGGTAATTTTAGTTGTTTAAGCACGTCGTCCGACTACATCGCTGTTAGATTTTGTGTTTTGTTTATTGATGAAATTTAAATTTTGTTATGGAATATTAGCTAGAAACAAGTACTGAACTAACTCTTATAAGTACAAATGGGCTAAAATTTTGTACTCTATCTGCTTGCGATAGAGATGAATTTTTAACAAATCCATGCTTAGAACTTTTTTTAAAACTATGAAAAGTACTAGATTAAGATACAATTTTCCAACAAATTGTATTTAAAAGGAAAAATTTTCACCCTATTCGGAGATTTAAATTTTAAATTGTGCAATGTTTCGTAGTTAAAAAAATTGCAGTAACAGTGAGATGCATTTGCAGGCGTTGCTACCATCAGTATGTCATCAGTGTTATTCACGGACGCGTTTTCTCTCTGAAATATCGATTTTGAAGGATACATTATGCCTTATTTAATAATAGCTCTGTCAAATTCAGGTGTCTATTATGATTCTTCAATTCACTTTCTAATAAAATTTCTTTATCGCTTCATTTTATGAGATGCTCAATATTTTCTTACTCTTATGTCTTATCTATCGGACACAATATATTTTTATTATCTTTACAACCTTAAATTTCCTTTTCAGACAGATGCCTTATTTTAAGGATTTATGACGTTGAGTGAACAAAGCTTGTGTATTACATTATCTGTATTTTCTTCAATATGCACGTCAACAAGGGTTTTATGAGAATTTTATAAGAACGAAATACCCTTCTTTAAAACATGAGAATTTTTTCTGAATTCAGCAATAAAATAAATCATCTTTCTATAAGAGGTATGAAAATGAATTCCAGAATGCGGGTCAGTTCTAACACACTTGATTATGCTTTTATTTATAAATCGCTAAGTATTACTTATAATAGAGTATCCTTACCCAGGCGTCTTGCATTACAGAACGTAGGGAAAAACCCTTTTGTTTTCATTAGTAAACTCTAGTAGAATTTTTACATTTAATATATAGTTTTAGGTTGCACACTGACAACACCAAAAATCAGTTTATGTGAAAAATATCAATAATGTATTCACAAATGTTTTGAAAATTATTAAAGGCGATGCGTGCGTGTTAGCCGCATGTCAGGATTTAGTATCCGAAGAAAACGTCGGAGATTTCACTCATTAGAGCAGCCTTTTTCATTCCAGTAATTTTAGTCGTTTAAGTACGCAGTTCGATTACATGCCTGTTAAATTTTTGTTTCTTTTATATTATTTCATTTATTTATTGCTGAAGTTTTAATGTCATTATGGAATATTAGCCAGAAAAAAATATTGCACTATTTATTTTGTTTAAGTACAAAAATATCAAACTTTCGCAACATGGCTTCACGATATAGGGATGGATTTTTAAAATATCCATGTTTAAAAGTTGTTTTTTTTTAAGCTATAAAAAACACCGATACAATTTTCCAATAAATTGAATTTGAAAGAACATTTTTTTTTCTTATTCGACTGTGTCAATTTGAAACGGGGCGAAGTTTCGAAACTTAAATAATTTCAGTAAAAGGGAAATTTAATGATCAGGTGTAACTGCCGTCAGTATGATATCAGTGTAATTCACCAACGAGTATTTGCTTTATAATATACATTTTGAAGCACACACTATGCATTATTTAAAAATACCTCTGTCAAATTCAGGTGTCTATTATGATTTCTTATGTTCACTTTCTAATAAAATTTCTTTCTCGCTTCATTGTATGAGATCCTCAATATTTTCTTACTCTTATGTCTTATCTATCGGACGCAATATATTTTTATTATCTTTACAAAATTAAATTTTCTTCTCGCGACAGCAACCTTTTTTTAAGGATTTATGACGTTGAATGCAGAGGATTTGTTTATAACATTATTTACACTCTAAATTAAAATGTCTGAAATTCAGACACTTAAGTGTCTGAAATGGAGTGTTCAATTTTCAGACATTTTAAAATGTCTGAATTTTTTCAGACACTTTTTGCGTCTGAATTTCAGACACTTCAAACGTCTGAATCGCATCCATTTTTTTGTAAGCATCATACGTAGCCATGTTTGACCACGTTGAATCCTGGAAAAATATTTGGCTGTGGTCCTGCCCCCCCCCCCCCCCCCAATACAGCCTGATTTTTTTGGTGCTCTCAGTTTTGGTATACAATTTTCGTTACGTTGATAATTTAAATCTTTTACGACATTGTACTGATTATAATCAATATCGTGAACTTCAGGAGTAGAACAAGATTAAAAAACAAAAAATATTTATCTAAATATTAGATTTTTTAAAATTTATTTTGTTTTTAACCTTATTTTACTTTAAAAGTTCAAAATATTGATTATAATCAGTACAATTTCGAAACAGATTTAAAATATAAGCTTTACAAATATTGCACATCAAATTTGGGGGCACTACAGTCGTAGGGGGACGGGGCACTTCCCAGTTTGCCCTTCCTTTAATCAAGAAGTACTTTTGCAAAAAACGCAACCCTGCATTATAGTTGTCTAAATTGAGATGTCCGGTATTCGGGAGTATCCGTTGTGGAGGTTAATGGAGATTCTCGAATAGCGAACACCTCTATTTAACGAATACTTTTTTAATCAGCAGACATACATATTTGTATATTTTTACCTCAAAAAAGTAGACATCTCCAATTATCGGACAAATTCCGCGGTCCCGAAGTGTTCGCTATTAAGGGCTTTTAAGGTACATAGATAAATATATATATATATATTTTATAATCTTGTCCTACTCTAAAAGTTCAAAATATTTATTATACTCGGTTGAATGTGGAAAAAGATTTAAAATATCAGATGTACGAAAATTGCAAAAATCCCCCCCCCCCAAAAAAAAAATTAAAATATAAAAAAATATATTGCCACATAGGCAATTTTACATATACATCACTTGATAATCACAACAGCCATTTAACTATGAATAATGAAAATAAATAAATAAATATTCTACTTTAATAACATTGGGGAAAAAATGACTTTGGTATTTTGTTAAATATATTTGCGTTTTTAAACTTGTCCTACTCTAAAAGTTCAAAACTTTCATTATAATCAGTGCAAGATTTAAGATATCAGCTTTACAAAAATTCATGCAAAATCCCCCCCCTCCCCCCCCCCCCAAAAAAATGAAAATACTTATTTAAAAATTATGTTTTTAAAAAATTTATATTTCCACATGGACAAGTTTTTATGTAGATCAGAGGGTACTCACAAAAGCTATTCAACTATCAATAAAAACAAATAAGTACATATTCTATATTAAAAACATGAGGAAAAAATAACTTATGATTTCCAAACTTCTTTCGTCTTAAATATATACAGTAACATCTGTCATTTTTGTATTTTTCGTATAAGTGCATATAAATGAAGTTACCACAATTTTAAATACGAAATCTAGTTAGAGGTTTTTACTTTTTCCCATTATAAATTTCAAATTACTTTTTTATTAAAAATAATAAAAAAATCAGTATTAGAGTTGATAGCAAATCAAATACATATGTATATTTTTACAGGCAGGTTCATATAATAGACCAGTCTCATTTACTTTATTTATCTTTTTTTAATCTGCGGTTTTATGCCAGGAAGTGAGAAAGCATTAGGTCATCTTTCAAAGTTTTTTTTTTCTTTACTTCCTTGTGGCCGTCATTTACTGCGAGATAAAAATTATCCATTGAAATTGAAACTAAGAACTGACATTGAATATATAATTCGTAATAAAAAAGAACGTCATAAGTTTAAAAATATATACTTCTAGAATTAGTGGGGTTTTTTGCGAACAGATTCAAAACTAATTAAATTTCATGCAGGATTTTGTTTAGTACAATAAATAAAATCATAAAATACACTAATTTTACTACTATAAAGAAACTTACTTGAGTTGCTGCAACAGGTAAGAAATATTCCTCGATTTGAAATTTTAAAAACTACCACAACCACAGTGAGGGAGAAAGACTTTCATCAGTTTAAAAGGTAATCCCATAATACATCCGACTAGCCATATTTAAAGAATGAGATGTTTCATCCTAAAAACAGGACCCGCCAGACAAAAGTTTCTTTTTTTTTGCCAGTTTCGACAGGACGAAGATGAATAACACAATATTATTGATATAAATTGATACGAGTTAACACTAAGCCCATTGCACACGCTTTGTAGAATTTCCGGGTGTAATCTTCAACCGCCGTCTACTTCTGTTCTGTGTCTATCCCGCCCTTGTATCGACGACAGCTTCTAAGAGACATTTGATGTCGAGCACACACGTCAGATGTATGTATTCAATAAATAAATACTCCAAGTTAATACGAATTAAAATCACAGTACTTCACATTTCGCAAAAAACGAATTAAAATACACGCGTACATAAAAACAAACTTTGTTTGAATTACAGCGTATACCACTTCGAACGAAGACATCTAAAACGCATGTGCAACTGGGAGTGCTAGTGCCCCCTGGTGGTTATTGCGTCGGAAGAATCAAAACATCTTAAATTAAGACACGTTTAAAGCAATGAAGTGTCTTAAAATAAGACGTTTGCGGATATTTTAGACATTATTCTCAGTTCGTTTACACCATGGTCATAGTAAGACGCTTATGTATCTTAAATTAAGACATCTATAGTGTCTTAATTTTCAGATTAAGACACTTAAGTGTCTAAAATTCTTTTTCAGTCACATATGTGTCTAAATTTAAGACGCTTCTATTTGCAGTGTATTATATATACATTTGATAAAATATCATTAGTTTACTACACGATGTACAAAACTGTTGTAAAGTCAATTAAACTTATACAAACATTAAAATGAAGCTAAAATATCTACATTTCGGTCATCCTTCTATGACCTTCCTCAGGAACGTTGTCGTATATCTTCTAAAATTAGAGCAAAACCATCTTGAGTTCAAAATGTTCGTAATATATTCAGTCAAAAGTCACTTTATCCAATTACAATCCAGAAAGCATTTATTTATTTATTATATATTAATTTATTATCTTTAACAAGCACGCCAGCAAGGTCTTTATACAATTTTACATTACAAAATATATTTCTACTATACTTACTACAAGATCCTTACTCGGGTTTAAAATTAAAAGTAGCTTTATATGAAAAATATCAATTATGTAAATAAATTTTCGAAATTTATTAAAAGTGATCCATTCGTATTAGCCATATATCATTAGTTATTAGTGGAAGAAAACGTCGAAAATTCACTACTTAGAGCAAGCATCCTTTATGATTCTGGTAATTTTAGTGGTTTAAGAACGTAGTTCGATTACATGTCTGCTACTTTTTTTATATATATTACTTTATTTATTTATTCAAGAAGTTTTTAATTCGCTATTGAATATTAGACAGAAACAAATATTTATATATTTATCTTGTTTTAAGTTCAAACGAGTTAAACTTTCTTAATCTGACAATACGCGAAAGAGAAAGACTTTAAAAAATTCATGCTTGAAAGTAGGTTTTAAAAGTATAAACAAGCACTCTGTTGAGATACAATTTTACAAAACATTTCATTTAAAAAAATAATAATAATTTTCCTATTCGGCGATGTAAATTTGAAATTGCTTGATGTTTCGAAATTACAAAAATTGCAGTAGATGCGAAATTTATTGATCAGGCATTTGTACCACCAGTATGACATCAGTGTTATTCACGGACTCGCTTCTGCTTCGTAATATAGATTTTGAAGAACACACTATGTATTATTTAAAAATAGCTCTCTCAAATTCAGGTGTCTATTATAATTCCTCATGCTCACATTCTAATAAAATTTCTTTCTCGTTTCCTTTTATGAGATGATAAACATTTTCTTACTCTTATGTCTTATCTATGGATGCTATATGCTAGGTTGAGCAAAAAGTCCTGGGAAATTTGTGAAATTTGCGTTGTTATGCGCAAATTAACAACAAAAGCAATTAGGACAATTCATCAAAGTAAAGACCATCATAGTCCACGACTTTCTGAAAGATTCCGGAGTTGCTGGAAGTACCATGGCGGCTCCTTGGAATCGAAAAACTCTTGACATGCTTCTTCAACTTCATTAAAAGATTCCCATCGAAAGCTTTCAGAATCGTTAGACCTTTTCTCCAATAATGCCGGATCAACACACGCAAATCATACTGTTCAATAGGCATTTTGGACTCGAAATTCCCGAACTCCTGTAGATATACCACTAGTACTCTTATATGCGATAAACATTCTGGTAACTATTAGATAAAAAATTTCCCAGAACTTTTTGCTAAACTTAATATTTTTATTATCTTTACAAACTTAATTTTTTTTCTAGCGACAGCAACCTTATTTTAAGGATTTATGACGTTGAATGCGGAGGGTTTGTGCATTACATTATTTATTATCTTCAACATGCATGTCAGCAAGGGCTTTATAAGAATTTTATATAACAAACTATGTTTCAGTATAAGGTGAAATTTTTTTAATGTATATGGCATGGAAGTGAAATGTAAAAAATGTAAAAAATACACTATGTGTTATTTAAAAATAGCTGTGACAAATACAAGTGTCTATTTTGACTCTTCATGTTCACATTCTAATAAAATTTCTTTCTCGCTTCATTTTTCATATCATTTTTTTACTATTATGTCTTATCTAATAGATGCTATATATCTTTATTACCTTTACAAACTTAAATTTTCTTCTCACGAAAGCAACCTTATTTTAAGGACTTATGACATTGAGTGTTGAGGATTTGTGTGTTACATCAATTATTATTTTAAACATGCACGTCAAGAAGGGCTTTATAAGAATTTTATATAACAAACTATCTTTCAGTATAAGTTTACAACTTTTTTCCGAATCCAATAATAAAATAAGTGATCTTTCCTTAAGAGAAATGAAAATGGGTTCCTTAATCCGGTTTTGTTTTAACACTCTTTGAAACTTGATTTATAAATCAGCAAACGTTACTTATACTAGGGGATACTTATCCGGACTTCCTGCGTTACAGAACACTGGAGAAAAACATTTTTTAAATTTAAAATTCTAACAGTTTTTTTTTTTCATTTAATTAATTGTTTTTTTATATTGCACACTAACAATACGAAAAAGCAGTTTTATATAAAAAAAATAGCAATTGTGTATTCAAATACAGGTTCGAATTTTATTAAATGCAATACATTCGTATTAGATGCTTGTCGGGAGTTAGTAAAAGAAGAAAATATCAAAGACATCACTACTTACAGCTGCCATTTTGAATCTGGTAATTGCCGAAACGTCAGTGAAGGCTTACTGTGGAGACACGAAAAGTTTTGATTTCCGTTTGTCTGTCTGTCCGTCTGTCTGTCTGTCTGTCTGTCTGCTCCGCGATAACTGCCGCAAAAAGCACCCGATCAGCTTGAAATTAATTGGGCATATTCGTGAGATACCCGGACGTAGCTGTATAGTTTTTGGTTAAATTTGGTTCATTCGTTCGAAAAATATGGAAGATTTTATTTTTCTTTATAATGCTTTTCTACGGCAAGTCAGACGATTTTCAAATTTCCATTTCTTGAAAGAAAATGGCACGTTTGATTAATGGATTTAAATGTCAAATTATGGATACTAAAATTCTAAATTAGGGTTTTAAATTATTCCTATTATATTGAAGTTTTATCAATATATCTATGAGATTTTTTTATTTACGTGTATAATGTTTTGAGGACATTTATACATGTATTCCAATAATATAAAGAATTTTTAAGTTAATTTTCTTGTTTTACATGATGCATATTTCTTTTTTTTTTCCTTTTCTTCGTTGCCTAGCGACTGTTATTCGTAGCCTATCATTGCGTCAAATATGAATGAAGTTAGTAAATTACGTTAATTTTGTTGCAGGTACTATTAAAAGGCTATCGGCTTTTAATATGTTATTGCTATCGCATGGATTAGGATGTTTAAACTAATGTTTAACCATGCTATAAGTGAAAAAAAAAGTACAGTTAAAGGCATGCAAATCCTTTTTAACACTTTAAAACATGGATGAAATGTATTTATGACTTCAGTTTTTCTATCTGTCGCCTGCCGTGTTTCTCTACGTGCTCTAACTCGCGTAAATATAGTCGGGATTACATGTAATTGATATACGTTATTGAGGTTTGCCAAAGTATGTTTGGTATTAAAAATGAAGAGTGTAGCATTCATAGCTTAATTACAGGGGCACTCAAAACTATTCCGTTACATTATAGTCTTTGGGGAAAATCGTCTGCGGTGTATTTTAATAATGTTACACAATTTTAAACGTACTGAAATTTATATACCTTATTAAGGTGCACTAGAACCTGGTTACTATAAAATATGTTATGTGTAGCACTTACAGCAGGCGTACAGGGAACTCAAATGTATTCATAATATTACAATCTTTGAAGAAAATCCTTTTGTGGCGTTTTTTAATGATGTTACTCTGTTACAAAATAATAAAATTGATATGTATTTTTGAAACATTTTTGTAGTATATGGGGTGCAAAGCATATGTTTTTTTCAGGGTCACACAAAAGTGGTCGATTAAAATGTGGTCTACGCGGTAAAAAAACTCTTTACAGCTTATTTTAACACACACTCTAAATTAAAATGTCTGAAATTCAGACACTTAAGTGTCTGAAATGGAGTGTTCAATTTTCAGACATTTTAAAATGTCTGAATTTTTTCAGACACTTTTTGCGTCTGAATTTCAGACACTTCAAACGTCTGAATCGCATCCATTTTTTTGTAAGCATCATACGTAGCCATGTTTGACCACGTTGAATCCTGGAAAAATATTTGGCTGTGGTCCTGCCCCCCCCCCCCCCCACCAATACAGCCTGATTTTTTTGGTGCTCTCAGTTTTGGTATACAATTTTCGTTACGTTGATAATTTAAATCTTTTACGACATTGTACTGATTATAATCAATATCTTGAACTTCAGGAGTAGAACAAGATTAAAAAACAAAAAATATTTATCTAAATATTAGATTTTTTAAAATTTATTTTGTTTTTAACCTTATTTTACTTTAAAAGTTCAAAATATTGATTATAATCAGTACAATTTCGAAACAGATTTAAAATATAAGCTTTACAAATATTGCACATCAAATTTGGGGGCACTACAGTCGTAGGGGGACGGGGCACTTCCCAGTTTGCCCTTCCTTTAATCAAGAAGTACTTTTGCAAAAAACGCAACCCTGCATTATAGTTGTCTAAATTGAGATGTCCGGTATTCGGGAGTATCCGTTGTGGAGGTTAATGGACATTCTCGAATAGCGAACACCTCTATTTAACGAATAATTTTTTAATCATCAGACATACATATTTGTATATTTTTACCTCAAAAAAGTAGACATCTCCAATTATCGGACAAATTCCGCGGTCCCGAAGTGTTCGCTATTAAGGGCTTTTAAGGTACATAGATAAATATATATATATATTTTATAATCTTGTCCTACTCTAAAAGTTCAAAATATTTATTATACTCGGTTGAATGTGGAAAAAGATTTAAAATATCAGATGTACGAAAATTGCAAAAATCCCCCCTCCCCCCCCCAAAAAAAAATGAAAATATAAAAAAATATATTGCCACATAGGCAATTTTACATATACATCACTTGATAATCACAACAGCCATTTAACTATGAATAATGAAAATAAATAAATAAATATTCTACATTAATAACATTGGGGAAAAAATGACTTTGGTATTTTGTTAAATATATTTGCGTTTTTAAACTTGTCCTACTCTAAAAGTTCAAAACTTTCATTATAATCAGTGCAAGATTTAAGATATCAGCTTTACAAAAATTCATGCAAAATCCCCCCCCCCCCCCCAAAAAAAAAATGAAAATACTTATTTAAAAATTATGTTTTTAAAAAATTTATATTTCCACATGGGTACTCACAAAAGCTATTCAACTATCAATAAAAACAAATAAGTACATATTCTATATTAAAAACATGAGGAAAAAATAACTTATGATTTCCAAACTTCTTTCGTCTTAAATATATACAGTAACATCTGTCATTTTTGTATTTTTCGTATAAGTGCATATAAATAAAGTTACCACAATTTTAAATACGAAATCTAATTAGAGGTTTTTACTTTTTCCCATTATAAATTTCAAATTACTTTTTTATTAAAAATAATAAAAAAATCAGTATTAGAGTTGATTGCAAATCAAATACATATGTATATTTTTACAGGCAGCTTCATATAATAGACCAGTCTCATTTACTTTATTTATCTTTTTTTAATCTGCGGTTTTATGCCAGGAAGTAAGAAAGCATTAGGTCATCTTTCAAAGTTTTTTTTTCTTTACTTCCTTGTGGCCGTCATTTACTGCGAGATAAAAATTATGCATTGAAACTAAGAACTGACATTGAATATATAATTCGTAATAAAAAAGAACGTCATAAGTTTAAAAATATATACTTCTAGAATTAGTGGGGTTTTTTGCGAACAGATTCAAAACTAATTAAATTTCATGCAGGATTTTGTTTAGTACAATAAATAAAATCATAAAATACACTAATTTTACTACTATAAAGAAACTTACTTGAGTTGCTGCAAGAGGTAAGAAATATTCCTCGATTTGAAATTTTAAAAACTACCACAACCACAGTGAGGGAGAAAGACTTTCATCAGTTTAAAAGGTAATCCCATAATACATCCGACTAGCCATATTTAAAGAATGAGATGTTTCATCCTAAAAACAGGACCCGCCAGACAAAAGTTTCTTTTTTTTTGCCAGCTTCGACAGGACGAAGATGAATAACACAATATTATTGATATAAATTAATACGAATTAACACTAAGTCCATTGCACACGCTTTGTAGAATTTCCGGGTGTAATCTTCAACCGTCGTCTACTTCTGTTCTGTGTCTATCCCGCCCTTGTATCGACGACAGCTTCTAAGAGACATTTGATGTCGAGCACACACGTCAGATGTATGTATTCAATAAATAAATACTCCAAGTTAATACGAATTAAAATCACAGTACTTCACATTTCGCAAAAAACGAATTAAAATACACGCGTACATAAAAACAAACTTTGTTTGAATTACAACGTATACCACTTCGAACGAAGACATCTAAAACGCATGCGCAACTGGGAGTGCTAGTGCCCCCTGGTGGTTATTGCGTCGGAAGAATCAAAACGTCTTAAATTAAGACACGTTTAAAGCAATGAAGTGTCTTAAAATAAGACGTTTGCGGATATTTTAGACATTATTCTCAGTTCGTTTACACCATGGTCATAGTAAGACGCTTATGTATCTTAAATTAAGACATCTATAGTGTCTTAATTTTCAGATTAAGACACTTAAGTGTCTAAAATTCTTTTTCAGTCACATATGTGTCTAAATTTAAGACGCTTCTATTTGCAGTGCATTAGCGACGGGAAACGAGAATTCTCGTTTTTATTCAGAATACATCATTGGCTAAGGGAGTGACTTCTACCTTACAGAAAAGACATTTATATTGTGTTGTCCATATTTTTTATAGATTGTAAGACATTATATATTACATCCGTACATTGAAAGATATTTACTGCTGCATAAACACGAAAAACATGTCTCAGAAACCAATTTCCGAGACACTTTCAGAAGAGGGAGGAGCTTCTACTCTTTTTAAACCCAGATTTAATTAAATTGCCTGTCGTCAGTGTGTTAATTGTGTTGCACTAATTCAAACATTATGAAATTAAATTGCATTACTGTGGTTGACTACAAGAAGCTTGAATATGATTTGTATCGTATTTATCGTTCATTTATAGGGTCACATAAAAAATTTCGGATACAGTTCTGGTCTATTAGGGATGATTGCTGAAGAGCATTTTCGATTATGGTGTGCGTTTTAACGTTAAGTAAATTTGTGCTTAATAAGTAGTGCTTAAATATTGTATAGACCATGTACAGGGATACACAAATGAATTCGTAAGTATAAATGAAAATGAGCGCGAATTGCTTCAGTGTGTTTTTTTTTTTTTACTTGAGTTATGTATTTCCCAGCCCAATTACATTTAGTATACTAAAAAATGTTTGCAGAATTTAAATAGAACCATATACAGGACTCCGCAGAAACTGGATATATGGTGCACACTATGCATACTAATACCCGGAAATGTGATATGAGCAGTTTTAAGAGGGTTTTTTGTCTGCATTAAATTTAAATGTTATAGACGACGCGTAAAAATCTTCACGTAATATACAGGGCTGTAGAAAAGAATTCATGTACGTTTCCGTCTATTGGTAGAATTTACTAAAGGACATTAACACAATTAAATGATAATTACAAATGTAAATTAAATTACACTACGAAGGGGTTCAGGGGGGCAGAGCCCCCCTGAAGAAATCTACTTTATTATCTAAAAATTACCAGTATAAGTAGCTCATGAGATTTTCAGAATACCATTACATAACAAGGGGTTTAATTTAACGCTTCTAATGTCAGAAACCTTCGAAATATTTTTTCGTTTTATAAATGTTTATGTAATTTCAAAACTTTAAATATCTTTTTTTGTAGAAAGATTAATATTACTCAAAGGGTGCTAAACACAATGAATTGTAGAGCTGACGTTGAGGCTCCTGATCTGCAGATTTACTAGTTTTAATTGTGTAGGCACATCGTCGGACTACATAGCAGTTAAATTTTGTGTTTTGTTTATTGATGAAATATAAAGTTTGTTATAGAATATTATCCAGAAACAAAAACTGAACTATTTATATTCTTTTAAGTACAAATTGGTTCAAATTTTGTAATCTGGCTGCATGCAATAGAGATAGATTTTAAAAAATCCATACTTAGAACTTGTTTTTTAAAACTATAAAAAAGTAATAGACTGGGCTACAGTTTTCCAACAAATTTAATTAAAGTATTTAAGGGTTTTTAAAAGAAAAAATTTCCCCTATTCAGATATTTAAATTTGAAACTGTGCAATATTTCGTAGTTAAAAAAATTGCAATAAAAGCGAGATACATTTGCAGGTGTTGCTACCATCAGTATGACATTAGTGTTATTCACGGACACGTTTTCTCTCTGAAATATCGCTTTTGAATATATAATCGCTGCAGAATTTTGTCGAGAACTTTCAAATTTTATGAAAATCGAATTAAAACTTAAAAAAATATTAATAAAAGTTTTCTTCATTCTATTAAATCCTATTATACATAATGAATTCAATGATATCCCATGATAGGTAATGATTTTAGTTTTCCACGTTGATGAAGTCCTATTATAATAGCGTTGTGTTACTTCCATATTACTGATTTTAATATACGTCATTGTAATAAATTTTGTATTTATACATTTTTGAATAAGAGTGCAACAGCTATTGCACCAAGATCTAAATATTTATAAAATTAGTTACAACACGAGCGCACCTCATTTGCCACCTTTAACGTACAATTTCCAACTTTTTCGGTGTTGTTAGTGGGCAATATAGAAAAAATATATAGAAAACAAAATATCTACTACTAGATTTTTTTTAATTTACCTATATTCTATAAACTGTGAAGTCTGACTGCACCCCCAAAGACCTTCCTCCAAATTTGACCCCGGAGGTCTTGAATGGCGTCCGAAAAATGTAGAAAAGTCCACTCCCCGGAAGACAAATTGGAGGGAGGGACTCAGGATGTGCATAACATGAATAAGTGGTCACAGGCCTTTCCAACAATATGCCACATGTGGGGGTCGGTAAAAGTTAGAAAAATGCCCCCTTTGTGTCTACCCGTAAGGCATGGTGACGTCACGGCGACGTCGTTGTGAAGTCACACTGTGACTTTGTGACCGTCGATGTGACGTCACGTGACGTCGATGTGACGTCATAGTGACTAGAATGCGAGGTCGTTATGGCCGTTTTAGAGGTCGTTTGTGACGTCACATTGTGACCACTCTGTGAAGTCACGGTGTGACAAATTTGTGAAAAGTGTGTCATTTGTGACTATTTTGGCATTAACTTTGTGACGAACCTGTGACGAAAGCGACAATGCTTTGAAGTCACACTGTGACCAATTTGTGAAATATGTGTCATTTGTGACGAACTTGTCATAAACACTGTGATTTCAAATGAAAATCAAATTTCAAATTAATTGCTTAAAAGACGCAAATAGTGAAAATGATTCCATGCTGGGACTCGAACCCGGGCCATCAGTACAGTGCACTGACATTCTACCGACTAAATCACATGGAACGATACCCAGGCTGAAAAATTTCTCACTATTACATGTTGGCAAGGCTACAAACCCAGCACAAGATGGAATATTTAGCGTGAGCCACCAACATGATGCAAACACGAAACTTAATTAAATCCAGCATCGATTGAAATTATATTAATACTTGGAAATTTTTCCAGCGAGAACCATTCGCTTTGCATACAATATTTCAAATGAAAATCAAATTTCAAATTAATTGCTTAAAAGTCAATTTTAATTTGAAATGTTGTATGCAAGGCGAATGTTTCTCCCTGGAAAAATTTCCAATTATTAATATAGTTTCAATCGATGCTGGATTTAATTAAGTTTCGTGTTTACCCCATGTCGGTGGCTCACGATAAATATTCCATCTTGTGCTGCGTTTGTAGCCTTGCCAACATGTAATAGTGAGAAATTTTACAGGCTGGGCGTCGTTCCATGTGGTTTAGTCGGTAGAATGTCAGTGTGCTATACTGATGGCCCGGGTTCGAGTCCCGGCATGGAATCTTTTTCACTCCTTTGCGCCTTTTAAGCAATTAATTTGATATTTGATTTTCATTTGAAATATTGTATATAAGGCGAATGATTCTCTCTGGAAAAATTTCTAAGTATTAATACAGCGATGAATTTTAAAATAAACTTTTGCTGTAAATATAAAATCTTATCTTTTTACCGTACTTTTTAGCAAAATATCGCTATTTTGGAGTCCTATTCTTCTAAAACATTTTAAATTTTTTCACTTAAAAAACAATGCTTATCAACTGCCATATTTTTTTATTAAGTTCTATGCTTGATATTGAGTTCAAGCTTGATATTTAGAATGTGTAAGTTTTTTTAATTTGTTGTTATTTGTCATTGCTTTATTAAATATGAACATGGAGACTAACGGATATTAATACAACTATTATTTATAGAGCGGCATGATAAGCGATATTTATTTAAATTTTTTATTCCCGTGTATATTGTATTTTGTGAATATGAGCTAAATAGATTTGGTATGTTTTATAGGAAAAGACTGATCTAGGAAATAGAAAAAAAAAACGATTAAGAAAAATCATGCGTTAAGCATAGATTATAAAATACTTTCCAACACTTTCTGAATGCTTTAACAAGACATCGTAATTTAGGGAAATGACGTAAATAAGATAACTAAGTAAACATTTCAGAAAACGCATAAAACATTTGAAAAACTGATTTCAACAGTTACCGTCCATAGCCAAATATGTTTTCCAATTCTTTTGAACAGCCCTGTATTTGATCTGTAGGTTGATACACTGAAAAAAAAAATGAAGTACTCAAAAATGAGTAATCCGACGTACTCATATCGAATTGAATATTTTTGGATCAAAAATGAACCTATGCTTTCTCTATTTTGAAACATCACATGTTATAAAACCCAAACAAACGAATAGTTTTGTACCCTGTAATGGTTCATTTCATTTATAGCGGCATAGCGGCATAAATGATGTTTATTAATGTAAATATTAAATTATGCACAGCATTTTAAAAATAATTTAAAAGTACTTGGCAATAATGCTCTTGTCATAAAAATATTCGATTTGAGTATCTTGCTAAGAATTTTGCTATTTTTCTTAATAAATAATCAATTAAACATTTCTTGTTAAGAACTTTGAACGAGAAATAAATGTCAGTACATTTTTACTTTAAATTTTAGGTTGTTTTTTTTTGGGGGGGGAGGGGGGGGTGCATAACGATTCATATTTCATCACAACCATGGAATAAAAAATGAATACATGTGTTTCTCAACTTTGAGTACATTTGGATCGGAGCTATTTTGAGTATGTGACGCATTTAAAATTGGGTACTTCTTACTCAATTTTGAGTACCCATTTTTTAAGTGTATATATACTATATAATGGGAAAATTTAGTTTAGCAAGAAAACGCCTAACAGGTTGAAATTCTTTTTCAGCAATTTATACTAATGTAAGGAAAGATACTTGAATACTTTTGTACAACCCTGTAGTTTACCTAGAATCTTTATTACACGCTACTATTTAGTTAAAATTTAATTCAAACTAAGACACTCTTAAAACTGCTGAAATCACATTTCCAGAAATTATCATTTATAGACGGCCTTGTATCCATTTCCTTGCGTGACCCTGTGTATCATTTTATCCATATTCTACAAACATTTATTGGTAAATTAAATGCAGTTCAGCGAAAAAAAAACATAACTCATTTAAAAACCACCTTTAAGCAATTTGCGCCCATACCCAGTAATCCTTACGAATACTTTTGTGTAGCCTTGTATAGGAATTATAGCATTTATATACACGATACTATGCATAAATATAGTGAATCATAAAAGCGCATATCATAATTAAAAATACATTTCCAGCAAACATCGCTAATGAACAGTACTTCGGATACAATATAGTATCTGAAATATTTTGGGTGTCCCTGTAAATGCTATATACGTATTATTCGTATTATAAATGAAATAATTTATAGTATGTAAACCTAAGCGACATACATCAATTTCATTATATATGAAATAAATTAACATAATTAAAGTATGCTGCAAACAATTCCCTCCACCCCTATATCATTATGTATTTGAATTCTTTTTTAGCCCTGTAAATGAACAATAGCTATTCTGTGCATCGCATAGTCAACAGAATGCATATTTTAGTGCCCTTCATAAATGCATATAAATTTTATTATGTTTGAAAGCGTGCGTAAAATCATTAAAAATCATTTGAAACGATTTTTTTCCATAGGCCGTAATGTAACGGAAAACTTTTGGCTGGCCCTGTAAATGAACAAAGCATGCTACAAACTTCATTACAAATAGGTACCGTGCTATAGTAAACGTCAATAACATCCAAAAATTTCAGGGCAATCCGAGTATATTTTCGGGAGTTAGAGTGCGGACAGACTGCTAGACGCAGAGACAAACCTAAGTCATAAGCACTTTTCAACTTATGTCCTTATGTATCCTGTATTATATGAACTTATAAAAAATATATACTAAAGCAGTTTAATCTATAACTTCCTATCAGGCATGAAAAACACTTTATTTCAATGCTTAAATATCATATTTTACTTTTTAGTGCCAATAATTACGTGTATCATAAACGTAGAAAATGAATTTACAATAGAAGAAAATTTAATAACCGATTCAGAATGTCTATAATTAAATGTTTGATTAAAATCACAAGCACAAAAATTCTTACATACAATTTAAAAAAATAAATATACCAATTTGAAAAACACTAAAAATAATAATTAGTATTTATAATTGTACTATTAAACAACAGCAAAATACAATAAATAAATTAAATGCACTATTAGATTTAACAATATCTCAAAAATATTTCCGTATGGTATAAGGAATTACTATTATTTCATAATTTTGGCAAATGTTAAATCTGAAAACATTGGTTTGAAGATTTAGGATTTAAAAAGATAATTTAAAATATTATTAGCACTAAAAGAAAATTCTTTCAAATGTTTCACTACTGTAATATGTAAAAATATATTTTTCCAGTATAATGTTAATTTCTAATCTGAAACAGTTTCGTAATCTCATGATAATCGAACATCATATTTAACCCCAAAATAATAATAACTATAAGTGTTAGTAATAAAAAAATAGTAAGAAGCCGATAAAATAATTCCAAATCATTGTCGTTCCATACATTTTCAATCTCAAGTAAGAGTAAATTAATGTTTATATTAATTCCAGTATGAACTTAAGCCTGAATCAGTCTCTGCGCAGATTTTTTTTTTTTTTTTTCAAGCGATGGCAGATTAAGTTATTTTTCTTCACAGTTATCGAATTGAAAAATATCGCTTCTGACATAAAGATCAGTCTCTTACAAATATAACATAAAACTATTTAACTCATAATATACAAATCAGGAACAAAATATTTAAATTAAATAACACTTACATATACGTTCCATTAATATCCGTGTATCCTAAAATGGTCATTTCCTTATCTTAAAGTGTTGTAGACTTGGTGATGTTCTAAAAACAGTGAACAATTTCCCGCGTCTTCTCATATTTATTTTTCTGTGGGCAGACGATTTTCAAGCAGGTGTTCTGTTACAGATTATTTGTTTTTGTATACAAGAAATATTGAACTTGAATGCGCAGTAATTTTCTGAAAGTATCGTTAATTAAAATTTTGTATTTGAAGACATGTCCTATATATTTAACCTTTTCTTTTTATCCGTACCAAATAATTCAAGTTAAATGTATTGTAAAGTTCCTTTTTTCTAAATAATCATAAAAATAATATTCTTAATTAGAGTTTATTAGATAAAACATTGTTTAAATTTTTAAAAGGTGTAAAAATAAATTTAATGGTATTAACGACCCCCCCCCCCTTTTTCTTCTTCTTTTTTTTAAAGTAAAGTTTGTTTTGCACAAATTTTGTATATTTCTTTTATTTTCGGAAAATGCTAATTTTATTTAAAAAGTCTGAAAGAAGTAGAATTTATGACTTGAATACCAAATTATAAAAATATTCTAAAGCAAGAAATGCATAGATGACTAAACTCTGAAGACTCTTTCTACGTGCTCATTAAAAGGTGCAGATTTAACTGTAATAGAAAAATTTTAGTTTGAAACCACAGAAGTGTTTCGAATAATCCTGGTCGGTAAAAAAAGAAAGAAAGAAAGAAATTTCCTCCCAGCAAACTAAATATGTAAAGTGTATAAATTTAATAATCCTAATTCTAAATATATTATCCAAATGCTAGATAAAATTGAAATCATGAAAAAGTATACATTCACTGTCTTAGATATCAAATGGATAAAATATAGCCTGAAAATTTAGTTTATTAATGCTTGTATCGTGCACTTTATTTATTATGCCCCCCCCCCCCTCTCCCCTTTAGTGACAGAATTTACCATTTGCTATCCACTAATATATTTTCATTCCTTATGCCGCTATAACTCGTGACTGCTTAAAATATTTCTCTTCATTTTCAAAGATTTTTGAAGTTCATATTTTTGTCACACTGTGACTTCATATATAGTGGTTTTTTTGTCACATATGTGACGTGACGTACGTTACATAGCAGTGACATAACAGTGACGTCACATTTTTTCTTAATTGCCAGAAAAATATAATTTTACAGTAAATAACATGTTTTAAAGAATTTTCGTAATTTTTTAAAGTTTTCTAAGAAGTTCACATCTCAGTCACAATGTGACATCACTGAGTGGTGGCATTTTGGTCACAGATGTGACGTGACCACAGTGACTTACAGTGACGTCACAATGACGTCACTGTGACCATACATGCTATGAGGGTACTATCGCGCCTCCTGGAATACATCATCCCCGCCCTTTTTGAAATACCGTTTGCAGAAATGTGTTACTGTGCACGGTGACTATATAGAAAATGACTAATACAATGTAACAATTTCATAAATTTTACTTCATTATTTCTATGTGAGGGCAAAAACTTACTGATACGCCTTCGTAACTTTGTTATATTCGGTTGTGAACTGTACGTTTACATTCTAATCAAATTTTTCCTTTTTTTTGCCTTTTAAAAATAGACTTTATTTCTTCATTTTTATCTAAAACTCAGTGTATTTATTTTTATTATCTTTACAACTTAAAGCTCCTTTTGTCGACAACATATTTTAAAAGTTTATGACACTGAATGTGCAGGATTTGTATGACGTTATCAATTTACCTCAAAACTCACGTCAATAAGTACTTTATCAGAATTTTATATGATGAAACAAGACATCTTTCTGTAAAATATGAGAAAATTTATTTTTGCTTTCAGCTCAACTCTAACACTCTTATCAAAATTAGATTTATAACTCTACAAGTATTACTTATAGTGGAAAATCTACAAGAATATTAATATTTTGTTTATCGAATTACCAGAGAATATAAAAATTCTATACAATATAATTTTGTTGATTGAAATAAATAAGTCACGTCTATGTATCAGTTTAGCTATAAGGTATCTGGATCATATCTTTCTAATTAAAAAAAATCCCTGCCGGCTCGGCCTACAGGCGCAGGTAGATTTCGAAGTTAAGTACTAAATTCAACAACAAAAACTAAATTATGATTAGAGATAAGCCCATTTTAACAAATTTATCTGGCCACTTTTGACGAGTTTTTAATTTCATTTTTATATAAAAGCTGATTTTATCAAAATCATGTTAAGGCGGTATTCAAAAAATACTTTTCCATGTGTAACAACTCGAAATTTTCGGACTTATTTTTTTTAAAAGAAAAAACATGAAACTTGCTGACGTCATTTTTGAAAAAATTTATAAGCGAACTTTTTTTTTTTTTTTTTTCTTTTTTCTTTTTTTTTTTTTTTTTTTTTTTTGTTCAATTAATTAGAACTTGATTTATAAACAATTATTTGCTCAGTAGGACAATATTTTTTGTTTCCAACACAATCACTTCGGGAAATTCAGTTCAAAATGCCCACTTTACCATCATTTTTTAAATGTATTCTGCCTCTATCACAAAATCGACTATTACGGTACATTATACCGTTTCTGAATAAGATAACCTACGAATTGGATGCGTTTGAGAGCAAAAATGAATTTAAAAATGAGTCGGAAAATAAGCACTTTGGATTTGAGTACACCCTTAATACAATGATTTTGATTTTCTCCTCAACCGCTATGTGTTTTAAATTTGTTTTTGCTCTAAGAATTGGTCCTAGCAGAAATCGTCAATATAAAAGTTGTAGATAATATTAAGTAGATATATAATAAACTCATACTGATTTTATATCTTGTAAATTGACGAAGCTATGGATTTTTTTTCTTCTTCAACCCCCCCCCCCTTTTTTTTTTCTTTTTTTTTTTAATTTTTCGTGCGGTACGAATTGGTCCTATTAAAAACTTTTCAATATAAAAGTTGTAGATAATATTAAGAATATTTATAATAAATTTAATTGGATTTGATATCTTGAAAATTGACGAAGTTATGAATTTTTTTCTCCCAAAACCCCTATTTTTTTTGCCCTTGGAATCCATTTTTTATTTTATCAAAAATCTGTCATACATAATTTTTTGGCCCTTTTTTAGAAGTAATAATAACTTTAAACTGATTAGATATGCATTATAATTAAGAAGTTATGGTGTTTTTTTTTCTATTTTCACAAAACCCCTTCCTATTTTAACTTCCTTAGTCCGATTTTGCACATTAACGAATTTGACCGAGATTTTATGTATCAGTTTGGAAGAGATTTGTGCAGAATTATGGAAGTTATCGTGTCCATAAAATATATAAATATATATATATATATATATATATATATATATATTGAATTATAACTACATTGCCAATACACATTTTATAATGGATGTTGATTCGATACTTTTATATGTATAATGGTGTAGTTATATTTATCTATTTATCAATTCATATTAAATTTATTCATATCCATTAATATTTAATAAAGTTAATGATTAACTTGTATTTAATTTTTAGCCTACTCAGGACAATATCATATTAAATTCTAATAGTATACTATCTTAAATGAGAATAAAATGCATAATGAGTGTACTTGTTATACCTAATGCTATGACAGTATGGATTTTAATTTGGTAACTTGCTTCATTTTTTATTTTTCCTCTATCCTTTCAAATCTTGTTTCATTTTGAACTTAATTGGTGTTCAATGGTTTATCTCCCGGTTTTCTGAGGTAGTACCAAATTCATATTATTTAGCTTTTTTAGGGCCAATATGAAGAAGAAACCACACTTTATTTGTGGAACTTTAGGCATTTGGGACCTGAAGATTTTGTCTAAGTTCTACAAATATCTATTTTTCTTTTTTACTCATTTTATTTATTTATTTATTTATTATGTTTGATGGTAAATTGTATTGATTTTTAATGGTCATATATATATATATATATATATATATGCCCACCGCTGAAGAGGCCACAGCCTTTTGTTATTTTTTCTTGTTCAGGTTATATAAATTTCTTGGATGTTTTATGGTTATACTTAGTTTATTTATGGTGCAGGATTCTGGGTCTGACAAACGCATTTAAAACATAATGTGCTATATATAATCTGTGTGGTTATATGCAGCTGTAGCGCTTATCGCATGGATTTTATTTTTATTTTTATTTTTATTTTTATATTTTACTTTTAGTTTTACTTTTGATCTTTTTGAGCTTATACTTGGCGTTTCAATTATAAAGCAGCTATAGCGCTATTTCGAGTTGCATTTGTTATTGTGTTTGGTTCGGAGCTGGTTTTCTTGTATCCATATTTGTTATCTTACCTTACATTTTGCAACGAGTATACTCGCTCGAAAGAATTATTTAAAAATATTTTTCATAAATTTGCTTTAATTACGGGATTAAACAAGTGTACAGATAAAAGATGAAAAACTTGCCCGAATGGGGATTTGTCTGAAAACATTTATGCCAAAAGTACAATTAATTTGAATTATATTTTTTGAAAAATTACTCACATTATATATTTGTTAACATGCTTGGTTTGAAATCAGAAATATGTGGGTGAGACTTCTGATGAACTACATAAGCGAATGAATAATCATAGATCATTGTCTGACAGAAATGTGGCTGGTTCATCTTTCGAAATAAAGCATTTCCATATACATGGTTTTAAAAATGTCAGAATACAAATTTTACAGCAGGTTTTTGATCACGCTTTTAGATTGCGTAGTGAAAGTTTTTATATTTTGCGTACAAAATCATTATATCCACATGGGTTGAATACTAAAATTTGCGATCATACAGAAAGTTCAATATGTGTTTATAATCTCTTTTCATCAGTTTACAAACCTTCATTTTCTTACAATAGAGGGAAAAGGGGGAATCACTCAAATAAAGCACTGTTTGTCAAACATAAAATTATAAATCCAGCCGTAGTATTGCATGATTTATACAATCTTTTTAATAAAAATTACAATATTAAAGTAATTAAAACTATTTTATTCAGTTTAAAATTTAAACTTTTACGAAGACTGCAGCAGAAGATTAAAGAGTTTGCTAGTGATAACACACAGTTTAAGGATTTATTAACGGACTTTTTATTATATAAAATAGGTAAATATCAAGAGTGTAAAACTGATAAAATATACTTCGTTTGTACATTTCAGCAAAAGAGTTTTGATAACTTATATCTAAATAAAATTATTACCAGACACAATGAAATATTTCCAGTTAAAAATGTGTCTATTATTTCAACTTACAAATATGCAAATACCTTGGGTAATAAATTATTTAATTATAGAGAAGTTGCACAGGATTTAGACTCCTACTTGAATTTGTCTTGAGAATGTGGGAATTTTCAGAAATCATCCTTTTACGATAAAAATGCAAAGCATATAGTTACAGGTGACCTTGATTTTATATCCAACGATGAATTGAAACAATTAATGAAATACGGTACTAAATTTAGATTAAACAAGAAGATGAATTTAAAAAAATCTTTCAATCTATTCAAATCTGAATTACATATGTTTATACTCAATTTAAGTTACAAATTCAATAAACCTATCCCCCTTTTCAATGAATGGAAATTTAAAATATTGGATGATTTTAAATCATTTCAAATAAAATATATGAATGATTCTTCTAATTACACTTACCATAGAATAAATGCAAATTTAGAGAAGGAAATATCGAAATTGAAAAATACCTTTGTTTTTTGTTCAGTCGATAAAGCATCTAACAATTTCGCAGTTATTTGAAAAAACTATTATGCTAATATGATATTTACTGAGCTTAACAATAATGTCATCTACAGTTTGCATAAATCTACTATTCAGACACTGATTAAGAAACATCTGGCCTTTTCAAAAAAGGTTAATATTCCTCTGCCTAAAGTAAAAAATTTGTCATTTCCTTTTCTTTTCGTAACACCTAAATTTCATAAGATACCAATTAAGTACAGATTTATTTGTAGTAATGTAAACAGCATTGGAAACGGATTTAATCGCAAATTTGAGGAAATGTTAAAAAAGATTTTAAATATACTAAAATTTAAGTATAAAGATAGTAATATGTATTGGATTATTTTGAACAGTTATGAGATCAGGAATGAACTAATTAAAGATGATATACAAAGTGTCCAGACATATGATTTTGAGAATCTTTTCACAAATATTCCTATTGCAGGGTTAAATGATGTCCTTTTAAAAGTTGTCGATTTAATTATAGCTGACACCGATTTAGATTTTAATTTATTTAAATTATTATGTAATTTTTGTTTATATAACAACTATGTTTATACAGGTTCAAATATATATTTACAGAATAATGGAATAGGAATGGGAACAAGTTATTCTTCAACGGCAGCTAACTTATTTTTATTTTATTATGAATTTCAATTTTGTAGTGTCAATAACGATGTTAATTTTCTGGCTTTCAGATATATCGATGATTTGATAATTTTGAACTGTGATCGCGATTTTTTGGGGATATCATGTAACATTTATCCTGATATGCTGGTTTTGAAAAAAACAAATGAAAATAATAGTGCTGCTGATTATCTTGATTTGAAAATAAACCTTTCAAACGGTATACACATATCAATTTATAATAAACGGGATAACTTTAATTTTGAAGTTAACCATTTAGTTAATTGGAGTTCAAATATCCATAAACGCGTTTACGTCAATATCATAATAGGTCAGATTTTTCGCTACCATAAACTCTGTTCGAATAAAAATTTATTTTTTAAAGAACTTTTTAATTTAACCAGCATTTTGTATTATAAAAACAATATACCTTTGAATTTCATTAATAAATATACTAGTTTTACAGACAGTCTTCATTTTTGAGGAGTTGCTATGCGATTGACAGTTAATGATTTGTATAACTTAAAGCCTTTTTTGGACGGTTTTACAAGGATGTCTGCAATTGCGTGGCAACAGACATGGAACGTTTATGGACAGATTATGGATCACTGGAATTTAGTTATTGTTTTTTGTGGCTGTGTTGCTCGGATTTGGGTAAAATAATTTTATTGTTTCAATATACATTACACATACGTTCTGAATCAGTTGTATCTTCGAGATGCACTGTTTATTGTGGCGTCGGGTCCGGTGGGGGAGTGTTCGCTATATGCTTTCAATTGTTTTTATGCATTTGATTTATGCTTTGCGACACTCTGGCCGAAACCCACTGCCACTACTGAATAATAGTTTGTTGTAAATTGTAATTAATCTGAAACATTGCTGTGCTTTCTAAAATGCCCACCGCTGAAGAGGCCATAGCCTTTTGTTATTTTTTCTTGTTCAGGTTATATCTGTTTAAATTTCTTGGATGTTTTATGGTTATACTTAGTTTATTTATGGTGCAGGATTCTGGGTCTGACAAACGCATTTAAAACATAATGTGCTATATATAATCTGTGTGGTTATATGCAGCTGTAGCGCTTATCGCATGGATTTTATTTTTATTTTTATTTTTATTTTTATATTTTACTTTTAGTTTTACTTTTGATCTTTTGAGTTTTTGTTGGTAGTCGGTAAAGTTTATTTAATGGTTATATATATATATATATATATATATATATATATATATATAGAGAGAGAGAGAGAGAGAGAGAGAGAGAGATTGATAGATGAAGTTTTTTACTGAAGGTTTTATTGGGTTCTAGGGCTCATGATTGGTGTTGATCTGCGAACTTTTTCAGAAATTTCAACATTGGGGGAGATTTCTATAAGTAGTATTTCATACGAAATCTACCTAAAAAGGTTTAATGTATTATTAACATCTAAAGAATACACAATGCGTTATATTAAATTAGCTATGTTATATTCAATCGTGTACTATGGTTTATAAAGTTTACAATTAAATTTAATTACTATTCTGCTTTATGAGGTTATTCCTAATTTATTACAGCCATACACAATACTTTGTGTATTTTTTATCTTTGCAACCTTAAAGACCTTCCAGTCATACATGTTCTTATTTTAAAACATTTGATATCGAATTCGCAGGATTTTTGTATCATATTGTATGTTTCCTTAAACATGCAACTGAATCAGAACCTACATTGTAAAGAAAAAACACTGTAGATTTGCCAGAACAAACTCGATCACAGTGAATGTGCTGTATCTTTCTTTGGTTTCCTGACTATATTAACATGGAAAATACAGTAGTTGCGTAAAATTAACAGCACAATGTGCTGACAATTTGGACGCATTTTTTTACAGCATAAACTGCTGGCGTCCAAATTGCCAGCACATTGTGCTGTTAATTTTACGCAACTACTGTATTTTCCATGTTAGTATAGTCAGGAAACCAAAGAAAGATACAGCACATTCACTATGATCGAGTTTGTGCGCGAGATGAACAGTACTTAGTACTGTAAGAATGTCTTTTTTTTTTTTTTTTACAGTGTAGCAGAATTTTATATGATAAAATAAGCCAATATTCTTAAAAGAAAAGGTTCTGCATCCGATTCTATTTTAACACACTTCTTGAAATTTGATTTATAAACTCGACAAGTTCTACTTGCACTTACATTAAAATATCTACAGGAATTTAAATTTATTTTTTATTCCAGAAAAATACAAGAATTTTCTGACTGAATAATAAAAAAATATATATTACGTTTATATGCTAGTTTAATCTACATTTTTCTTCAAGTGAAAAAAATCCCATTTTGAATCAGAAATATTACTTAATAAATGAATTTTTAACAAGTACCACATGGCAAGAAAACATATTCCATTGAATGCATTTCTAGTTCAAAATATGTGTATTTGTCTTAAAAAAAAAAAAATAACGTTCTTAACTAATTACACATATAAAATAGGTATCCCTTATCTTTCTAACTGGAAAAAAAGTTTTAATGCATTATTAAGATCTAAACCACACATATTGCATTAATTTGAAATAGTTTTGTTATATCCAATTGTGAACAATGATCCGTAACGTTTACATTCTAATAAAATTACCTACGTGTATGAGAATATTCCTTATTTCCTAATTCTTATCTACAACGCAGTGTATTTATTTTTATTATCCTTACAACTTAAAGCTCCTTTTGTCGACGACATCCATATTTTAAAAATTTATGACATCGAGTGAACAGGATTTGTATGACGTTATCAATTTACCTCAACACGCACGTCAATAAGTACTTTATCAGAATTTTATACGATAAAATAAGACATCTTTCTGTAAAATATGAGGAAAATTATATCTGCATCCAATTCAGTTCTATCGCTGTTATTGAAATATGATTTATAACAGGGCGAGTATTATTTACATTGAAATATATGGATAAATTACAATGAGTTGCATATTCATGTACCAGAAAAATACTTTATTTTGTTATAAAATTTCGTAAATGCCATTTTCTTGTCTCGGATTTATCTAGGTTTGATATATCCATGACGTAGTACATTGTAAAAAGAAAAAAAAATTATGAAATTATGAAAATATAATAAAGCTAGGAACAAGAATACTCTTTTCGGAGTTATCCATATTTCTGAAGATATTCATTCAGGTGCGTTCGTATTTTATATAAACGAGTTGGAACCCGTCGAATTTCAACAAAAGAAAATGTTTAAGAAGGAACTGTTTCATTGATTTATAATAAACTAGGATATCTAATGATTCATAGGTCTTCACTTGATTGTTTATAATAGCTATGTTTTATCAGAAATCATTCATTTGTATTTTTTTAAAAATTCGGAAAATATTATTACATACAGATAAATAAAATTGCCTTCTTAAAGCTTTCTGATACGAATTAGGTAAACGTGAAGTAAAGTCACACAAAAATTACTTAAAATGCATTTTTGTAAAGAGAAAATGCTGTATCGTTTGTAAAGTAACTTTGCAATAACCTAAAAAACATTTAAATTATGAATAAAAACGAAATAAAATCAAAATTCACCGGATTTTATAACATACGATATTCTTGACATAGCACGTATTTTAATTCCATTTTTTTTTCAATTTGTATGAGAAAATGGCAACAAAAAGATTCAGAAATCTACTGATTTCACTTTACTTTTAACAGAAAAAGAGTACTTCAGTTGCCACAATTACAAATTTGGTACTAAAAACTATAAAAAAATTAATATCTCAAAAATAAATTCAGATACTGCTTTCAAACAAATTGCGTTTAAAAGTACATTTTTTCCCAGGTACGACGGTCTAAAAATTGAAAATGTGCGATGTTTAGAAGTTTAAAAATTTGCAGTAGAGAAATTTGCTAAACCAAAATTTCATTTCAAATTTCAAAGTGTCGCCATAAGCAGAATACTTATGCGTTACGCACAGATATGTTTGCCCCTTATAATACACTTTATAGTTATAGATAGATACGTAGCATCTATATTCCTCGTCTGGTCCGTCCGTCTGTCTGACCGTCTGGCTGCATATAACAACTCAAAAACTACCCAACCCAACGGATTGAAATTTAGTATATGGGGCATTCTCACAATCTTTTGACTTTCATGCCCCTGAATAATAATTTTTATTTTAATACACTTTTTTGTGGGTTTTTTTATTTGATATATCGGGGAACATCCCATTGCATGATTGCACAACAATATTAACGAGATAAATAAGTTTTGGACGATGTTGGGGGTCCAAACACCTGGAAAACTCCTATACCGTCCCGTGTCCCTGATGCTGATTTTTAAGTTTGGAGCTGTCTGGATAAAATTGTTTCAATAAAAATAATTCGATGTAATTTTTTTCCGAAACTGGAGCTATTGTTTTATATAAATATGTAACAAAAAATTAACCTGCACACATTTTTAGGGTTGTTATTATTTTTTTAACTCTGTCCCTGGGTTTTAGATTCCTTACCATCCCTCTTCTAAAATTATACAGAAAATCATTTCAGATGCAGCCACAGAATTTTTTTCAAGTTTTTTCTCATGCAGAAGTATACGCTAGAGAAATAATGTCTAAAATTCTTTGGCAGGAAATTTACTGTAGAATTTAAATCAGCGTTTATATATCAATTTCAAGCATCGTGGCTTTATTGGTAGTCTCACCGTCCCCAAGGTTCATTCCTAGACTTTTCGAGGTAAATTTAAAAAAAAAAAAAGAAATTAATTTAATCCAATATTAACAACTGTTTCTAAAAATCAATGAACATTGGGGATATCACTTAGTCTTAACATGATTTTCCTAAAAATAGGTGGTAATTTTCCTTACCGTTCCATCCTTACCGTCCTTTTTTTTTACCATTTCGTCCCTTTTTTCCATTACCATCCCCTTTTTTTACCTTACCGTCCCTTCTTTCACACCCCTTTAAGACAATGTTATATAAAAATTCTGTATTAAAAGTGCTACATTGTCATTATTTCTTATTTGAATGTCTTGTGGGTACTATGCAAATTCACTATAAGTAAAAATTTAGAAGAAAATAAAAAGTTATAGTTGTAAAATTGTAAGGAAAATTAAACTCGCAAGTTTAACTTAAAACCTCAGTTAAATAAAAAAATTTTCGCTGCCGACCATTTTTTCTTTATTTTGAATCATTAAGGCATTCGTCTATTAGATTAAAATGTTATTTTAGCAAGTTTAATTTTGTCAGATTTTTTTTCGCAAAAGTCAAAAGATTATGAGAATGCCCCATATAGAATTGTTGCAGAATTTTGTCGAATCATTTCAAATTTCATGAAAATAGAATCAAAATTTAAAAATATGTTAATAAAAGTCTTCTTCATTCTATTAAATTCTATCATACATGACTAATTCAGTCCCGTGATAGGTAATGATGCTAGGTTGTCATGGTGATGACGTTCTATTTAAGATGGAGTCCTATTATTTCCATATTACTGAATTTAATGTATAGATAATCGTAATAAATTTTGTATTCATGCATTTCTACATAAGAGCGCAACAGCTATCGCACCAAGATGGGAATATTTATAAAACTAGTTACAGTACGAACGCACCTCATTTGCCACGTTTGACGTACGATTTCCGACTTGTTTAGAGTGTACTAATTAGTTTTCTCAGATCGGAATATTGTTTATTAGAATTTAATTAGAGAATCGATTAGAGTGATGTCATAAAAGAAATGGAACTGTGCAATTAATAATAGTATATATTTTCTCGAATTAAATTTAATCCAAGAACATTTTACTTCTACTTTCAACTCTAATAATTATTGTCTCTCTCACTTTCAAAATAAACAACATTTAGTTATTAAAATATTCTCTGATGATGAGCTTGGAAAAGCTTGAAAGTACTAAGAAGTTTTAAATAAAGTGTATATTTTTAACTTGTAACATCTTTTTCGTTATTTTAGTCGCCTTTTAAGTAAGACATTATACATTTTACGTTTGAATCAAGGTGGAAAATTGCGTTTCGTCCTATCATTTTATTTCTACCGATATCCTGGTTTAAGAAAACTATTTCATATACTAAATCACTACTCGGAAACGTTTCCAAAAATTAATGGTATTAATGGTAATTAATGGTAGTTTTCGACAGATTTATATGTTTTAGGGGTCAGAGATCACGAAAGCATGTTTAAAAAAATGTCTGCTTGTGAGTCGGCGAGTCCGTCTGTCTGTCCGTCTATTTGCTTGTCTGTCTGTGTGTGGCACAAATTTTGTGGGCGGCCTATCTCAAGAACTAATGATAGGAATTTAATAAAAAAAATTATTCTGTTAGTCCCTTATATGAACTAGGGGATCGTACCCGGGGTTCCCGGGTTACAGAATATAGGTGAAAACATTTTTTTTTAATTGAAAACTAATAATTTTTTTATATGCAATATTTTTTTTTAGATTGCCATTTACATTAAAAAAGCATTTTTTCATATAAAAAATGCGAATTATACAATCAAATAATTTTTTGAAATTTATCAAAAGTGACAATTTCTTATTAGCCGCATGCTAAGAGTTATTTGACCAAGATTTTGCTACTTACGGCATCATTTTATATTCCGAAAATTCCAGAGCTTATACATGTCTGTTAAATTTGTGTTTTATTTATATTATTTTATTTATTTATTCATAGGGAATTTTTTTTAATGGATATTAGTCGTAAGAAAATGATGAACTTTTCATTTTGTTTTAATTGCAAACGGATTAATCTTTCGTAATCGAGCTCAGCGCGATATAGATAAATAAAAAAGTATTTCATGCTTTAAAATTGTTTTCAAAACCATAGACAATCAGTAAACTGAGATGAATTTTGCAAACAAATTCCATTTGAAAAAAAAAAAAAAATCCCACTTGGTGATCTAAAAATTTAAATTGTACGATTACAAATATGTTAGATTTGTGGGGGGTTTTTAATATTATTATTTTATTTGTTTATAAAAAAAAGTATTAATTTTGTTAATTTGTCTTTCACAAATATGTTAGATTGGTGTTTTTTTAATATTATTCTTTTATTTGTTTAAAAAGGAAGTATTAATTTCTTTATGCAAAAATAGTCAAAGACATTATAATAGTCAAAGACATAGCTGAACAATGTATGTTGCCTTATGTGCAAAATGTTTATTATTATTATGTATTGAAACCGGCACGTGAAAAGATAAACTTTAAAAAAATCATGCTTAAAAATTATTTTAGAAAACATAATACATCAATCAATCAAGATACAGTTTTGAAACAAATTGCATTTGAAAGTAATTTTTTTGCCTATGCGACGAAAACAGAAAATGTACGATGATCAGAAGATTAAAAAGTAGCAAAAATTTCAAGACCGAAATTTGATCGTGAATTGTTGTCATTCGCAAACTGACGTCAGCGTTACACACAGATACGTTTGTTCTTTATAATATAGAAACTTAATCAGTAAAATATAATAAACATCAGTTTTTAGGATGTGGATATCAATTGAGGCTCTTATGCTTGGTAATCCGGAACGAAAAACAACAATTTTCACGTTCTCAAAATTTGCATACGCACTTCTCATATCCATATTCATTATTTTTAAACATTTCTATTTTGTTTGATCATTTTAAAATCATTTTAACTCAAAACTTGAAGTCACGATTGTCAGCAACATTTTTTATGTGAACAGACGCACACTTTACTTGAGATTCTAATCTCAATTCCGGAGAGTAAAAATTTCCGTAATTTATGTTGTTTAGACTCATTTGTGTTAAAATAATTTATCTAAGAAAATGATCAGTTTCTTTTAAATTTGATTTCATTTTCAATAAAATAAGCCTTTCGCCTAGTGTCTGAAACTTAGTATCAGTACACATGCAGAAGGAAAAACAATATAGAAAATATATGAGAAAAAATGCGTGTTTTCAAAAGCAGTATGTCATTTTCCGTTATTATGCCCCTAATATAATATTATGCTCCTAATGGGATTTTGCGCCACTAAACCTTATACAACAATTTTGAATTTTTATCAGAAAATGGCATGAATAAAGATAAAAATACCTCATTATTTCTCTTTTGTCTGCAATAATGAAAGCTATCTAATTTTCACCATTTTGAAGAAATTTCATAAAATGCTTTTAAAATTAAAATATAAAAGTAGAGATATTTTAAAAAAACAGATAGTGCAATCACACCTACAAATGAACAGCTTTCAGTTTAAAAAAATATTAGTAAAATTGGTTCAACAGAAAGGTCAGGGCAGATGTCTAAAAAACACACTTGTGTTTTAAATATATAGATTGTATAAAATTATAAAAAATTAAATTAAGAAAATTATGTTACTTTGATAAAATTATAGTAGAATGTCCTAAAGAATAGCATTAAAATTTTATTATTCGAAAGAATTTTGGACGAAAACTTCAGGAACATGATATTATTTTAAACCTCGAATTATTTATTTGCTTGTCTAACTCAGCGAAGCAAATCCATCCAGGCGATAATCATCAATTTCTGTAATATAAATGGCTATTATTTGCATGTCACCTCTCTTTTATAAAGACACTCTAAATTTTTGTAAAACAATCGTTTTATCAGTATGTGATTTTGATTACATTATTTTCAAAAGAGAAGCATTTTCCCCTGTGAAGAATTTCAAAGCAGCTGCGCTGTGAAAATGGCGCACTTCTACAAAATATAATTCAATTTTAAGAATTAAAATAAACGCTTTTATATAAAATGACGCCAGTTGCATCCGTAAAAGCAATCCACTTTTACAATCTAGTCTTGAACTTCGTCTATAGAAAAGTATGCATATGATGTCATTATCACGGAATAACAGACAATATTCTTGACATAGCCCGTATTTTAATTTCAACTTTTTTTTCAAGTTTTATGTGAAAATGCAACAAAAAGATACAGTAATCTCCTATTTTTGACTATTTTCCGTTTACTTTCAATAGAAAGGGGGTACTTTTGTTGCCACGATTAGAAAAATGGTATTAAAAACTACAAAAAAATTAATATCTCAAAAATAAATTGAGATACAGCTTTCAAACAAACTGCATTAAAAGAGCATTTTTTTCCTTATACGACGGTGTAAAAATTTAAAATTTGCGATGCTTAGAAGTTTAAAAATTTGCAGTAGAGAAAATTGCAAAGCCAAAATTTTATTTCAAATTTCAAAATGTTGCTACTCACAAAATGACGTATGCGTTGCGCACAGATTTGTTTGTCCTTTATAATATAGATTGGTGCTGATTACTTTTTTGGTGTAAATCGCCCAGTAGGTGGCGCTGCTATGCTGCATTATTCGTGATTTACACACTAGCTATATCTAAAGAATTAAAGCACGGATTTCAAAAAAGACTTCAGATACAGTTAGTCCTTGATACAATTTGGTGCTGCTAACTTTTTGGTATATATCGCCCAATAGGTGGCACTGTTATGCTGCATTATTCATGATTATCGCAATCGCTCTAACTGAGGAACTAATGGACGAATTTTCACCAAACTTCAGATTCAGTTAGTCCTTGATATAATTTGGTGCTGCTACCTTTTTGTTGTAAATCGCCTAACAGGGCGTGCTACTATGCTAGATTTTTCACGATTTCCGCAATAGCTGTATCTGGGTGCCACTGCTATTTATATAACTTTTTACAATTTCCGCAATAGCTCTATCTCAAAAACTAATACACGGATTTTCATCAAACTTCAAATTCAATTAGAAGTTGTCATAAGTTGTTGCTGATTAGATTTTGGTGTAAATCACCTAACCGGTGGCGCTGCTATGCTGCATTTTTCGGAAAGTATTAACATGTATGAGATAGAAGAAAGTTTTGGGACTGCCGTATCCGACTAGTTTTATCAATATGTAGATTTTAAAAATAATAAGAACACCAAAGGCTGAGCATAGTGTATTTAATTTTATTTTTATTAACATTGCTAACTCAATAAATATTTTGAGTTTATAAATAATATCAAAGAATAAATGGGATAGTTCAATAAATTAATATTAACGCCTTCGGGACGGGAGCCTTTTACGAAATTTTTAATCTTTTGTCACCGTTTTTTAAAAACAGAAATTTGTGTCTTCTTGAATCGAGAAAATGCGCTGATTAAATAAGGCAAATTTTATAGTAAAATTTTACTGGTGAGGAAAAACAAGGATTCTGAGCACTTCATGCGGCACGTATACGTGTCGCTCGTCCCCAAGGGGTTAAAGGACAAAATATTTCGGTAAGTGCATTTACAAACTTATACGATGAATATTCATAATTATGAAACAATGTAGAATTCCTAAAAAAGCACATATATTTCGACGGCGGTGAAAGAAAATATTATTTTCACCATGGATACAAGACACTATTATAACAAACGCGTTTAAAGCTACGGATAAACCATGGACGTAGGAATGTACTATGTAGTCACAGGGATTAACTAGGAGAGAAAATATTAATATCTTGAGTTTGTCATACTTTTTGTTTAATAAATTGATAAAATTATAATAAGCTGTGTAGTCATATCAACTAAACAGCTAAATCGTATTATCAATAGATGTTCCATTTTAAATACATTTTGCGTTGCATAGTTCTTTTTCTACGTGCGGCTGTACTACGTAAAATAGAACCTTGTAATAATTCTTCAATATTAAATCAACTTAAAGCTTATGCAATTTTTTCCAGCTACAAACTTTGATAATCTACTTTCTAATTTGAAGTGGGGTTAAACTCAGTATTTAAATATGAAGCAAAGTGTACAACTCAAATTACAATATTTGTAACATATTCAAGTAAACTTTCCGTTAATATTCCTGATCCTAAAGCAATTTCTTTCTGGCTCCATTTTATGAGATTATCCCGTATTTACATATCCTTATCTACAATATTTTATAGACTTTTATTATCGTTACATGCAATACTTTTTTTTTTCGAAAACTAACCTCAAAACTCTTTTTTATTGATAGCGTCTTTATTTTAAAAAATTATGACATCGCATGCATAGGATTTGTGCAGGATATTATCAACTTCCCTCAAAACTTTATGTCAATAAATGCTTTATCTAAATTTACCGAGTAAGAACGAGACATTTTCTTGTGTAATATGAGTGGACTTATTTCTGCATACGACTTGATTTTAAAGAAGAAACAAGCCACACATTTGTTTGCAAAGTTCATCTCAGTTTACTGATTGTCTATGGTTTTAAAAACAATTTTAAAGCATGAAATATTTTTTAACTTATCTATATCGCGCGGAGCTCGATTACGAAAGATTAATTCGCTTGCCATTAAAACAAAATATAGAGTTCATCATTTTCTTACGGCTAATATCCATTAAAAAAACTTCCCTATGAATAAATAAATAAAATAATATAAATAAAGCACAAATTTAACAGACATATATAAGCTCTGAAATTATCAGAATATAAAAAGATGCCATAAGTAGCAAAATCTTGGTCAAAAAACTCTTAGCATGCGGCTAATAAGAAAATATCGCTTTTGATAAATTTCAAAAATTTATTTGATTGTATAATTCATATTTTCCATATGAAAAATGCTTTTTTAATGTAAGTGGGCAATATAAAAAATTTATTGCATATAAAAAAAATTAGTTTTCAATTAAAAAAAAATCTTTTCACCTATATTCTTTAACCCGGGAAGCCCGGGTACGATCCCCTAGTGTCTTTAAATGTTAACTAAAAACCTATATGGAATAACAAATATACAGAATAGCTATATTTGCTATTATTTAGGTTCCATATATCTTTTAACTTTCATGTTATAGCTATTTATACTTTTCTAGTATGCAGGGTGCAAAGGAAAGTCCCTTTAACCTGAAAATACTTGTAAACGGAGAAGACTACAGCTATGCAAGTGAGGTAACGGTATAGTAAAGTGATTACAACCGAGTTAATGAAAACGACAGCAGCGCCCTTAGTGGCGAAATTTGGAAGATAACCACTGCAAATCGAAAACGAAAGGAGATAGAGCAAAATTTCCAGTTAGAAAGTTTTAGAGCATCAATTAATTAATAGAATACGATATTTGGTTTACATGGATAAGATAAATCTTCGCCTGTTTACCCAAAAATGTTTCGAAATCGATGCACTCCATTTTGAGTAAACGTTTGAATGGAATAGTCAGAAGTATGAAGAAATACGCACAATTTATGCTATAAACACGTACTTATCTCAACACATTTTGATAACATCACACACACACACAAAAGACAAACTGTCTCACAGTGATAAAAAGTTAATATTCAGTATGTTCGAAAAGTTCGCCATTGCTCACGATACACGTTTGTATTCGTGAGAGTAATTCTGCATTCGTATTTTTCAGCATGGAACGTCTATCGCAAGCCTCTGCAATACGACGACATAGATTTAACCCTTTCAAGGTCACATAATTTTAATTCCAAAACTGACAAATGCCACCAAGAATATTTTAATAAAATTTTGCTTTTGTAATGAAAGTGCAAATTAGCGGGTTTTTGTTTCCAGAGGAATTCGTTTGAATATTCTGGTGTCAGTCAATTATTTCATCAGTTTACGAAAAGAATTCTTCTGGCACTGAAAGGGTTATTCTAAAATTTTAAATGCATTGGAAATTGAATCTTTACAGACATTACAGCACAGTACAACGTCACAATCTGCAATTGTGCACTGCTACATTTCCGGAATGTGAATAGGCAAAGTAGAATCGTCGCTCATCAATTTCGGACATTTTTGGGTATGCAGGCGATGATTTATTTTATCCGTGTGAACCAAATGTCGTTTCGTACTAATTAATTGATGCTCTAAAGCTTTCTAATTGGAAAATTTGCTCTACCTGTTTTCGTTTTCGATTTGCAATGGCTATCTTCCAAATTTCGCCACTAGTGGTGCTGCTGTCGTTTGCATTAGGTCGGGCGTAGTCGCTTTACTGTACCGTTACCTCACTTGTATAGCTGTAGCTCTCTCCGTTCGCAAGTATTTTCAGTTTAAAGTGACTTTCCTTTGCACCCTGTATACTATACAGCTATACCCAACTCTACGTTGTATGGTTTTTACAAAGTCTTAGTATTCTTTTAGAAAAGGTATGTTTTTAATAATACACTTACTAATTCATATATTATTGTACGGAACCCTCTGTGCGCGAGTAATAGTCGCACTTGACCGTTTATCTTCATAATGCTGAAAGTTATTTTTTTAAATATTGTTTAAAAAAAAATTTAATGGCTGTATTCATGTTTTTTTTTTTTTTAATGTACGTAATAATTCTGTCTTTACACCTTTTCAAAGCGACTGGAAATTATATGTATATCTCTTTTATTCCTAAGCTTATTGCTGTATTAAAAGTACACAAAATGACTATATTTTTTAGATTTTAGTAAAAGAAATTTATTAACTATGAGTAAATTAAAATTTTATATTTGTCATATTTTTTTTACTATTTTTAATTTCAAAAGCCTAAAAGTAATTCCATTATTTTTGTTATATCAACATTATCCAAAATATATGTTAATGTGCTTTTTTTTTTTTTTTTTTTACTCTGGCCATGCAAAATGCTTTTATTCGAAACTATGCCAAACATTGTGAATCGTTATTTATCTCAGTCATTTTTAAAAATGATTCATTTATAATCACACAAAAATTCTTGATTTGTTACTTTTCGATTTTTTTTTTTTTATTAAGTTGTATTTCATATTTTTTTGCTGATGCTGAGATAAAAATTACTACTTAGGGCTCGAAAAATTTGAAAATTTTTACATGCCCGTTCGGGCATGTGGTAGAAAATATTTGATGCCCGAATAAACAAATTTACATGCCCGACATGACTATTGCATCTCGAATGCCATCAAAAGTACATGCCCGACGCCCGATTGGAAATTTTACATGCTCCGGGCATGTCGGGCAATAGATTTGTCGAGCCCTGCTTTATAATGAGGAATCTGCCATAAAACTGATTACGTCAATTTGAAGGGGCAGAGTGTCATCAATTTTAAACTGCATTATTTTGGAGCTTTTTCTTTCTTTTTTCTCTCTATTTTATGCATGCAACAGCCCATTTTAATTCTTTTACTATTATAATTGCTGGGGCTTTAAAGAATTTGAAAAATTGTACATAGTACAATAAAAACAAATGAACTTTTCAAAATATGAAGAAAAACACATTAGAATGTAGCTTTTATAAGAAGTGTGTGTGTGGGGGGGGGGGGGGAGGGATATTCCCATTAAGCCACCTTCTGAATTCATCACTGGCATACATTACCAAGGTAAGCTGAAATCGTCTTATATTTTTAAGAATTCTTAAAATAATCCAATTGTACTTTGAAAAGTGTTAAACGGGAACACTACTTTACTTTTAGAAAATGATATATTTACTGTAATGAATCATAATTTTATGCATGCAGTTCAAATTCAATTTTATTTTATCATTTAATTTCATTTTTTTTAAACACATACTTGTTTTGATTCAGTAAAATAATTCATGAAAATCTATAATTTCCAAATGATCATTTTCAAAACGTTCTTTTTATGGGAATGCTTGTTTTTTTTGACCCACCACCACTTCTACTGAACTGGCTTATTTTTACTTGGTAGACAGTACATTAATTATTGTTTACCACCGTATCTCATAGACTTTATAAGGCAACAAAATGTCTTCATTTTTAAAAAAGATACATCTTTACCTCAATGCTTAGAGACACTTATAATTTCTTGCATGGTGTTTAAATAGTTTTATTTTATGGTATACTTTAATTTAAACATATATTTGTATTGGTTTAATGAATGATTTCATACAAGCATGATTTTTGAATGATCGTTTTAGCGACAATATTAATTTTTATCAAATGGTTTATTTAATGCCAACTGTTATGCTTGGCCGCAATTGTGTGGATAAGTGTAAAGTATACCCCCTCCCCCCTTCTGCATGTGGGAGGGTTTTAATTTTTCGGGTATTTTTTTTTTTTTCAGAATGGGTTTATTTCCATTTAGAAAAGTTGGAATTATATTTTTTAAATGATTTATTTAAATTTTGTTATAGCTATATTCTGGTGTTTTTATTCCAAAATGTATGTTAATGTACATTTTTTTTTTCGACTTTGGCCATGCAAAATATTTTTATTCCAAACTATGCCAAACATTGTGAATCGTTATTTATCTTAGTCATTTTTTAAAATGATTCATTTATAATAAGGATGCACAACCAGCGACCCGCGGGCCAAAACTGGCCCGCGATGGGTTAACCTGCGGCCCGCGAATTTCGTCAATTTATAACTGGAAAAAATTGCTATTTTTGTCCATAGGTCGCAGGAAAAGATCCGGAAATTCGTCAATTTGCCTCGGGAAATTCTTCAGATTTCGTCAGTCAGTTAAGAATCATAAATTTTGTTGATCTGGCACGGAAAATAGCGAATTTTGTTTATCGGGTGTGGAAAAATAGCGAATTTGTCAATCGGACCTGGGCAAATCGCAAATTTTCTCGGTCAGGCTCGGTAAATATCAAATTCTGTTAGTCAGGTGCAGAAAAATCGCAAATTTTGTTGATCGGGTGTGGAAAAATCGCGAATTCTGTTGGTCGGGCTTGGAAAAATCGCGAATTCTGTTGGTCAGGCACGAAAAAATCGAAAATTGTTTTGGTTGGGCACGAAAAAATTGCAAATTTTGTCAATCAAGTGCGAAAAAATCGCAGATTTTATTGATCGGACACGAAAAAATTGTGAATTTTGTTGATGATGCGATAAATTGTAAATTTTGTTTATCCGCTGTGAAAAAAATCGTGCGTTTGTCAGTCGCGAGAAAAATTTGCGAGTTTCGACAATTTTGCGTGGGAAAAAATTGTGAATTTCATCGATTAGAAGTGGAAAAATCTCAAATTTTGCCGATCGGCGAAAATCGCGTGCTTTGTCTGTATATCGCAAATTTCGTCAATTTGTTCGGAAAAAATTCCAAATTCGTTGATCATGCGTGGAAAAATTGCGAATTTCTTTGGTCCGACTCGAAAAAATCGTAGATTTTGTGATCAGGTGAGGAAAAATGGCAAAATTTTTTTGTGAGGCACGGAAAAATTGCGAACTCTCTCGATCAGACACGGAAAAGTCGCTAATTTGTTTGGTCAAGCTCGGAAAAGTCGCGAATTTTGTTGATCGAGTGCTTAAAAATCGCAAAATTATTTGATCGGTGACGAAAAAATTGTGAATTATTTTGATGATGCGTGGAAAAATTGCAAATTTTGTTGATTGGCTGCGGAAAAATTGTGAGTTTCGTTAATCGCGAGAAGAATTCGCGAATTTCAACAATTTTCCGCGCGAAAAAATTGCTAATTTCGTCAATCGGATGCACAAATATCGCGAATTTTGTCGATTAGGTTCGGAAAAATCTCAAATTTCGTCGATCGGCTGCGCACAAAATCGCGTATTTTGTCTGTTTATCACAAATTTCGGCAGTTTGTCTAGGGAAAATTCGCGAATTTTGTTTGTCCGGATTTTGTCGATCACGCGTGGAAAAATTGAAGGCTGTGAGAAAATTAGAGTTTCGTGAATTTATCGCGAGAAAATCACAAATGTCGTCAATTTACCGCGGGAAAAAATTGCAAATTTCATCAGTAACAGTTAGGAATTACGAATTTCGTTGATCGGGCGCTGAAAATCGCGAATTTTGTCGATCAGGGGCGGAAAAATAGTTCATTTCGTCGATCAGGCGCAAAAATATAGCGACTTTTGTCGACTGTTTTCGGAAAAATTGCAAATTTTGTTGATCAGGCACAAAGAAAATCGCAAAAATCGTTGATCGGGTGCGAAAAAATCTCAAATTTCGTTGATCCTGCTCCAAACGTTCATAAATTTGAAATTTTTTTTCGGCACTAGCACTTTCATGTCTATGTTTGTTTTTTAGCACTTTTAATAAAGCGAAACTTACTCCCCCAATAAAGTCAAGAAATATTATCACTCCTTCAAAATGATCATTTCTATATATCTGTTATATATACAAACATAAACTGTTAATATATCTTTGCCAACTGAATTGGATATGTTGACTGGATAGGGGAACCTAGAGAGGTAAAACTTTACCCTCCCCCCCCCCCCTCCTTTGAAACCATATTTTTTATCTGATTATAGGCCACAGTTTACCTCTCCAAAATAGAATTTTCACCGTGTTACTGATGTGGCCCTCGACAACCCAAAAATTTTTGTAAGTGGCCTTTCTCCTTAAAAGGTTGAGCACCCCTAATTTATAATCACACAAAAAAATAACCGCGCATAACACAGCACAGGAAAAATCAGGCACAATTTTTGGTATGTGATTTAGGTACAGGCAAATTTGCATTCATATAAACTATCTTCCGTTTCACCTAACGATCAATGATGTTATTGGCAAGCATAATTGTTCAGATTTTTACATTCGCATTTAAACAAATCCTGATTGGTTTTTTGCTATGAATTATTCTATAAAAAATTTTAAATATTTTAAGCTGTCATGAACTTTTTTTATATGATACCACAATGTTATTTGCCGTCAAGTTTTGACGGGTTCCATCTAGTAGATCTGAATTTTAAAATACACAAAATGTTTGATTTTTTTCACTGCAATTACTAAAGCCAAACATGCTGAAAAATACAGGCTTGGTACTAACAGCAGTTCCACAAAGTAAAATAAGATTTTGCAATATAAATTACAGTTTTTCAGGTGCAATATTTCATCATGGTAAATTTACATCAAGGGGTCATTACACAGCTGTAGTTCGAAAAGACAAACATTGGTTTAAAGCAGATGATACTGAAATCTATCAGTGTTCATGGCCAAGGTACAGTAAATATATTTACATTTTATTTTATAAAAAGCCCTAATCTTTTTCAGTTCATTTGACCCCCTCAAATACGCAACCCTAAAATCCACACATCTTTACACATGTAAACAACGGAACTTTCAGATGTAGGGTCACAATTACAGAATTTTTTAGTTTTATTTCCCCATGTATGCATTTTAATATGTAATTCTTAATAGCATGATTGAATTCATGTTTTTCCATGAAAGGAGTATAAATTTATTATTTTTAGGGTTCCGTACTTAGAAAGTAAAAACGGAACCATTATAAGATCACTCCTGTGTCTGTCGGTCTGTCTGTCTGTCACAGCCATTTTACTCGTAAACTATGGAACGTGGAAAGTTCAAATTCGGGGAAGTAATAAAGACCATTGACCCACATATTTTCAGATTAATAAACATTCATAAATATATTTAGTAAAAAAGTAGAGGGGCTAATTATGCTACTTGGAAAAAAAAATCTTTTCTTTGTATATCATGTGGGGTATCCTGTGAAAGCTTTTGTAACGCTGAACTCAAAAATACATTTCTTTTAATTTTAGGTATTATATTTTCAAAGATATTGTTGAAAATGTACCGCAAAAATATGTCCCCCGCCCATCCAATTCCGAATCTACTGAAACTAAAATTATGAAAAACTTAGAGGTAGTAGACGTTAATACAAACCTTGCTGGAAAATTGTAGCGATTGTCGTAGGTCACATAGTTTTTGAGTAATTAGCATTTTCCTGTTATACACAAATTTCGATTTACGGGCATTCAGAAAAATTGTTGAGCATCGCTGAATATACCTATCGTTGCAGAAGAATAAAAGCATTGTTTATAATGATTTTCGAAAAAAATCATCGGTAATTAGACGAGATATTAACCCTTAAAAGTACGGTCAGTTTGGACATACACATGGACAGGGGCGGCGTACTCTATGCCTAGTTAACAACTTTTAATGATATATATGTGTAATGTAATGTCCAGTAACAGTATAAAAGCAATAAACGTCAAATTGTTAAATTCATACTAATTTAAGGGGTCTCGGGACTCTAAAAAGTGGAAAAAAATGTAAAAAGACCATTTTCAACATTTAATGTCTTAAAATGTATATGATTTTAAAACATAATTTTAATTGGGATGAAAGATATAAGTATGTTCTTTCGTTTCATGTATTTAAAAAATTGCAAGATACAGAATTATTATTTATAGGGGGCTCGAAACTGTTAGAAATTTGTCGAAAAAAAATTGGCATAACAGTTTACGCGCAGGATTACAAAATAAATATTGCAACTAGAATGAAAATTTTCGTTCTTACTTATATTTCAGATTGCAATAATTTCCTTGAACTTAAATGGATTTGTATTTAAAGCATTTTTATATTTTTAATGCAATGTTGCATTTAGCTAATACAAAATTTTGAAAATTTGAACAGTAAAATCACCAAAAAAAATATTTTTTGAACAATAAAAAGGAAATTTTAGGTTCATTTTATACAGACTAACGTGAAATATATGTTTTGAAAATTTCATGAAAAAATATTCCGAAGTTTTAGAGGTATCCTGCGCGTTATGCCCAAAAAACGCCATTTGGAAAATAATGACTTTAAAGTTTTGGAAACGCAGCTTCAGCTATTGAGCGGGTATAATTCTAAAAGCCAAAGCTTCTGTTCTAATAGAAATTTCAAGGAAACAATTATATCAATATATTCAGAAAAAATAGGAGTTTAACATCTAAAGAAAATTAAAATTTCTTACATTTTGAAGCTTTAAGAGTCCTGGGACCACTTAATCCTTTCCAGCACGGAGTAATTCTATTTATAAACTTATGAAAAAATGAACTACACCAGAATTTATAAACGAATTTATTAGAAAATTCGAACTTGCTTATTTTCACGTACATGATAAAAGGAAAATTTTAATTAAATATTCTTGATGCCGTTTGTCTGTTTTGGAATTTAAATTAGGTGTCCGTTTTTTAAAGGCATCGCCCTCGAAAGATTTAATTAGAATGAATCGCCTAAATACCGTGGGATTCGCGATAGTTTGCATTGATTGAATCTCTCAATACGCCTCGAGTGACTTTAAAAGTTAATTAAACACCTATCTGGAAAAACGCGGCACTGACCAAGGCGGCGTTGCAACTTTGAGACCTCAATTCGAAGCGCGCTTAGCACAATGCCAAATTTAAACTTTGAACAAAGGTTTTGTTTTAGCTACACTGTAGAAATAAAGGTTATTACTACGCTGAATTTAGTTTCATGAAATGCCAAAGGAAGTTTAACTATGCAGTGCTTTTATTGTCAGTACCGAATAAAGTTTATTATAAACAGATTAGGATGATATTAAAAAAAGTGTTATACGAATAGCTATATTTGATATTATTTAGGTTCCATATCTCTTTGAACTTTCATGGTATACCCATTTACACTTTTCTAATATATACAGTTATACCCAACCCTACGTTGTATAATTTTTTACAAAGTCTTAGTATTCTTTTAGGAACTTTTTTTTTTATATAATACAATTACAAATTCATATATTTATTCTACGGAAATCTCTGTGCGCGAGTAATGCTCGCACTTGACCGTTTATTTTTAAATCAAGATATTGTTGATACCACTGGTAATCACAATCTTTTTACCAAATATATTTATGTATTAATCAAGCTTTTTTTAGTTCTTATTATGATGATTTTGATGTGAATTAATGGAAAATGTATCTCATAATTTTTATGCACATTCAAATATGCATTCTTAATTATTTACTTAACCTTTACTTTTAATATTTTATTCAGTTTTTAAATTATTTTTTTAACCTTTTAGTTTATTATTTTGCTTAATTATTTTAACATTTTACTTTATTACAATCATTCATTAGAATTTTTATTGCATTATTGCTTCAAATTACTATTTAAAAAATGTAAACAAAGCAATGACCAGAAATCCGCAAAATTCTAAAATCTGCACAACCTTTGGCCCCAAGCTGTGCGGATTTGAGGGAGTCTACTCTACAACAGACTCAAAATGTTATATATCAGGAATACACATCTTGTACAAAATGACAGAGATGGAAGTGCGAGTTAATTGTTTGCCAATTATGTTATATATGCATTGTTAATTTTCATAAATATTTATAAATTTTTAATATTTTATTCCTGAACGAAGTGGGCAAAATTGAGCCGTTCCATTTGTGGTGGTGACACCCCCACATTGTTTTTTTAATAATAGGGAGATAATATATTCTTTATATATATACAGGATGTCTACAGAATTTGGAAATTAGGGAATCGTAGAAAAATCAGGGAGGTTTATCAATCTGCAAAGAGAATTTTGTTAAATTACTCAAAAATCAGAGAAATTTGTCTATAGGCAATAATATTTGCATTTTCGTCTTGCCAACGAAACTCATTCATCTATTTTATGTACCATATTTTTTCTTATGTTGATTAGCCGTTCCCAATATTTTTTAATGTATATATGTCCACGGTAGGATTTTTTTATATTTAACACATATTAAGGTCATCATATGTCCTCATTTCCTGTGGATAGTACTTGTACGGAAGATGATTTACCTAATTTGGAAAATTTTTAATGATATACATGGGTGCAAGGCCTTCAATCTCAGTACTGATTCCAATCTTTAAAATATTTTAAACCGATATTTAATTCTGCTCTTTATACTTAAATAATAACTATTTACTATCATGAGCTCTTAATTGCTGTATTGTAAAACGGCATTTTTTTATCATACTGCAAACAATGGAAGACATTTCCTTATTTACATTTGCTTATGCTTGCTAATAATCAGAAATTTTGTCAGTCTTGGCTTGGTTGAACTTCTTGCACCATGATGATATATTAGCATAGCTTGACCAGGTGGACAGCTTAATCCAATTTTGCTATGTCGTCAGAAGTACATATGTTTCAGGATTGAACATTCTTCAGAAAATGAGGAAAGTTTTTTATCAACATATATCCATTAACCACTATATGAAGTTGTTGGACTAAATTTTGAGTTCAGATTTATAAAACTGTCAACCAATATTTTTTGAATGTTAGGCAGTTTTTATGTTTTTCTCTTGTAAATAAATAAAAAAGAAATTATAATGCTTATTTAATTTTAATGTTTACTTGTTACGTATTTTGACATTTTACTTATAAATGTGTGTCAATAAAAAGTATTGCATATTTTAATTATCTATTTTTTTCTAATATGTTTTTGAAAGGTTGTGTGTTTTAGTTCCTGAAAAAAGTATTATATTTTTCATGCACTTTTTGTAAAATTTTAGTATTTCATTAAGTTTATTTTGTTTCTAGGAAAATTTAATCAAATTTTATCCATGAAGGTGTACATTTTTTAATCTTTTGATCCTAAACCTCAAAAAAGTAATGATATCAATACAAAAGCCCTTAACGGGTTAAAAGTTTGACGCAGCACTTTACTTTATGGCTATACAAATCTAAAATATGGGTCTTAAAAATTCTGATATCAAATTTTGAGAGACACTGTGCTATTAAAAGGAATTTATATATATATATATAATTTTTCTTTTTTGTTGTATTTATTTTTAATCAGTGATGCTTTTTCATTCAAAATATGAGTTTTAAAAGATATGATATCAAAATTCAAGTGACGCTGTGATCTGGCTTACAGATTTGTTAAAAAATTACTTTACACATACTTATGTTTTGTCGTCTGAAATACATTTAGACATTGAAACATTTTTTTTTCAATACACTATCAAATATGTCATAATTTTTCTCAGCTGATGTTATGTATTAAATTGCGTCACGATATCCAGAACCATCCGTAAAATTTTGTGTAAACGTTTATTTTGCATCATAGTATCCAAACTAAGTAAATTGTATGCAAATAGATAGTGTGACGCAAAGAAAACATTTACACAAATTTTACCGATGGTTCTGGATATCGGGACGCAAAAAATAAATGAATTTATTGAATTAAATACATTTAACACATAACATCAGCTGAGAAATAGTATGACATATTTGATAGTGTATTGAAAAAAAATGTTTCAATGTCTGAATATATTTCAGAAGACAAAACATAAGTATGTGCAAAGTAATTCTTTAACAAATCTTTAAGTCAGATCACAGAGTCACTTGAATTTTTATATCATATCTTTTAAACTCATATTTTGAATGAAAAAGCATCACTGATTAAAAATAAATACAAGAAAAATGAAAAATTAAATATATATATATATATATAAATTCATTTTAATAGCACAGCGTCACCCAAAATTTGATATCAGAATTTTTAAGACCCATATTTCAGATTTGTATAGCCATAAAGTAAAGTGCTGCGTCAAACTTTTAACCCTTTAAGGGTTTTTGTATTGATAATCTTTACGTACATTTTTTTTCGAAATCTAACCTCAAAACTCTTTTTACAGATAATGTCCTTATTTTAAAAATGTATGACATCGTATGCGGTGGATTTGTACATGACATTATCAACTTTCTTCAAGACATTACGTCAATAAACGCTTTATCTGAATTTAGCGAAGAAGAACGAGACATTTTCTTGTATAATATGAGTAAACTTATTTTTGCATACGATTTTATTTTAAGGAAGAAATAAGCTATTGAAATTTCATTTATTGACTTCGCAAGTATACTTACATTTAAAATAACTGGAAGATAATGTAAATAGAATTTATTCTTCATATATGAGATGAATTGCTTAGATTTTATTGTCTTAAATTGAAACTGGATGAATCGAAAAGAATATAAACAGATTAAATGTCTTATCTTCCGACACAAAATGCACACCTACGATTTAAGCCAATATATTTCTATTTTTAGATATAGTCATCATATTAAGCACTTACACTATTTTTCAAAGACGTTTTTGTGAAATTTGTAGCATGGAAACATAAAATACTAGCTGACCCACCCGGCGGTGCCCAAACCAGTGATATTAACCTTAAATGAACATCAAATCTGTATTATTTTACATCTTAACTCCACTTTTTCTGAATATAGATTTTAAAATGAAAAAATAGCGAAAAAATATTGATTTTTAAAAACATTCATTTAAAGACTTTTTTTTTCTGTTTTTTCCCTTCTAGTTGTTTAATCTCGTATTCTTATGTAGGATAATTTATTATTGTTACATATATTTATTTTTAATCTAACCTCAAAACTCTTTTTATCAATACTGTGCTATTTTTCAAAATTTATGACAACGTATGTACAAGATTTTATGCACGACATTATATATTTCCCTCAAAACGTAACTTCAATAAATGCTTTATCTGAATTTAGCGAGGAAGAACGAGACATTTTCTTGTATAATATGAGTGAACTTTTTTCTGAATACGATTTAGTTCTAAGGAAGATATGAGCTATTGAAATTAGATTTGTGACTTAACAAATATTACTTACATTTAAAAGAACTGAAAGATATAGAGATAAAATTTATTCTTCATATATCAGATGAATTGCTTAGATTTTATTATCTTAAACTGAACCTAGATAAATTGAAAATGATATAAAACATAAAAGATCGTATCTTCCGGTAGAAAATGCGCACCTCCGGATTTGAGCCAATATTTTTCTATTATTAAATATAATCATCATATTAAGCACTTACATTTTTTTTGCAAAGACGTTTTCGTGAAATTTGTAGCATTGAAATATAAAATACTAGCTGACCCGCCCGGCAGTGGCCGGTCCCAGGATGTTAACCTTAAATGAACTTCATATCTGTATTATTTCCCATTTTTAACTCCACTTTTTCTGAATTTATATTTTAAAATGAAAAAAATTGCGAAAAAATATTGATTTTTAAAAGCACACGTTGAAAGACTTTTTTTTTTTGTTTTTTCACTTTTGGTTGATTAATCCCATATTATTATGTAGAATACTTTATTATTGTTACATACAACTATTTTTTTTTTCATCTAACCTCAAAAGTCTTTTTATCAATACTGTCCTTATTTTCAAATTTTATGACAACGTATGGACAAGATTTTGTGCACGACATTATATATTTCCCTCAAAACGTAACGTCAATAAATGCTTTATCTGAATTTAGCGAGGAAGAACGAGACATTTCCTTGTGGACAATTCCATAGAAAATTCTCTTTTTTATTTTTTTTTTTGGGGGGGGGGGGATAAAATTTATAATATGTTTAATTTAAGGGTGTCATTGAAAAGCTTGATATTTTTATGCTCTATAATAAAATTCTAACAAAAGGGCATTGTAAATTACTGTTTACAAACTAAGTTAAGTACCATTATTGTCTTTGTAAAGTCATAATGTTAAGTCAGTAACACAATAAAAGTTGCGTCCGTTACATGTGTAAATGCCATTTTTCTTTTTTATTATTCAGAAATTAATTAAACAAGTTACTGTTATAATTTGTCATTACTTAGTGTTATTGAAAACATTAAATCACTTTTTTTAACGGGATAGTTTTGATAATTTGTACATTTCAATGAAGGCAGAAAAAATGTTTGTCTATTTTATGTTACATCACTTACAGAATTTTGAATTGCAATTTTTGGGACTCAAAGAGAGATTGAAATAATCTGCAGGTATTTAGGTATTATGTCCTTAGTAAGAAATATTTTAAATTGTAAAAAATTGTCCAAGCTTTATTAGTAAACTTTCTACACAGTTTTGAAAACAAAATTCGACGATAAAGTGTTCGTCAGTTGCGATTGAAAAGACCTAGTATAATATGAGTAAACTTTTTTCTGCATACGATTTAGTTCTACAGAAGATATGAGCTATTGAAGTTATATTTATGACTTGACAAATATTATTTAAATTTAAAGGAACTAAAAGATATATAGATACAATTTATACTTCATATATCAGATAAACTACTTAAATTTTATTTTCTTAAACTGAAACTGAAGAAATCGTGATAGATATAAACAGATTAAATACTACACATCCCAGCTCATAACGTGCACCTACGATTTGAGCCAATATTTTGCTATTTGACAATGGGGGTTAAATTCAGTATCTATATATATATTTCTCTTACGTAGCGCTAAAAAAGGGCTATATTTGTAGATTGCTATTTGGCAACAGCAAAAGCGACGTTTCTCAGTGGTAGTTACGGTCACATGTCCCAATCCACTCAGCAAATCAAAATCCAGACAGGATCTCTCTTTTAATGCAAACCGTTTGAGCAATACATGAATGCTATTGGTCCCTTTTACAGTGACGTAGCTTTTTGATCCAAGGTTGTATTTAGACACAGGCGAAAATGTTTTGTTTACATTTCGATAGCGTGGTGCATAGCATGTTTTACAGCGTCTTGTTATAGTTTTAAATTAATTTAAGCGGTGATTTTCAATACTATAGGCAGAATGAAAGGAGAAGGACCCCATCTGACACTAACATGCCATTTAAATTTAAACGGCATCCATTTCCTGTTCGCTTAGCTTTCTCAATGATGATCAACAAGTCACAGCTCCAAACTTTTGATAAATGCATTTTTATTTATATTTTCAACAAAATTTTCAATTACTATTTTATGAATTAAAATATTTGTAAATTTCATATGTTGCTTGCTTGTATCTCATATCGGCCCAACTAAAAATATTTTTTATTGTGTTTTCACTAAAGTTTTTAATTTATTCTGTTTCCAAGGTACGTTTTTATTTGCATTTTCAACAGTTTTCCATTACTTTTTTATACAATAAAAATATTTGTAAATTTAATATGTTGCAATGATTTATGATAGCACTCATTCTGGCTAGAGTTGACATAAATAGAGGGCGAGCGAGCGATCCCAATATGAATTGTGTAGCAATTCGTGGGGGGTGGCGAGCGTTAGCGAGCAGGCGGCTGAGCCCCCTAGTTTAAATATAAACGTACAGGACAAATCACGCTGAAAGAGCGGCATCATATTCAAGAAAACTTTAAGTTAATACTCAGAATCCTAATCCGATTTCTAACTTACTTCATTTTATGATATTATCCCGAATTCATATGACTTATCTACAATGCTTTATATATTTTTATTATCGTTATATACATTTTTTTTCGAACTAATCACAAAACTCTTTTTATCGACAGCATCCTTATTTAAAAAAATTATGACATCGTATGCGGGGGATTTGTGCATGACATTATCTATTTCCCTCAAGACGTTGCGTCAACAAACGCCTTATCGGAATGTAGCGAAGAAGAACGAGACATTTTCTTGCATAATATGAGTAAATTTATTTATGTATACTATTTGATTTTAAGGAAGAAATAAGACATTGAAATTTGATTTATTGACTTCGCAAGTATTACTTACATTTAAAAGAATTGAAAGATATATAAGAATTTATTCTTCATATATCAGATGAATTGCTTAGATTTTATTGTCTTAAACTGAAACTAGATAAATTGAAAAGGATATAAACAGATTAAATACCGTATCTTCCGCTTCAAAACGCGCTCCCTACGATTTGAGCCAATATTTTTCTATTTTTAGATATAGTCATCCTATTAAGCACTTACACTATTTTGCAAAACGTTTTCGTGAAATTTGTAGCATGGAAATATAAAATACCAGCTGACCCGCCCGGCGTTGTCCGGACCCGTGATATTAACCTTAACCCTTTAGTGCGCAGCTTTGCATATATGCAAAGAACAGAGTTTTGAATTTAATAGATCTCTTTATTCGTCTATACTTAGTTCACACCAGAAAATTAAAATAGCAATATCTGCTTTAATTGATAACAGACATTCCGTATTTAAATTAAGCGAAATTAACCATTGAAACTTTTTGGTGTAAAATCAGATTCTCTGAACTACGTAATTTCTAGAACGTATTCTATCATGGGAATTAAAGGGTTAAACGAACATCAAATCTATCTTATTTTACATCTTGAACTCCACCTTTTTTAAATTTATATTTTAAAATGAAATATTGGGAAAATTATTGATATTTAAAAGCATTCATTAAAATACATTTTTTTTTTTCAATTTTGGTTGTTTAATACCGCATTCTTATGTAGAATACTTTATTATTGTTACATACAATTTTTTTTAAATCTAACCTCAAAACTCTTTATATCAATACCCTCCTTATTTCCAAAATTTATGACAATGTATGGGCAAGATTTTGTGCACGACATTATCTTTTTCCTGTTAACAGATGTTGCGAAATGTAGTCTCCAAATGAAGATGATAAAATAAATCATATTCATAAATTACTTTTCGACTACCAACATGATTCATAAAAATTAATTATGAAGGAACTCATTATTCTAAACAAGGAAGTTTACGATTATAAGTGGAACATTTAATATAAACAAATCATCACATATCCAATTGATTATAACATTTTGAACATTCAATAAACTGAACTATTTTTATTGACTATAATATAAATAATGTAATAAATTAATATTAATTATACTAACTTCCTGTTTTAATATCAATAATGTATATTGCATGTTTTTTATACTTCACTTGTATTACGCTCTCAACAAGAGAGATGCAGCAATAATATACTGCAAGCTGTATACTTTACTTAATTAAATTGTTTTCTTTTCAAAGTTAGAAATTCCAACATCCATAAACTACATTATCAAATCATGTGCGCTCAAAATATAGTTTTTCACAGTCTACAATAATAAGAAATATTTTATTTATTTATTTTGTTATTATTATTATTTTTTTTTTTTTTTTTTTTTTTTTTTTTTTATTTTTTTTTTTTTGCGACACAATTACCCAATGTTGGATTCCAGATCCAGTTGGATATATTCGCATAAATATAAGGTAAGCCAATTTTTACTTACTGATATTTTGCTGTTGACAAATAAATAAAAACTAAATTCTGAGGATTCTCACGCAAAATGTGTTGGAAAATTTGAAATATGTCCAGCATTTCCCTAGAGACGTTACGTCAATAAATGCTTTATCTGAATTTAGCGAGGAAGAACGAGACATTTTCTTGTATAACTTTTTTTGCATGCGATTTAGTTCTAAGAAAGATATGAGCTATTGAAATTAGATTTATGACTTAACAAGTACTATTTACATTTAAAAGAACTAAAAGATATATAGATAAAATTTATTCTGTATATATCAGATAAATTACTTAAATTTTATTTTCTTAAACTAAAACTAAAGAAATCCTAATCGATATAAACAGATTAAATACTGCATATCGCAGCGCGCAACTCGCATCTACGATTTGAGCCAATATCTTGCTATTTGTCAATGAGGTTAAATTCAGTATTTAAATCCTAATCCAATTTCTAACTTACATCGTTTTATGAGATTATCCTGAATTTACATGTCCTTATCTACAATACTTTACATATTTTTATTATCGTTATAAACAATTTTTTTCGAACTAACCTCAAAACTCTTTTTATCGACAGTGTCCTTATTTTAAAAATTTATGACATCGTATACTGAGGATTTGTGCACGACATTATCTATTTCCCCCAAGACTTTACAAGTACGTCAATAAATGCTTTATCTGAACTTACTCTTGGAGAGGAAGAACGAGGTATGTTCTTGCATAATATGAATAAACTTATTTCTGTATACGATTTAGTTCTAAGGAACATATGAGCTATTGAAATTAGATTTATGACCTGTTAAGTACTACATACACTTAAAAGATTTAAAAAATATAAAAATTCACCTTATTCTTCATATACCGAAAAAATTACTTAGATTTTATTATGTTAAAATAAAACTAAGTAAAGGGAAATAGAATTAAAAAGATTGTGCTGTAAATTCCACGGTTATCTACGATTTGAGAATATATTTTTCTGTTTTTAGGGTTCCTTACTTAAACAGTAAACAAGTTGGAAATTGCTCGTCAAACGTGGGAAATAAGGAACCTTGATACTGTAACTAGTTTTATAAATATTTTTTGCACCGCATATTGTTCCTGAATGTATATTTTAGTGTACTTCATCAGTGCATATAAATTTCATTCTTTTCGAAAGGCTGTAACATCATTAAAATGCACTCGCAATAATCTTTTCCCATTGGCCGTAGTATAACGGAAAACTTTTGACTGTCCCTATAATTAAAGTATAAATCAGATTTTCATAAAATTTTAAATGACTCGACAAAATTTTGCAAAAATTAAATATTTAAAATTTTCGACCATTCGGAATTCTGTAACATCATCAAAATGCACTTGCAATAATTTTTCCCCACTGGTCGTAATGTAACAGAAAACTTTTGACTGTCCCTGTCATTAAATTATACATCCAATTTTCATAAAATTTGAAATGACTCGACAAAGTTTTAAAACAATTATATATTTAAAATTTCAGACCATTCGGTTGGGTGGTTTTTTCTCTGTTACATGCGGACAGACGGACAAACTGGCCGAACGACGTCTATAGGTGCTACGTATTTATATAATTACGAATGCACCTAAAAATAAACCGTTATAAGATCACTCCTGTGCCTGCCTTTCCTTCTGCCATAGCTAATTTTACTCGTAAACTATGGAGCTTGAAAGTTCAAACTGGCTGAAGTAATAAAGACTACTGACCCACACATTTATAGTTTATTAACCATTCACCAATATATTTAGGAAAAATGTAAAGGGGCTAATTAAGTTATTTGAGAAAAAATACTTTTCTGTACATATCGTGTGAAAGCTTTCGTAACGTCGAACTCAAAAATACATTTCTTTTAATTTTAGGTGTTATATTTTCAGAGATATCATCGAAAATGTAATCCAAAAATATATCCTCCTTTCTCTATTTCCGAATCTTCTAGAACTAAAATCATGAAAAAATTAAGAGTAGTAGAAATTAATTTAAAGCTTGGAGGAAAACTATAGCGATTACTCTAGGTCACATGGTTTATGAAAATAGTAGTTTATCTTGCACAAAACATTTGTCATACGACCGCTGCTGAAAAATAAAAATTGAAGCATACCGCTGAAATTTTAAAACGATATTCAAGTCTCCTGCTCAGAAGATTACAAAGAATTTTAGTTCATTTAAGTTGTTCATAGGATATATATATATAGATAAAGGTTTTTTAATCATGAAAATATTCAGTTTAAATGTTTGGGCTGTATACATTTTACGTACAAATCAATTTTGTATAGTAATGTCAGACACACCTTTATGGATTTGGCGTTTAATAGCGTAATTACTGTGTGCAAAAAATTGTCAGACGCCTGCTCCGCAAAACACAACCGCTGAAAATTTAAGCGGACGGTGGGCGTTATTATTATTGTTCTTTTAATTTTTACCATAGATATATGAAATTTTGTGCAAATATACATTTCACCATAAATATATAGAACACTTTACTTACTACTAATTAACCTAATTTTTTCATAATTTTAGTTTATGTAGATTCGGATATAGAGGGAGGAGGGGACATATTTTTCCACTACATTTTCGACGATATCTCTGAAATTATAATACCTAAAGTTAATCGAAATGTATTTTTGGATTCAGCGTTACAAAAGCTTTCACCCGCTGATACCCCGCACGATAGACAAAGAAAAGTTTTTTTTCTTTTCAATTAACTTAATTCCTCTCTCTAAATTTTTCCTAAATATGTTTTTGAATGTTTAATAATCTGTAAATATGTGGGTCAATATTCTTTATTACTTTCTCCAGTTTGAACTTTCCACGTTTCATAGCTCACGTATAAAGTGGCTGTGACAGACTTTCAGTCAAATATAGGAGAGATCTCATAATGGTTCTGTTTTTAATTAAGTACGGAATCCTAAAAAGCTGAATAGTTAGTTTTAATAAAAGCATATTTAAAGTATATTAAAGGGTTAAAAAAAATTGTTTAGAAAATTAAAGTACTTGTAACTTTGCGAAATTCATCCCATCTGCATGCGGTTTTTCAGAAATTATTCAGTAGAAATTAGAGAATAATAATACACACACAAAGGAATTTCGATTTTGGGGTCGAGTTTAGTTCAAATAAAGGTCTTCGATTCCTTTAAAAATATATTCAAGTTTCCTACTCTGAAGATTCCAAAGAATTTTAGTTCATCTAATTTGTTTAGTTTCTCCTCGGTCATTCTCTCTTTGAATTAAAAGTGAAATAAAATCTACAATATCTCTTTAAAAATGCAACCGTGGTTATACTTTCAACAATTCATTTTATAACTGTTTGTTTTTATTAAGGCTGATCATCTACGCGTAGAATGCAAGGCTGAGAATTTTTCATTTGAAAATATAATTAAATTTTAATTAACTAACTTTTTTTTTAACAAGATCAAAATATTAAAAGATACAAAAGGTTTCACAAAAGAACGATAAATAAAATATAAGTAGAAATTAATTCATTTTGTAAAAATGCACAAAAGTATAAATTTAGAAAAATAATCGCAGAAAATTCTTGATTTAACATACAAACCACTTAAAATTAATTCCGGCAAATCATGAAGTTTATTTTCATTTTCAATGAATACGTTCAATATGTGTTTATTTTGCTGTAATAAAAAAAAAACAGATAATGTTTAAAATGAATTAAAAATACTTTACATGTGCTTTTAAAATGATATTTAAGTTTCCTGTTCTGAGGATTTCAAAGAATTTTAGTTCATTTAATTTGTTTATTGCTCGTCGGTCTTTCTCTCTTTCAATTAAAGGTGAAGTAAAATGTACCACATCGCTTTGAAAATGCAAAAGTGATTGTTAAACTTTCACTATTTCTTTTTTTAACTGATTGTGTTTATTAAGATGATTAATTACTTGAAGAATGTAAGCCAAGCAATTTTCATTTGAAAATATTCAATTATATTTTTGAACCAATTTCTTTAACACGATCAAGATATTTAAAGATACGAAAAGTTTCATAAAAGAACGATAAATAAAATATAAGCGCAATTAATTTATTTTGCAAAAGTGAGCAAAAGTATAAATGTAGAAAAATAATCCCAGAAAATTCTTGATTAAACGTACAAACCACTTAAAATTAATTCCGACAAATCATGGAGTTTATTTTCATTTTCAATGAGTACATTCAAAATGTGTTTATTTTGCTGTAATTAAAAAAATGCCGATAACGTTTAAAAATAATTAAAAATACTTTACATGTGTTTATAAAACGATATTCATATTTCCTGCTCTGAAGATTCCAAAGAATTTTAGTTCATTTAATTTGTTTATTTCCCCTCCGCCTTTCTCTCTTTCAATTAAAAGTGAAATAAAGTCTACAATCTCTTTAAATATTCAAAAGTGGTTGCACTTTTACCAATTCATTTTTTAACTTGTTGTGTTTATTAACCCTTTAACCGCCAAATCTATAATGGGTTAAAAAAAATTTATACAAATGATATAGGTTATTCATTTGAACATACATAGCATTAATTTATAGTGAAAGCAACAAAACTTGTCTTAGCTTACGATAAATCGAGTGTTGCGTTCACGCAACGTCAGCGGAATAAAGGTATTGATGTTCAGTGAGTTCAACTGAACATTTACAGAGTTTTCTTGAATTTGGGCACTGGAAGATTTTTTTAAAGTAGTTACAAGTTAGAAAGCAAACAATCACTTTAAATGTAATTAATTTATTATTGAATTTTAATTAATTTTTTCTTTACAAATTGCTGATTATATCCGGAAAGCCATTTGAAGCATTAAAATATTCGTTAGACTTAAGTAACAAAGCAACAAAACAAATTTACTGCAGCGATAAACATTCTGGTTATGGCATTGTTTACAATGTAGTCTTCTGCTGTCATCGGATTTGACAATTAAATGTCCGCATTTTGTCTGTATATGCTTTTGCATGCTAAACTTACTAGGCCTTCTTCTTGCTGATTTGTTTCTACCTAACCCTTTACTTTCAAACGGTGTTTGCAAAAGCAAACACCCTTTGAAGTGCAACTTCATGTCTGAAATCTAAATGAGATTTTTTATTTTCGAACACAATCTTGATTTCTTCCCGCATTTGTCAATATTTTATTTTCTCTTCATTTTTGGGGTGAGCCCAAGTCAATGCTTCCTTCTTTATCCACTTCAAGGCTCCTATATTCTATTAAATGTATAACTTGTACAAACTTTAGAAGATACAAACTTCTCTTTTTATGCTCATATCAATTTCGCCAGCAACATTACATGGTGAAATACCATTGACTTATTTTGATATACAATGCTCAAAACAATTAAAGGATATTTGAAGTTTTATATAAAATAAAGATATAAACGAAATTTTTTTTTGCCGAAAATAGAAGAAGAGAATCACAAATGCAAATTTTTCTGGTTTTCAAACTGTGGAGTATGCAAATTTTGAGTTCGACGTCAAAAACGTCGCTTCAGCGGCAGCGAATGAAATTTGACTTTCAACTGGATAAAAGAGAATGAAGACAAGGATGATCGGCATTCAGTGATTGCTTTGTTTCGATGAGTACGATGTCTCAGCGAAGTCATTTGACAGATTCAAAAGCTTTGAGAATTGTTGGTAGGTTAGAAGGGGGCCAAACTCAAGCCGAAGTAGCGCAAGCCATTGGAGTGTCACAAAGTGTCATATCCAGGATCTGGAACCGTTTTTTGGAGAGTGGATGTGCAGGCCGAAGACCAGGGCAAGGTCGTAGACGGGCAACAACGCCCAATGAAGATCGGTTTTTAGCGTTAACAGCTCGGAGACACCATGAACGCTACTCTTCTCCAACAACACCTTCGCTCGGCTACAGGCACCACGATTTCAACTCAGACTGTCCGAAACCGGCTCCATGCTGTAGGTCTGTATGCTCGCCGACCGATGGTATGTGTTAGATTAACATCAAGGCATCGTCGCGACCGCAGGGAGTGGGCAACCGCGCATGTCAACTGGAGGAGAAATGAATGGAGCAATATTCTGTTTCCTGACGAGTCCCGTTTTTCTGTGCATCCGGATATTAGGCGTATTTTCATCTGGAGGGACCGTGGCAGTAGGAATAATCCTGCGTTCGTGCACGAAAATGTCAGATTTGGCGGTGGAGGAGTGTTGGTGTATGGTGGCATCTCCATTGACGGGCGCACTGACCTCTACATCATTCGAGATGGAGTTCTAACTGGTCGCCGATATAGGAATGAGATCCTCAGACCTATTGTAGCCCCTTACGCTGCAGCAATCGGAGATAACTTCATTTTAATGGACGATAACTGCAGGCCACATCGTGCAAACCTGGTGGAGGATTTCCTGTTCGATGAAGGAATCGTTCGAATGGAATGGCCAGCGTGTTCTCCAGACATGAATCCAATCGAGCACGTTTGGGACGCTCTAGGAAGACGAGTTTCTGACCGCCAACAACCCCCACAAACTCTCCAAAAACTGGAAAGAGCTCTTCTGGAAGAGTGGGGCAGAATACCCCAACTCGTCATTAATAGCCTCATTAAGTCCATGCCTCAAAGGTGTTCAACGTTGCTGGCCGTCCGTGGAAACCATACCCCCTACTGAAAATGATTTTCTTTGAAGAAAACACCTTTTCTTATTCTTTTTTTCTCATATGCACAAATTGTGTTTTTTTCCTTTAGTACACAAATGCGCAATAAAATGCATTTTTTTCTGCCAAACATGTGTAATGTATTCTCATATAACCTACTATGTCTGTCGACAATGTATCAATCAGCTAAACAGTTTACCAGATACAAAATCCACCTAAAACTGCAATATCCTTTAATTGTTTTGAGCAGTGTATAATCATTTCCTTCTTCCTCCATAATATTTGCTATTTTTGGTGAAATAACAATCATATCAGTCTCGTTCCAATCATCTTTATCTAAATCTTGATCAAAACATCTTTCGAGACCCTCCTCTAACGGTTTAGACGTCTCTATGAGCGCAGAATGCGAAAAAATACCAAAGAGTCTAACAAGACGAGTGAACGAAGGAACTACCCGTTTCCCGCTGACGTTGTGCAAACGCAACACCTGTTTTCTCTTCCTCCCCCACTAAAACAAAAACAACTGATTCGCGGATTTTTTTTCTTTTAATCTAATTTGACCTTGTCTAGAAATAGAATACCTCCAAAGCATACATTTTCTAACTATGTTTCTTCTGCGAAAACGACAACATGAAAATTTTCGTTTAAAAATGCTTCAAGTTTGGAACTCGTTATTAAATATAAAAAAACTGATGAAAGAAAATATTTTTCTATTGAATTATTAACTATAATATTCCCTACTTAAAAATTACAGTTAAAATAAAATTCCTCTGATAGCTAATTTTTTATAGGCATTTATTTTTACCGTTGCGTCAACACATCACCAGCTGTTAATGGGTTAAGGTTGATCATCAACGCAAAGAATGTAGGCCGAGCACTTTTCATTTGAAAATATTCAATTAAAATTTTCAACTAACTTTTTTAACAAAATCAAAATATTAAAAGATACGAAAAGTTTCATAAAAGAATGATAAATAAAATGTAAGTAACAATTAATTCATTTTGTAAAAATGCACAAAAGTATAAATTTAGAAAAATAGTCCCAGAAACTTCTTGAATTAACATACAAACCACTTAAAATTAATTCCGACAAATCGTGAAGTTTATTTTCATTTTCAATGAATGTATTCAATATGTGTTTACTTTGCTGTAATAAAAAAAAAAAAACGGTAATATTTAAAAAGAATTAAAAATACTTTACATGTGCTTATAAAACGATATCCAAGTTTCCTGCTCTAAAGATTCCAAAGAATTTTAGTTCATTTAATTTGTTTATTGCCCCTACGTGTTTCTCTCTTTCAATTAAAAGTGAAATAAAATCTTCAATCACTTTAAAAATGCAAAATTGGTTACACTTTTACCAATTCATTTTTTAACTGTTTTTGTTTATTAAGGCTGATCGTCTATGCAAAGAATGTAGGCCAAGCACTGTTCATTTGAAAATATTCAATTACATTTTTCAACTAACTTTTCTTTTAACACGATCAAAATATTAAAGGATACGAAAAGTTTCATAAAAGAACGATAAATAAAATATAAGTAATAATTAAGTCATTTTGTAAAAATGCACGAAATTATAAATTTTGAAAAATAATCCCATAAAATTCTTGATTTAACATACAAACTAATTAAAATTAATTCCGAAAAATTATGAAGCTTATTTTCATTCTCAATGAGTGCATTCAAAATGTGTTCCTTTTGCTGTAATTGAAAAACAGGGTCGAAACTAGCCTTTTTTGCACCCGGGGCAAACACGGATTTTGGCGCCTCCCCCCCCTCTTCCACAAAGTATATTTACAAAGAGAATTTTACTAATTTTATAATAGACTACTTATTTTAAATTTTAAAATATGTAATCATAAAATATGTAATACTGAACTACATAATGTACAGTGCCGGATCCAAGGGGAATGTCCCTCTGAACATCAACAAAAATATTCTAAAGATCATTTATAAAATGACATATTCAGTAGAATCCCGATTATCCGAGTCCCGCCTAACCGAGTTTCCGCTTTCACCGAGTTATTTTCTTCTGATGGACTGATGGCTTCTATTATTATGAAACAGCCATTATAAATGAAGTGTTAGGTGAAGATGAAAGAGCAGTCGTAAAAAGTTAAAACTCTGATTTTCTGGTCCGAATGGGAAAAAAATGGCCATAATTCACACCTAACACTTCATTTATAATGGCTGTTTCATAATAATGCAAGCCATCAGTCCATCAGAAGAAAATGATCCTTTCCAAAGGTATCCTTCATTTGGCGCCCCTTCGTTCTGGCGCCCGGGGCACGTGCCCCCTCTCCCCCCCCCCCCCTTAGTTTCGGCCCTGTTGAAAAACATCAGTAATGTTTAACACGTGCACCCCTGTGCGGTAGGTCACACTCGACTCTCTCAGAGCTGCCAAGTCTCCGGCTTTTTGGATACCAGAATTTTAATACAGAAAATGTTGTTTTATTTAATTAGAATAATTGGATTTAAAGGAACAACATTTTCTCTAAAATAACAGTGGCGTGCAAAAAGCCGGAGACTTGACAACTCTGAGACAGTCAGGTGTGACCCACCGCGCCGCCGTGAACGTGTTAAAAAGAATTAAAAATACTTCACATATGCTTATAAGATGGTATTCAAGTTTCCGACTCTGAAGATTCCAACGAATTTTAGTTCATTTAATTTGTTTATTTTCCCTCGGTCTTTCTCTCTTTCAATTAAAAGTGAAGCAAAATCTACGATATCTCTTTGAAAATGCAAAAATGGTTAAACTTTCACTATTTCTTTTTTTAACTGGTTGTGTTTATTAAGATGATTATTTTCGTGACGAATGTAGGACAATCACTTTTCATTTGAAAATATTCAATTAAACTTTTCAAAATGCACAAAAGTATAAATTTAGAAAAATAATCCCATAAAATTCTTGATTTAATATACAAACAGATTAAAATTAATTCTGACATATTATGAAGCTTATTTTCATTCTCAATGAGTACATTCAAAATGTGTTTCTTTTGCTGTAATTGAAAAACACCAGTAAAGAATTAAAAATACTTTACACATGCTTATAAGACGGTATTCAAGTTTCCGACTCTGAAGATTCCAACGAATTTTAGTTCATTTAATTTGTTTATTTTCCCTGGTTTTTCTCTCTTTCAATTAAAAGTGAAGTAAAATCTACGATATCTCTTTGAAAATGCAAAAATGGTTAAACTTTCACTATTTCTTTTTTTAACTGGTTGTGTTTATTAAGATGATTATTTTCGTGACGAATGTAGGACAATCACTTTTCATTTGAAAATATTCAATTAAACTTTTCAAAATGCACAAAAGTATAAATTTAGAAAAATAATCCCATAAAATTCTTGATTTAATATACAAACAGATTAAAATTAATTCTGACATATTATGAAGCTTATTTTCATTCTCAATGAGTACATTCAAAATGTGTTTCTTTTGCTGTAATTGAAAAACACCAGTAAAGAATTAAAAATACTTTACATGTGCTTATAAGACGGTATTCAATTTTCCGACTCTGAAGATTTCAATGAATTTTAGTTCATTTAATTTGTTTATTTTCCTTCGGTCTTTCTCTCTTTCAATTAAAAGTGAAGTAAAATCTACGATATCTCTTTGAAAATGCAAAAATGGTTAAACTTTCACTTTTTTCTTTTTTTAACTGAGTGTGTTTATTAAGATGATTATTTTCGCGAAGAATGTAGGACAATCACTTTTCATTTGAAAATATTCAATTAAATTTTTCAACTAACTTTTTTAACAAGATCAAAGTATTTAAAGATACGAAAAGTTTCATAAAAGAACAATAAATAAAATACATTGGTGGACAAATGTTAAGGACCAAGAAGAAATGTACACGTAAATGAGAATCTACGTGAGATTGTGGGTCAAGAAGCAAACAATAGTATTAGCAGAATCTTACACAGGATTTAATATACAAATTTTATTGAAATGATGTATACAGGGTGCTTCAGAGGGTGCTGACAGAAAATGTTATTTTATTTAATTAGAACAATTGGGTGATTTAAAGGAACAACATTTTCTCTAAAATAACAGTGGCGTGCAAAAAGCCGGAGACTTGACAACTCTGAGACAGTCAAGTGTGACCCACCGCGCCGCCGTGAACGTGTTAAAAAGAATTAAAAATACTTCACATATGCTTATAAGACGGTATTCATGTTTCCGACTCTGAAGATTCCAACGAATTTTAGTTCATTTAATTTGTTTATTTTCCCTCGGTCTTTCTCTCTTTCAATTAAAAGTGAAGTAAAATCTACGATATCTCTTTGAAAATGCAAAAATGGTTAAACTTTCACTATTTCTTTTTTTAACTGGTTGTCTTTATTAAGATGATTATTTTCGTGACGAATGTAGGACAAACACTTTTCATTTGAAAATATTCAATTAAACTTTTCAAAATGCACAAAAGTATAAATTTAGAAAAATAATCCCATAAAATTCTTGATTTAATATACAAACAGATTAAAATTAATTCTGACATATTATGAAGCTTATTTTCATTCTCAATGAGTACATTCAAAATGTGTTTCTTTTGCTATAATTGAAAAACACCAGTAAAGAATTAAAAATACATTACACATGCTTATAAGACGGTATTCAATTTTCCGACTCTGAAGATTTCAATGAATTTTAGTTCCTTTAATTTGTTTATTTTCCTTCGGTCTTTCTCTCTTTCAATTAAAAGTGAAGTAAAATCTACGATATCTCTTTGAAAATGCAAAAATGGTTAAACTTTCACTTTTTTCTTTTTTTAACTGAGTGTGTTTATTAAGATGATTATTTTTGCGAAGAATGTAGGACAATCACATTTCATTTGAAAATATTCAATTAAATTTTTCAACTAACTTTTTTAACAAGATCAAAGTATTTAAAGATACGAAAAGTTTCATAAAAGAACGATAAATAAAATACATTGGTGGACAAATGTTAAGGACCAAGAAGAAATGTACACGTAAATGAGAATCTACGTGAGATTGTGGGTCAAGAAGCAAACAATAGTATTAGCAGAATCTTACACAGGATTTAATATAAAAAATTTTATTGAAATGATCTATACAGGTTGCTTCAGAGGTTATGTTTCTGAAACGTGAATATTGTCTGAAAACATGACTGTACAAAGAAAGCAAAATACTCGCAATTAACAATCGCCAGTGCCATATCAATACGGGATGTGTCCGCGTGTAATGCGAGACAACTTTCAACACGGCGTAGCATACTCAGAACAACATGATTCAGTAGCTCTTGAGGCAAGTTGCCCCATTCCTCATTCACAGCACAGATGAGGCTTTCCTTTTTTGCAGGAGGAAATTGTCGAGCAGCAATACGTCTCTCCAGGGCATCACATACATTTTCAGTGAGATTCAGGTCAGGGGAATGTGCTGGCCAGTCTATGCGATGAATGTACCGTCTACTGTGCATGGACTGGTCAAGCACATAGAGATCCTTGCGGCCACTAAACATGATGCCTGCCCACACCATGACACTTGAAGCCGCATATCGATCTCTTTCTAGAATATTTTCGCGACAATAAGCATTACCAATCTCGCGCCATATCAGTTTACGTCTACAATCAGACAATAGACTGAATCTACTCTCATCTGTGAAGAGCGTGGTAGACCAGTCATCATCAGTCCAATTGTGATACATACGGCACTCTATAAACGGGCGCTACGTGGCATCTCGAGAGTGGGACACACACAAGAGGTCTTTGGGCGTATAGTCCACACTTTTTCAAACGTCTTGCAATAGTTTTCGGCGATACTTTAGTTCTTGTGGCAGCACAAAGTTGATTTGCTAATTGACCAGCTGTGTTGCGCCGGCTCCTTTATACCGAAATAACAATATAGCGATCTTTTCGGTACATTGTACTGCTAGGACGACCTCCTCCAGTGTGCCTAGTACATATTTCACTCTTTTGGAATGACGCCCATAGCCTAAAAACAACACTGTGTGCGGTGTTAAATTCACGGGTAACACCTTTCATTTTGCGTCCTCCTTCCAACTTTCCGATTATTCTACCACGTGTAATATCATCTAAATGATGCCTCGAAGACATGTTCAAAATTTCAATGGTCATGCTCTACTCTATCTCCTTCGATTTTTACATCTAATGACAACTCACAGCACTCGCCAATTGCGTAAAATCTCTTATCGCGGCGGTCACGTGATCGACAAAAGCGGAAGTACAACATTTGCATAAGTTTCACAAAACAGAGTCCAACCCGCATTCATGCAAATTTACACTTGCTTCTGAGGGTCTATTTCTAACTGTAATCGTTGAAAATAACAGTGGTTCTTAACATTTGTCCACCAGTGTATAAGCAACAATTAATTTATTTTGTAAATATGCGCAAAAGTATAAATTTAGAAAAATAATCCCCGAAAATCCTTGATTTAACATACAAATCAGTTAAAATTAATTCCGACATATTTTGAAGCTTATTTTCGTTGTCAATGAGTACATTCAAAATGTGTTTCTTTTGCTGTAATTAAAAAACACAAGTAATGTTTAAAAAGAATTAAAAATACTTCACATAGGCTCATAAAACGATATTCAAGTTTCCTGCTCTAAAGATTCCGAAGAATTTTAGTTCATTTAATTTGTTTATTCCCTTCGCTCTTTCTCTCATTTAATTAAAAGTGAAGTAAAACCTACGATATCTCTTTAAAAATGCAAAATGGTTAAACTTTCACTATTTATTTTTTTAACTGATTGTGTTTATTAAGATGATTATTTACGTGAAGAATGTAGACAAGCACTTTTCATTTGAAAATATTCAATTGAAATTTTCAACTAACATTTTTAACGAGATCAAAAGCATTTAAAGATACGAAAAGTTTGATAAAAGAACGATAAATAAAATATAAGTAACAATTCGTTTTGTACATATGCGCAAAAGTATAAATTTAGAAAATAATCCCCGAAAATCCTTGATTTAGCATACAAACCAGTTAAAATTAATTCCGACATATTTTGAAGCTTATTTACGTTCTCAATGTGTACATTCAAAATGTGTTTCTTTTGCTGTAATTAAAAAACACAAGTAATGTTTAAAAGGAATTAAAAATACTTCACATATGCTTATAAAACGATATTCATGTTTCCTGCTCTGAAGATTCCAAAGAATTTTAGTTCATTTAATTTGTTCATTCCCCTCGGTCTTTCTCTCTTTTAATTAAAAGTGAAGTAAAACCTACGATATCTCTTTGAAAATGCAAAAATGGTTAAACTTTCACCATTTCTTTTTTTTTAACTGATTGTGTTTATTAAGATGATTATTTACGTGATGAATGTAGGCCAAACACTTTTCATTTGAAAATATCCAATTATATTTTTCAACTAACTTTTTTTAACAAGATCAAAGTATTTAAAGATACGAAAAGTTTTATAAAAGAACAATAAATGAAATATAAACAACAATTAATTCATTTTGCAAATATGCGCAAAAGTATAAATTTAGAAAAATAATCCTCAAAAATCGTTGATTTAACATACAAATCACTTAAAATTTATTCCCATAAATCATGAAGTTTATTTTCGTGTTCAATGGGTTCAAAGTGTGTTTATTTTGCTGCAATTAAAAAACACCTGTAATATTTAAAGGAATTAAAAATACTTTACATATGCTAACGTGAAATATTTCACTCGTATTACTTTAATTTGATTGAAGAGTAATAAAATGTTAATACATTTCGCGTTGTGTGTTTATGGTTGAAAAGTAATGTATATCATCAAATTTTTACATTTTAATTTTTGCAAGTGTAAACGATAAATAAAATATAAACAACAATTAATTCATTTTATAAAAATGCACAAAAGTATAAATTTAGATAAATAACCCAAGAAAATTCTTGATTTAACATGCAAACCAGTTAAAATTAATTCTCGCAAATCATGAAGCTTATTTTCATTTTCAATGAATACATTTAAAATGTGTTTCTTTTGGTGTGATTAAAAAAAAAAGGCAGATAATATTTAAATTAATTAAAAATACTTTACATGTGCTATCCTGAAATATTTCACTCGTATTACTTTAAGTTAGGGCTGCACAACCTTTTTAAGAGAAGGGCCACTTACAAAAATTTCTGGGTTGTCGAGGGCCACACCAGTAACACAGAGAGATTTCTATTTCAGGGAGATGATCTGCAGAATATAATGATATAAAATATATATGGTTTCAGAGAGGAGTGGAGTTTTACCCCTCTAGGTTCCCCTAACCAGTCAACATATCAAATTCAGTTGGCAAGGATAGATCAACAAATTACGTTTGTATATATAACAAATATAGCAAGGATTATTAAGAAGGAGTAATAATATTCCTTGATTTTATTCGGGGGAGTAAATTTTGTTTTATTAAAAGTGCTAAAAAACAAACATTGGCATGAAAGTGGCTAGTGACGAAATAAAATACGAACTTTATAAACGAAGAGGAGAGGAGGAGCCGATCAACGAAATTTGCGCTTTTTCCGCTCCTGATCGTCAAAATTCGCAATTCTTTTGAACCAGATCGACGAAATACGACATCTTTCCGTGTCTGATCGATGAAATTCGCGAATTTTTTGCTCCCAACCAACGAAATTCGCGATTTTTCGGATCCCGATAGACAAAACTCGTGATTTTTTTCCTTGTAATATTAACTAAATTTACGATTTTTTCACCCTTGATCGACGAAATTCGCGATTTTTCCGTGTCCAATTGACGAAATTTCTCTATATAAACTGCCCAAACTCGTGATTTTTCCGAAATCGATCAACGAAATTTTCAATATTTTCTCGAATCATCAAGAAAATTCGCAACTTTTCCGTACCTTATCAGGGTAATTTGCGATTTTTTGCGCCTCATCAACAATATTCGCGATTTTTCTTGCCCGACGAACGAAATTCGTGATTTTTCGGAGCCCGATCGACAAAATTTGCGATTTTCCGCGTCTGATTGACGAATTTTGCGATTTTTAAACACCCAAACAAAGAAATCCACGATTCTTAACTGACCCAGACGAAAGTTGCAACTTTTCTGCGGTAAATTGATGAAATTTGCAATAAACAGACGAAACATGCGATTTTTCCGCATCCCAGCACCGACATTTGAGATTTTTCCGCTCCTAATTGACAAAATTCCTGACATTTCTGCACCCGATCTACAGAATTTGTGATTCTTAACTGACTGACGAAAATGCAATTTTTTCCCGCTGCAAATTGACGAAATTCGCTATGTTGCGTCTGATCGATGAAATTCGCGAATTTTTCGCTCCCAACCACCGAAATTCGCGATTTTTCGGATCCCGATCGACAAAACTCGTGATTTTTTTCCTTGTCACATTAACAAAATTTGCGATTTTTTCACCCTTGATCGACGAAATTCGTGATTTTTCCGTGGCCAATTGACGAAATTTCTCTAGATAAACTGCCCAAACTCATGATTTTTTCCGAAATCAATCAACGAAATTTTCAATATTTTCTCGAATCATCAAGAAAATTCGCAACTTTTCCCTGCCTGATCAGGGAAATTTGCGATTTTTTTTGCGACTCATCAACAATATTCGCGATTTTTCTTGCCCGACAAACGAAATTCGCGATTTTTCGGAGCCCGATCGACAAAATTTGCGATTTTCCGCGTCTGATTGACGAATTTTGTGATTTTTAAACACCCAAACAAAGAAATCCACGATTCTTAACTGACCCAAACGAAATTTGCAACTTTTCTGCGGTAAATGGATGAAATTTGCAATAAACAGACAAAACATGCGACTTTTCCGCATCCCAGCACCGACATTTGAGATTTTTCCGCTCCTAAGTGACAAAATTCCTGACATTTCTGCACCCGATCGACAGAATTCGTGATTCTTAACTGTCTGACGAAAATGCAATTTTTTCCCGCTGCAAATTGACGAAATTCGCTATTTTTTCTCGTGACTGACGAAACTCACGATTTTTCCACATCCGATTAAAAAATTTTGCAATTTTTCCGCTCATCATCAACAAAATTTGTAAATTCTTCCGGGCATCAGCAAAATTGACGATTTTTTCGTGACCGATCAACTAAATTAGCGATTTTTCCGCGTCTGATCGATCGACAATACTCGCGAATTTCCCGTGCCCCATCGGCGAAATTTGCAATTTTTTCCAATCCTCATACACAAAATTCGCGATTTTTCTTTGCTTGATACACGAAATTTGCGATTTTTCCGCGCCTGATCGGCAAAATTCGCGATTTTTTGCGTCTGATCAACCAAATTCGCGATTTTTCCGAGCCTCATTAACAAAATTCGCTATTTTTCCACACCCGATCAACAAATTCGCAATTTTTAACTGGCTGGTGAAATTTCCAATTTTTCCCGTGACAGATTGACGAAATTCACGATTTTTTACTGTGACCTATGGGCAAAAATTGCAATTTTTTCCTGTTATAAATTGAAGAAATTCTCGGGCCACCTGTTAACAAATCGCGGGCCACTTTTGGCCCGCGGGGCACAGGTTGTGCATCCCTACAAGTAAAATAAAAAGTAATGAAACGTTAATACATTTCGCATTGTGTATTCATTGGTTTGAGAGTAATTTATATCAGTAACTTTTGACAGTTTACATTTTTTTTTCGATTTTCGTACTTGAATTTAAGGGGACAAGGGACCTTCGAATTCATTTTTTTATTATTTTTTACCCGACTGTCAAGAAGGGTTATCAGGTCAGGTGTTTCATGCGTATCTGGGAAAGTGGATTTCTTTATACCCTCGGAACATCCCAACGGCTGGATGGATTTTAATGAATGAGGTCTCTATCGATTCGTATTAATCGTCCAATGGTTATAGGCTGGGTTTTGTTTTTATAAATTCAAAGTGGCGGCGTAAAATACAAAATGGCGATAGAGACGAAAAAAACATTTTGCGCACCCTATTGAGTGACATATCATTGGATAGGTCTTTCAAAATGAAGACGATGTTTCATTGACTATTTTACAGTCAGAAGCTCCGATTAAATGTTACACAACTTGGAAATTGTGTAGGTAGGACCTCTAGCCTTTACTGCAACTCTAAACTTCACAGAACTCTATGGTCCTCATCAAAACAGTGTTTATAAATAGGAACTAACAATTAAACACAACTTAAAAGTCATCAATACAAGTAAATAAAAAAATAGTTAAATAATATAAAAAATAGTTTTACATACATGAGAAATAATTAATTAGTTCGCTTTTTACGCAGTCGGGTTTTTGTTTTTTTTTAATTTAATTTTTATTTAAATTGAACTTTAAATACTATTCAAGGGCACACTATATGAGTATATACGTGATAAATATATGAATATATACATATATTTATCACTGAAAAAATTAAAAAAAAATGGCGAAAAATAAGGAATTTCCCTGAATATTTTCAGCGTTATGAGAACTTTTCAAATGTGCCATGCACATTCCATATCAATTAAAATCAAATAAATAAGTAAAACTGTGCATAGTTGTTTTTAAAACTAAATATAATTGGAAAAGTTAAAGGTAGTTAAGTGCAGAAATAGGATGTAAAAATGCTGAAAAATTCATAAAATTTAGAAAACATTTTTCTTCTTAACTTTATATTCAAATATATAAAATTCGGTGCAGATTTTAATTTGTATATGTAAACCAAACTGGCATAAAAAAATTTGGCGATTTTAATTGCTATGGAATGCGCATGGGGCATTTTGAAAAGTTCTTCATAACGCTTAAAATATTCAGGAAAATTCGTCCAAAAAAACATTTTTTTTAAATTTCTTGTGTGATAAATATATGCCATAATTCATTTAGTGTGCCCTTTAATAGTATTTAAAGCGCAGTTTTGAAAAAAAAAATGAATTTAAAGGTCTCTTGTCCCCTTAAAGAAAACCTATTAATAACATTAAAATCTTTTCTTTATTTCAAATTGGTTTTTCTGTGTAAAGATCGAATTTTGGAATCGACTTTGCATTCACTTTCTGATAGACCTGAAATTAAAAAAAAAAATGTGCAAAAAATTGTATTTCCTATGACAATACAACATTTTAATATTTTAGAACTTAATTTTAAGGCAATTTTCCGTTAGTCCATCAAAGGTAATAAATTATCAAGTATTCTTTGTGGTTAGTGTTGCATACGAGTTACAAGAACAATGGATTTAATGATAAAATCATTTCAAATGAAAATCAAATTCCAAAGTAATTGCTTAAGAGGCGCAAAGGCCAACAAAGTGAAAAAGATTCCATGCCGGGACTCGAACCCGTGCCATCAGTATAGCGCACTGACGTTCTACCGACTAAACCACATGGAACAATACCCAGCCTGGAAAATTTCTCACTATTATATGTTCCAGGCTGAGTATCGTTCCATGTGGTTTAGTCGGTAGAACGTTAGTGCGCTATACTGATGTCCCGGGTTCGAGTCCCGGCATGGAATCTTTTTTCACTATGTTGGCCTTTGCGCCTCTTAAACAATTACTTTGAAATTTGATTTTCATTTGAAATATTGTATGCAAGGCGAATGTTTCTCTCTGGAATAATTTCCATGTATTAAGATAAAAAAAATAATTAAAAATAATAATAATAATAATAATATTCAACGTGCTAAAGTGCTTGTACTCCAGTAGCAGTTGATTCAACTTGTTTATTTAAACCTCTCGCTGCGTAAGTAATTCTTCGCGATGAGCGTCTTTTACAGAATTTTTAATCTTTTATCACCGGTTCTTTAAAGCAGAAATTTTTGACTATCGTAATCGGGGAAAATGTCCTGATTAAATCAGACAAAGTTTTCGCTAAAAAATAACTGGTGGAAATAACCAAATAGTATTAATTTGGCGGAAAAATGCCCGCCCGAGCAATTCTCGGGCTGCTCAGCGAGAGGGTTAAAGATTTTCTCCAAATAATATGCGTTTTTAATAAGTCAAATTAAATTACTGTAATCAATAATATTTATCTCAAGCAACTGTAAGTAATATGTGAAAAAATTAAAAATATCATAATTTAAACAAATCATTATTTCGAATATTAATATCCCTCCTTTGATATACACATAAATAGGTAATATGAAATAAAGCTGTTCGAAAAAATATAAAATAAGTCACCATTAACTGTTATCGTCACGGAAAATGTTTCGTGCTTTAGAAAAAATCCCATGTTCATTTTATTTTAACACCTCTTCTGAATTTAATTTATTTCATCCATGATATATAATATCATCTATGATTTCAGGATAATAATATTTATAATATTAAAGTCTAATCAAACATAAATCCTGTTTAATACCCATATAGGCTATAAAATACCAAATAGTATAGGTTCGCAAATTACCAACACAATAAAAACGATTCGTTAACAACAACTAAGAAAATATCTTTTCTCTAGAACAATTTGTTTCGACCAGTTTAATTAAAAACTTTCTAAGGATACGATTATTTTTACGAATCCATACAATTATTTTTACGAATTCATGCAAGTATTTATACAAATAGATAATTTTGAATTTGTTAATCACGTAATTTAAATTAACTTCATTTAATAGTATTTATCGATAGCAATCGCTAATAATATTTAAACATTTTTCAAAATAAAGTTTTGAAATCACTATTTTTAAGTTAAGATAGTTTTTGCTTTATATATACATATATTGTGAATAATGAAACAAAATTGTTTTGAAAAATATGATCAATCAAAACCAAAAGTAATGTAATTAAGCAAAATGACTTTCGCTTTAGAACAAATTACTTCAATATTTTATTTAAACACCTCCGCTTAGCTTGATTTATTTCTTCAACTTTGCCTTATGAAAGTTTCCTGATATCCAAATATTTTGCATCAATAGGTCTAAATTAAAACACTCCTTAATTATAATAGCCATATAATGTGTGAAATATATAATTTCAAAATTACAAAATTACAAACATAATAAAATAAACTCAGCAAACAAAATGCCTTTTACTCTAGAACAATTTGTTTTCAGCTAGTTTATTTAAATGCCTTCCCAGAATACGATTATCGAGAATCCATAACTTAAAATTTCTTAATCAGTTAGCTTAAATTAACTTCAACAAATAATATTTATCGCCAGTGCAACCGTAAATACTTCGTCATTTCATAAATTCTTTCCAATCTCCTCGCTAAATTCTAAATTAACCGGAGTGTTCACCATAAACTTCCATTTTTCTGCATCAAGGAGCCCCAAATTAAAATCGTCTGCTCGGAGAATCAGCGCCATCTTTCATCGTTCTCAGAAGCAATCCTTTTCCGTTTAAGAAAATATATGAAATTCCTCAGCAACCCCTTCATGTGATTGATTTCATTTTAATATCTCCACTATTATTATTAGTAGTAATATTATTATTAATACAACTGCTAGTACGACATATCTTCTTGTAGCTGGTCATAACGTTTAATTAAAAATCGGATATCTGAAGAAGATCGGAAATGAAGAGAGGGGAGTGACGTAAGATAATTTATTTTCCGCACGATCGAATTTTGAATATTCATATGCCGTTGAAGCAGCGGGTGTTTTCTAAGAATATGTACCGCTAAAGAGATAGAGCGTTTTGGAACTATGAATCGCGTATAATAAATTATTTTAATGCGATGTTGGTTATATTTCACTCTTTTATTAGGCGCCCTGGTAAAAGTTTATTTGGTCATATTATTGCTCGAGACCGGAATGAGTTATTAATCAAAATTAATTTGCTTTTTGGTGATAAAAGTTTGAATCTTATAATGTTTCTAATGATGGTAATTATTTTGGTCAATAAGGTTTCGGCAATGAAATAAGTAGCTTTATTTATTTTCTTTATTTCATTGCTGAAACATCTGTTAAGGGTTTTAACGACAGGAATTTTTTTCATGTTTGTGTGTATGTATGTTTGTCTGTCTGGCCATTAAGAAGATTAATGAAACTTCTGAGTAGTTTCTTCGTGTGACTGATTTCATTTTCATATCTTTATTATACTTATTAATACTATTATTATTATTGTTACAACCAGCACCGTGCAAAAGGGGGGGCGAAGGGGGCGGTCGCCCCGGGCGCAGAAATTTGGGGGCGCCAAATTTGTACTACCAATTTTCGTTTTTTTTATTGTCGACGATCATTTTCATTGGGATTTTTTTTTCACTCTTCGATATTCTATTTTTTTTTTTTTTTTTTTTTTTTTTTTTTGTAAAACCAAATGTATGTATTTACATAGCGGGAATTTTTTTCCCAATGGAAGTATGTACATTTTGCATTTCCAGGTTATTCCGTCGTTCACATTTACTTTGCATTGAGCTCCTTAGATCTGATGATTTTATAATATGCTTTTGTGATATTTTATTGCAGTGTTTCTTAAACTTTTGCACTCTGCGGCCCCTTTTACATCGTATACGAAAGTTTCTGTGCTAACCTATCCTGATTCCACTATGGGATCATTCTTATAGTCATTCGGTCATTACTTTGCTGTTAAAAAAAGGTCCAGCACAGGATGAAAATGCTGATTACATGAAATCTGCCATTGCAGAAGGACGACAATTTTCCAAACTAACGTTCAAGAAAATTATACCTAGTGGAGAAATTATTAACCGTGATTGCGGCTTATTGGATAACTTAATTAAGGGAATCACTATATTTTGTTTTCTCTGTTTATTATTCACCAATTATCATGATCGCTCACCAAAGTTAGCCAATCCAGATTGTGGGTTTTTCATGTAGAAGAAATTAAATCCTAAACTTCTTGAGCATAAAAATGCTCTAGAAAACAGGAATGCATGCATTCGATAAAAGAAACTTGAGAGACGTTTAAAATTAAATCATGTAATCGACAGCAAATTTGAAAAGAGCAAAAGTGAAAAAGATAATTGGCGAAATATATTCAGGATGAAATTATGAACTTTCTTGCCAATGAAGTAAGAAAAACGATTGTAGAAGAAATTAATAGAGCAAGGTATTTTTCAATTTCGTTCGATCGCACTCCATATACCGCGTGTCCTAAAATGGACTGACTGAGTGATAGTGCCATCCCGAGGGGCAGACCACTAGCTGCTCACGTTACAAATGACTTTTTCAATTCTTATACAGCAGTTTTACAATTTCACATTACAACATAAATATCGATGATTTGTTGAAGAATTAAACAGGTTTATAGTCAACTCAGGTTACAGCAGTATACTTTATTAAACCATATTCGTGAAAATCAACGAAGTTTATACTGAATTGACAATTATGCCAGCAATGTATAACCACACAAGCACTATAAAGACAACATCTAGCGCCATAGGTGCTCAATCAAGGCCAAAACCGAAATCGACCAACACTGATGCGAAAAGAAGAGGTTAAATGTATGGAGTGGGTCACATTCTCCAATACAATCTTATTTTTAGGGGCTTATTCTATATATTTAACCTTCTTCCTTCGCATGATGCCAAGGGGATTTCAGTTTATACCTCCTTTGAGCGCTTATTGCTTGCCACCTATCTCTGCTATTTGGAACTAAAACCGAGAACCGCAGTAAAAATACTTCTAATATCTTACATAACTCTCCTGAAAGAATTTCTTTTAATAATTGTCACCATTTGCAAGTTATTGAATTTTAAACACATTCCAGTTTAGGAATCCAGTACACCTCACAATTTACAAATGACGCAAATTATGCGATACCGAAAATAGAAAATTTTCTTTCGAGGAAAGGCTTCTTGACTACATCAAGTCAAAACAAAAAAAAAAAAAAAAAAAAAAAAAAAAAAAGAAAAGAAAAGAAAAAGGAGCGTAAGAAATTTAAGATAAGCTAATGTCCGACAATCTCGACATTCACAGCTGCACGAGAGGTTCTGTTCTCAAAGATGGTAGACGAGAGGTGCTGAGTTCGACCCAATCGCGCACGTCAGCCTAATCGTTTGAAATTGTCCGTAGTTTTCTTCGAACCTTGCCTAAATACGGGTTAGGTTCCCTTAGAAAGACCTTACAGAGGACACTCCCATCCCATTCCTTTCTACTCAGTGTTGATTTCAGGGGTGGCCTGGGGGGGAACATTCCCTCCTGGAGCAATGAGATGTCCCCCCCCCCGGAAGATTTGAGATTTTGAGTTTTCAATGGTCAAAAAGCACAATTTACCCCCCGGAACTCTATAATGTCCCCCCCCCCCCCGGAGCCACGGAAATCCCTCCCGGAGAAAAGTGTCTGAATTCAACACTGGGCCTACTATATCCAACTTGAAGATAATCGGCCGTCATAAACAATACCAATATCAACCCGCCGCACGGTGGGTGATTTAACGATTCTAGCTGGCCAAAAGTCCATTTTTCAAAGTTGATTCAACCGGAAACATTTTTTTACCGCATGTATCTTAAAAGAGCAGGTGATGTGTCCCAGCAGATGTTTTCGATATACGTTCAACCGTACGACCAGTAGGTTACGGTGAAGTTGACGTTACTTAAAGCAGAAAACATCGATTTTTTTTTTGTATATTGTTTTAGTCTCTAATAGAAAGTAAATTTAAGAGAAATAATACATTATGAATGTTTCAGAAGAAGGTATGTACTTTACTTTTTATATTTTATGTGTATAAATTTTTATTTCATCAATAGATTTTTTACACTTAATGTTGCTAATGACTTTACATTTTTTTTATAATTTTTTATTTTGAAAATTGGAAAAGTTATATGATAAAGCTCGATTAATCTCAATTTTTAATTTTAAGAAACAGGTTAGAGTCTTAGCTATTTGATAAAAGTTAACTTGTCTGCATCTAGGTGCAGCCCTAGATTTTACAGCAATTTTTATCGTATAAAATCTAAAATTAAGATTTCAAAATTTTAATTCTGACTACATTTTTCTTTTACCAGGGCCATCCGAATTTAAGCCAATCACACGAATAAGCTTTTATAACATTATAAAACAGTAGCAAGCTTCCACATTTGACGAAAAATTTGATTTGGCGGAAAATGTTTTGTTGAGAAAGAAAATTATAATGAAGAACAAATGAGAGTTTTTAAGCAGGAAATGATTGTATGTAAATTTCAGTTTTGACAAAAGTGGTTATCTACACACAGAATGCATAAGAAATTCATGAAAAAGTATGGAACTTGGTTGCAAAGCAGTTTTGAAATGCCACGTTCAATGTTTACACGCGAGTTACATGGACGACCAGAAAAAGTTTTTGCTGAATCAAGCGAACGTTCGAAAAGAAGGAAAACTGAGGAGTTACACAAGAATTCAGAACCTGGAGAAATTGTTTTCGCTGCTAAAATGAAACTTCAATCAGCTGGCAGAAAAGATGCTGCGAGAGTTCTGGAGGACTTTCAAGAATCTCCTAATTGAGCCACAAAATACAAAAAAGCTTATTTGAGAAGTCTTAAAGAAAAAAGAAAGCAGTTATCACCTATGAAAGCTCTTTCCATTTTTGTTGATGCAGGTAATTAGTTTTTTGCTTTTTTGATAGGAAGTTATGGCCGTGTTACAACATTATACAAAACACCAAAAAAGAATGTTACCCGAATCCCGAATCTCATCTGGTAACAGAGACTTTCGCTGAAATCAATTTACAAGACTTATTGAATCAAACTACCGCAAGATTGATTTTATATTTAGATGAAGTGATGCAAACTTTGACAGAAAACAAGTGTGGAACAATGCTGCTATTTACTAAATGGGGTTGCCATGGATCTAAACAAACACAAATGATGAAAAACTTGAAGAAAGCCCTCACTCTGATGCTCATATATTTCAAAGCTCTATGGTACCATTGCGAATAATTTGCGAGGCTAATAACAAAGCTATTTGGCAAAATCCTACTCCATCATCCCCAGATACTGCAGACCAATAAGAATAAGATATGTGAAAGAGACCAGTGATATAACAAGGGAAGAAATTTATTATTTGGAGGACAAAATAAAAGCTTTGGAACCAACAAAACTTCCTAATGCAAGTGTTAAACATTTCACGATGTTGACTATGGTTGATGGCAAAGTCTGTAATGCAGTAACCGATACGAAATCAACTTGTAAATGCTATATTTGTGGTGTAACATCTAAATAATTCAATGATTTGCAAAGACAACAGTTGAGGATGAAAGCTCATACAAATTTGGATTATCCATCTTACATGCCAGGATAAGGTTTTTTGAAAGCTTATTGCATCTATCCTACAAACTACCCATTAAAAATGGCAACAGAGACGGGACAAAAACGAAAAATCTATTTTCGAGAACAGAAAGAAAAAAATACAGAATGAGTTCAAAAATAAAATGGGTATCATAAATGATACTCCAAAATCTGGATATGGAAATATCAATAATGGTAACATAAGTAGGAGATTTTTTAGTGATCCAGAATTATCAGCTGATATAACTGGAGTAGACGTAAACTTAATTCATCGACTAAAAACTATTTTAGAAGTTATTTCAAGCGGCTACAGAATTGACACAGAAAAGTTTGCTAAATTCACTATGGATACCGCGAAACTTTACGTAGAACTATATCCATGGTTTACTATGACTCCCACTCTACACAAGGTTCTAATTCATGGTCCTGTTATTATTGAGCATGCGCTTCTACCCATTGGACAATTGTCAGAAGAAGCTTCTGAAGCAAGAAATAAACATTTTCGTGAATACAGACTCAGTTATGGGAGGAAATTCTCAAGAAAAGCTTGTAACCTACACATTATCAACAGACTATTATTGACTTCTGATCCTTTCTTATCAAGTATTAAAGCAAAAGCAAAAAAGAAAACTGTTTCTGTTTCAAAGGAAGCCTCTGAATTATTACTTTCTCCAGAAAAAAAAAAATATGATTCTGGGGAAAGTCATAATGAAGAATATTCAGATGATGAAATGTCAGAAAATGTCTAAGAATTTTTCGTAAATATATTCTTTATATATATATATATATATATATATATATATATATATATTTCTTTATTTATTTACTTATTCCTCCTTAATATTTGTTTTATACCTAGATTTCTAATAGATTTTGTAATAGAAAATGTTTACATTTGCTTTAATAATTTAGTTTCATACGAATAATGAATTAATTCTGTCGCTTAACTCTTAATAATAGTAACAGTAGACAATGCAATGTTTAAGTAATAATTTGTAAAACATATAACACGTATGGAAGCAGAATTTCAATCAAAGTCGAAAAAAGAGCCCAAAATTTTGCACATCCCTGTATATGAACCACAGATTTATCATATAATTCACAATATGCAAAAATTTAGAACAGTTAGTGAACGCATAGCACAGGTGAAAATTCCTCGTCAGCAATTTCCGTCAATAAACGGAAATGTACTTCAGATGTTTTGTGCATCCCTATATATGATTTATAGAATTTATACACACTAAATAGTATGCAATTTTTATAATTTAAAAAAGTGTTCCACAACTGAAAACGCACTTCCATCAAGTATTGTTTATACAGAGAAAAATATAACTGATTTACTTTGTGTGCCCCTGTATATGAAAGATGAATGGCACATCATATTCAATAGTATGCATCTTATAGAGCGCCTCGGAGATATATGTCAATTTAAGTACTTTTGAAATAGTGTTACATGAACAAAATACACCACAAACAATTTTTCTCCATAGACCGTATTGTAACATAATTCTTTTTAGTGTCCCTGTAAATGATCGATAAATGCTATTCATGCCATATTATATAGCAATCACCTTGTAATGCACTTCATAGATATGTATATAAATTTCAAAGTGTTTGAAATTATGAAACATCATTAAAAACCACCGCAAACGATTTTTCCCCATATGCCGTAATGTAATGAAATACTGTTGAATGTCCCTGTAATGAAATTATGACTGCTACACGCTACATTTTGCAATACCTAACAATCAATGGTGAATATCAATAACATTTTTCAATTTCATGGCGATCCGATTATATAGACGCCAAAAATAATTTTGGCCAGCTAGAATCGCTAAATCACCCACCGTGCGCCGCGGCGGTTGCCCCCCCCCCCCCCCGCCCACCCCCAAACCCATCCCGCTTTTCGGTGTCTTTAATTTGTGTAATTTCCTTTTTAAATTTGTCCGGTTTCAATTTCTGAATATTTTTTTTGTTGTGATATGGTGCAAATATGGCTTCCCAATATAATGTTGTGTAAGCTCGAATCGTCGAAGTAAATAAATTCGTCTATTTTTTTACCATGCTCTGCACATTCTCTAAACTTTGAGTTCGTGCTGCTGGTGTATGTCCAAAAATGTCCGGAACTGCATAAAATGTGTTTTTTCTTCTTCTCTTCTACTGAAAGGTGGGATATACTTATGTCCCACTTATCAGTTTATTTAAAGAAACTTTGCGATACTCTATGGTCATGAAAAAATAAAGCTATATCTGCAGTTTACGAACAATCGCAACAGATTTTAAAAGCTCTGGAAGACCGTATAGAAATGAAGTAAAATGAGTAAACTTACACAGGAGCAAAAAGCTTAATAAAGCAAATAAAGAAATTCCCCTTTATTTACGGCTTAGTAGTTTGACACAGCATTTTAAATGAAATAGAAAAAGTTAATATTATTCTCACGAAAAAAAAAAACTGTCAATGTTTTGATTCACAGCAAACAGACTGAAACACTAAAAAACACATTTTAGACAATAAGAGAGGAAAATTTTTGAACAAGAAAGCTAAGATTTGGTTATGTCCGTAAATGTAGAGTCCTTATTTGAGCAAAACAGAAAACGTAAACTTCGCAGAACACTTTGACTATGAAGCTCCTGATGAAAGTGGACATTTATATGAAAGTGAAAGATTTCGTGTTACGTAGAGACACTTTCCCGTGCAACTGAACTGGAGGTTTAAGAAACTGAGAAATATATAACAAGAATTTGAGTTTCTGGTGGTGCGAATCTAAAATCAGTTATCGATAATCTGTTAATATTGCCTGGACCTGGCCCTTTATTGCTGACTTGAATGGACTAGAATTGTTAAGCGAGGTTTTAAATGCGAAAACCTTATTTCTACCATTAGATAAGAACTTTTATAAAATGGATCATTTAGAAATCCTTTAGTTGCTCCATAATTTTAACTTAGGGAAAACAAGGAATTACAAAAACATGGAGGCAACGTACATAATTTATAAGTATTTCAGTTACAATAAAATAGCAAAAAACTACTTAAGATCTACTATTAGTCGAGAGATTAAGCAACCTGAATTTACTTTCTATAAAATTCAGTGTGTCGCAATCTTTACACATAAAATAATAAACGATTTTGCTACCCTAAATGCAAGAAAAACTAGTCGGATGTACGAATCCCAAAACTTTCTTCCATCTCATGCATGTTAATACTTGAAAATTCGCTATCACACTGCCAAAATTAAACGACAATCTCTGCCCATCATGAGGATTCTAAAGATATGAAATTCCATGCATTGGTTCTTAAGATATGGCCATCCCTGAAATTGTGTAAATCCAGCAAAATTCAGCCTAGAAGCGCCACCTATTGGGTGTTTTACACCAAAACCTATGTTACTCCAAAACCACCAAGCAACCACTTATGTCAAAGTCTAACTGAAAGTTTGAGGAAAATCCGTGCATTAGTTTTTGAGATCGAGTTATTGCGAAAATCATGAAAATTCCTGCATAGCAGCGCCACCTCTTGGACGATTAACATCAAAACCTAATCAGCAACAACTTGTGTTAACATCTAACTAAATCTGAAGTTAGATGAAAATTCGTGCATTAGTTTTTGATATAGAGCTATTGCGGGAATAGTGCAAAATGCAGCACAGCAGGCCACCTGTTGAGCGATTTACACCAACATGTAATAAGCAGCAAGTCATATCAAGGACTAACTGTATCTGAAGTTTCATGAAAATCCATGCATTAGGTCTTGAGATAGAGCCATTGCGGAAATCGTAAAACAATGCAGCAGAGCATCGCCACCTGTTGAGCGATTTACACCAAAACGTAATCAGCATCAAGTCATATCAAGGACTAACTGAATCTGAAGTTTCATGAAAATCCGTGCATTAGTTCTTGAGATAGAGCCATTGCGGAAATCGTAAAAAATGCAGCATAGCAGCGCCACCTGTTGAGCGATTTGCACCAAAAACTAATCAGCATCAATTTGTATCAGGTACTAACTGGATATAAATTTTTATTAAATTCCGTACATTAGTTCTTGAGATAGAGCACCCAAAAAATTTGTGTCACACACACACACAGACAGACATTTTGTAAAAACAATGTTTTTCGGAATCTCTGACCCCTAATATCCGTCGAAAACCGGAATTCGAAAATTTTCATGAATCCAATACTTTCTTCTTGTAAAGATAGAAGACGGTAATAAAATGGAAGTAAATGTATTTGCCTGATATTATATTTTATTTTATATTAATTAAAACACTGTTTCAGTTATCTTCCTTAATTAATATACTGAAAATATAATTTATTTTTATCTTTTACATTATGTTCTGCAGTTTTTTGTTTGTTTTGCTTTTTTAGTACTTATTGGTTGAAGGGACCACTTGTTTCTAATCTGGTTGTTAGCGATTTTTACCCATTTTCTGCAGCTTAAAGACTAAAAACAACTAAAAATGGCTAGAAAAATATGTGAGAAAGGTTAAGAAAAGTCTGCCGCAAAGCATCACGATATCATTAACAAATAAGTGCAGTTTTCTTTCCAGTTATTTAGTTGTTTGGAATTTCTGAATTAAAATTAAATCTTTTAAAGTTCTAAAATAAATGCAAGATATTTATTCAATATAATTTATTTCTGTTTCTGCCCTTTATCAATTTTGAAGGAGGAAGGGGGGGCGCCAAATTGGCACGCTGCCCCGGGCGCAGTTTTCTCTTCGCACGGCCCTGGTTACAACTGCTTAAGTTTGTGTAAAAATATATATATTAAGACACAAACATACTTTGAAACGTTGAAGGTCATTAAAACATTAGCTTAATTTTTAATCTGCTTCAAATTTGCATGCATTTTGGTGCTGCAAATTAGATTTTATTTCAAATATGGACTTAATGTAAGTCACTTTCATTGGACGTAATTTAATGAACACCTTCAAACAGTTAATTGTGTTTAATGTTCAATTAAAATACGTTTACAACAGCAGTTGTTTTTCTTAATAAAATCACAAAGCATTATTATTAATGTCACTTCATAAGAACATTTTATTTCTAATATGCACTTAAACATGTGTTGAAAACTTAAACTACTTTAATAGGGTGTAATTTAGTAAACAATGCACAGGATATAACACTACGTAATGTTCAGTTAAACAAGTAATATAAAAATTTTGTTTTTAAAGTCAATTCCTACTTAGGTCATCAAAGAAAAAAATTAATATAATCCCTTAAGCTAATATTAGTTTTTGTTGCATTAAAATATCTCAATTTGTTGACTTACTATAAGCCTGTAAACCCTATTGGTTTACAATGGAAGTCTATGAGAATTTGGCGAAATAGTAGAGATATCGCCACGTTGGCGTCACTTTTGGCGACTCAATTTGGTTGCCAAATTTGGCGATATATCGCCAAGTTCGTGTCAAACTTGGCAGTATTTGGCGACAGAACAGGTTCCCCCCTATGGTAACCCCTTATAGATATGAAGATGCATTAAATGCTGTTCAATAACCAATGGCCGCCATTTTGTCTCCATATAAAACTAAAATTAATTAATTAAAATTTAATTAAAGAATTAATATTTGAAAAAACTGCATTAACATCAATTGTCATCCAGTACAAGTTTAAAAAAATTTATTTTAACTTGATAGGATGAATAATAATTATTTTATTAACGATTGAAAATTTGAACAAGATATATATATATATATATATAGGGAGAGTGTGAACTAATATTAGGAATTGAAGAAGTATATATGCTTACAGCAGAAAGTATTAGAAAGTAAAAGATCTTCTTAAAACACTATAAAATTTTTGTTAAATGCGCTTTGCTACTGCTTTCATAGTAGAATCACGGTTTCTTTGAGTCTGACGAAGAAAGATATTTCGAAAGGCCTAGCACATTAAAAAAAAAAAATTTTGCTGTTTTAAGAAAGTCTTTTAGTTCTTACTGTTTTACACCAGTTTCAACTTATATTCTTTGGAAATATTACGTTGGTGCAAAATTAATCCTGATTTTACAATGCAACTTATTCTATAAGCATTTTGTATACATAGTTTTATCCCAGTGATTTGTATTATATATCATTTTAAAGATTAATTTAAGCACTTTTTATGCAAATTAATTGTTTTATTTTAGTTTTTAGTTTTTTAGGCTATTAATTGATTTCAGAAGCTGAGATGTGAAAACAAGATTTTCGTCAAATTTTCGCCTTTTCAAATTTCAAATTTCGTCAAGAATTTCGTCTAGCGCATTTAATTTTTTTTTTTTTTTTTTTTTTTTTTTTTTTTTTTTTGCTGTTTTAAGAAGGTCTTTTAGTTCTTACTGCTTTTTGGAAATATTAGGTTGGTACAAAAGCAATCATGATTTTACAATGCAACTTATTCTATAAGAATTTTGTATAAATAATTTTATTCTAGTGATATCTATTATATATCATTTTTAAGCTTATTTTAAGCACTTTCTTTGAAAATTAATTGTTTTATTACCCGACTGCCAGGAAGGGTTATGTGTTTCACTCGTATCTGGGTATGTACATTTATTTATACCCACGAAATATCCCAACGGCTGGGTGGATTTTAATGAATAAGGTCTTTATCGATCCATCTTAACCGTCCGATGGCTATAGGCTAGTTTTTGTTTTTATAAATTCAAAATGGTGGCCGTACAATAGAGAAAATGGTGGTAGAGACGAAAAAAATACGCACTGTATTGAGTGGCCTATCATTGGATAGTTGTTTCAAAATGAAGACGTTGTTTCATTGACTATTTTACAGTCAGAAGCTCCGTTTCAATATTACACAACCTGGAAGTTGTGTAGGTAGGATCTCTAGCTTTACTGCAACTCTAACCTTCATAGACATCTACAGGCCTCATCAAAACAGTGTTTATAGATAGGAACTAACAATTAAACACAATTTAAAAGCCATCCATACAAGTAAATAAAAAAAATAGGTAAGTAATATAAAAAATAGTTTCACATTGATGAGAAATAATTAATTAGTTCGCTTTTTACGCAGTCGGGTTTTTTGATTTTTTAAATTTAATTATTACTTGTTTTATTTATTTTTTAGGCTATTAATTGACTTATAGAAGCTGAGGCGTGAAAACAAGATTTTCGTCAAATTTACTTTTTCGAGCTTATACTTGGTCGCGGTGCGGCACAAACCGTGAGAGACGTTAATGTTGGGGATAATAAGTTTGGGACGAGGGAAGCATCAACGTAAGAACAGTTCAGAGTTGGTTTCAAATATTCCATCGGGGAGATATCGACCTTCAAGACAAGGTTGGTCATGGGCGTCTTTCTGCTGTTGATGATAATCAACTGAAGGCAATAGTCGAAGTTGATCCAACTAAAACAACTCGAGAAATTGCGAATGAACTCAACGTTGAGCATTCCAGTATTGTTTGCCACTGGGAGCAAATTGGCAAGGTGGAGAAACTCGATATGAGGGTGCTGCACGAGTTAAACGAATACTCATGTCGTTACACGCGTGGGCTTACGAAACACGGCCTCACCCACTGTACTCACCAGATTCCTCTCCAACTGATTACCACTTCTTTAGCCCCTTAATGATCGCTTAATATTTGGAAAAAATATAAAAAAATACATATTTTTTTATTATAGAAATTGAATAATTTTAAGGTTTCTAAATAAAATATGCAATTAGTTTTTTTTTTTTTTTTTTTTTTTAAGGGTCAAAATTCAAAAGGGAAACTTTCTGACATAAGTTTTAATTTATTTTTGTTCAAAAATGCATGAAACTAGCTGGTGTTGTTGCTTAGAAACTATGTCATTGATCTGTTTTTTTTTTCATGTTTTTTTTTTGCAAACGCAATAGATTTTTCAGAAAATAGTGTCAAAATGGGCATTTTGAGCCGAAATTCCGCGCGAGGAAGAAAGAGACTCAAGAGCTGGCGAAAAATGGGTTTGTCACGTGATCAAAATTCCTTATAACTCAATAAGTAATAGATGGATAAAAAAATGGAAAAAACAGTTCAATTCTAAATCGCTTCCATGGCCAGGCTTTCCAATTTTATACCTTTCCGTTAAAAAATGAATTTGTAAATGTGTCAAAACGTTTTGCGCTTGTTGAGCAGAGCAGTTAAGATCAGCCTTAGGGTGAAGATAAAAGATGTCATAGAACAAATTCACATTTGTAGAAAAAGCCATCATGCGAGAATTCTGTGTCTTAATGTTTGCTTTACACCATACAAATTAAGGCGAATAATACCTTTATTTTTCACATCTTAGATCTTTATATATCATCATCACACACATTTTTACATATAACATTTGAAATAATATATATACATTAAATTTTGATTAGTAATAAATTTTTTGAGTGTGATATATTTCGAAACATGCAATACAAAGTCCAACATCACAATCAGCGCCAAAAACCACACCCAAACGGTAATATTCAAAAACTTCACACGGAAATGACAGTTACATTTTTTTGGTTTCAGAAGTTTTTTCCAGCAATTAAATCTCCAGCCCGGAAATACGGCGGGCACGAGAAATAAATAACGAACGAGCCCGTGATATTGATGGGAGCAAGAATTAAGGGGTTAAACACCTAGACGACCTCTAGAGGGGAAAATTTCGTCCATCAAGATTATGTCGAAATGCCTTCAGAGAGTTTGTCTTCTCCAGATGTCGAAACTTTTATGTCTCAGGTATCACTAAGCTCCTTTCTCAATAGCAAAAATGTACTGATTGCAATGGCTCTTACATTGACTAAATATATTTAGTTTGAAAAAAAGTTATAGCGTTTAAAATTTGAATTGAAAAATCGTGCATTATTTTACACCAACCTAATATTTTTCCTACAAATAATATTTCAAAGTTTAATATCTAAACAACTTATCTTAAGAATATTTCATTTCAAATATGGACTTAAACACGTGTGGACTTAATGTATGAGCTACAATTAATAGCACTTCATTTAGTGAAAATGGGAAGCAGTTGATGCTTATGTTTTGTACAATTAAAAAATAAATGTAGAAGACGAAACATTTTTTTTACAAATAGGATTATAAAATATTATATAACTTGTAGTATAAAACTTACATACATTTTTCTTACAAGAAATGTTTCAAAGTATAACATCTAAATAACTTTTCTTAATGATATTTCATTTCAATTAAACTACAATTAATCGCACTTCATTTAGTAAAAAATACCAAGCAATTTATGCCATGTTTTACAAGTTAACAAATAAGTGTACAACAGGAAATATTTTTTTAGAAATAGGATTACAAAATATTATGCAGCATGCAGTAAGAAACTTGCATACATTTTCTTACAAATAATGTTTCAAAGTGTAACATCTAAATAACTTCTCTTAATTATACTTCCTTTCAAATAAGCTACAATTAATGACACTTCATTTAGTGAACAATGACAAGCAGTTCATTCTATGTTTTGCAAAGGTAAAAAAAAATAAGTGTTCAGCAGGAAACATTTTCTTTTACAAATAGATTACAAAATATTATATAATATGTATGAAACTTACACAAATATTTCTTACAAGTAATGTTTCAAAGTATAACATCTAAATAAATTACCTTAATTGTATTTCATTTGAAATATGGACATATTACTATATAAGCTACAATTAATGATACTTCATTTAGTGAACAGGGTTAAATAGTTTGATGTGATGATTTGTACAGTTAAAAAAACTAGGAGATAAACCCGCGCTTCCCGAGTTACAGGATATAAGTGAAAAACATTTTTTTTTTACTGATACCTGATAGATTTTTTGTATTTTGTATATGTTTTAGAATGTTCACTATCAATACCAAAAAGGATATTTATATGAAAAATAGCAACAATACATTCAACTTTTTTTATTTATTTATTAAAGGCGATACTTCCGTATTGGACTCGCACCAACAGATAACAACCGAAGAAATCGTGAAAAATCATTATTTGCAATCAGCCTTTTTTACTGCATTGCTTCAGTCTTTTATTTTCGATTACATATCTTAAATTTGTGTTCTATTTATATTTAATTACTTTCTTTATTGATTGATGGATGTTTTCATTTCGTTATGAAATATAAGCTCAGGGCCCGACTTAGACAGTGGGGGACCCTGGGGCAAACATTATTCGGGGGGTCCCCCTTCAATCTTTTGAAATTTTTCGTGAATTATGTTGAAATGATTAAAACTAAACTTCATACCTATTGTAAGTAGACATAAATTTCATACCAAGTACTATTCACATCTGTATACAGTATAGTACAAGAAAGATAACTTTAATTATAGCATACATTTTTTTTTTTTTTTTTTTTTTTTTTATAGGAATATAAGGATAAATGTGAGCCGTTAAAATGTAAATACAGTTCTCTCAGGCATTATTGGCTGTTTGAGTTAATACTTTTCTATTTAACTTAATCTTTGTATTCAATCAACATGCATTTGGGTGTTTTCATCATATAGAAAGGCAAGTGGTGGCATGCATTTTATAATAATAGCAACAAATTTCAATACTTGTTATGTTGTTAATGCATTCCCCATGATTCCTTAAAGTACTCTGGTATAAAGTTTCATAATATGAAAACAGAAAGCAACAGATAGCAGATGTGTGATATTACTGTAATATTTTAATTAAAACTATGCATTTAAAAAATTTTTATGAAATGAGTAAGGAAGAAATTAAATATCACAAAATGAAAATCACTTTAAATTTTGGATATTTTTTATCATTTGGCTCTCCGTCAACTAAAGCTGATATCTGCCCTTGGGGGGGGGGGGGGGGCTCAAATCGGGGGTCCCGGGGCAGCTGCCCCGCATGCCCCTGCATTAGTCGGGCCCTGCATAAGCTAGAAACAAATGCTGAACAATTTTTAGGAGTAAACTGATTTATTTTTCGTAATCGTCTGCACGGGATAGAGATAATTTAAAAAATGTTTGAAAATTATTTTAAAAACAATAAAAATTACGATACAGTTTTCAAACAAATTGCATTTTAAAGGAGCTTTTTTTTTTCTATTCGACGATACTAAAATTTAAAATGTGTGTATTTAGAAGTTAAAAAAATTACAGAAAAAGTTAAATTTAATCGTCTACTGTTGTCACCGTCAAAATGACGTCACTCAGCATTACGCAGGATACGTTTGTCCTTTATAATATAGAAAAGTGTATAACAGTAAAAAAAATTTTGTCCTCAAATAAGATTACACAATAAATCATAACATGTTATATTAAACTTTTATTTTTCGTTACGCTTTAAGGGGTCTCGGAACGCTTAAAGCTTTAGAATTTTCGAAATTTAAATTTTTTTTGATGTTAAGGGGGTCCGGGACACATTTTAAAATAATTTTTATTTATTGAGTTAAAATTCTGAATTTTTTTGCGATGGTTAACCTTATCATTTGTAAATAAAATCACATGATAAAACTTCTCAGAATTAAAAAAAATTAATTTAAAATTTATTAAAAAAGTGGGGTAATTTAAAATTGTTATAACTCGAAATATTATTTGTAGAATTTCAATTTTTTTCATTTAAATAAACAGAAATATATAAGTCTTAATTTTGATTTAAAAAAATATTAATTTATAAAATAATTAAAAATATTTAATGAAAAAATTTCAAAAAAAGTAATGCAACTTTTTAAAAAAAATCATATTTTCAAAAGTAAATATTTTTTTTTTCAAATATGTTGAATCAGAATTAAAGTAAAACAATTGGAAAAGATATGTTCCAAGTTTGAAGCCTGTATCTCTAACGGTTCTCGAGTTATAAGAATTAAATATGAGAAATGGTGAAAAAAGTCCTTCCGTCCAGTGCCGAGAGGAAGAGGTAGCTTTCATATTCCTTATTTTTTAAAAGCCAGCTTATGTTATTCAAACACACGGAGCTCAAATTAGTGAAACCCGATTATAGAAGATTAAATGCTAGTTTTTGGGTCATTCCACGTAAAATGAGCAAAAATTTAAAAAAAAAAAACCGTGGCCACATAGTAACAGATTTTAATAAAATTTGATATAGAGGTTCAATTCATATTCAAATAGAGCTCTGCAAAATATCTTCACAAAAAATAAATTATTTTAGCAGTTTTGGACATTTAAAAAACTTGTGATAAAGAATGGCATGTGTGCAATCGTCCAAAGTTGCAGGTTTGAAGTTCTGTATCTTGAAAACTATTTAACTGAAATGAATTTTTTTTTTTAAATGTAACCTCTGAAAAATTATTTTCTTATTTATTGAGCAATAATAATCTGGTAACACCATGATTATTCTTTAATTGGTTGTAAAAATTGAAAATTTACAAATTTTGAGAAAATTATAAACGTAATAAAAATTAAAGGAATTCAAAAACATCTGAGAAATTAATGCCTGATGTAGTTTTGCATATTAAGATCGAATTACTAAAGTTTTTAAGTTGCCATGTATTTCCTTCACCTTTAAAAAATTTTAGAAACTTTAAAAAAAATGACAAAATCGTAATTTTTCCTCTTATTGACAGGTAAAAAAAAATAATGAAGGAAATGTCCCACATTACAGTTATTGCACAGACATAAAGATCAAGAAGTCCATAATCTGCTAAAAAAATTTCAAGCATGCCTTTTTGATTACTAACGTCACAAAATTGGGTTAAAAAAGGCAATATTAACCACATTCCATGAGTTATTTTTTTTTTTAATTCGCGCGCGTTTCTTAAAATATTGCACGATTTCAAGGTGAAAAAAATTTAATGCTGCCATCTATTTTCTGTATGTGGGTTTAGAAATTAATATACAATTTTCTGTTCAATTGAGCTTTTTTTCTACTTTAATTAAAAATTTTCTTGAGGAAAAAATAAACTGAAAGCAAATATAAAAGTTTTTATATTTAAAATATGCACTGTTATCTATAATATCAAAAGAATTAAAAGTTTAAAAAAGCTTTCTTTCACGTCGAAACAAGTGATAGAAATATTGCATTTTATCCTCAACATTTTTTACTATTTATTTTTTTTCTCATTAAGGAATAAAAAAGGCAAGAATGAAAGTTTAAATATTTAATATATATACTTTTAGCTATAACGTCAACCAATTTTGATATTGTCAGAGGTGTCCTTCATCTCAATAGAAACGTTGCATTTTTCCCTCAAATTTTTTCAAAAATAATTTTTTTCTCATTAAGGAATAAAAATACAATTACTAAGTTACGTCAATCTGTTACTTATCATTCATTCCTAATTATAAATAAATTTTAATATAGTCTTTGCATTCTTAAGGCTAATAACCAAAATTGAAACTTCAAGCATGTAGCCAAAACCACGATTTTGCATCCACTTTTAATATAAATTTTAATACTTAAATAAACAATCCTAAAATCTATTATTTTACATTTACTCATAAATAGATATGATCTACTTACAAAATTATTTTCGTTAAAATCTGTGACATGTCTGCCACAGGTGATTTGCTCATTTTGTATGGAATGACCCTTTTGTCAATATTGAATATGAATGAGAATTTCGCCAAATTAGTCAGCGTTATCAAAGCTGGTTTTATTAAAGTGATTTATATTTTGTCGCCAAATTCGCTGATATCGCGAATTATACTAATAATTATATTAACCCGAATTATCGGTGATAGCCCGCCATCTTAAAACAACATATCGGGTGCAACAAAGCTCACCAAAGAACTTGGTCGAGACTTTAGTAATTCCTGTGCTACTCATATCTAAATCGGTTGATATATACGAGTGCTGTTGCAGGCAAAAAATCAGATTTTTCAAAATGTCACACACATTCGAAATTCAAATTGCTATATCTCGGCCTTTTTTTAGATAAAGGCGAAACAAAAAATGATCCGGAATCTTTGTAACAAGCTGAAACACACAACAAAAAATATTTTTCAATTTCTAATTTTTTTGTACCTCATTTTATAAATTTTTTTTTTTAATTTTTAAATGGTCACCAATTTGAAACAAGACGGCGGATGAAGTTAGCAAACGAACTTGGCCGGGCGATTGCTATGTACTATGCACATTCCTTGTCACATCCTAATCGGTTCATAAATACGCGTGTTATCGCGTGACAAAAATCAGATCGTTTCAAAATGTCAGCCATGCTAGAAATTCAAAGTGCTATAACTCATCAGCCATTTTTAAAGATATAGACGAAACGAAAAATGCTCCAGAATCTTTGTATGAAGGTCAAATACATAAGAAAAAAATCTTTTTCAATTTCTAATTTTTTTGTACCTCATTTTAAATTAAAATAGAAAAAACAATTTAATGGCCGCCATTTTGAAACAAAATGGCGGATGATGTTGGCCAAAGTACTCGGTCGAGCCATTGGTGTGTACTATGTACACACCAAGTTATATCCAAATCCGTTCATAAATACGCGTGTTATCACGTGACAAATATCAGATCGTTTCAAATAGTATGAGCCACACTAGAATTTCAAAGTGCTATAACTCAAACGTTTTTTAAGACATAGACGAAACAAAAAATACTCTGGAATCTTCGTATCAAGCTCAAACACATAAGGAAAAAATCTTTTTCAATTTCTAATTATTTTGTACCTCACTTTTAAATTTTTAAATGTCCGCCATTTTGAAACAAGATTGCGGATGAGGCTGGCCAACGAACTCGGTCGAGACATTGCTATGCACTATTCACATTCTTTGTCATATCCAAATCGGTTCATAAATACGTGTATTATCGCGTGACAAATATCAGATCGTTTCAAAATGTCAGCCATGCTAGAAATTCAAAGTGCTATAACTCAGCCATTTTTTTAAGATATAGACGAAACTAAAAATGCTCCAGAATCTCTGTACAAGCCCAAATACATAAGAAAAAATATTTTTCAATATCTAATTTTTTTGTGCCTCATTTTAAATTTAAATGTTTTTAAATTTTTTTAAATGGCCGCCATTTTGAAACAAGATGGCGGATGAGGCTGGCCAACGAACTCGGCCGAGACATTGCTATGTACTATGCACATTCCTTGTCACAACCAAATCGGTACATAAATACGCGTATTATCGCGTGACAAAAATCAGATCGTTTCAAAATATCAGCCATGCTAGAAATTTAAAGTGCTATAGCTCAGTCATTTTTTAACGAAAAATGCTCCAGAATCTTTGTATCAAGCCCAAACACATAAGAAAAAAATCTATTTCAATGTCTAATTTTGTTGTGCCGCATTTTAAATCTATTTTTATTTTTTATTTTTTAAATGGCCGCCATTTTGGAACAAGATGGCGGATGAGTCTGGCCAACGAACTCGATCGAGACATTGCTATGTACTATGCACATTCCTTGTCACATCCAAATCGGTTCATAAATAAGTGTATTATCGCGTGACAAAAATCAGATCGTTTCAAAATGTCAGTCATGCTAGAAATTCGAAGTGCTATAGCTCAGCCATTTTTTAAGATATAGACGAAACAAAAAATGCTCCAGAATCTTTGTATCAAGCCCAAACACATAGAAAAAAAATCTTTTTCAATGTCTAATTTTTTTGTGCCTCATTTTAAATTAAAAATTTTAAATTTTTTTTTAAATGGCCGCCATTTTGAAACAAGATTGCGGATGAAGCTGGCCAACGAACTCGGTCGAGACATTGGTATGTACTATGTACACACGAAATTTTATCCAAATCGGTTCATAAATACGAGAGTACAGTATGACAAAGATCATATATATATTATATATATATATATATGGATATACATATCAATTTTGAACGGAGGGTGGTTTCTGGGTCTGTTGGTCATGATCGGTGAAAATATACCTAAATTTTTCGGAATCGTTTTCCTCCGAACGGCTGCAATAGGTAGCTTTTTGCAATAAAAGCTACCTAAAACCAATCATGAAGGAAAATGCATTTTTATAAGAAGTTGTTTCCATGACAGCTATAGCTTGAAAGCTAGATTTTGAAAACAAACCAAAACGAAAAAATTAATATATTTTGTTCTAGTTCAGATAGAAACATGATTTAAATGTCATTTTAAGCAGGATAAAACAGAGAAAGTTTTTATGAAATAAAATGTTTTTACAAAATTTGAAGATTTTTGTGTCCCGGACCTCCTTAAACTCCTAGCTTTTCTGAACATTTTGATATAATTGTTTCCTTGAAATTCCCAGTAGAACAGAAGTTATAACTTTTAGAATTATATCCTCTCAATAGCTGCAGAGGCGTTCCCGAAATTTTGAAGCCATATTTCTCCAAATGACATTTTTGGTCATAACGCGCACGGTATCTCAAAAATGTGTGAATATCTTTTCATGAAATTTTCAAAACATATGTTTCATGTTAGTCTGTATAAACTGAACCTGAAATCTCCCTTCTATTGTTCAAAAAAATATTTTTTTAGGCGATTATAGTGTTGAAATTTTCAAAATTTTGTATTAGCTAAATACAATTATGTATTAAAATATAAAAATGCTTTCAATACAAATTTATTTAAATTCAGGGTAATTATTATAATCTGAAATATAAGTAGGCACCAAAATTTTCATTCTAGTCGCAAACTTCTAGTCTACGCGTAATCAGGTATGCCGATTTTCAGCTTGTCAAATGTCTGATAGCTTGGAGCCCAATGTAAATGCTAATTCTGCATCTTGCAATTTTTTAAATACATGAAATTAAAGAACGTATTTATATCTTTCATTCCAGTTAAAAATGTGTTTTAAAATCGAATACATTTTAAGATATTAAACGTTGAAAATGGTCTTTTTTTTTCAATTTTAAGAGTCTAGAGACAACTTAATAACTATTATTCTTTCTCTCTATATTCAAAAGATAACAAAATATGAAAAGTAACATGGTAGCGAAAAGGAATTACGTAAACACCAGCAGCTCTCTACATTAACCTCGCCTGTCGCTTGATGTCAAGAGAACAGGCGGCAAAATGTTATCTTTAACCGCCACGCCTAATCATAATTGTTTACCAGCAGGGCATGCCTGATTCCCCTTGAAGTTCTGTTCCTAAGCATTCTGTGACAATGAAGAATTGAAAACTTCATAAAGCTAAAGAACTTTGCTAAGGTGTGCTTTTGGTCTATTATATTTTCAGTAAATGAACTTTAAGTTAATTACGTTGCTGATCAAAATAATATAAAAATGTAATGTAAATATAAATGTATTCCTTGCTGTAATAAGAACAACAAATAAAGAATTCTTTTAGCCAACATCTTCAAAGACAGGCTTTAGATACTTATGAAAATATTATTAAAGTGCTTTAAGTTTCAATATTTGAGTGGCTTACATTCTATTTTCGTTTTTAACACTTTCCAACAAATTTGAAAAGTGCTTATGGGTCAATATCTGAAAACTGGACAATTTCACCCCAGAATTTTTATTTTTTTGAATTAATGTACCAATTTCCAAATACAATTATATACTACGATACATGTTTTGTCATTTGAATGACTGTAGACTTTTGAGATCAAGGATGTATATTTTATGCGTAGGATAAACTTTTATGGAAGAAAGTGTCTGTTAACACCATATTGAGTGTTTAATAATTGGGACTGAGATGATGGGGACTGAGGTAATGTATTTTTCTTAAAAGCTGCACAGCCATTTTGTTGAATCATTTTACCCACGTGTAAATTATTAAATATGCCATGTGACATTTGTATGTTGCGTAAATAAAGTTGCAATAAACTTTTTGTTTATAAATAAAAAGTTAAATAGGGGGACATGAATGATGCTATAAAAAAATACTCATCCCTATTCAGAACAAAAACTAAATATTTATAAATATAAAACAAGGAGAAGAACAACTTACCTTCATCATGGTGGCCAGTTGAACTTTAGTTGCAGTTGCTATGGAAATGATTCTGCCAGCGCCACCTAGTATCTGTTAACCTCAATGTGTGTTTAGAGGGACTGAGATGATGGTCAACCTCACGGTCAAATATATTTACTACAATATTTTACTATGCAACCTATACTAATAAAGGATAATTATATTTTCCCACACTGTATATATATATATATATATAGGTATAAATATATAATAGCAAAAGTTAATTGTATTCATAGAAATGTTTACAGCATACATTTAATATTGGGTATTTGTACCTGGTGACAGGGACTGAAATGCTGATTTCGCTTGTTTAAAGCTTAAACCTAATTATTTATACATGATTATATATCCATTTATCATTGGTAATTGTTATAACAAATGTTACAATATATTACATTTTTCAGTTTTTGGTGTTAGTATAATTAATGAAATATTATTGGCAGTGGACGCAAATTGTCAAACTTTCAGACCGACTTGTCCGACTTTCCGACCCCTATGCTTTTCGTTTGTCTTCTGTCTACCCTCTAACTCACGCAAATAGACTGGGATTTTCATGCAATTGATAAAGGTTACTTAGGGTCACCTAGGCATGTTTGGTATTGTGTATTAAGTATGTAGGATTAATCGTCCATTTACAGGGGCACTCAAAAGTATTCCATCACATTATGGTGGGGAAAAATCGTTTGCAGAGTATTTTAATGACATGCTATTTCAAATGGATTGGAATTAAAATAAATCACTGAATTTCACTACAAAATGATCACTATACCATAGGGCAATACAATATATACAGGGCTGTTCAAAGAATTCGTATAATTTTTCTATTGTAGATGGAAACAGCTGAATTTGGGTTTTGAAATGTGTTATGCGTTTCCATATGGTTGAATTAGACGTATATTTCAACTTATTAAATGGTGCAGTTTTGTATCATTATTCTGAAGGGTATACGACATTTCGGTACCGCCATTTCGGTCCCGCCGTTTCAGTCCTAAGACCTTTCGGTCCCGAGACATTTCGGTCCCTGGCCATTTCGGTCCCGAGACATTTCGGTCCCAGTCCATTTCAGTCCGGAGACATTTCGGTCCCTGGCCATTTCGGTCCCGAGATATTTCGGCCCCGAGAAATTTTGGTCCCCAACCACACGAAATTTCAAATGTATCGAAACTGATGTAAATCACTGAATTTCACTACGATCGCGGTAGAACAGGGCATTCATAGTATTTTACAAAACAAAAATCACGCGAATTCGCGTGTTTTTTGTTTGTGTTTACTAGTTTTTCAATTTGAATTTTTGCGAAAATATTTTTATCATTTTATTTTCTTGAGAATGTTGCCGTTTGATGCAATGAAACATGTCGAAATGTAAATAAATAAAGGTACTTTCCTGTTTTTAAAATTTATGTTTATCTCTTATATCAATTATTGAGTACATCAAACACTTAGTTTAATCGCTTTCAGAAATCGCGCAAAAGCTCAGTCTATCTCCGTTTCTATTTAAATGAAATCTTTTAGGTTGTATTGTGTCAGCTATTAATACAGAAATATTTAAAGCAGTTTGAAACGCACTTAAAACATCGGATTAAAAAAAGTTCTAGAAAATTTTATTTCTAGAATTTTTTTTATTCTCTTATCAAGTGTTAAAGCAATAGATCTTCCACATAATAAATTGTAACTCTGTTAGCCATGGCTTAGCACCAGAATTGCTGGCATTTCAAAGGCAACAAAAGCGGCAAAGGAGTGTATGCTAATGGAGATTTGATTGCCGTAAAATGAACCGAAAACTATTTTAATTCAAACACGTTCATTAATCACTTTCAAAAGTCACTCAAAAACTTAATATCTCTAGTCTTTTTCTATGAAATCATTTAAGTTGCATTATATCAAAATGTTATTATAGAGCTATTTAGCGCTGTTTGAAACACATTCCAGATATCAGAAATTTTCTTCTTTTTTTCTTTATGCTAATGGAGATTTGATTGCCGTAAAATGAACCGAAATCTATTTTAATTCAAACACGTTCATTAATCACTTCCAAAAGCCACTCAAAAACTTAATATCTCTAGTCTTTTTCTATGAAATCATTTAAGTTGCATTATATCAAAATGTTATTATAGAGCTATTTAGCGCTGTTTGAAACACATTCAAGATATCAGAAATTTTCTTCTTTTTTTCTTTATGCTAATGGTGATTTGATTGCCGTAAAATGAACCGAAATCTATTTTAATTCAAACACGTTCATTAATCACTTCCAAAAGCCACTCAAAAACTTAATATCTCTAATCTTTTTCTATGAAATCATTTAAGTTGCATTATATCAAAATGTTATTATAGAGCTATTTAGCGCTGTTTGAAACACATTCAAGATATCAGAAATTTTCTTCTTTTTTTTCTTTTATCAAGTACTGAAAGCAACATACCGGGTGTCCCAAAAATGACTGATGGATTTTAAAATTCAATAACTTGCAAACGGTGACAGATATTAAAAAAATTCTTGCAGGAGGGTTATATAAGATGTCAGATGTTTTATGCTGCGATTCTCCGTTTTAGTTACAAATAGCATTGATAGGTGGCTCTGCAAGCAATAACCGCTAAATCCAGGCTCGATATTTCGGTCTGTCTCTTCTTCCATGCAAAAAAAGGAGATTAAAATGCATTGAATGGATCCCGAAATACCAAAAATCGGGTCTAGACTAAGCACCTATTGCTGTCAGCGCCATCTATTGTTTGAAATTTGAGCTAAAATCAAGTATCACAGTAAAAAAAAAACTCCTGACATCATACATAACCCTCCTGCAAGAAATTTTTTAATATCTGTCACCGTTTGCAAGTTATTGAATTTTAAAATCCATCAGACATTTTTGTGACACCCGGTATATACTGTATAATAAACTTTAACACTTCTGCCTGACGTTCAATCTTTTATATACTGACGACACTTTTAAGTACCATTAAAGAATTCAATAGAAAGTTAAAATTTTAGTGCACAATTCACCTTGATTTATAATTAACATATATAAGATACACAAAATGTAAATATATTGCTTACAGGTGTCAAGTATGATAAAATCCTTTAAAAACATTAAAGTCATTTAAAATTCATAACGTTTTCGACCGACACTTACTCGGTCATCCTCAGTGAAAATCTAGCAGTTGTTCTGTCTCCGCGTCTCCAGCCTTGTCCGGAACAGAAGAATGTTAAATAGGAAAATTGACCCTATCCAAGCCATCAATAGATCGGGAGTATATATTATACCCTTCAAGAAAGATAATAGAGATTTTATGTACATAGGTATGACACTGCGGAAATTTCGTGACAGAATTAAGGAACATGAAGCAGATCTGAGATTGAATAGACCCCACACTGCATTATCAAGATTAGCACAAATTCAACCTATAAAAGTAGATTTCAATAGAGCCAAAATTATTTTCCATACAAGTAACCACCAAGAAGCTATCATAAGAGAATCTCTGGAAATAATATCAAATAAAGAAATAGTTTGTAACGATATATTATCATATGATATCCACGCAGTCTGGAAAGAATTAATAAATAGTTAATAAATCTGTACTTTTCGATAAAAGAATAGCATTTATGCCCACCCCCCTTATTTTCCAATCCACCCTTGAAGTGAAATGGTCTGTTCCGGACAAGGCTGGAGACGCGGAGACAGAACAACTGCTAGTTTTTCACTGAGGATGACCGAGTAAGTGTCGGTCGAAAACGTTATGAATTTTAAATGACTTTAATGTTTTTAAAGGATTTCATCATACTTGACACCTGTAAGCAATATATTTACATTTTGTGTATCTTATATATGTTAACCATTAAAGAATATTCAATGTACAGTTTATTTAATTCGTCTGCTAATAAAGTAGATTGCGCTTTACACACAAAATAATTTGCACAATCACACTTAGAAAGCACACTGAAAGTCGAAGTGAAAGTCGAAGCTAAATATTTTTTAATGTGGTTATTTTCTCGATCATTCACCTAACTGTAGCTTTCATCCTATTAAAAACTAGAATATAGCCCGTCAGAATGACATGTTTGCATTTTCAAAAAAATTACATAGCATCGCATTATAGAAAGGATTGCGGAGTAAATTTTGTAAATTTTGTAAATTTTGTCTTGTCTGACTAATAGGGTCGGGTGGGGTAACGTCAAAACAGCCTACTTTTCAATGAAACTTAATTTGCAAGAAAATTATTAATTGAATTGGTAAAATACTGACATAAAGTATGCAAATGAATTTCACTCACAAAATTTGAAGAAATATTTCACAAAAAATTGCAAATTAGTACTAATAATGCTATTTTAAAACATATTGTCAATTAACTATTTTACCTGATGGTATCCTTTTCTATATATAAAAAAAAGTTAGATATTCCCGGCAGATCGGCATCCAATTTGAATGCTTAAGCATGGCCTTTCTTCGTTAATATTACAAAAATGTTGCATACAAAAATATGAAAATCGGTAGTATTATAGAGAAATGTTTGATAAATACGCTGATGTAGACAGTTTTCAAATCGAAGAATTATTTTAAGAGATATTTAATGCCAAAGTTGGACAAAATCGTTCCATTAAAAGAGTTTTATAGGAGCCAAACTGTACATAGGAAGTTAATCAATTTTAGATCATTTTATGCGTCAGAATTTCCCGGTGTGCAGACTGCATTTAGTTTTTTAATTTGACTCATTTTTTGAGGTTTTATTTCTATTTTAAATCCAAATTTTCAGCATTTCGAGAGATATTTTTTAGATATTTTAGAAAATTGTATTAATTTAAACTGTTGCCAACTGTATAAACAGCGCAAACAATAATGTTTGCTTCAAATTAAAAATTAATTTTACACGTGACTATTATAAACAGAAAATATAAAAAGCAGGAACTTATTGAAAATGACGTCATAAAAACTATATTTATACGTAAATTTAAAAGAGAAAGAATATTGTAAAATAATAAATTCATTAACATGCGTTAGAACTCTTAAATAAGAGAATTTACGTCACATTACACTTATTACGTAAAATGAACAAAAAATAATATTGCAAAGTAGTTTAAATTTAAAAATTACGCGAGACATTTATTTGATATTTTAAGATTATCATAATATTTCATTTCTAACAAAAGTATTTTTACGTGAATATTGAACAGAGAAAGAAAAGTTTGGTGAAAATTACGTCAGATTATAATTGTCAGATTCAAATTATAATTCAATCTTCCAAAATCTTTTTAAAGCCGATCAAATTAGCGTGCTGTTAGAGTCTGCGGTGTCTGAACGGGGGTTGACGAGCGTAGCTCGTAGGGGGCAGAGCCCCCTAGTGGGGTAAAATAAAAGACAATTCCAACAGAAAGTTTATTTGTTTTTATTATTTGCCAAAATAATAATTACATAACTTAAAATTTAAAAAGTTGAACAGTGAAAATCCCGATTTTTTTAAAACATGCATAAAAGGAACCTGTAATAAATTTTGATAATTAAAAATCATCTTTTATCACATAAGTAAATTGCAACTATTAATTACATTAACAATTTTTTTCTCAAATTCTGTTATTAAATTACAAATTTATTTTCTCTACACAATACAAAATTTTATTTATTATAATAATGCATTGATATATATACATATATATCTATGTAATACACGGCATTACATATTCCTGATATTCTCATTTCATTTTATAAGAACTATTCATTTTTTCACCAATGTCTTCAGAATTCAAAGAACATTTTAAAAAGAATTTTTTTTTTTTTTTTTTTTTTTTTTTTTTTTTTTTTTTAACTACCGACTGATGGAGCAACAGAGCAAAAAAACGTCAGTTTTAATATTTTTAAAAGTTCAAGACGAATGAATCAATTGTTTGTTTACTTTCATATAAGGATAGATAGAGCTGCCAATCTAATTTTAACTGAAGTTATCGCAGCAGAATATTAGATAATTGAATTTAAGTCATCTCTTAAATGTTAATTTATTTTGAATAATGTGTCTGAAAATGTAACTTTTACGAATAGTGAAAAAGCAAGCACGTTTTAAGATTGAAAATCAAATCAACATTCACTCGTGATGCCACATGTACAACACAACTTCCAAATCCAGAAACAAATGAATGATTCTTTGAAGGAATCATTAAAAAATATGGTTGACATCCGATTTTGCTCTTAAAATATTTGTAAAAGCATAAAAAGCCTTTAAATAATTTGAAATACGTTTATTTTTAGAAAGGAAACGTTAATCCGGTACAAAATAATTCACAGGAATGAATCACAGAATACAGCTATATTCACAGAACCCTATGAAGCGTTCTCATTGGTCAGAAAATAGATAGCATTGAAAAATAGAGATAATTTTTCGCGATATTTTTAACAGTGTATATCGAATTCAAACTGTAAATAAATGTAAACAAAAGTGAAAAACGTATTTCCAAAATATTATGCTTTTGCAAAATATTTTAAGAGCATTTAATGAATAGCTGAAAGAGTCATTCATTTGTTTTTGGATTTGTATTTTGTGCTTATGAATGGCAACGGTAATCGCTTGTATACATCGGAACCCTGTTGTTGGTATCTGGTTATTTTTAAATTAGATCTTAAAGCGTTATAGTTGTATACTTTTTGAAGGTTTTAGAAAAATTGAAGAAGAATATGTTACACAACGAATAGATAAACAGATTAAATAAGGCATTCGGCAAATACAGCATCGGAATGCTTAAGCCTAACATGGCCGCGTTTCAATTATCGGGAAACGGATGAGTTCACTCCCGGAAGCGTTATACAATTTGTGCTTTTATATATATAATGTTATACGAAGAGTTTTCACCTACGAAACACTTCTCTGTTACAGATAGGATCACAATACACTTATTTACACTGTTCTTATAAGAACTGTGAGATTTCCATAACAGTATATTTTGTTAATTAATTAAGTTATTCTTGTTAATATTTTGCAAAAATAGCTCTTACTACTGATGTATTAAATCCAATTTAATTAAAAAAATTATCAAAGAATTAAAATATTATGTTATTCTGGATATCTTAGACATTAATGTAAATAATATATTCAGGTGAAATAATTTTTTTATTCAAAATTCAGGAGATAAAGGATTAATATTAAATTGACCTACTTTGCGAATGAAGAAAAACCCGAAAAGGGGATCAACACTAATAGAGATCTTCGACTAACCAAAAACAACTCAAAAACTCAAAAGTCGTTAATTTCTTTAAAAATGAAAACATTTAGGCTTTATTACATCAAAATGTTAATATAGAGCTATTAATCACAGATTGAACCGTACTTAAAATATTGAAAATTTCTGGATTTATTTTTCTTTTATCAATTATTGAAAGCAATAGATTTTCAGTATAAAAAAATGTAACTATGCGTTTAATATTAGATTGACCAATTTTGGAACGGAAGAAGAAAACCGAGAAAGAGGTCAACACTAATGGAGATTTGGTTGCTGTGTTTTAAATTTAAAAATACGTTAGTATTTACCAGGTAACCCAAAAATGACTGATAGATTTTAAAATTCAATAACTTCCAAACGGTGACAGATGTTATAAGGATTCTTGCAGGAGGGTTAAGTATGATGTCAGGAGTTTTTTTACTGTGATTCTTGATTTTAGTTCGAATTTCAAGCAATAGATGGCGCTGAGAGCAGTAGGTGCTCAGTCCAGACCCGATTTTTGGTACTTCGGGATCCATTCAATACCATTTAATTTCCTTTTTTCGCATGGAAGAAGAGAGAGGCCGAAAAATCGAGCCTGGATTTAGCGGTTATTGCTTGAAGCGCCACCTATCGATGCTATTTGTAACTAAAACGGAGAATCGCAGCATAAAAACTCCTGACATCTTATATAACACTCCTGCAATAATTTTAGGTAGATTTCGTAAGAAATACTACCTATTGCAGTCGTTACCATGGTGCGACTTTTGAAAAATTCCTTCATAACTTTTCATTATAAGACCCCAGGAACCTAAAACCACACCCACCTAAAAAGTTTATATATATATCTATATATATATGTATGTATGTATGTATGTACGTATGTATGTACTAAATCTTGTGCGCACGATAAAAGTCGCAATTATGCACGGATCGTCTTCAAACTCGCCAACAACTTTGAGATGGTTAATATCTCGGCGGGGATTGAAAATGGGCAAAATCGGCCCAAGGGAATGGAAATGGGAAGCGTTAAAATTTTTGAATACCGTCTTAAGAAGATTCTGATAAAACCAGCTCTTACACAACAATGACAGGAAAAAATAAATATTTTTCGTTATAGCAGTTGCCAACAATTAAAAAAAAACAAACCAATAAAATTCTCACCACAACAATTGCTTTTCTCTTGTAAAATTTTCACGTGAAAAAATAAATTAAAAAAATAGTTTGAACATAGATCAGTTTCAACCACGTGATTTTTTTCAAACAAATTGAATATTACGTCACAAGTTTTCTAGAGCAAAATTTCAGCATGAAAATTCAAAATGAAATAAATAGTTTGACGAATTAATATATATATATATACTGCGTCACATTGGAAAATATAATGCACCTTAGCAGGTGAATATGTAATATATTTAATACGTTTGAAGAAACGCATGATATTAAAACATGATAAAAACACGACTATGGAAATATTGACATATTTTAACACTTTGAGTTTCTCTGAATTTGTTTTAGCCATTTTTAAACCTATTCCATATACATGCGTGTGTGTATTCGTGTATATTAGAATTCTCACAAAATGTTTAGCTCCCTAGAGCTCATTCTTAGTGAAGGAACTGAGTTTATTTACTAATTTTGATTTAAGTTTTGTTGGTGAATTTAGTACTTAACTTCGAAATCTACCTCCGCCTGTAGGCCCGAGCCGGCAGGGATTTTTTTAAATATCTGTCACCGTTTGCAAGTTATTGAATTTTAAAATACCTCAGTCATTTTTGGGACACCCGGTAACTGCTGTATTAAAATTTTCGAATTAATTCTGCGAAAGGTATCTGAGACTGCTTGATTAAAATAATAAATTAAAGCTCGATTAACTCTTAGGATACTGTTTCTGTATTAAACTTTGCGTACAGAACTATTATAAAAAAATTCTCCTATTAAAAATCTCTGAAGATATAACTAGGTCTTCAAATGAAAAAAAAAATTCTCTAGTATTTATAGTTAAACTGAAATATGTAAGTTAAACTGTGAAAGTTAAAACAAGTGGGTAAGTGTGATCACAGATCGCAAAGAGTGCTTCGTTTAATATTCCTTTCAAAACACTTGCAAAATCTATTAGCTCCACGCGCACTCTGCTATTCTAAACAAACCTCTATCCGAACGATACTCCGTTTTACAGCCTATCCGTAGGTATATTAGTCGAGGGTATCGGGCCCAAAAGCACATGAGATAGTTCGGTGCCACCTGGCGGTAAAAAGTGGAACTAAAATATGTGCATAATATGAAAGAGTGGTCAAAGGGGTGTCGGCAAAAGTTAGAAAAGTGCCCCCCCCCCCCCCCCGGGTGATAAAGGTGGAGGTTAGAAAAATTGCTTTAAATACACAAGTTAGAGACCGGAGGGGTAAATATAACACTTTTTGAAATTTTTATGATTTGTCATGTGATCGCAAGTGTTCAGCTATAAGTACTCAAAATTTCAAGTCTTCGACTTAATTAGAGGCTCAGTTAGAAAAAAAAAAGATTAAAATACACAAGTTAGAGGGCAGACGGATAAATATAAGACTGTAGCTGTCTTCTCATAATCCAAAACGATATTATTCAAAATTTAGTCAAAATTGTTTGAGCCGAATTTAAGATAAAATTAGCTTGACTCTGATCCATAATCACACAAAATGACCCGCTAATCAAATTTTACCGAAATGTGACCCCACTTAATGATCTTCTGATGATCCAGAACGGTAATATACAAACTTTATTTAAAATCGTTAAAGCCGTTTTTTAGATAAAATTAACTTGACCCACAGTGAGCCAAAAATGACCCACTAACCGAAATTTCTCGAATATATGGCCTGGCTCAATAATCTTCTCGGGCCCGAAGACGGTTGGATTCAAATTTAGTCAAAATCGTTAGAGCCGTTTTTAAGATAAAATTTGCATACAGAGACACACACACACACACATATTTGCGCGTATTATAGCATAAGATTCAAGGAATTTTATTAATCACTTTCAAAACGCATTCAAAATATTAATACATATACTTTTAAAATGAGATAATTGTGGTTATATAGTTTCAAAATATTAACATCGAACTATTTATATTGAACTATCACACTTTAGTTTTAAATGCGTATCAAGTATTGAAAAGTAACAGACTTTCAGACTACAAAAAAAAAAAAAAAAAGAAAAAAAGGTCAAACAGAAAGCAAAAAAGATAGAAAACCTAAAAAAGCGCTGTCATAAGAGATTTGATTATGAAATGAATTGAAAATCATTTTTATTGTAATACTTAAATTAATTGTTTCTGAAAACCACTCATAGGTTAGGTATCTCTCAACTGCTTTTAAACGAGATGTTTGTTTGATAAATTATCTGTATCTTTGAGCCAAGTAAGCCAGTTTTGTGACGTAGCCTATAGGCAAGATCTTGTAAAGCTGCTTCCTGCTGAAGGATCTTTCTGTCAACGAAGCTGTGAACGAATGCGAAGATTAGAATAAACGATTATGATAACGTCTCTTTTCCGACTAAATAGCTTGGAGAAAAGATACGCAGTTGCATCAGCGATATTATTATTGCATGATATGCTATAGACACCATCACATGAAAAACGTATTATGCTACTATTGTATTTATTGTATTTGGCGCTATTGCACTGTGGGCTTTTTTCAGCAGTATATAGCTTGACAGAAAGATGTGATTCCACTTATCCAAATGTCGGCAGTTTCATAATGGCAGTTTCGTACGGTCTTCAGTCTTGAAAGAAAGTAATAAGCAAACAATTCTAATTCCTTAAAAATAGTGGTAGGTAAATGATACGTACCGATGAAATCAGAATAGCAACTCCTTTTAAAAGATATATTTAAATTTATCACAGGCGCAACAAAATATTATTTTTGTATTCTATTTTACAGATGCAATCACGTGAATGGTGTATTATACCACTAATGTATTTGGTCTTATAGCGCTGTAGGCTTTTGTCAGTAACAGATATCTTGACAGAGTAATATGATTCTAATAATCTTACGTTTGGTAATATGATAGCGTATGTACAATCTTGTATGAAAGTATAAGCCTCATTCTAATTCCGACAAAAATAGTAAGAGGAAAATGAAAACAGTACCCATCAATTGGGAACGCCATGTTATAGACTGAATCATATGAAAATTTTAAAGTGAAAAAATATATTACTTCTATTCATAATTAATTAAAAATAAGTACAAAAACACAGACAATTTAATTAAACAGTTTGAGAGCATATAAATATCTTTAAAAAATAACATTAAACGTTTTGAACTTGTTTAAAGTTCATAATCAGTAATGTAAATAAACGCGAATTCACGAGAGATGATATACAGTAGAACGTCTTTTATCCGAAACTCTTGTAACCGAAACTCTGGATTAACAGAAATTCATTTTTAAAGGGGTTTTTTTACTAGCATATTCCTACAAAATCCATTTTGAAAGCCTTTTGTGTGTGTGTGTTTTCAAGCTTTCCTTTACAAATTACTAGTACATATAAATATTTTCGATCCCCTTTCTTAGGCAGATCACACACTGAACAAACAAGCAGACGAAAACGTCAGACACGTGACAAATTGTAGCGCTTAAACCGGTTTCTCCTTTGTTATCAGGGTGAAATATCTCTTGACTTACGCTTTTATGTCGCTTGCCTGGTCAGTGTGTTCTATGCCTTAGGCTGCGAACGCACCATCCTTCTAACTATTATTAGTCTCGGCGTCGTTTTTTGTGGCCACGCGGTGTCTTTGATTTTTAACGACTTTAGCAGGAAAGGGAGTGATGTCCTGCAAAAGCCTTTCCTTCAAGTAGAGTCGAGCTCCTTATGTCCTGACACATTGTTGATTCCCTTCATTCTTTTGTGAATAAACCGCAGAACCGTGCAGAATAAAAGATTTCCCAAGAAAACTGGAGAAGGAGGCAAAACACGCGTTTGTACGCAGCCTTAGAGTTCCATTGAATTTAACTTAAGTTCCCGTAAGAAGAGGAGTGGAGCGGAGAAAACGAACAAATTAGCAATTCTGAAGCTTTTGATGTTTTGTAAAAGGTTTAGCACGGCTGGAGCAGCAGAAAGACTATGATACTGGTGAACTAATAATATTAAAAAACTCCATGATAGAGCTTCAAAGAAAAGGCTATCGAAACGGTCGTACGACAAACAAAACATTTTTTCAAACCCTTTTGATGTATGTAAAAGGTATTTAATTTCAAAATTAAAATTCAGATAATTTATTCTTGTTTCTATTTTGCTATTGCTTTATTTTTATTAAGCACTTGTTACCATAATACGAAATATTGCATTTATTTCTCCTTAATCTTAAAATTGAAGCATTCTCGATTATCCGAAAATTTCGATTTTCCGAAAGATGATCGGTCCCAATTACTTCGGATAATCGAGGTTCTACTGTATATTCAACTTGCAGTTGGGAGGATGTGTCTCAAACAATTAAACACGGAGATAAATATTTGAGTCAGATTAAAATGCTATATTCAGCTGGAATTGAGCTAGCCCATTGAATGGAAATTTCGCCGATCTAGTAAATCCTGCCGCCAGAAAAACGCGGCTCTTTTACATGTTGCGATGTGTTTTAATGACCTTTGCCATCTTATCTCGAAAATGATCGGTTTGTATGGCGTGAGGGGTCAATTCACATGAAAGATATATTATACTACTACTGCATTTGGTGCTATAACGCTGTAGGGTTTTTTCAGCAGTGTATAACTTGGCAGAAAGATATGATGCTTTTTATTACACGTTTGGCAGTATGATAATGGGTATATGCAGTCTTGTAAGAAAGTATTAACCCCTTTCTATTTCCGGCAAAAAATAGTAGGAGAAAAATTATACCCGCACCAATCAATTCGGAATGAGATATAATAGGCAATCACATGAAAGATGTATTATACTACTTCTGTATTTGATATTGATATGTTGTAGTTTTTTTTTTTTTTTTCAGCAGTATGTAACTTAACAGAAAGATGCGATTCCTTTTATTCCAGGTTTGACAATATGATAATAGATATGTACACGCTTGAGAAAAAAAAAAAACAAAAAACAAAAAACAAAAACAGTAAAAGCCTATTTCTTATTCCGACAAAAATATCAATAGAAAAATGAAACAGATACCAACTAATTGGAAATGAGATGTTATAGATGCAACCGCATGAATTATGTATAATATTACTGTTGTATGTACTGCTGTATAATGTACTGTTGATATAGCGCTGTAGTCTTTTTTCAGTAGTGGATAGCTTCACGGAATGATATGATTCATTTTATTCCAAATTTGGCAGTATGATAATGGATATGTACAGTGTTGTAAGAAAGTATTAACACCTTTCTAATTCCAAACTAGTATGTTGTGGCCATCACAAAACTTTCTTCTATATAAATCACATCAATTAAATCATTTAAATAATACAAGAAATTACATCTATTTAGCACCAATTCATATCAAAGTGTATCTGAATTTGAAGTTTGATAAAAATTCTTGCCTTAGTTCTTGAGATAGAGCTGTAGCGGAAAATTCTGAAAAATATAGCATAGCAGCGCCACCTGTTGAGTGATTTACACCAATACATAAACAGCAATAATTGATATCTAGGTATACATGGATCTGAAGTTCGTTGAAAATCCAAGCATTAGTTCTTGAGATAGAGCTATTGCGGAAATCACAAAAAACAGCATAGCAGCGCCACCTATTGAGTTATTTACACCAAATTATATAAAATGTCAATGACTAACTGATTCTAAAGTTTGATGAAAATTCGTGCATTAGTTCTTGAGATACACCTATAGTGGAAATTCTGAAAAATACAACATAGCAGCACCACCTGTTGAGCGATTTACACCAAAATATACAAAATGTCAATTCATGTCAAGGATTAACTGATTCTGAAGTTTGCTGAAAATTATTGCATTAGTTCTTGAGATACAGCTATAATGGAAATTCTGAAAAGTGCAGCATAGAAGCGCCACCTGTTGAGCGGTTTGCACCAAAACACAAACAGCACTAATTCATATCAAAGTATACTTGAATCTGAAGTTTGATGAAAATCCAAGCATTAGTTGTTGAGATAGAGCTATTGCGGAAATCGTAAAAAATGCAGTATAGCAGCGCCACCTGTTGAGCGATTTACACCAAAATGTACAAAAATTTCAATTCATGTCAAGGACTAATTTAATCTGAAGTTTGATGAAAAACCGTGCATTAGTTCTGGAGATTGAGCTATTGCAGAAATCGTGAAAAAGGCTGCATAGCAGCGCCACCTGTTGAGCGATTATCATCAAAAACTAATCAGCACCAATTTATATCAGCGATTAACTGAATATAAATTTGTAAATATGTTCCGTGCATTAGTTCTTGAGATAGAGCGCTCACAAAATTTGTGTCACATACAGACAGACTCACAGATGCACAGACTCACAGACAGACATTTTGTAAAAACATGTTTTTCAGAATCTCTGACCCCTAAAACGTGTAAATGCGTCGAAAACCGAAAATCGAAAATTTTCCCGAATCCAATACTTTCTTCTTGTAAAGATAGAAGAAAGTAAAAACACATATCTCAGTAAAAATCCATTTTCAGTTGTCAGTATCCGGTAATGTTTGCGAAGACCTAGAATGAAATAGAATATCTAAATGATCAGCTTAAAATACATATTAGAGAATATCCATTTTCGGCAACTGTTATCCAAATCCGGGAATGTGTGCGGAGTCCTGGAATGAAACGCGATATCTGAATAAGCAACTTTAAAAAACATAACTCAGTAAAAAACCTTTTTCAGGAATTGCAGTCCATACCCGGCAACGTGTGCGAAGTCCCAGAATGAAATGGGGTATTTAAATAAGCTACTTAAAATATACATAACTCAGTAAAACTCCATTTTCAGCTACTGTTATCTCAATCAGCTACTGTTATCTCAATCAGCTACTGTTATCTCAATGTTTGCGACGTCCTAGAATGAAGTAAGCTATCATAATATCCAAATTAAAAAACATAAACGACAGGTAAAGTCCATTTGCAGTTTTTGCCATTTTTCCATTTGCAGTTGCTGTCCATATCCGGTAATACCTGCGAAGTCCTAGACCACAATGATATAACTCACTAGTATCTTGTGGCCATCACAAAACTTTCTTCTATATAAATCACGTGAATTAAATCATTTAAATAGTACAAGATATAACAACGATTTAGCACCAATAAATATCAAAGTATATCTGAATTTGAAGTTGGATGAAAATTTGTGCATTAGTTCTTGAGATAGAGCTATAGCGGAAATTCTGAAAAAATACAGCATAGCAGCGCTACCTGTTGAGCGATTTACATCAAAAATTAAACAGCACTAATTTATACGTCAATTCATGTCACGGACTAACTAAATCTGAAGTTTGATGAAAATCCGTGCAACAGTTCTTGAAATACAGCTCTTGTGGAAATCGTGAAAAATGCAGCACAGCAGCGCCACCTGTTGGGCGATTTACACCAAAAATTAAACAGCACTAATTTATATCAGGGACTAACTGAATCTGAAGTTTGATGAAAATTCGTGCATTTTTTCTTGAGTTAGACCTATTGCGATAATCATGAACAATGCAGCATACCAGCGCCACCTGTTAGGCGATTTTCACAAAAAAGTAATCAGCGACAAACTATATCTTAGAATAACTGAATCGGAAGTTTTATGAAAATCCGTGCAGTAGTTCTTGAGATATAGCTATTGAAGGAATCGTTAAAAATGCCACATAGCAGCGCCAACTGTTGGGCGATTTTCACCAAAAACTAATCAGGTCCTGTTTATATCAAGGTCTAACTAAATATAATGTTTTGTGAAATTCCGTGCATTAGTTCTTGAGATAGAGCGCCCACAAAATTTTTGTCACATACAGACTCACACAGTGACAGTGTGACAGACAGACTCGCAGACAGACATTGTCTAAAAACCATCAAATCGTGTTCTGGGCATTCTAAAACGTATAAATCTGTCGAAATCCGGAAGTCGAAATCTTTCACGAATCCAATACTTTCTTCTTGTAAAGATAGAAAAAGTAAAAAGAAAATAGTATGAGGAAAATGAAACCGGTATCAATCAATTGGAAATGTTATGTTATAGACTAAATAACGTGAAAGATGTATTATACTACTACACTGCATTTGGTGCTATAGCGCAGTAGTCTGTTTTCAGTAGTATATAACTTGACAGAAAGATATGATTCCGTGAATTGCAACTTCGACCGTATGGTTATTGATATGTACAGTCGTGGAAAAAAAAAAGTAAACACCCCCTACTAACTCCTCAACAAATCATCATAGAAGAAAGTTACTGGTACCGAACGATTGGAAATAAAGCCTACTTTTAAATGATGTATATAAAATTTTCTTAGAGGGTCATCTACATATTAAAACGAATCCTAACTTCATTTTTTTCAATGGCAATACCCAATTTTAACGAGATATTTCAAATCTTCGGTTCAAACTATGCCTAGACACCAAATTTCAAGTCATTTGAATGATAAGTTTTTGAATTATAAACATTCAAAATTGAGTGCTTCTAATGTTAAATTATATTTTCATATTTTTATTTATATCTCCCGAAATTATGCTCCTAATGTGCTAATTTTTTTTCTGGTAATAATACTGATATACCCAAACATAAATAAGCTGAATTTGCAATTTTTATAATTTTATGATATGAATTATGAAATTAATATTCGAAAAAATTATGAATTGCAACCCACAATTTTTTTTATGGATTTAGATTTATTAAGTCCTGCTTTATGGAAACTCAAAAATTTCACATTTTTCTTCCAAGTAGTTTTCAAATTATGCTTAAAAAACGGCAAAATGATGGTTTAAGGGGCCGTCTATGATGGAAGTGAGTAGACATTTTGAAATTTATTCTGCCGTACTGTAATCTAACACGCTTCATTGACTCCTTGAATGGCGCTTAAGGTGCCTTGATCAAGGAAGCGGCTCTCTCGGTTAACAATCCAGTACTTAACTTCAATTTGGATACAGCCCTTAAAATACGCTCGTTTTAAAATAACTATTTTCTCGGAAACTTATAGTACGAATTGCATAAAAATTCGTTTTTATGCTAATTGAAGGATGTAGAGTTCATTTATGCTGTCAGAATTGGGTACTGCTATTGAAAAAAACAAAGTTATGGTTCGTTTTAATATGTAGGTGGCCCCCTAAGCAAATTTTATATACATTATTTAAAAGTAGACTTTATTTCCAATCATTCGGTACCAGTCACTTTCTTCTACGATAATTTGTTGAGGAGTTAGTAGGGGGTGTTTACTTTTTTTTTTTTCCACGACTGTACAATCGGTACTTGTTAGTTATCCCGTCAACCAATTTCGCCAAATTATATAAATCACCAAACCACTCGCCAAATTATACAAATTGAAATAATTTTTATTTTAATTAACGAAAGAACAAATAAATTAGTATAACATTAATAAAAATACCAATAAAAGGTCGAAATAAAAATCTCTTGATGACGTAAACACGTGTTGTCAAGTGAATGTGACATTTACGATCAACCATCATTGGCATTTAATCTTACAATTTGGCGACAGTGATTTGGTCGACGGGATAACTAACAAGTACCGTACAATCTTAAAAGAAAGGTAGAACACAATTATAATTAGTATAAAAATAGTAGTAGGATGTTGGTATTATTTATGACGGCCAGTTATCTACACTTGGGATATAGGCCCTACGGGGAGTACCCTCTGTGGGTATCTTTCTAAGGGAACCAAATCCGTATATACGCAAGGTTTCCCAAGGTTTGAAGAAAACCACGAAAACTCCGAACGGTTAGGTCGACGTGTGCGATTGAGTTCGTACCCAACCCCTCCCGTCTACCAGCTTCGAGAGCAGAACCTTTCATCCACTAGTGGGGCAAATAGTAGTAGGAAAATGAAACAGATACCAATCAATTTGGTATGGTATGTTCACACAATCACATGAACGATATTTTATGTTACTATTGTAGTTGGTGCTATAGCGATGTAGACTTTTTTCAGTAGTTGATAGCTGGAAAGAATGCCATTTCACTAATTTCAAATTTGGCACTGTGATGATTGACATTTACAGTATTGAAACAAGAAAGAAAAAAAATCATGCGTTAAGCATAGATTATGAAACACTTTCCAACAAATTTAGAATAATGATACAAAACTGCGCAGTTCAAATATTAAAATATTATTTTAAAATATTATATCTAATTCAGCCTATAGAAACGCATAACATATTTTAAAACCCAATTTCAGCTGTTCCCATCTACAATCGGGAAATTATCCGAATTCTTTGATCAGCCCTGTATATATCGTATTACCCTATTCTACAGTAATAATCTTGTAGTAAAATTCGGTGATTTATATCAATTTCCAATACATTTGAAATAGCGTAATGTAATTAAAATGCATTGCAAACGATTTTCCCCATTAACTATAATGTAACAGAATCCTTTTGAGTGCCCCTGTAAATGAACTATTAATCCCACGTACTTACTATACAATACCAAATATGCTTTGGTGACTCTAAATAACGTTTACCAATTGCATCAAAGTCCGAGCATATTTACGGGGGTTAACGCGTGGACAGACGGACAGACAAACCGAATGCATAAACACTTTTCAACTTTGTTGGAAAGTGTTAAAAAAGTGAGAAATCCATTCTAATCCCGACAAAAATACTAGTAGGAAAATTTCATTTGATATATTTAAATTTACCATAGGGGCAACATTTTGAACAATGTTAATCCCAAAGCTTTTAGTTAAATGACGAGAAATTAGGTAATTAGGCCAAATTTTCGTATTTAATTATTTTATTTTATATAGTGAAATTTTTCTATTAAAATTATATGCTGCAATTGAAAATTTAAAGTCTCTTTCGAATATAATATGTACAGTCTTGGAAAAAAAAGTAAACACCCCCTACTAACTTCTCAACAAGTTATCGTAGAAGAAAGTTACTCATACCGAACGATTAGAGATAAAGTCTACTTTTAAATGATGTATATAAAATTTGTTTAAGGGGCCATCTACATATTAAAACGAACCATAACTTTGTTTTTTTCAATAGCAGTACACAATTCTGACATCATAAATGAACTCTACACCCTTCAATTAGCCTAAAAGCGAATTTTTATGCAATTCGCACCATAAGTTTCCGAGAAATTAATTATTTTAAAACGAGCGTATTTTAAGGGCTGTATCCAAATTGAAGTTCCGTACTCGATTGTTATCCGAGAGAGCCCCTTTCTTGATCAAGGCACCTTAAGAGCCACTCAAGGAGTCAATGAAGCCTGTTAGATTACAGTACAGCAGAATAAATTTCAAAATGTCTACTCACTTCCATCATAGACGGCCCCTTAAACCATCATTTTGCTGTTTTTTAAGCATAATTTGAAAACTACTTGGAAGAAAAATGTGAAATTTTGGTTTTCCATAAAACAGGACTTAATAAATCTAAATCCAGCAAAAAAATTGTAGGTTGCAATTCATAATTTTTTCAAATAATAATTTCATAATTCATAATTCATATCATAAAATAATAAAAATTGCAAATTCAGCGTATTTATGTTTGGGTATATTAATATTATTGCTACAAAAAAAATTAGCACATTAGGAGCATAATTTCAGGAGATATAAATAAAAATATGAAAATGTAATTTAACATTAGAAGCACTAAATTTTGAATCTTTATAATTAAAAAACGTATCATTCAAATGACTTGAAATTTGGTGTCTGGGCATAGTTTGAACCAAAGATTTGAAATATCTCGTTAAAATTGGATATTGCTATTGAAGAAAATGAAGTTTGGATTCGTTTTAATATGTAGACGACCCCTTAAGAAAATTTTATATACATCATATAAAAGTAGACTTTATTTCCAATCTATCGGTACCAATAACTTTTGTCTACGATCATTTGTTGAGGAGTTAGTAGGGGGTGTTTACTTTTTTTTTTCCACGACTGTACATGTCTTCTCAGTTATACTACTGAAAGTATAATTTTAATATTTCTTAATTTATCAAATTTTGATAAACTAAAAAAAAAAAAATAAGATTTATTTAATCTTGATAAATTAAGTTTAAAAAAAATTCTAAATGAAAAAGAAACCATTTTTGTTAAAGTTCCAAAAGTAATTTGTGAAATAAGAAAATGTTAATTAAGTTTCTGTACTAAGCTACCACCTAAATAAAGATGAAATAACAAATATAGATACAAATTGGTAAATTCTAAAGACAAATAACATATGAACATAGGAAACTAGTATGTAAAATAAAAAACTATGAATAACCCATAGAATCCTCAGAGGAACTTGCAGGTTAATTAATAGTTAAGATGCGTTATTTCATCCAATTTTGTCGGCATTAAGCCTAAAATGGCAAAATTTAGCTCCTAATAGCGCATCAGAAAAAAAAAAATAAATGATAAAAAACCAAGAGATCTAAAGAATGATACACCTCACACAAGATATTAAAAATTGAAAAGGGATTAGAGCACAATAAATCAATTATATACAAATGGAAATATACATAAATGCCGGTTATTAAAACGTTATAATTGATAAAATAAACTTTTCAGAATGCTAAAATTCATCTTAATAATACAATAAAAATTACACAAATGATCTGATTCGCTACCTAAAAGATTATTAAAACAATTTAATGCATGTAAAAAAATCAAGTACTTTCGGCTATGCACCAAGTCTTCTACAGGATTTAAACTCTGATTAAAAAGCAGGATTTAAACTGTTTAAATCCTGAATTTAAATTAGAGTTTAAATCCTGAATCCTGAAGAAGGTTAGGTCTATATCCGAGAATATTTTATTTTTTAACATCTTTTAAACAATATATATACATTTAACGTCTGAATTAAAAAGCATTAAAACACCAAATAAAATAAAATAAAATTTTGTTTGGTGTTTTAATCTTTTAAACAGTTTTAATCATTTTTTAGGTAGGGAATCAGATTATTTATGTAATTTTATATTATAATTGATATTAGTTTAATAAGGCAAAAGTTTATACATAAAAATAAATACATGACTAAATTTAACTCACGAAGTAACAAATAAATTCAAATAGTCTCAACTTCATATTGTTGAATTTTTTTTCATTTAAGTGAATGCATCTCAAATGAAACCAATTAAACTGTAAACTTTCCAGAAATTTTAATGAGTATGTTTATTAAAAGGAAATGTTGTAATTTATTATAATTTAATTTGATGAAAACCAATTTTCTTTTAATCATTATATCAAACTCGATTTTTAGGTATGATAACTCAAATTTTGTGAAGCTTAATAAAATGTAAATCAACTTTTGGAGTAAATGAATAATAATTTTCTTGCTAATATTGTAATTTGTAAATATATTAAGTATTTAGGTAGAAATACTTTTTTTTAACACGGGGGAAGCCGCGCATAATCAGGGTATGAACGGTTTTTAGTTTGCCCCCAATAAATGCAAATATTAATCGTCACCTTATTTAATGGCAGACAGTGGTTACAAATTATGCGATAAAGTAATTTGAAGCTTACTTTTCGAAAAATTGTGGTGGCAATTGTAAAAACCGTACGCACTCTGGGTATGTCACACCGCATGCGACTCCTCCCGAGTTAATTATTCTTTTTTAAGCATTCAAAGTTCACCTTAAAAATCACGCATAATTCTTTGACTGCAATTCATGATTTTTCTGAAAAATTTCTGTTACAATACATTAATTTGGCGTGTGCACCGAACCCGATTACGAAAATTTCACTGTTTTTTACACTTTGCGGAAAGCGCAAGCAAATTAATTTATCAAAAAATGTATAATTTTTGGTCTTTAATATTTAAGATAGGGCAACATAAAAGAAAAAATCAGACAAAAAGTTTCTAAATTGATATCTCAATTCATAATCGTAAATTAATTAATATCAAACTATTAATTCATAAAAGCGTATTTTTTTAAATATTGCCTTTTTATTTTCTACTTTTCAGCATTTAAAAGTTTTATTGTTGTTGTTTCAGAGAAATTTGGCCTATTTTGGCGAGCGTTTATTAGCACATAATAAATCTACTGTTGTTTCCACTGCTATACACATGTACGCGTTACAGAGAATATTTAACGACTTACCATATGTCGCAGGCAAGCGTAAATAGGCTTTAACATTAATGTGTTGATTTATAATTAAGTTATAAAAATATTAAAACGTTGTATTGTCATCAGTAATCTATATGTGAACGTAATTTTTTGGTGCGTTCATAATTATATAAACACGTAGCACCTATGAATCTTTGTCTGGTCCGTCCGCCTGTCTGACTGTCAGTCTGTACACATAGAACAACGCAAAAACTACCCAACCGAATGGTTTGAAATTTAATATATATAATGGTTGACGAATTCTGTCGAGTTATTTCAAATTTTATGAAAACGGAATCAAAACTTAAAACATATTAATAAAAGTTTTCTTCATTCTGTTCAATCCTATCATGCGTAATTAATTCAATATTATCCCTAAGGATTATAGGTTGCATATGGTGATTACGTCCTTAAGTTGAAGTCCTATTATTTCCGTATTTCTGAATTTAATATATAGAATCGTAATAAACTTTGTATTCATGCATTTTTTGCACAAGAGTGCAACAGCTATTGCACCATAATCTGAATATTTATAAAACTAGTTATTGTAGGAATGCACCTCATTTGCCTCGTTTGCCTTTTTATAATTCTAGCCTATCAAGAAGTGGATTAAAAATGGATTAGTAGCAATTCTATCTGTACATACAAAGAGCACCTTGGATTAAATAAAAGAGTGTAAAAATCAATCATCCTTTTCTGTTTAGAAGAAGACATATTTTATAAGTATTAGAAACTCTCCATACGTTTTCAGAGTTACTTTTTATAAGCATATAGTTAAAGTGAAAAAAAGAAAAAAAAAGAGGAAAAATAATTAAAGTTTTACATTTTTATTCAATTTCTCTTCATGCTTCTGTTATCTATTTATATAAAATCCAAGTCTTTGTGTGTCCCTCACAATTCCGGTAGGACCGCCACATTGTAATGAATAATTGTTGAAAATTTCTAATGCAGGGTTACCATAGTAGCGCCAAATGTTGACCAACTTGACGAAGTATCGCCAAATTTGCCTACAAAAATAAGTTGTCATATATGTAGCCAAATTCGCGATAGATAGCCAGTCCGGCGAAATACCCATTTAACACTAGAACGGCGGTAAATTTTAGTCAAGTTTTATAAAAAATATTTCATATCAGAATTTTTTTTTCAAACTATTTTACTTATTTATTTAAGTTACTTTTGTGCAGCATAGATTAATCTTATATTATAAAAAAATTTCTGGTTCGAATCGACATGTATTCATTCGTCAAGGGTCAAAATGACCCCTCGCCGCCGTTCTAGTGTTAAAAACATTAATATTTCATAATCGAGGCCACCGCAATTTAATTTAAACTCCGAGTTTTTTCTTTTCGTTTTTTTTTTTTTTTTTTTCAAAATCTATGGTGAGAATTTAAAACGCAATATATGAAAATGTACGTCTTTACATTTTCATCCAGATGCTACTAATAACGTAACAGCCAATAGACGGCACTGGAACTGTCTGAGCTCCTAACTGTCCGATTTTATTGTGCTTTAGGTACTTTTCCAGTATAGGACCCTTGGCGAGATAGAGAAAATGAAATTTGGCAACATATTTTCTAGCAACTTATTCGCTGTTCCATATGCAAAAGTATTTTTTCAATATTTGTACAATTTATTTAATATAAAGAAACCATTTAACTATTTTTGTATACAAACTGCAGTAAACTGTACATAAAAAAACAACAATAATATAGATATAAATAAAATTAAAATAATAAAACTTTGTAAAAAATCACCATAAAATTAAAACAAAACACAGGACGCGTTTCGAGCTAAAAACATAACAGCTCGTCATCAGCTACAGCATGCACGTGTCCGTAAACGAACAAGTTCAAAAATGAACTGAAGATAAAGAGTGTTGCAAAGAATGCGACAGATGGCGCTACCTGATAGAGGGAAATGCAAAAGGGAAATGTGTTGAAAAAAGATAGAAGAGAAAATGAAATGAAAAAAATGGAAATAAAAGAAAAAATAAAAATAAAAGAAGTAAATAAAAAATATAAATAAAAATAATAAATAAAGAACTATAAAAGAACAAGAAAAAAAATCCAAATTATTATTATAATTATTATTATTATTATTATTATTATTATTATTATTATTATTTTTTTTTTTTTTTTTTTTTTTTTTTTTTTTTACAAAATAAAAAGAAAAGAAACAAGAGAAAAGGGAAAAGAATTACAAAATTAATTTCCACGCAGGAGATAGGAAAGGAGATGATGGGAGATCATTGACAAGATTAGCAGAATTTTTAGAAATGAAATATGCTTCATGAAAATCCAAGTGAGAGGGAGAGGCCGGGGAAGAAATAATTTTGGCCATGGAGAAGTTGAAACAATGGCTGGAAGACCAACAGTGAGAAGCAATCGAAGATTTAGAGATTTCTTGATTTGCAATATATCTCTGATGCTCGCCTAATCTGAATTTTAAAGCTCTCTTTGTTTGACCAATATAACCTAAATTGCAAGAGCAAGGAATGAAATAAACACCCCACCGGTTCTCAGTAGGAACAGGATCTTTTAGGGAAGAGAATTTAATTTTATTCATAGGTTTGAAGATAACTTTAAAGTTAAAACGAGAAAGTATTTTAGCAATTTTGAAACACAGAAGAGAATAAAAGGGCAGAACTATTATAGAATTAAAATTAGGAGGATTATTTGAATCAGAAAAAGGACGTTTAGGCTTATTAAATTTATACAAAGCTTTATCAATCAAAGAGGGATTATAACCACGAGCAAGGGCAAGAGATTTCAGATAATTAATTTCATTATTCAGAGCAGAAGAGTCAGAACAAATGCGTAACGCCCTAAAAACAAAAGTATAAAAGGACGCCACTTTTTGTTGAGGAGGATGATTTGAAAGGGCATGAGGAGGAAGGGAGACAGCGAAAGGTTTTCTATAAACGGAGGTAGAGAACCGATCTGGGAGTTTTGAAACCAAGACGTCAAGGAAAGGAAGAGAATTGTTCTCTTCGACTTCGAGAGTAAATTGAATACAAGGATCAACAGAATTAACAAGAGAAAGGAGATTAGAAAGATCAAGGTCAGATGGAATTAAAATGAAAGTGTCATCAACATACCTAGACCAGAAAGGAAATTTATATAAACTGAAGAGTTTTTCTTCAACAAAATGCATATAAATATCACATAAAAGAGGAAACAATGGATTACCCATGGCCAGACCCTCAGTTTGAGAATAGAAAGAATTGTTAAACTGAAAAGCAGTTTGCCTGACACAAATACTAACTAAATGCAGGATTTCATCAATCTCAATGGAAGAGTAATGAAATTCGCGCAACCTTCTTTTCAAACAATCAATTGCCCCTTGAACAGGCACGTTAGTGAAAAGGGATTTAACATCTAAGGAAACCATTATATAATTGCAAGGAGAAAGGCGTTTAATTTTATCAACAAAGTCAAAAGAGTTTTTCACGGTATGAAAGTTAGTGGAAGATATTTTTTCTTTTATTTCCATTTTTTCCATTTCATTTTCTCTTCTATCTTTTTTCAACACATTTCCCTTTTGCATTTCCCTCTATCAGGTAGCGCCATCTGTCGCATTCTTTGCAACACTCTTTATCTTCAGTTCATTTTTGAACTTGTTCGTTTACGGACACGTGTATGCTGTAGCTGATGACGAGCTGTTATGTTTTTAGCTCGAAACGCGTCCTGTGTTTTGTTTTAATTTTATGGTGATTTTTTACAAAGTTTTATTATTTTAATTGCTTCATATCGCCAGTTTTCGGTGCTGTTTCGCTATATAAATAAAATGTTTACAGATTATATAAATAATTTAAAAAGTTCATTAATTTTGTTTTCATAGCTGTTTATATCATTTGGCAAAAAATATCACTTCTGAAACTCAAATTATGACAAACTTTAAAAAGGTATGCCAAGGCCCCTATACTGGAAAAGTATCGGCCTTTATATAGTCGGATACAAAAATTAAATTATCGGTACTTTTCCACTTTAGAGGCCTTAGCGAATTAGGAACATTGACAACATATTTTCTGGCAATCTATTCGCTGTTTCATTTCATATATACATGCATTTTTTTCAATATTTATAGAATTTAATTAGCAAAAAGAGCCATATATCTAATTTTATAATATAGACATGACCTGTAATCCGCAAAAAGCCTCAAATCTGCACAACACTTGGAACCAAGCTGTGGTCTTGGAAATTAGTGGTCTTCTACTGTATTACACTTTGTCATAAATGAGTTTCTTCTTAAAATCTGTTATTTTCATCTATCAACAAAGCGAGAAATCAAACAAGCCGAGCGAAAAAAACTCATATTCTTGCACGTGTAAAGTATACAATTCAAAAAACCCTTAACGGTTTAAAAGTTTGTGAGGCAGCACTTTATCATATTGCTATAAGAATTTTAAATATGGAACTTAAAAATAATGATATCAAATTGTAAGTGACGCTATATTATTTATTTCATCTTTTTATTTTTGTTTTATTTATAATGGCATGTGTAAGAATTATATTAAATTTAAAAGGATGTATAAAAATTTATTCCTTGATGCTTTATCATTCACATCTTTCATAAATTCAAAATATGATGTAGGGACTTAGATATCACTGGACAAGAGTCTATGGTAGCGTAAGTTATCAAAATCTAAGTCCTTTATTTAGTCTCGATTAAATATGAATATTTACAAGTTAAACAATATTGGTTTGGGTTCTCGTCATTTTTACAGGATAAAAAGTTCCATCAGCGGGCTGCTTCCACAGATATAGTGCTTCAATCGGAGAAAAGACTGGTCGGACGACATCTATCTCATCTCCTCGCTCCGCTCATTCACCATTAGGTCCAGCAAGACCTCCTCGCCAGCGTCCTCGCTCTCTCACTTCTCAAAATCCTTCTCTCTTCCTCCCGCGTTGCCACCTCGCTTCTCTCCAAGGCTGAAAACCCCCGGTCCTAGGGAAAACTCGTCTTTTTCCCTCTTAGCCGATGCCACCGCCTATTTCTCGAAGGCTGAAGCTCGCCACCCTAGGAGAAATCGTCTTTTCTCCCCCTCAGCCGTTGCCACAGCTCACTTACTGGACGGCTGAAACACCTGCTCTCTGTGCAATTCAGTGGAATGTTAAGTTAGCGCCGGAACGAAATTGTACTGCCAGTTCCATTCATATTTGCAGACTCGATGGCACCATAGCTTTGTTCAGAGATGAACTATGAGTTTATGAGATTCCTCTTAGCGTGGGAAAGTCCAGAAGACCCTAGGGGGATCTTCTCCCGAATTAATAGTTCGTGAATAAATAGTCTTTAGGGGTAATTAGTAAAGTTCTTACAATGAGTTTTAAAAGATGTGATATCAGAATATAAGTGACGCCTTGATGTAGCTTTAAACAATTTGTTTTAAAATTCAATTTTAATTGTTTTCGGTTTGGCTAAATATATTTACACGTCGAGCGAAAACTTTTAATTTTCCAATACACAGTTAAAAATATCACTTTCACTGAACCTATACAATGCACTGTAATGTATTTATATGAATAAATTGATTTATCTTTTGTGCCACGCTATCCAAAATCAAAAGCAAAATTCATGTAATCGATTTCTTTGCGTCATAATATCCATTTGCGTACATTTCGCTTAGTTTGGATACAATGACGCAAAGAAATCATTTGCATAAGTTTTACTTTTGATTTTGGATAGCGTGGCACAAAAGATAAATCAATTTATTCATATAAATACATTACAGTACATTGTATAGGTTCAGTGAAAGTGATATTTTTAACTGTGTATTGGAAAATTAAAAATTTTGGTTAGATGTGTAAATATATTTAGCCAAACCGAAAACAATTAAAAGTGAATTTTAAAACAAATTGTTTAAAGCTACATCAAGGCGTCACTTAAATTTTGATATCATATCTTTTAAAACTCATATTTTGAATTTATGAAAGATGTGAATGATAAAGCATCAAGGAATAAATTTTTATACATCCTTTTAAATTTAACATAATTCTTACACATGCAATTATAAATAAAACAAAAATAAAAAGATGAAATAAATAATATAGCGTCACTTAAAATTTGATATAATTATTTTTAAGTTCCATATTTAAAATTCTTATAGCAATAAGATAAAGTGCTGCGTCACAAACTTTTAACCCATCAAGGGTTTTTTGAATTGATATCATTACTTTTTTTTAGGTTAATAACAAAAATATAAAAAAAAATAAAGACTAACGATAAGAACTCATAATCGTGATTTCTATTCACCTTTAATTCCCCCCCTTCCCCCCCCCCGCGCTCAAATAAGCATACCTCATACTTCAATTGTAAAGAGTGCTGAACTATTTGATTTTTTTAAGAACTTTTTTGTAAGATATGGAAGTATTATACAAAATGAGGGGTTTTTTATGGTTCGTTTCATAGATATAGAAAGCTTTGTTAAATTTTGCTATGCAAAAAGTTTATTTTCTTAACAAAAATATCAAGAAATGTTACTCTTTAAACCTTTTTATTTAAAATACGATAACATTTTAAGCACAGGAGAACAACGAAGATAGGCTTTTCATCACGGAATTTGACACCGAAAGTAATACTCGTTTTGTGGCGCTAGTGTACCCAGCCTGCCGATCACGTGATCGATTGGATCCAGTTTCAATTTTCTATTATAGATGGCGCTATCAACTGCGATTGAGTATTTTATTATTTTCTTTTTGAGTCTCAAAAAAGTGTACCATAATTACAATAAATATGAATGAAAAATTAGAAAAACAGCTGATTGATAAATATATAGGTTTTGTTTTTTTATTTAAATTCATAGCAACAAACATAAATTTCTATCAAAATAGCCACATTTTTGAGTAAGATTTAATCATAAAATTCGTACATTAAAAAGTTTTTCTCACTAAAAGTTAAAAAAAGAAGAAGAATGCATCATTTTATGATTTTGTAATTTTGCTAATTAAAATAGGCATTTTCCTTTGATTTTTGTACAAAGAGATAATGTAAACTACAATTTAAAATAATATTTAAAATACCAAAATTTGAACTGAAAAATGCCTTTTTGAAAAATATTACAATTGCATCCCAAATTTTAAATATTTCAGCATGGAGCAGGAAAAGATTAAAGTTGCATTGCATTTGTAACAATAAATATATATATTATATGTTAATTCTATAAAAATTGTTAAAAAATATTTTTACATACTCATATTGCTGAATAGAAGACAATTTGATAAAAAGACTTACAACTTATTTTGCTAGTCAGAAAATAATTTTGAATTATTATGCAAAACATTAAACAGCAAATTTTTAATGATTTTAATTTGCATCATTTCTCAAAACGAAAAAGAAGTACCTAGTCTAAGGTATATTTTCAACATATATAAAAAATAAATATGACAGTTAGTTAATAACCTTAATAAATAATTGGAACAATTTCAAGAGATTCTTATTTTAAATTACATTAAATTTTTTATACTCCTTAATAAAGGAAAAGTAATTTCTGCAGTTTTTTTTAACACTCACACCTTCCCGGAGAAAAATCTCTGAATTTAATACTATTTAGGAAGTGTTTTTTTTTTCTTTTTTAGCAGGTATAAAAAAAACATACATCAGACAAGAAAAGAGACTGTATATAAATACATAATATATATATATATATATATATGTATGTATGTATGTATGTATGTATGTATATATAGATAATTAAATGTGAAAATACTTTCTGAAACAGTTAATCTGAGGTTTTTAATTTTTATGTGGAGATAAGATACATAATTACAACATATTTGAAATGCATAGAACAAAATTCATTACTTAAATTTAGATAAAGATTTTTAACTCAATTACATTTACGAGTTACTAAAATCAATACACTATACATTTGCTGTGTGATAGTAACACTCTCAAAATATCTAAAGGATTATGAAATAATATTGAATAACATTTTCCAGTTATCGTTATTTAAAAAATGTTAAATGTATATATCTGTATTATATACGAAATGTTAGAGTTTAGGTTTTTATCCAAAATATAGATGGCGCCACATTTACCAGCTGCAGGAAATGGCACATTTCGTTATTGAAATTTATTTAAAATGAAGTTTTATTTTATTTAGCTTAGTTATAATTGCAATTTAATTTTGTTTAACTTGATAACAATTAAAAAAGTCTTAAATTTTATTTAATGATCTAATTGGCAATAAAAAATTACAAAAGAACTCATAAAAAAACAAAAGGCATCACTGCAGATTGAACCCGAGATATTTCGTGTATGAGAGTAGCGCTCTTAACCGCTCAGCTAGTGTTTGGATAGCTAGCTGTTCCCAAAAGTGAATAAAAAGAAAGCATGCGCAAGAATACATTAATAACCTCTTGCGCATTTTCGGTAAATTCTCATAGAATGGCGAGGAAATGTAGTCTCATTTCTCATACCGATTACATAACAGACAACAGTTTTTCTGCAAATCAGTGTTATGTTATTCGCTTTATCTCAAACAGATTTATATTATATATTAAATTTAATAAAATCGCGCAGGTCATTTTTGAGAAAAAAAATGCGAATTATATAAAAAACAAGAGTTTTCCCGGACACAAGTATTATCTCATTCCCTTCATCTAAAAGAAATTCATATTATATAACAATTTAAAGAAAATCGCCAGGGTCATTTTCCAGAAATGGAAATTAGGAACTTTATCCATCGCAAGTACTTTAAAAATAGGTTTCGAGATCTCAAAATATACTGTATGTAGAAATGTAAAAATTTCAGAATAGAATAAGACTGTAGATATAAGACTGTTTTTAAAAAAATCAGAACAATATGCGCTATATTTGCTGAGTTATGAAGTGGCGGCTTTTCGCGTTCCCTTTGATCTCGAGTTAGGTGTATATATGAGTTCCGCCATTCTTACGATTTTAGGCCTAAGGCTGCGTCACTGGAATACTACCGTCTTCCATGATATCTTTATTTTATATCTCATATTCCGTCATTTTTGACGGGCTATCTTTCTAGAAAAAATATAGTTTTCTTCATTTCACAAATCGCATTAACTATTCATCAGTTTTTAATTTCTTCCATTATTGAAGCAAGAAGATGAAAGTGAATCAATATCGATAGAATGTAACTAAGTTTGACAGAGATGATTAACATTTCTTTTACAAATGTTATAAAAAAACAAATAAATAAAATTTATACTTTTTACCACATTTTTAAGACTTTGTTTTTTATACCATAGAATATAAATTTTTGTGCTAAGTAAATTGCTTACCCGCATATGAAACCATTTAACTCCTGCAAATTGCAATAAAAAAATCAAGCTATACACGATAATTTAAATAAGTGTTTTAAAAAACACTATGCTTTATATTAATTAAATTGTCAAAAGTTTAGTAATTTAAATGAATACATAAAAACTAAATTTAAGTTACGATGTAATTAACAAATTAAAAAAGTTTCAAAAAGCTCATTGTTTCAAAATTTTTCATTTAACCCTTTATCTACTGAATTATGAATTCATGAAAATTTTATCTTCTAAAGCATTTTTCGTGAATTGCTTAAACTACATTAGAAGTTTTACATAATCATTTAATAAATTTTAGAAGGATTTTAGAAGGATTGAAGGATTTTAAAGGATTAATTAAATTTGAATTTACAAGGACTTTGTGCAATATTTATAACCCTACTCAAATCTTTTATTTTAAATATTTTTCTCAGTATTTTGAAAAATTAGGAAATGTAGAAATATAATGTTCTTACAATAGAAATATAGAAATATTTCCGAATTGAAAAATCCCCCCCTCCCCCAACGCCTAGAAAGCTGAAAAGGTGCAAGGGCAAAATAAATCATTCTTTAAAAAATATTTTTGTTTTGTGTAACCAATAATGCTTTTTGAACGTGATAAAGTAATGCATCTCTAACTCATTCTAAACTGTATTAACTACTAATCGATGTATTAAATGAATTTTATAACAAGTCATTTTAATGGTACTTATAGGTACCGTCAGTAGATAAAGGGTTAAATAACTGTTTTAAAAAACACTATGCTTTATATTAATTAAATAGTCAAACGTTTAGTAATTAAAATGAATACATAAAAACTAAATTTAAGTTACGATGTAACTAACAAATTCAAATAGTTTCAAACTGCACATTGTTTCAAAATTTTTCATTTAAGGTAAATATATCTCAAAATAAACCAATTAAAAATGTAAATCTTTCAGAATTTTTAATGAGTGTGTTTATTAAAAAATAAATCAGTTTTATTTTTTTACACTTTAATTCCAAGAAAGCTCTTAATATTGTTTTAACCATGTTCTCTAAATCGCTTTTAAGTTACGATAATTGTGATTTTGCGAATAGTAATAAAATGTCAATATACAATACATTCGGAATAAATGAATAATTAATTTTGTTGCAAGAAAACTAGTCGTTGGGGCACCGTAATACTTACACATCATGGATATACATAATATAAAATATGAAAATAAAACATGTGATACATGCTAAGCATTGTATCATGTTACTTTTATTCATAATTTAATTTACTTGGATTCCCTTAAATATAATTAATATAATCCTTTAAGCTAATATTACTTTTTGTTGCATTAAAATATCTCAATTTGTAGATGTTCTGTAAGCAAATAAACACTATGGGTTTACATTGGAAGTCTATCGGAATTTGGCGACATATTAGAGATACCACCAATTTGGCGTCACTTTTGACGACTCATTTCGGTCGCCAAATTTGGCAATATATCGCCAAGTTGGCGACAAACTTGGCGGCATTTGGCGACAGAACAGGGTCTCACCTATGGTAACCCCCCAATTATAGGTACGCAGATGCATTAAATGCTTGACATTTACGATAAGCCATTATTGGCATTTAATCTTATAGTTTGGCGATAGATTTTTGGTCGGCGGGATAATCGAGTAGTACCGAATTGCGTAAAGGAAACATCCTTATAACTCGAAAAATTATAATCATTTTAACTGACAGTTTACTGCGTCGGATTAAGCGTCTCATTTCCAATTAAAATATATCTTTGAATTGAAATTTGAATGAAATGCAGGATCATGAAAAATCGAAGAGTGTGAAAAATATGATTACAAATATCTCGGCAACTAATTATTCAATCGACTTCATTCTTTATGCAAAATTTATGTTTTTTTATTTTCTTTTATATTCACTCCTTCAAATAAACAATTTCGAAAATTTTCATATACCTTTTATGAGAACGAATATTACGAGAGCCCGGAAAAGTATTTCCGGATAATCGAGATTACTGATATTCAATAGCCTTCTTCCCATTATTACTTCCTAAGTACACACCAAATTTCAAGTCTCTATCTCAATTTGTTCGGGAGATAGAGCAATTACAGACACACACACCGACACACACCCAGACGGACACCAATTTTTTTTTTTTTCTAAAAATATGTTTTTCTGAATCTTCAGTGTCTGAAACGTGTAAATCCGTCAAATATTTTTTTTTTAAATTTTAAAACGATTACAAGACTTACCCTATACTACGTATGATGGGTAAGTAATAATATGTAAAAAATCTTTGTTCCTATCCTTTTTTCAGCACGATAACTTTTAGAAATATTAAAAAATCCACACATTCATAGGATTTTATGTTATAAGCATACGGTTAAACTGAAAAAAATCCCTGCTGGCCCGGCCTACAGGCGGAGGTAGATTTCGAAGTTAAGTATACTAATTTCACAAACAAAAACCAAATCATGATTAGAGATAAACCCACTTTTTATCTACTTTTACCACAATTTTATCTGTCCGCTTTTGACGAATTTTTATTCCATTTTTATATAATAACTGGTTTTATCACAATCATGTTGGGGCGGTATTAAAAAAAATAGTTTTCCATGCACAACTCGAAATTTTCTGGCATAACTCCAGATTCATTTTTATTAGGAGAAACATGAAACTTGTTGACGTGATTTTTGAAGAGATTTATAAGCGACCTGTGTTTTTAATTTTCGTTCAATTAATTAAAACTTGATATATATACAATTATTTTCTCAGTAAGACAATATTTTTCGTTTCTAACACAATCGCTTCGGGAAATTCCGTTCAAAATGCCCAGTTTGACATCATTTTTTGAAATATATTCTGTCTCTGTCAAAAAATCGATCATTACGGTACATTATATAGTTTCTGAATAAGCTAATCTGCCAATTGGATGCGTTTGAGAGCAAAAATGAATTTAAAAATGAGTCAGAAAATAAGCAGTTTGGATTTGAATACTCCCTTAATAGGATGATTTTTCCAACACAATACTCTTCGGGAAATTCGGTTCAAAAGGCCCACTTTGACAGCATGTTTTAAAATATATTATGCCTCTATCAAAAAATTGACCATTACAGTACATTATATAGTTTCTGAGTAAGAAAAGGTACCAATTGGAAGCCTTTGAGAGTAAAAATGGATTGTAAAATGAGTCAGAAAAAAAGCAGTTTGGATTTGAATACACCCTTACGATGATTTTTTTCTTCAACCGCTATGTATTTTTAATTTGATTTTGCTGTAAGAATTGGTCCTATCTAAAACTTGTCTATATAGATGTTTTAGATAATATTAAGAAGATATATGATAAATTCATGGGGATTTTATATCTTTTGAATTGACGGAGTTATGGATTTTTTTCTTCTTCAAACGCCCTTTTTGTTTTCGTTTTTAATTTTTTTTGCGGTACGAATTGGTCCTATCAAAAACTTGTGAATATAAAAGTTGTAGATAATGTTAAAGAGATTCATGATAAAATTAATTGGATTTGATATCTTGAGAATTGACGAAGTTATGAATTTTTTTCTCCCCAAAACCCCATTTTTTGCGCCCCTTGAGCCCATTTTTAACTTTATCAAAAATCTGTGATACATACATTTTTGGCCCTATTTTTAGAAGTAATAAAAACTTTAAACTGATTCGATATGTACAAAATTTAAGAAGTTATGGGGTTTTTTCGGTTTTCACAAAACCCCTCCCTATTTCCATCCCCTTGGTCCGATTTTGCCCGTTAACGAACTTGACCGAGATTTTATGTCCCTTGATTTTATGTATCTGTTTGGAAGAGATTGGTGCAGAATTACGAAAGTTATCGTGTCCAGAAGAAAGTGATATATATATATCGTTTTATCGAATTTCTCCCCATGGCTCTATTTTAAACAAATAGTTTTGTTCATTTTTTATACAAAACAAATCGCATTAAATATTCATTTGTTTTTATTTTTTTATTTATTTTTTAAATTAAACTGAGAGGGTGAAATCGAGAAATGTCAATAGATTGCTAATTACGTTTGAAAGAGATAATTGACATTTCTGTTTCAGAAATAATTAAAAACATAATAAATAAATATGTGTACTTCTCTTTCACATTTTGAATTTGTTTATTATAAAGTATAAACTAGATTTGTGTGTTGACGCAACTGTTTCTCCGCATTCGAAAGCAATTAACACTTGCAGATAGCAATAAAATGATCTAGCTATTAAAATACGGGATATTTTAAATGTCTGTTTTTAAAAAACATTATGTTTGAAATTAATTAAAATAGTCAAACATTTCGTAAATAAAAAGAATGCATAAGAAATAAATTTAATTTACGATGAAACTAACAAACTGAAACACTTTAAAACTATACATTGTAGCAAAAATTTACATTTAAGGTAAATGTATCTCAAACGAAACCAATTAAAACTGTACAGCTTCCAGAATTTTTAATGAGTATGTTTATTAAAAGAAACAGTTGTGTTTCATTACGCTTTTAATTTGAAGAAAGCTCGTAATATACTTTTAATCATTTAATTTCACTCGCTTTTAAGATATATTAATTCCAATTTTGTGAATTATAATAAAATGTAAATCAACATTTGAAGTAAATGAATATTTAATTTTCATGCTAAGAAAGTAATTTGTAAAAAATTAATTATCCTTTTCTGTTTATAAGAATATAACTTTTTAGCGGCATTAAAAAATCCATATATTCTTAGGGTTTTTTTTTTTTTTTTTTGATAAGATATGGTTAAACTGTAAAAATACAGGGAAAAAAATAAAGTTTTGAATTTTTATTGAATTTCTTCGTACACAGTAAAAAAAAGAAAAATGTTTCTTAATCCTTCTGTATATATATAAAAAAAAGTAACGATTTGGAAATGGGCCAAACGATTTGGAAATGGGCCAAACGATTTGGAAATGGACCAATTAAAATCTGCTTAGATACCGCGAAACTGCATCGGAAAAGTGAACTGGGTCTGTTTTTAATCGACTCGCATCTCAGAAACTACCGTCTGAAAAACTCGAAAATCGCACAGATGGACGCAGAAAAAATTGTACTTTCAGAAATTCGAAAAATTATTCCGATGCTTACGGTAGAACCGGAAAAATCGGCTAAAAATCGATCGATAAAAAATTCCTTCTTTTTCATGTCCACGGGTTACCAGAATGAAAAAGGCAGGGCTTGGCGAATGTTAAGCGATTAAATGCACTGGGGTTTTTAAAAAGGGTTAACTTGGGTTTTTAAAAACGCATCTTAAAATCTCAGGGGTGTAAAAACACGAAACTTAGACAGCCAGAAGGAAGAAAATTCCCCTTTCAGATATTCCAAAAATTATCCTTATATCTTAATAAGAAGCTGAGATATTAATTATTATTTCACTAATTGGTTTATTTCTATTAAATGCTCATTTTAAAGGCAGTCACGTGATTTTGTATAGTGGCATTCTTCAGAACGGTATAGAATATTTAAAAATACAGCATAAACGTATTCAATCGACTTATTTAATATAAAAAAGTCAAAAGTTTAGTTACCACTATTTTCGAATAGTAATTTTATCAAATATCTTAAATTCTTGCATAAAAACCTCTACCCCCTCGAGTAATATATCTACTGATAGGTTGTTTAACGGAATTTCTTTCAGATACAGTTTTGTTAAGAATAGAGTTCACTCCCTGGTAGTGGAATGTGGAACTAATAGAACGCGATTTTGTTAAAATTTGGAAATATAACAAGGCGATCTGTTTTAAACTTTAAGGTAGTTTATAACACACGGTAAAATATTATAAAAAAGAATGGCGCGTCACATTTCGGGGGGGGGGAGGGAGGAGGAGGGGCGAGAACAGAATTAGGAAATGTAACAAGGCGATCTGTTTAAAACTTTAAGATAGTTTACAACACACACATATATATATATATTTAAATGAGAGCGTATCAGAAATTGGGGGGAGGGGAGGAGCACATTTTTACCAAGTGGAATCTACAAATTGAATGCATAGAAAATAAGGGAGCGGGAAGCTATCTTGAATGGAAACGCGAAACAATTACATCTGGGGTTGGCTATAAAATAGGGATTGCTTCCGGATACCAACGGAATCGCGTAGCGATTATGCGGTGGTTGGAGAGTGTAGCGAGTACGGGGGCGGACCCCCTAGTCTAGGTAAAAAAATAAGGAAAGTATACAATAATCTCTTCAGTGTTACCCACGATTTCGATAAGCTCTTTTTATCTTTAGAAACCTCAAAAACCAATATATTTTCGAGATTTAAAAAATCTTTTCTAAAAACAAAGTTTCTTTTGTGGTAAATGGTTTCGGAGACGTTTCCGAGTAGTTTTTAAAGCGAATTAATTAGTTTTCTCAAAGCAAAATATCATTTTTTTTAAATGCTGTATAATCTCAATTAAACTTTTTCAACTGCGTAGTTAAATTATACACACAAGAGTAACAAAATAATTTTAATTTTAATGAAATTTTAATGTCAGTGCTGGTAATTTATCATGTTTGTCTCTAAAATATGTCTGTTGAACATTAAAATGCTTATTTGAAATTTGATAGCAACCGAAAAAAACTATACTCTAAGTTAAGAATGCCTTTTAACACACTATAAAAACTATGCGGAAACACAAAATACACAATATTAAACCACAGACACCAATATATTTTCGGAATTTAAAGTCGGATATCTGAAAACAAAGCGTCTTTTGCTGCTACTAACATTCGGAAATGATTCGGAGAGCTTTTCATAGCGTGCTATTAACAGTTCCTTAACTTGGAATAAACTTTTTTCGGACGCTATCAAATATCTCAAATAAGAATTTTCATGTTCAACAAATACGAGGGGTTATCAGTAAGTTTTTGCCCTCACATAGAAATCATTGAGTAAAATTTATGAAATTGCTACACTGTATGAGTCCTTTTCTATATAGTCACCGAGCACAGTAACATATTTCTGCAAACGGTAGTTCAAAAAGAGGGGAAAGAGGGAGGATGTATTCCAGGAGGCGCGATTGTAGACCTAAAGAGGGGCATTTTTAAAACTTTTACCGACCTCCACATGTGACATATTATTGGAAAGGTCTGTGGCCACTTATTCATGCTATGCACAGCCTGTGCCCCTCCCCCCAATTTGCCCTCCGGGGGGACAATTTTCTCAATTTTGCGAACACCATTCATGCCTCCCTGGGAGCATGCTAAGCTTGCGGGGGGTATGCGGGGGGTAGGGGCTCGGAGGATGCATAACATGAATAAGTGTTCACAGGCCTTTCCCACAATTTGTTACATGTGGGGGTAGGTAAAAGTTATAATAATGCCCCTTATTTGGGTCTACTATCGCGCCTCCTGGAATACATCCTCCCTCTTTCCCCTCTTTTTGAACTACCGTTTGCAGAAATGTGTTACTGTGCTCGGTGACTATATAGAAATTGACCCGCACAGTGTAGCAATTTCATAAATATTACTCAATGATTTCTATGTGAGGGCAAAACTTACTGATAACCCCTCGTATTTGTTGAACATGAAAATTCTTATTTGAGATATTTGATAGCGTCCGAAAAAAGTTTATTCCAAGTTAAGGAACAGTTAATAGCACGGTATGAAAACCTCTCCGAATCATTTCCGAATGTTAGTGGCAGCAAAAGACGCTTTGTTTTCAGATATCCGTCTTTAAATTCCGAAAATATATTGGTTTCTGTGGTTTAATATTGTGTATATTGTGATTCCGCATAGTCTTTATAGTGTGTTAAAAGGCATTTTTAACTTAGAGTACAGTTTTTTCGTTTGCTATCAAATTTCAAATAAGCATTTTAATGTTCAACAAATGTATTTTAGAGACAAACATGGTAAATTACCAGCACTGACATTAAAATTAACATTAAAATTAAAATTATTTTGTTACTCTTGTGTGTATAATTTAATTACGCAGTTGAAAATGTTTAATTGAGATTACACAGCATTTAAAAAAATGATATTTTGCTTTGAGAAAACTAATTAATTCGCTTTAAAAACTACTTGGAAACGTCTCCGAAAACCATTTACAATAAAAGAAACTTTGTTTTTAGAAAAGATTTTTTAAATCTGAAAAATATATTGGTTTTTGAGGTTTCTAAAGATAAAAAAAGCTTATCGAAATCGTGGGTAACACTGAAGAGATTATTGTATACTTTCCTTATTTTTTTCCCTAGACTAGGGGGTTCCGCCCCCGTACTCGCTACGCTCTCCAACCACCGCGTAATCGCTACGCGATTCCGTTGGTATCCGGAAGCAATCCCTATTTTATAGCCAATTCCAGAAGTAATTGTTTCGCGTTTCCATTCAAGATAGCTTCCCGCTCCCTTATTTTCTATGTATTCAATTTGTAGATTCCACTTGGTAAAAATGCGCTCCTGGTATACATCTCCCCCCCCCCCTCTTTTTTAGATACCGTTTTCAGAAATGTGTTACTGTGCACCGTGACTGTAAAGAAAATGACTCATACAATGTAGCAATTTCATAAATTTCACTCAATTATTTCTATGTGAGGGCAAAACTTATTGATACCCCTCGTATAATTTAGAGACAAACATGATCAATTAACAGCATTGGCATTAACTTTAGCATTAAAATTAATATTACTTTGTTACTCTTGTCTGTATAATTTAATTACGCAGTTGAAAATGTTAAATGGGAATGAATAGTTTAAAAAATATATATTCAGTTTTGAGAAAACTAAATAATACATTCTAAAAAGTACTCGGAAACGTTTCCGAAAACTAGAGGCAGCAAAAGAAACTATATCAAAAATATATTGTTTTCTTTTAGGTTTCTAAAGATTGCGTATTTTGGAATCAACGGTAGTTTGGAAGAGGCTATTGTATATTTTCGTTCTTTTAGTTTATTAAGAAATATTTGTCTTTTTTTAACTAAGATATAAAAATGCGGGAAGTATAGTCAATGTTTTAAACTTTTTAAAACTTTTCTTTGCATGTTTTTGTTTTAAATAGATAGTTTTTTAACATATTCTATTGAACACAAACCGCATTAACAAACCATATATTTTTAATATCGCCTGTTATTGAATTAATAACATGAAAATGAATAAATATTAATAAAATGCTAATTAAGTTTGAATAAATATTATTAAAATGCTAATTAAGTTTGACAGAGATGATAAACATTTCTTTTTCAAAAATTATAAAAAACAAAATAACTAAAAAAAAATAATTTTTGTCATATTTTCAATAATTTGTTAATTATAAAATATAAACTAAAATTGTGTGCTGTCTAAAATGCTTCCCCACATTTAATATCAATCAACTCTTGCAAATTACAATAGAAAATTCAAGCCAATAAAATAGACTGTAATTTAAATGTGAGTTTTAAAAAAACACTATATGTTAGATATTAATTTAAATAGTAAAACGTTTAATAAATATAATGAAAACATAAAAAGTAAATTTAATTTTCTATGTAGCTGACAAATTCAAATAGTTTCAAACTACACGTTGCCGAATTTTTTTCTCTTCAGGTAATTGAATCTCAAAATAATCAAAATTGTAACGCTTTCAGAAAATTTTAATAAATACGTTTATGAAAAGAAGTTGTATTTCATTACATTTTAATCTGAAACAAGCTTGTAATATATTTATTTCTCTTTTAATCATTTTAACTGAATCGCTTTTAATATAGGAGAGTTCAAATTTTGTGAAATACAATAAAATGCAAATCAACGTTTCGATTAAATGAATAATTAATTCTGCTTATAAAAAAAACAATTTGTTGAAGAACAATCATCCGTTTTTATTTGAATGATTATAAATATTAAGCGATCGATACTTTCTCAGAATTTTTCACAAGCATATAGCTAAATTGAAAAAAAAACACAGGAAAATAATTATAGTTTCGAATTTTTATTGAACTTCCGTACACGGCTCGGTTTTAAATATTTATTTTTGATCATTTCCTCTTTAAAATAAGACTTATAAAATATTCATTTGCTTTTAATTTCATTTGTCATTGAAATAAGAAAGGAGGTAGAAATTTAGAAATATCAATAAAATGCAAATTAAATTTGCCAAAGGTGATGATCATTTCTTTTTTCGAAAATAAACGGACAGAAGTTTTCTTTAAATTTATTTAAAGATTTATACAATACTTCAAAATGTTTTTAAAATGTATTGGATTTGGCCAATACCGTCAACCGGGTCTACTTTGGTCTACTTTTGTCCATCCCATGAAAAAAAAAAAAAGTTTTTATTCTTTGTATTGAACAAACAATTCAAGATAATGCGGAGTTTCTGCCCTTGAAAAAAATTTTATACCATACTATACAGTATTTGAATAGTTTGGGGGTAATTTAAATTTTTGTTAGTGGCAATACAGGATGTGTTGGTAAGCAACTGTTTTCGTGTGTAGATTTTAACTCCCCAAACTTTCTATAGTGAGACAATCTGGATAAAAGATGCAAATAAGGTAAATATCAAAATATTACCTTTAGTAACCTGCAACACATGTGTGATTATAGTCTTTCCTTTCAATTTTTATTTTGACAGAAAAGGTTTACATTTCATAAAGCTAACATGAAAACTAGATTTTCGGAGCTACATTGTTCCAGGCCTTTTTTGGACCGAACGTGGCCCCGGTTACTTAGAAATGCCTTTTATGCAACCAAATCTCTTAAAAAAATGTATTAAGTAACATTTTTTACAAATGTTACTGTAGCAAAATGGTACATTATTTTTTCTCCAGTTGCTGGGGATAACATGATGAAAACTGTTTCTCGTGTCTTTAACATCAACTGCTTTATTGTGTTTAAATGTAAAAAAAAAAAAAAAAAAAAAAAAAAATGTTTACCAAGTTTACAGTTTTGTTAATTGATTAGCAGATCAAGGTGTTTTAATATTCCAAAATATCAAATGTATTCATTTTATATGAAAATGAGTGAATGGACCAAAGAAACCCCCAGCAGTGACTACTTTGTTCCAAAACATCAAAAATAGTTTTTAAAAAAAATAAATAATTGCCTCTTTAAAACCATACAGTTTGTTACTTCATTGTTTCATGCTAATTGCTTACAACTCAATTTCGACGTTGAAAAATCATATATAATATACTTTAATAATGGAAATGTTAGTGGAACTAGGGAAAAGTGGCCCATTGTAGCCATCGTTAATGGTAGTCATAAATATTTTTTGAACATGCAAATATATTTGCGTATGCATATGGGTCTTTTAATCTATACTCACATTATAAAGAGGTAAAAAATGTTTATTTGTAGGAGGTAAGCTCTGGAACTACCGAACCGATTCCAAAAGTAATGGCATCAAAATGATGGTGTTAGTCCAACTTAGAACTTTAGGCTATATCTTATGTAGCCACTGGCCAAAAGGGGATGCAGGAGCAAAAAACGTTCTAAAAATACGATTTTTGTGTTACTGAAGGGCCTAGAAACATGAGATTGGGAATGTTAGTTACTTGTAAAATACTAATGATCTGTAAGAACATTTCTTAAAAAATTCGAAATTAAAAAGGGGTGAAAATGCATAAAAAGCGTTCTAAAAAACGTTCTAAATGGCGAATTTTACGCAATCTCAAGAAGTACCAAACCGATTGCAAAACTAATGGCGGCAAAGTGATGGTGATAAGCCTTTCTCTAACATAGGCTGTATTTTATGTCGGTGCCACTACCTCTAAAGAGGGTACCGGAGCAAAAAAACGTTCGAAATTGCGATTTTTGTGTTACTGAAGGGCCTAGAAACATGAAATTTCGCATGGTAGTCACTTATTAGATATAAATGATCTCTAAGAACATTTCTTAAAAAAATCGAAATTTAAAAGCAGTGAAAATGCGCAAAAAGCATTCTAAAAAACGTTCTAAATGGCGATTTTTATGCAATCTCAAGAAGTACCAAACCGATTTAAAAAATAATAGTGTCAAAATGATGGTGACAACCCTTGCCCTAACATAGCTACATTTTATGTCGGTGCCATTACCCCCCAAAGGAGATGTAGAAGCAAAAAACGTTCGAAAATGCGATTTTTGTGTTACTGAAGGGCCTAGAAACATGAAATTTGGAATGGTAATTACGTATAAGATATAAATGATCTCTAAGAACATTTCATAAAAAATTCGAAATATAAAAGGGGTGAAAATCTGCGAAAAGAGTTCTAAAAAACGTTCGAAATGGCGATTTCTACGCAATCTCAGAATGTACCCAACCTATTTCAAAAGTAATGGTTGGAAATTGATGATATCAGCCCTTACCCCAACATGGGATCTATTTCATACCGGTGTCACTACCACCTAGGGATTTCAGAAGCATAAAACGTTATAAATTGCGATTTTTTGTGTTACTGAAGGGCATAGAATCCCGAAATTGGGCAGGGCAGTTATTTGTAAGATACAAATGATCTCTAAGAACGTTTCCTAAAAAATAGAAATTTAAAATGGGTGAAAATGAGCAAAAAGCGTTCTAAAAAACTTTCTAAATTGCAATTTCTACGCAGTCTCGGGAAATACTGAACCGATTTAAAAAATAATGGAGTGAAAATGATGGTGACAGACCTTGCTCCAACATAGGCTGTATTTCATGTCGGTGCCACTATCCCAAAGGGGGTGAAGAAGCATAAAACCATCTAAATTGCGTTTTATGTAATACTGCAGGGGCTAGCAACTTGAACCTAGGCATGGTAGTTACTAATAAGATATAAATGATCTCTAAGAACATTTCCTAAATAATTCGAAATTTAAAAGGGGTGAAAATGGACGAAAAACGTTCTAAATTGCGATTTCTACGCAATCTCAGACAGATACCCAACGTATTTCAAAAGTAATGGTTGGATATTGATGGTGACAGCCCTTGCTCCAATATAGGATCTATTTCATGTCGGCGTCACTACCACCTTGCGGTTGCATATTAAAATAGATCTAAATTGTGATTTTTGTGATACTGAAGCGGCTAGCAACTTGAAATTTGGCATTTTAATTTCTTATGAGATGTAAATGCCATCTGAGACGAGTTCCTTGAAAATTTGAAATTTAAAACGGGTGAAAATGAACGAAAAGCGTTCTAAAAACGTTCTAAATAGCAATTTCTACACAATCTCAGGAAATATAAACCGATTTCAGAAGTAATGGTTTAGAATTGATGGTGACAGTCCCCGCTCCAACATAGCCTATATTTTACGTTGTTGACACTACCACTTGGGTGTTACAGGAGCAAAAAGTGTTCTAAATTGCGTTTTTTGTGTTACTGAGAGGGTCTAACATTTTTAATTTGGAATGGTAATTACTTCAAAGATGCAAATACTTTCTAAGAATTGTAGAAGAAAACCTCCAAATTTAAAAGGATGAAGTGAGCGAAAGGTGTTCTATAAGCTTCCTAAATTACGATTTTTGTGCAATCGTATAAAATACGAAACCGATTTCAAACATAATGGTTGCAAATTGATGGTGATAGAACCCGCTCAAACATAAGCTATATTTTATGTCAATGCCACAACCCCTAGAGGGTTGCAGGAGCAAAAAACTTTCTAAATTGCGATTTCTGTGGTACTGAAGAAGCTAGAATAGAAACTATAAATATAGCATGGTAGTTACATATAAATATGTTCTCTAAGAACAGTCGAAAATAATTTGGAAATTAAAAAGGTGTGAAGCGAAGGGAAGGAGCGAAAAGCATTCTAAAAGAGTTCTAAATTACGATTTCTAAGAAATCTCATTAAATAATAAACCGATTACAGAAGTTATTGGTTGCGAATCAAGAGTGATAGTCCCTGATCCTATACGGTCTATATTTTATGCCGGTGTCACTACCACCTGATTGGCAGGAACAACAAGAAAGCCTTTAAAAACACCTACATTCGGTTTTCTATAGAATAGTAGGAAATACCAAACGATTTCAAGATTAATGTTGGCAAATTAATGGTGACAATCTCTGTTTCAACATTTTTCGAGACATTCTATTTCAACTCTATTTAGGCATTTTATGTTGGTGCCACTAACACCAGAGAGGTGGTAGACTGTTAGACAAGAAGCTTGAAATTTGAAATGATGGTTAATTTTAAAATATAAATGTGTTAAGTTGGTTTCTAAAAAATTCAAAACTTCAAATGAATACCGAAATGAGCATAAAATTCACAAAAAACTTTCTAAATTATCATTTATTTGGAATTAGTTTTAGTTCTTCTTATTAATTAAAAACTCATTTCTGTCTATTGCAGTATTATAATGAAGTTTAGTCAAACTGTGGCTTAATTTGTAATTTTTGAATTATTCCAAAACGTGTTCTTCTAATAAAAAATAGTCATGCAAATATCACCTGACATATTTCAACTATTACGCGAGCAAAGCCGCGGGGTTTGCCAGTCTATCTATAAAGAGGTAAAAATTGTTTACTTGTAGGAGGTAAGCTCTGGAACTACCGAACCGATTCCAAAAGTAAGGGTATACAAATGATAGTGTTAGTCCAACTTAGAACATAGGCTATATCTTATGTCCGTGCCACTGGCAAAAAGAGGGTGCAGGAGCAAAAAATGTTCTAAAAATGCGATTTTTGTGTTACTGAAGGGCCTAGAAACATGAGATCTGGAATGGTAGTTACTTATAAGATACTAATGATCTCTAAGGGCATTTCTTAAAAAAATCGAAATAAAAAGTGGATGAAAATGCGCGAAAAGCGTTCTAAAAGGCGTTTTTTACGAAATTTCAGGAAGTACCAAACCGATTTAAAAAATGATGGTGTCAAAATGATGGCGACAACTCTTGCTCCAGCATAGGCTATATTTTATGTCGGTGCCACTACCCCTAAAGGGGTGCTGGAGGAAAAACCGTTCGAAATTGTGGTTTTTGTGTTACTGAAGAGTCCAGATAAATGGAATTTTGCATGGTAGTTAATTATTAGATATAAATGATCTCTAAAAAAATTTCTTAAAAAAATCGAAATTTAAAAGGTTTGAAAATGCGCGAAAAGAGTTCTAAAAAACGTTCTAAATGGCAATTTCTACACAATCGCAGAAAGCACCCAACCTATTTCAAAAGTAGTTGGAAATTGATGATGACAGCCCTTGCTCCAACATAGGCTCTATTTCATATCGGAGTCAATACCACCTAGGGGTTTCAGAAGCAAAACACGTTCTAAATTGTGATTTTTGTGTTACTGAAGGGCCTAGAATCCTGAAATTAGGCAGGGCAGTTATTTTTAAGATACAAATTATCTGTAAGAGCATTTCCTAAAAAATCGAAATTTAAAAGGGGTAAAAATGAGCGGAAAACGTGCTAAAAATCTTTCTAAATTGCGATTTCTACGCAATCTCAGGAAGTACCGAACCAATTTAAAAAATAATGGTGTGAAAACGATGTTGACAGCCCTCGCTGCAATTTAGGCTGTATTTCAAGTCGGTGCCACTACGCCAAAGGGGATGAAGGACCAAAAAACAATCTAAATTGCGTTTATTGTAATACTGCAGGGGCTAGCAACTTGAAACTAGGCATGGCAGTTACTTATAAGATATAAATGATCTCTAAGAACATTTCATAAGTAATTCGAAATTTCAAAGGGGTGAAAAGGGACGAAAAACGTTCTAAATTGCGATTTCTACGCAATCTCAGAAAATACCCAACCTATTTCAAAAGTAATGGTTGGAAATTGATGATGACAGCCCTTGCAACAATATGGGATCTATTTTACGTCACTGTCACTACCACCTTGCGGTTGCATTTTAAAAGACGTTCTAAATTGTGATTTTTGTGATACTGAAAGGCCCAGAAACTTGAAATTGGCAATTACGTATGACATACTCTCTGAGAAGAGTTTTTTAAAAATTTGAAATTTAAAAGGGATGAAAATGAACGAAAATCGTTCTAAAAACGTTCTAAATAGCGATTTCTATTTAATCTAAGGAAATATAAACCGATTTCAGAAGTAATGGTTTCAAATTGATGGTGACAGTCTCCGCTCCAACATAGCCTATATTTTACGTTGCTGTCTCTACCGCCTGGGGGTTACAGGAGCAAAAAAAAAAATTTGTAAATTGCGTTTATTGTGTTACTGAGCGGGTCTAACATTTTAAATTTGGAATGGTAATTACTTCAAAGATGCAAATGCTTTCTAAGAATTGTCGAAAGAAAATTCCAAATTTAAAAGGATGAAGTGAGTGAAAAGCATTCTAAATTACTATTTTTACGCAATCGTATGAAATACGAAACCGATTTCAAATATAATGGGTCAAATTGATGCTGATAGAACCTGCTCAAACATATGCTATATTTTATTTCGAGGGTTGCAGGAGCAAAAAACTTTCTAAATTGCGATTTCGCGGTACTGAAGAGGCTAGAAACTTTAAATACAGCACGATAGTTACTTATAAAATATAAATGTCCTCTAAGAACAGTCGAAAATAAATTCGAAATTAAAAAGGGGTAAAGCGAAGGGAAGGAGCAAAAAGCATTCTAAAAGAATCCTAAGTTACGATTTCTATGGAATCTCAGGAAATAATAAACCGATTACAGAAGTTATTGGTTGCGAATAGTGATAGTCCCTGATCCTATACGGGCTATATTTTATACCGGTGTCACTAACACCTGGTTAGCAGGAACAACAAGAAAGCCTTTAAAAACATCTAAATTCCGTTTTCTATAGAATATTAGGAAATACCAACCAATTTCAAGGTTAATGTTGGCAAATTAATGGTGTCAGTCTCAATTTCAACTTTTTTGGAGACATTCTATTTCAACTCTGTTTCTGCATTCTATGTTAGTGCCACTAACACCAGAGAGGTGGTAGACTGTTATACAAGAACTTGGAATTTGACATGATAGTTAATTTTAAGATGTAATTGTGTTAAAATGATTTCTAAAAAATTCAAAACTTCAAATGAATACTGAAATGAGCGTATGGAATGATAAAAATAAATCTCAAAATACAGTAAAGCCCCGATTATCCGCGAACGGATGATCCGCGGTGCGGTTTATCCTCGAGGCGATTTTTTTTCAATTCAAGCAGCAGAAAGGAAAATACAATAAGCCCTACTAATAAATATAAACAGAAAAATTCATGTATTCGAAAGTAATAGAAGAATATTTCTAGATTCGGTTGCCATGTTTGAAATATCAGATATAAAGTATTGATGTCTTTTCTTGATTTTATTAAACAAACGTAAACACACCAATTAAAATATTTAACAATTAAATAAGAATCATGATAAATTCCAGGAGAGCATATCAAGAATAGCTTCATTTTCACGATAAAAATAATTCCATAGTAAACGAAAAACAATAGTTTACAATTTAGAATAGAGAAAAAATGTCTTTTCAAAGCAAGAAACAAAATCAAGGGACTGATTTTTTTTTTTTTTTTTTTTTTTTTTTTTTTTTTTTTTTTTTTTTTTTTTTTTAAAGGTGTAACCCAACTCTTTTTGTACAGTATTGTTTCTTTTTTACTGTTCTTTATTTCAGTGACTTAGACGTAAAGCAAAGGTTTCTGCTGTACTGTGCATATGTATGTATTTTAAACGTTTTATTATGTTTTTTGTACACTAAAACATAATTTTCATGTCGGATTAGTTTTAGTTCTTCTTATTAATTAAAATCTCATTTCTGTCTATTGCACTTTTATAGTGAAGTTTAGTCAAACTGTGACTTAATTTGTAATTTTTGAATTATTCCAAAAAGTGTTCTTCTAATAAAAAATAGTCATGCAAATATCACTTGGCATATTTCAACTATTACGCGAGCAAAGCCGCGGGGTTTGCTAGTCATACAATAAAAAACGTGTTTTAGCAGAACAAGGAATGTAGCAGTAGTAGTCGGTAATAGTAGTACCCAAATATATACACTTCTACAAACCCTGCAGAATGACACTGAAATTTGAATATTTAAACGTTCGTAAAAAAGAAAATTTTAAATGATAAAAACAAATTACAAGAACTAAATTTATTTCATAAATTAATAAAACATATTCGTTTATTTTCAACATTTTGCACCTTTTTATAACAATTTCTATTTAACTTACATTTATCCTTAATGAAACCAATTATATTTCTAAAATTTTATGAATATTTAAGAAATTGAGTTTATAAATCTAAAATACATGCTTTATTGCATTTTAAATTAAAAGAAAGCTTTTAATGCGTCAACTTACAAATAGATTTCACTAACTCGCCATTAAGCCGTAATTACTGATGTTTCGCGAAAGCTTGTAAAATATAAATTAACGTTTCATTTAAAAGAATGACTCATAATAATTTGAAGAAAATAAATTAATATTTTTAGAAGAGTTAAAAGATGGGAAAACCACAAAGAGTTTTAAAACAATTGATAATTTTGTGTTACTTTTATTATTTAATCATTATTTTTTTATTATTGCTATCGAAATGTTCATTATTTAATAGTAAAATTTTATGAATAAATAACGCGATTGTTATTATTCGGAAATAGAGTTACTAAAATATAAGCATCTTTACATATCATGCATAGATACACTCAAATTTGAACATTTAAACTTTCGTTAAAGTCAAATTTGAAATGATAGAAATAAGTTACTAGTAATGAATTTAATTCAGCAAGTAACTATCTATATACAGTCAAACTTCGTTATCCCGACATTCTAATGACCAGAAAAAAGTGTCGTCATAAGCGGAGTGTCGCGGTAACCGGAGTTGGAGAAAAATATGGTTATAGAAAGCTGTATTTTTAATTAATTTAAGATAATTTTAAATTCACAAATGTTCTTTCAGTTTTAAGCAATAAAATACTATTATTAAACAAAATAAACATAAAAACAAAATTGAAAAGAATAAAATACAGATTTATGATGACTTGTTTTTTATTGATACATGAAGTATCGATGAATTAAGGTTTGCTTAACCCTAGATGTGCTTCCTACAATTCTTTTGTCAATATCATACAATGAATTGTAATCAATATTAGTTGTTTCAGAAATGATGTTAGATAATTTCTGATCGTTTCAATTCTTCGGTTTTAGTCGGATGAAAAACGCTGTGTAACCACAAGAAAGCACCGCCTGACCAGAACAAAAAGACCGCGAGTAGACTGATACGTCTATCTGGAGCTTAAGTGGGTCATTCATAGTATGTGGGTTTATTTATTCAGATAAAGGATTGAAGTAAAATTTGTCATTTATCTCATTGGATATTTTAGACACTTTTGTGATAAGTTTGGCTAAGACATTTCTTACCGCTTAATTTCTGGGCTTATAAGATGGATTATGAAAAATGGACGATTTTCCAAAACCGTCGCGATATCCGGAGTTGAAAATTATTCAACGACGTAAAATCCGGAGTTTATTTACATTAAAATCATATACAGAATATCGGGACTTTGAAAAACTGACGCGATAAGCGGAGTGACGTGAAAACGGGTAACGGGATAACAAGATCCGACTGTATATATTACGCTGTCGTATTTGGTACAGAAATCGCGATTATTTGTTAATTGATTAATGGCAACGCCCGAATCAAACGAATCTCATTGGTTATTGAACAGCATTTAATGTATCTCCATTCCTATAAGAAGGTTATCATAGGGAGGGGGGGGGGACCCTGTTCTCTAGCCAAATGCCGCCAAGTTTGTCGCCAACTTGGATATATATCGCCAAATTTTGCGACCAAAATGAGTCGCCAAAAGGGAGGACAACTCGGCGATATCTCTAATATTTCGCCAAATTCCCATAGACTTCCATTACAAACCAATAGGGTTTACTGGCTTACAGAAAATCAACAAATTGAGATATTTTAATGTAACAAAAACTAATATTAGCTTAAGGGATTATATTAACTATATTTTAGGGAGCCCAAGAAAATTAAATTATGAATAAAAATAACATTATACAATACTTAGCATGCTTTCAAAAAAAATAATAATTAAGGGAGACCAGACTGGTCGCCAAGGGAGGGCGGCTAGTATAAGCATATTCGTGTACCTTAACATATTACACTTTCTCATAAAATTTTCTATTTAACTGTATCAGAAATAAAACTAATCAAATATCCGTTTAGTTAGAGAAACAATTGATTATTTTGTGTTCTTTTAATTATTTAGTCGTCATTATTGCTACTTAATTGTCAATTATTTAATCGCAGAATTCTACGATTAACTAAAAAGAGGATTACTATTCGGAAATAGTAGTAGTAAAAAATAAACACCTCGTCACATCAGACATAGAGACAATGAAATTGGAACATGTAAAGTTTTACGAAAGACAACATTTTAAATTATAAAATTAACATGTAAGAGCTAAATTAAATCCAGGAAATATTTAAACATATTCTTATATTTTGAGCACTTTACACTATCTATTTTTTTTTACTTAACAGTATCCCGAATTAAAGCAATTAAAACTCCAAAACTTGAAGAATAATCCAACAGATTGAATTTAAAAATCTTAAAATATACGTGTTTTATTACATCAAAAATTAAAAGAAAGCTTTTAATGTGTCAACTTTTAAATAGATTTCACTAACTCGTCATTAAGCCGTAATTACTGATGTTTCGCGAAATTTTAGAAAATGTAAATTAATGTTTAAAGAATGACTGGTTTTACTGCTACGAGAATAATTTGAAGAAAATTAATTGACCCATTTAGTTTAGAAAAAGAATTGGTAATTTTGGGATGTAGACATTTTATTTTTCAGTCGAAATTTTTAGATATTTTTTTTTCATAAATATGAAACCAAATCTCAGAACAACATGAAACTAATTAATACTTTATGGTGTTTTTGAATATATCAAAACAATTCTCATGAACTTATATTTTTAATTTTTGCTACATTGTGTCATGTTACATACTGGAGGTATGAAATACCCGACTTTTCATATTTTTCTCCTTGTTTGGAGTATGCTTATATAACGTTATCACTTTAGGGAAGACTGACTAGGGGGATCTGACAATTGATATCATAAGATATTTCTAAGGGGAGGGAACTTTGATTTTTGATATCATGATCATTTTTCATCCAAAAATTTTTTTTAACTTTTTCTATATATCAGATCGTCTGTTATCTTTTATTATTATCATTATTATTATTATTATTATATGTTTTTATGAAAATACAAAGATATTATTAAAGTTACTAAGGCATCTCAGGACTCTTAAAATTGGAGATACACTAATTCAACCTTTGAGTATTTTTTATTGTTTTTTGTCACGTTTAAAATGTACAAGACTCCTTAATGAGTTTTATTTAGATCAGTATTTATGCCGTATAGAATGCATGCAATCGATTACATTAAGTATTTTAGATTTAAACCCATAGGAGTTGAGCAATTAATGGGCGATTTACCAAAAAAGAGGGTAACTCCTGACTTCCCATTTAATTGTTCAGGAACAGATTTTTGTGGCCCATTCCTTATAAGGTATAGAAATCAAAGGAAAGGAATTTGCCACAAAATATATGTGTGCATTTTTGTATGCTTAGTCACAAAAGCCATTCACCTCGAAATTGCGACTGATTTGATTTCGGAGGCCTTTGTGGCATGTTTAAAGAGATTTGTGGCTCGCAGAGGTTTGTGTTCGAAATTGCATTCGGACAACGCCACAAATTTTATATTAGCAAATAAGAAGCTTTCCAAGTTACATAACTTAGTAAAACCAGATTTGGCAAGGCTTGCAAATTATATGTCAGCTGAGGGAATTGATTGGCACTTCCTTACCTAATTTTGGTGGCCTCTGGGAAAGTGGCATGAAGGCATTCAAATGTCATTTTAAAAAGTTTTAGGCAATTCCAGGTTGACATGTGAAGAATTCCTATCGGTCATTACCCAAATAGAGCGTTTTCTAAATTCAAGACCACTTGTACCTCTGTCGTCAAATACTGATGTGTATGACATGTTAACCCCTCCCCATTTCCTAATTGGCAGACCCTTAAATTCTATAATTGAGCCAAACTCAATTGAGGTTAAAGACAATCAGTTGTCTATCTGGAAAAAACTGACAAAAATAATTCAAATTTTTTGGAAGAAATGGCACATTCAGTATCTTAATAATTTGCAACAGAGGTCCAAGTGGATGATAGAAAAAGATAATGTTAAAGTTAATGAGTTAGTGCTTCTTAAAGATGGAAATCTACCGCCTCAAAAATGGGCATTGGGTAGAATAATGGAGATTTATTTTGGTGAAGATAAACGAGTCAGAGTGGTTAAAATAAAAACTCAATCTGAAGTTTACAAATGACCAATTTCTAAGATTTGTATTTTGCCTGTTAATGTGTAATCTTGTATATATATATATATTTTTTTTCTTATGTGTGATTTAACATTATCAATATTGTGCTTATTTTTTATTTACATTGAAATGACTATATAATTTACTGGTTGAATGTAAACTTTGCAACGTGGGGTCGAATGTTCCGTACGTAATGGTAAGTGCTGGAACAGCGCAATCTGTGAAATAAAAAGTGACATTGAGTTCGAGAGTATTTGGTTCGAAGAGTGAGTTGGGTTTGTGAAATGGCGATTTGTTTTCGCAAGTTTTTTGAGTTGTTTATGTGAGTGAAATAAATAATTATGATGTCTACAGTCCTAGAGAATGAAGTGTGGTGTATTCTTATTCTGTGTTCCGACAAAGTTGTTGTTAAAATTTCAACGACAGTTTTTGCAGAAAACTTTTTATTTCCTATAAAAAATTATAATTTTAGAAAATTTAGGATTTTTTTTATTTTTAGCAGCAGGTCACGTTTCGGGTTACTCTTATTTACTGATCTATATTTTGCCTCAATACAAGGGTTGAAATTCTCGGAACTTCGACTACAATGCGGTTGTACAGGGACAAATAGTTTATGGATTTGGTAAAACAAAGAGACAAAAAATATTATTTATAAAACAAAATTCGCGAATAACCAAATTAAGTATTCGCGAATGTTGAAATGTTCATTTTCTTATTTCGCGAATAATCAAAACTCGCGAAAGTTACCGTAAATTTCCGTGTATAAGCCGATCCGTATATAAGCCGAGTATACGAATTTTTAATGCAAATTCGTCCAAAATCTGAAGCCCGCGTATAAGCAGATGTTAAAAATAAAGGTGATGAAATGTTCACCGAACAAAAATTTAGCTCTTTTCACCCGACTGCCAAGAAGGGTTATGTGCTCACGCGTATCTGTGTATGTGGATTTTTTTATACCCTCGAAACATCCCAACGGCTGGATGGATTTTAATGAATGAGGTCTCTATCGATTCGTCTTAACCGTCCGATGGTTATAGGTTATTTTATAAATTCAAAATGGTGGCCGTAAAATACAAAATTGTATTGGATAGGTCTTTCAAAATGAAGACGATGTTTCATTGACTATTTTACAGTCAGAAGCTCCGTTTAAATATAACACAGCCTGGAAGCTGTGTAGGTAGGATCTCTAGCTTTACTGCAACTCTAACCTTCATAAACATCTATAGGCCTCATCAAAACTGCGTTTATAGATAGGAACGAACAATTAAACACAAAAATAAGTAAGTAAAATAAAAAAGTAAATCACATTGATGAGAAATAATTAATTAGTTCGCTTTTTACGCAGTCGGATATTTTGATTTTTTAAATTTAATTTTTACTTGTTTGTACATAGCTAATAAAAAAAAATGCGTTCTTTGAAATTATGGTTCTCTTTTATTCTGTCTGTTCCAGCTGCCAAATCTGTTTAATTGGGTTCCGCTCATCCTGTTACGTCTTGGTCGTTCATAAAAACCAAACTTCCTATTTTTATAAATGGGAAAAACTTTCTCTAATTCACGTGACTGCTAACTGTTACTTTGACTTAAGGAAAGGTAGTTGAACAATAGCGCACGACTTATACTGCGGGTTTTAAATAAAAGGTCATTAATTTTGTTGCGCAGTCGAATAACTCATTGGCTGATCGTCATATCATGCTCAATGAAAAACAAGTGTGAGAATAAAACAAGTAAGAAAAATAATGCTTACAGCATAGATTATGAAACACTTTCCAACACTCCCTGAAAGCTTTAACGAAACTTCGTTACTTAGGGAAATAAGGTAAATAAGATAACTAAGTAAACATTTAAAAATATGATTTCAGTAGTTACCGTCCATAGCCAAATATGTATTCCAATTCTTTTGAACAGCCCTGTATTCGATCTGTATGTTGATATATATACTATATAATAGGAAAATTTAGTTTAGCAAGAAAATGCATAACAGGTAGAAATTCATCTTTCAGCAATTTATACTAATAGATGGAAACATACTTGAATACTTTTGTACAGACCTGTAGTTTATCTAGTACCTTTATTACATGCCACTATTTAGCTAAAATTTAATTCAAACTAAAACACGTTTAAAATTACTGAAATCACATTTCCAGAAATTATCACTCATAGTCGGCAATGTATCCAACTCTTTGCGTGGCCCTGTGTATCATTTTATCTATATTCTACAAATATTTCTTAGTACACTAAATTCAGTTCAGCGTAAAAATGCATAAATCCTTTAAAACCCACCTTTAAGCAGTTTATGGTCATACTCAGTAACCTTTACGAATTCATTTCTGTAGCTCTGCATATGAACTATAGCATTTATACGCACTTTATAGTATGCATAAATATTGTGAACAAGTAGGTAAGTGTGATAACAGATCGCACAGAGTGTTTCGTTTAATATTCCTTTCAAAACACTTTATCCTTTTGAAAAATCTGTTAGTTCCACATTTCGCAACCAGGGGCGCACTCTATTCTAAACAAACCTCTATCCGAACAAAACGCCATTTTATATACTATCCGTAGATATATTAGTCGAGAGGATTGGGCAGATAGCACCCGAGATAAGTAGGCGCCCCTGGCGGTAAAAAGTGGAACTAAAATATGTAAGGCTATGGTGTATACTATGAAAGGGGTGTCGGAAAAAGTTGGAAAAGTGCTCCCAGGGTGAAAAGGGCGGAGGTTAGAGGTTGCTTAAAATACACAACTTAGAGCTCGGAGGAGTAAATAAATATAAAACTTTTTGAAAATTTTATGATTTGCCGTGTGGTCTGAGGTATTCAGCTATACGTATGCAAAAATTCATGTCTCCAACTTAATTAGGGGCTCTCTTAGAAAGAATTGCTTAAAATACATATGTGGTAGCTCAAAGGGTTAAACGTAAAACTTTTTCAAGATTTTATGATTTGTCGCCTGGCCTCAAGTGTTTTGCTATAAGTATGAAAAATTTCAAATCCCCAATTTAATAAGGGGCTCAGTTAGAAAGAATTGTTTAAAATACGCATGTGGGAGCCCACAGGTTTAAATGTACGGCTTTTTCAAAATTTTATGATTTGTCGTATGATATGTGGTGTTCAGCTATAAGTAGGCAAAATTCCACGCCTCTAACCTAAATAGGAGCTCACATAGAAAGAATTGTTTAAAATACACATGTCGGAGCTCAAAGGGTTAAATGTACGACTTTTTCAAAATTTTATGACTTGTCGTTTGATGTGTGGTGTTCAGCTATAAGTATACAAAATTTCACGCCTCCAACCTAGATAGTGGCTCACTTAGAAAGAATTGTTTAAAATACACATGTGGGAGCCCAAAGGGTTAAATGTACGACTTTTTCAAACTTTTATGGTTTTCAATTTGATGTGAGGTGTTCAGCTATAAGTATTCAAAATTTAACACCTCCAACCTAATTAGGGCTCAATTAGAAAGTATTGTTTAAAATGCACATGTGGGAGTCCAAAGTGTTAAATGTACGACTTCTTCAAAATTTTATGATTTGTCGTTTGATGTGAGGTGTTCAGCTATAAGTATGTAAAATTTCACGCCTCCAACCTAATTAGGGGCTCACTTAGAAAGAATTGTTTAAAATATACATGTGGGAGCCCAAAGGGTTAAATGTACGACTTTTTCAAAATTTTGTGATTTGTCGTATGATGTGCGGTGTTCGGCTATAAGTATGCAAAATTTTTAAGTCTCCAATATGTATGGTTTCTGATAACGGGCTCTGTGACAGACGGACAGACAGACAGACAAAGGAGCGAGACGAATAGGGTTTCGTTAGATGAACGAAACCCTAAAAAAGCGCATATCATAATTAAAAATGCATTTCGAGCAATCATTACTAATATACAGTAAATCGGATATAATATAGTATCTGAAATCTTTTCAAATACACAGTAAACAATTTCCCCTATACCATTATGAACGGAATTCTTTTGTGTGGCCCTGTAAAAGAACAATAACTATTTTTTGCACCGCATATTCAACAGAATGTATATTTTAGTGCGCTCCATAAATAAATATCAATTTTACTATGTTTGAAAGAGTGTAACACCATTAAAAATCATTTGAAACGATTTTTTTCCATTGGCCGTAATGTAACGGAAAACTTTTGACTGTCCCTGTAAATGAACTAAGCATGCTACAAACTTCATTTGAAATAGGGAACGTGCTATGGTAGAGGTCACTAACATCCAAAAATTTCAGAACGATCCGAGCATATTTACGAGAGTTAGAGCGTGGACAGACGGCCAGACAAACCGAAGTCATAAACACTTTTCAACTTCGTTGGAAATTGTTAAAAAAGATGACATTTCAAGTATTCCAAAAGTATTGAAAGCTGCACGTGAACGCAGATGTCGTCTTTTGAAGAATATGGCGTTGATGATGATGATGACTCACTAACAACGTTCATCCAGATGTACTTTCACACTTCGTTAGTAAATGGTTATTGGTGACTTTTGCATTGTAAAAGAGTGAAATATTTAAGTATTTTTAGAAATTTGCAAGTTTTATTTATATATTTTTTCTATTTACCATTTTTACTTTTTTCTATCTTTACAAGACGAGAAAGTATTGGATTCGTGAAAATTTTCGAATTCTGGGTTTCGACGGATTTACACGTTTTAAGGGTCAGAGATCCCGAAAAACGTGGTTTTACAAAATGTCTGTCTGTGAGTTTGTGACATAAATTTTGTAGGCGCTCTATCTCAAGAACAGATGCACGAAATTTAATAAAAATTTATATTCAGGTAGTCCATAATATATATTGTCGCTTATTACTTTTTTGTGTAAATCACCCAACAGGCGACGCTGCTATACTGCATTTTTTGCGATTCCTGCAATAGCTCTATCTCAAGAACTAATGGACGGATTTTCATCAAACGTCAGATTCCGGTAGTCCTTGATATGAGTTGGTGCTGATTACGTTTTGTTGTAAACCGCCCAACAGGTGGCGCTGCTATACTGTATTTTGCAGGATTTACACGATTTCCTCAATAGTTCTATCTCAAGAACTAACGCACGGATTTTCTTCAAACTTCAGATTCAGTTAGTTCTTGATATGAGCTAATGCTGATTACGTGTTGTTGTAAATCGCCTAACAGGTGGCCGTGCTGTGATGCATTTCTCACGATTCCCGCAACAGCTATATCTTTAGAACTAATGCACGAATTTCCATCTAACTTCGGATTTAGTTAGATGTTAACACAAGTTGTTGCTGATTAGCTTTTAGTGTTATTCATCCAATAGTGTGCATTGCTATACTGGAATTTTCATGATTTTTGAAATAGCTCTATCTCAAAAACGGATTTTCCACAAACTTCAGATTCAGTTAGACGTTGCTATAATGCTTGCTATAATGCTTGCTATATGCTTGATGGTTTTGGTGTAACATAGGTTTTGGTGTAAAGCACTCAATAGATGGCGCTGCTAGGCTGTATTTTTCTAGATTTACACGATTTCAGTTCAGCGATAGTCGTATCTCAAGAACTAATGCACGGAATTTCATATTTTTAGAATCCTCATGATGGGCATAGATTGCCATTTAATTTTGGTCGTGGAATAGTGAATTTGATTGAAGTATTAATTGAAGTATTAACCTGTGATAGAAGAAAGTTTTGGGACTGGTACATCCGACTAGTTTTTATTTTAGAATATTAATTTTTTAAATTTTCTTATATTCTTGTATAATCCGATCCCCCAACTTTGGAGCCAAAAAAATTCCCAGAAATTCTCGACTTACACAAGGAAATATACACTGTAAAAAAAAAATTCTGTAAAGTTACTAGAGTTTTTCTAGGAAACTGCGATTCCTAGAATATTTTATGTAAGGGCAACAACAAAAATTCATGTAACAGACACACTGTTGCGGCGAAAATCAAAAAAATCTGTGAGGTTACTAAGGATTTTTTAGGAAACTGGGAAGCCTAGAACATTTCATGAAACTGCAAGCAGAGTTACAGATAAAATTTTACTAAAATTACTGTAATTTTAGCAGTTTCGTTTATAAAGTTACAGATTTCTGTAGCTTTACAAAAACTAGTTTTGTAGATTTGCAGCTTTTTTGTACAGCTACAGATGAAAGTTTAGTAAGCATGTAACTTTACATCTGTAGAAAAACAGATTTTTTTTTTTTTTTTTTTTTTTTTTTTTTTTTTTTTTTTTTTTACAGTGTGGACATAGATTGCCCTTTAATTTTGGCAGTGTGATAACGAATCTAATTGAAGTATTAACCTGTATGAGATAAAAGAAAGTTTTGGGATTGGTACACCCGAATAGTTTTGAATTCAGAATATCAATTTTAAAAATTTTCTTATACTCTTATATAATCCGATTCCCTAACTTTGGAGCCAAAAAATTTCCCAGAAATTTTCTGATTATACACGGAAATATACGGTTAATCTGCGAATGTTAAGGGATTAGTGTATAACATAATTAACAAGTTGGAAATTGCTCGTCAAACGTGGCAAATGAGGTGCGTTCGTACTATATCTAGTTTTATAATTATTTTTTGCACCTCATATTGTACTAAATGTATATTTTTTTGCACTTCATAAGTGCATAGTCTGTAACATCATTAAAATGCACTTGCAATAATTTTTCCCCATTCCCCGTAATGTAACGGAACACTTTTGACTGTCCCTGTCATTAAACTATACATCCGATTTTCATAAAATTTGAAATGTCTCGACAAAATTTTGCAACAATTATATATTTAAAATTTCAGACCATTCGGAAGGATTTAACATCATTAAAATGCACTTGCAATAATTTTTTCCCATTGGCCGTAATGTAACGGAAAACTTTTGACTGTCCCTGTAATTAAACTATGCATCCGATTTTCCTAAAATTTGAAATAACTCTACAAAATATTACAACAATTATGTATTTAAAATTTCAGACCATTCGGAAGGCTGTAACATCATTAAAATGCACTTGCAATAATTTTTCCCACTGGCCGTAATGTAAAGAAATACTTTTGACTGTCCCTGTAATTAAACTATGCATCCGATTTTCATAAAATTTTAAATGGCTCGACAACATTTTGCAACAATCATATATTTAAAATTTCAGACCATTCGGTTGGATAGTTTTTGCTCTGTTATATGCGGACAGACAGACGAACAGACAGACAGACGGACAGACGGACTGAACGACAACTATATAGGTGCTACGTATTTATATAATTACGAACGCACCTAAAAAGAATCACTGAGAACCACTACGACATGTTTTCTATAGACTATGTTTTCTACACGTTGCTACACGTTTGATACACATTCTTTATAGATAAATGCGTAGTATTTGTCATTCACTGTCAGATACACACAAACTAATTCGGTTATAGGAATGACTATGATTGATATGGGCAAAAATTGCTGAAAATGGATATTTACTGAGTTATGAGTTTTTTATAATTCCATGTTTAGATATCTTATTTAATTGTAAAATGAAAAATTAAAATTTGTAATAATATTATGTTGTTATTGGAAATTTTCATAATGTATTCTTCATGCATGATTTATAGTTCTTGCTTAATTAGGAACTTACAAAACATTCCATGCGTATTTCATTTATTCAACATACCCTAAATAAATTATTGTGATAATTGTAATTAACTTCTATTTTATCTAACTTTTTTTAACCATACTAGGTGACTGTGTTCCTTAAGGACTACGCTCGCCACTCAATTCAGGCTCTAAAAATACTCTAATTTGGTCGACTTTAAAAAGATTACGGTATATTGAATTATAATTAAAAAAACAGTCTCCTTGTAAACTGGTTTCCATTCATTTCCCTATTACTGAGGGATTTTAATACCGAATCAGGTGCTGTTATCAGCTGTTTTCGTGCTTGATTAAATAAGATGAGTTAAACATTTGAAAATCAGCTAATATAAAATGAACTAAGTCAACAAAGTCTTTGCCTCACGGTAATTTTGAACAATGCTATAAGAAAAAAAAATCCCTGCCGGCGTGGCCTACAGGCGGAGATAGATTTCGAAGTTAAGTATACTAATTTCATCAACAAAAACTAAATCATGATTAGATATAAATACACTTTAACAGTTTTATCTGACCACTTCTGACGAGTTTTTTTTTTCATTTTTATATAATAGCGTGTTTTATCAGAATCATGCTAAGTCGGTATTAAAAAAAATACTTTTCAATGCTCAACAATTCAAAATTGTCTGGCACATTTTCAGATTAATTTTTAATAGAAAAAATACGAAACTTGCTGACTTGATTTTTGAAAATATTTATAAGCAACATGTGTTTTTATTTTTCGTTCAATTAATTGAAACTTGGTTAATAAACAATTATTTTCTCAGTAGGGCAATATTTTTCGTTTCTAACACAATCGCTTCGGGAAATTCAGTTCAAAATGCCCAATTTGACATCATTTTTCGAAATATATTCTGCCTCTATCAAAAAATCGATCATTATGGTACATTATATAGTATCTGAAGAAGAGAATCTCTCAATTGGACGCGTTTGAGAGCAAAAATTAATTTAACAAGTTGGAAATTGCTCGTCAAACGTGGCAAATGAGGTGCGTTCGTACTATAACTAGTTTTATAATTTTTTTGCACCGCATATTGTACCGAATGTATATTTTTTTGCACTTCATAAGTGCATAGTCTGTAACATCATTAAAATGCACTTGCCATATTTTTCCCCCCATTCCCCGTAATGTAACTGAAAACTTTTGACTGTCCCTGTAATTAAACTAGACATCCAATTTTGATAAAATTTGAAATGGCTCGACAAAATTTTGCAACAATTATATATTTAAAACTTCAGACCAATTGGAAGGCTGTAACATCATTAAAATGCACTTGCAATAATTTTTCCCATTGGCCGTAATGTAACGGAAAACTTTTGACTGTCCCTGTAATTAAACTATGCATCCGATTTTCATAAAATTTGAAATGGCTCGACAAAATTTTGCAACAATTACATATTTAAAATTTCAGATCATTCGGAAGGCTGTATCATCATTGAAATTGACTTGCAATAATTTTTCCCATTGGCCGTAATGTAAATAAAAACTTTTGACTGTCCCTGTAATTAAACTATGCATCCGATTTTCATAAAATTTGAAATGGCTCGACAAAATTTTGCAACAATCTTATATTTAAAATTTCAGACCATTCGGTTGGGTAGTTTTTGCTCTGTTATATGCGGACAGACAGACGGACGGACTGAACGACGACTATAGGTGCTACGTATTTATATAATTACGAACGCACCTAAAAAAGGATAATACGAGTACTCCGTTTTTTTTAAGTCAATAAAACTTCAGATTTCAATAAAAAATCAGAAATTTTTGGTAAATGCTAGGTCATTTGGTTTAAATTTCTAAATATCGCACAATTTAAATTTTTACACAATCGTGTGGGGAAATTTTCCTTCTATTTCTTTTAAATGTATCTCTATTGCATGCAGGCTCTATTGTGAAAGAATAATGATCCATCAATACAAATAGTTTCAATAATAAAAATGTCTCAGGCTAATATTCCGTAACAAACTTACAAAATGAACAACGAAATAAAATAAATAAAACAAAAATTTAACATCTATGTAATCGCAAAATTTTCAAACTTTTCACCGTCGAATACAAGGGAAGATTTACTCCAATTATAATTTGTTTGAAAACTGCATACCATTTTACGTATTAGGAGTCTTAAGCGCTTTTAAAATTAGTGTTAAAATTTCTAAAAAGCTATAACCAAAATCAAAATAGAATAAACAAGTTTGAAATTGCTCGTCAAACGTGGCAAATGAGGTGCATTCGTACTATAACTAGTTTTATAATTATTTTTTGCGCACCATATTATACTGAATGTATATTGTTTTGCACTTCCTAAGTGTATAGTCTGTAACTTCATTAAAATGCACTTGCAATATTTTTTTTTCCATTCCCGTAATATAACGGAACATTTTTGACTGTCCCTGTAATTAAACTATACATCCGATTTTCATAAAATTTGAAATGGCTCGACAAAATTTTGCAACAATTACATATTTAAAATTTCAGACCATTCGGAAGGCTGTATCATCATTTGAAATTTACTTGCAATAATTTTCCCCATTGGCCGTAATGTAAATAAAAACTTTTGACTGTCCCTGTAATTTAACTATGCATCCGATTTTCATAAAATTTGAAATGGCTCGACAAAATTTTGCAACAATTACATATTTAAAATTTCAGACCATTCGGAAGGCTGTATCATCATTGAAATTGACTTGCAATAATTTTTCCCATTGGCCGTAATGTAAATAAAACTTTTGACTGTCCCTGTAATTAAACTATGCATCCGATTTTCATAAAATTTGAAATGGCTCGACAAAATTTTGCAACAATCTTATATTTAAAATTTCAGACCATTCGGTTGGGTAGTTTTTGCTCTGTTATATGCGGACAGACAGACGGACGGACTGAACGACGACTATAGGTGCTACGTATTTATATAATTACGAAAGCACCTAAAAAAGGATAATACGAGTACTCCGTTTTTTTAAGTCAATAAAACTTCAGATTTCAATAAAAAATCAGAAATTTTTGGTAAATGCTAGGTCATTTGGTTAAATTTCTAAATATCGCACAATTTAAATTTTTACACAATCGTGTGGGGAAATTTTCCTTCTATTTCTTTTAAATGTATCTCTATTGCATGCAGGCTCTATTGTGAAAGAAATAATGATCCATCAATACAAATTAGTTTCAATAATAAAAATGTCTCAGGCTAATATTCCGTAACAAATTTACAAAATGAACAACGAAATAAAATAAATAAAACAAAAATTTAACATCTATGTAATCGCAAAATTTTCAAACTTTTCACCGTCGAATACAAGGGAAGATTTACTCCAAATATAATTTGGTTTGAAAACTGCATACCATTTTACGTATTAGGAGTCTTAAGCGCTTTTAAAATTTAGTGTTAAAATTTCTAAAAAGCTATAACCAAAATCAAAATAGAATAAACAAGTTTGAAATTGCTCGTCAAACGTGGCAAATGAGGTGCGTTCGTACTATAACTAGTTTTATAATTATTTTTTGCGCACCATATTATACTGAATGTTATATTTTTTTTTGCACTTCCTAAGTGTATAGTCTGTAACTTCATTAAAATGCACTTGCAATATTTTTTTTCCATTCCCCGTAATATAACGGAACATTTTTGACTGTCCCTGTAATTAAACTATACATCCGATTTTCATAAAATTTGAAATGGCTCGACAAAATTTTGCAACAATTATACATTTAAAATTCAGACCGTTCGGAAGGCTGTAACCTCATTAAAATGGACTTGCAATAATTTTTTCCCATTGGTCGCAATGTAACGGAAAATTTTGACTGTCCCTGTAATTAAACTATGCATCCGATTTTCATAAAATTTGAAATGGCTCGACAAAATTTTACAATAATCATATATTTAAAATTTCAAACCATTCGGTTGCGTAATTTTTGCTCTGTTATATGCGGACAGACAGACGGACGGACTGAACGACGACTATAGGTGCTACGTATTTATGTAATTACGAACGCACCTAAATTGAGTAAGAAAATAAGCACTTTGGATTTGAATACATTCTTAATAAGATGATTTTTTTCTTCAACGCTATGTATTTTTAATTTGTTTTTGCTGTAAGATTGGGTCCTATCAAAAACTTGTCTATATAAATGTTGAAGACAATATTAAGAAATATATGATAAATTCATGGGGATTTTATATCTTGTGAATTGACGGCGTTATGGAAATTTTTCTTCTCCACCCTCCTTTTTTTTTTTTTTTTTCTTTTTTCGTTTGTAATTTTTTTGCGGTACGAATTGGTCCTATCAAAAACTTGTGAATATAAAAGTTGTAGATAATATTAAGGAGATATATAATAAAATTAATTGGATTTGATATCTTGAGAATTGACGAAGTTATGAATTTTTTTCTTCCAAAAACCCTATTTTTTGCGCCCCTTGAGCCCAATTTTAATTTTATCAAAAATCTGTGATACATAAATTTTTGGTCCTATTTTTAGAAGTAATAAAAACTTTAAACTGATTTGATATGTACAAAAATGAAGAAGTTATGGGGGTTTTTCGGTTTTCACAAAACCCCTCCCTAATCCCATCCCCTTGGCCCGATTTTGCCCATTAACGACCTTGACCGAGATTTTCTGCCCCTTGATTTTATGTATCAGTTTGGAAGAGATTGGTGAAGAATTATGGAAGTGATCGTGTCCAGAAGAAAGTGATATATATATATATATATATATATATATGAATAGATAGATAGATACATATATATATATATATATATATATATAAAGTTTTTTAATGAGGGTGGTTTTGGGTTCTAGGTGTCACGATCGGTGTAGATCTGCAAAAAGTTTTCAGAAATTCTAACACAGGAACGACGCCAATATGTAGTATTTCATACGAAATCTACCTAATTGTTTTATATAAGACATTTTAAATGTATCTTTTAAAATCTGATATAATCATCACCAAAATTTTCTTTCCCTTTTTAATATTCACATGAAAGTATTTTTATTTTTAGAAAGAAAATAGTACTATTTGCGATGTCTTAGAATTGGCAACAAAAGTTAAAAATACCATCTCAAAATATGAAATAAATATCTCATGTAAATATATTATTTAATTTAAACCTTTAAAAATGTTGTTATTTGGGCATTGTAAATAGGACGGAATTTACTCCATTTACTGCTTTTAACACATATTAATAAATTAATTATTTTTATGTTTTCTTTCCTTTTTAATATTCACCTGTAATTACAATTTTTATGACGTAATTCAAAAAATTTTCCTGCTTTCAGCACATAATTAAATGAATCTAAGTTGAAAAGGATTTTTTTTTCTGTTTATAATAGTCACGTGTAAATAAAATTTGAGTTTAAAGGAAATATTATTCTTTGTGCTGTTTTTACAATTGGCAACAATTTAAAATACTAATAACCTTTTCTAAAATATGTAAAAAATATCTCTCGAAACTCTGAAGATTTGAATTTAAATTTTAAAAAACTTTCAAAAAATGAGTCAAATTAACAAAATAAATGGAGCCTGCACACAGCGAGTTTCTAATGTAAATTCGTATCCTTAGAAAAAATGTTTTAATTCCTATGTATAGATTTTGCTCCTATAAAACATTTTTTAAGGAACGATTTTGACCAAATTTATCTTTAAATCGATCTTAAAATAATAGACCAGGAGCCGGCAGCACAGACATACACCTCATCGAGTTGGAGGCTGAAATGGCAGAATTAGCTAAACTCGATTCCCATAAAACGCAATCGGTCTGCCAAGTCATGTCTTGGCGGAAAACACCTAAAAACCCGATTTTAGCGGTCGACTCGTAGGTTTGCCATTGCGTTTTCGTGCAGCCAAAGGTATGAAAACATGGCGGACTGGGAGCAGGAAAACGCCATGGTAAACCTACGAGTCAACCGGTAAAATCGGGTTTTTAGGTGTTTTCCACCAAGACATGACTTGGCAGACTCATTGCCTTTTAATATGGGAATCGAGTTTTAGCTAATTCTGGAATTTCAGCCTCCAACTCGATGAGGTGGTTGTCTCATGGTTCGTACGCCTCCTTGAATTTCGTAGACCAGAAAACTTTTCGGCCTCAGTATTATCTTATAGAAAATCTCTTTTTAAAAATAAGGCGAAATTTTGCGCGTTTAACCGGTAGTTTTCACGGAGAAATAATGGTATCCGTACGAACCATGTGCCTGTGCTGCCAGCTACCGGTCTATAATTTTTCTATTTAAAAACTGTCTATTTAAGCGTGTTTAACAAACATTGCCCCATAATACTACCAGTTTACATATTTTTGCACGCAGTAGTTTTCTTAATCTTAGCAAAGATGGACTCCCATTCACAAAAAAAAAAATCATTTACGGCGGCGGCGGTGATAGCGTTAGTTATTATTTTTTTAGGATATAGAAAAAAATACAATAAAATCATTTATAATTCAGTAATTAAATTTAAATACAGAGATTTTTTTTAACGTTTAAAATTTCACATTTGGAAATTGCCATCGCGTGTAGATTTCAAAACTAAAGTTTAAATTACTAAGATTTCAGTTTCTTCGTTAATGTAAATTAAATTTTTGATCTAACTCACGTAAATTCTAATTCAGTATTAAAGAATTTAAACTATAAAAGAATTTAATAGCTCTTTACAAGTCATTATTATTTGTAAAAATAAATATCAGTTTTCCACACTAACAAAATGAATTGTCGCCCATTTTTTCGAAATTATTCTTCAAAATGGCGCTGTGGTATGGGTGGTATACAACAGCGGATAAACCGAAATTTAAGTAATTAATACTTTAGTTTTGAAATCTACATATGATGTTAATTCTGAAATGTGAAATTTTAAAAGTTAAAAAGAATTTCCTATAATTAAATATAATTCACGAATTAATTACTCGTGTGTTTTCAACTGTTTTCGCGTTTTCATAGAAATTTCGACTTTAGTTAAATTTATTCCAAATGAAACCAATCAAGATTCTAAAATTTTCGGAACATCTCAGAAAGTAAGTTTATAAATGTAAAATATGTTTTATTCCTTGTTTAATTAAAAGAAAGATTTTGAAATATCAACTTTTACATCTGTCTCATAAGCGCATTATTAAGACATATTTGCTGAAATTTTGTGAAAACTTGAGAAATTTAAATTTACGCTTTGAAGAAATGATATATTTTATTTTTTGGGAAGGTATTAAAAGAAGATGAATCTATCCACCTTGTCTTAAAAAAAAAAAAAAAAAAAAAAAAAAAAAAAAAAAAAAAATTTCACATTTCTCAAATTTATTTTTAGGCGCGTTCGTAGTTACATAAATACGTAGCATCCATAGCCGTCATCTGGTACATTCGTCTGTCTGTCTTCCTGTCTGTCCACATATAAAAGCGCAAAAATACACAACCGTTTGGTTTGAAATTTAATATATATAATCGTTGCAGAATTTTGTCGAGTCATTTCAAATTTTAAGAAAATTGAATCAAAACTTAAAAAGATATTAATAAACGTTTTCTTCATTCTATTAAAACTTATCATACGTAGATAAATCAATGATATCCCATGATAGGTAATGATTCTAAGTTGTTATGGTGATGACGTCCTATTTAAAATTAAATCGTATTATTTCCGTATTACAGAATTTAATATATAGAATCGTGATAAATTTTGTATTCATACATTTTTGCATAAGAGAGCAACAGCTATTGCACAAAGGTCTGAATATTTATAAAACTAGTTATAGTACGAACGCACCTAATTTGCCACGTTTGACGTACAATATCCTACTTGTTTTTTATCTTTATTGGTCTTTGTCGCAAGAATGAAATTGGTAATTTTCCAAAAAAGAAATCACCGCCAAAAAAAAAAAAAAAAAACGTTCTTCTGCATAATCACGTTCACTTCATTTTATTCTTTTCTGAACAACGGAATCCGCGTTTTATACTTGCGATTTCTGCTTTATGATTGCATTAGTACCTTTCACTCATGCCATACTAGACGTTAGTAGCTGGAAAGCTCTGCTTTGTAACAACCAATCAGGCACAGCCAACGGTAACGTTTTGACGGTACACTGCAAATAGAGACGTCTTAAATTTAGACACATATGTGACTGAAAAAGAATTTTAGACACTTAAGTGTCTTAATCTGAAAATTAAGACATTATAGATATCTTAATTTAAGATACATAAGTGTTTTAGTATGATCATGGTGTGAATGAACTGAGAATAGTGTCTAAAATATCCGCAAACGTATTATTTTAAGACACTTCGTTGCTTCAAATGTGTCTTAATTTAAGACGTTTTGATTCTCCCATTCTTCCTACGCAATAACCACCAGGGGGCACTTACAGTTGCGCATGCGTTTTAGATATATTTTGTTTGAAATTGGTGCACGTTGCAATTCAAGTTTGTTTTTATATACGCGTATATTTTAATTCGTTTTTTGCGAAATCTGAAGTTCTGTGATTATAATTCGTTATTCACTTAGTTTATTTATGTACTGAATACGTACGTCTGACTTGTGTGCTTGACATCCAATGTCTCTGATAAGCTCTCGACGATATAAAGGCGGGATAGACACAGAATCAGACAACACTTGAAGATTACATCCGGGAATTCTACAAAGCGTGTGCAATGGACTTAGTGTTAATTTGTATTAATTCATACCAATAATATTGTGTTATTCGTCTTCGTCCTATCGAAGCTGGTAAAAAAAAGAAACTTTTGTCTGGCGGGTCATGCTTTGAGGATGAGAGATTCCATTCCTTAAATATGGCTAGCCGGATATATTAAGGGATTTCCTTCTAATATGATGCAAGACTTTCTCCCTCACTGTGGTAGTTTTTAAAATTTCAAATCGAGGAATTTTTCTGACCTCTTGTAACATCGATTGAAGTAAGTGTCATAATTTCTTTATAGTACTGGAATTAGTGTCTTTAATGATTTTATTTATAGTATAAACAAAATCGTGCATGAAATTCAATTAGTTTTGAATATGTTTGCGAAAAAAAACCATTAATTCTAGAAGTATATATTTTTAAACTTATGACGTTGTCTTTTATTACAAATTATTATTCTGAATTTACATCTTTTTTTCCCAAATTTAAAGTAATAATATTACTAAAAGTGAGACATTTTAAGTTGAATATTCATTCTCTTGTTTTCAATCGCAGTTTCGTTTCAATGGTTAATTCTTATCTCACAGTAACGACTACAATGAAAGAAAAAAAAGCTTTGGAAAGATCTTTCTTCCTAGCGTAAAACCGCAGATAAAAAAATAAGATAAATAAAGTGCCTGAAAATGTATGACGTTGTCATGATTCATCTATTATGTGCTCCTTAATTTTAAAACTGCCAGTAAAAATATACATATGTATTTGATTTGAAATCAAGTCTAATATTGATTTTTTGATTATTTTTAGTAGAAAAGTAATTTGAAATTTATTATGGGAAAAAGTAAAAAGCTATAACTAGATTTTGTACTTAATATTGTGATTTTTGTAACTGTATTTATATACACTTATACGAAAATTACAAGAAAGACAATTAGATGTTACAATATATATTTAAGACAAATGAAGTTTGCAAACTATAAGTTATTTTTTCTTCTTGTTATTAATGTAGGATATTTATTTATTTATTTTTATTGATAGTTGAATAGCTTTTGTGATTAACCTGTGATCTACATAAAAACTTGCCGAAGTGGCATGTGGCAATATAATTTTTTTTAAAATCTAATTTTTAAATGATAAGAATTTAAATTTTTTTTTTCGGGGAGAGGGGGATTTTGTATTCAATTTTCGTAAAGATGATATCATAAATCCTTTTCGACATTGTACTGATTATAAAGAAAGTTTTGAACTTTTAGAGTAGGACAAAATTAAAAACACGAAATATATTTAACAAAATACCGAATTAATTTTTTCTTAATGTTATTAAAGTGGAATATTTATTTTTAATTTTTTTACTCATAGTTAAATAGCTGTTGTGATTATCATCTGATACATATGTAAAATTGCCTATGTGTCAATATAAATTTTTTAAAAATCTAATTTTTAAATTATATGAATTTTCCTTTTTGGGTGAGAGGGGGGGGGGGATTTTATTTGCAATTTTCGTACATCTGATATTTTAAATCTCTTCCGACATTTAACCGAGTATAATAAATATTTTAAACTTTTAGAATAGGACAAGATTATAAAAAATATATATATTTATCCATGTACCTTAAAAGCCCTTAATAGCGGACCCTTCGGGATCGCGGAATTTGTCTGATGATCGGAGATGTCTGCTTTTGTGAGGTAAAAATATACAAATATGTATGCGTATGCTTTGATTATTATTATATTCATGATTTTGATTATATTGATGCGTATGATTAAAAAAGTATTCGCTAAATAGAGATGTCCGCTATTCGGGAATGTCCATTAACCTCCACAATGGATACTCCTGAGTACCGGACATCTCTATTTAGATAACCATAGTGTAGGGTTGCATTTTTTGCAAAAGAACTTCTTGATTAAAGCATGGGTATTAAAGCAGTGCCCATTCCCTACGATTTAAGTGCCAACAAATTGAATGTGCAATATTTGTAAAGCTTATATTTTAAATCCGTTTCGAAATTGTACTGAATATAATCAATGTTTTGAACTTTTAAAGTAAAATAAGATTTAAAAAAAAAATCATATTCAAAATCATATTTATCATCAAAACAAATATTTAGATAAATATTTTTTGCTTTTAATCTTGTTCTACTCCTGAAGTTCAAAATATTGATTATAATCAGTAAAATGTCGAAAAAGATTTAAATTATCAGCTTAACGAAAATTGCATACCAAAACTGGGATCACCAAAAAAATCAGGCTGTAGGGGGGGGGGGGGGGAGGGGCAGGACCACAGCCAAATATTTTTCGAGGATTCAACGCGGTCAAACATGGCTACGTATGATGCTTAAAAAAAAAAAATGGATGATATTAAGACGTTTGAAGTGTCTTAAATTCAGACGCAAAAAGTGTCTGAAAAAATTCAGATATTTTAAAATGTCTGAAAATTGAACACTCCGTTTCAGACACTTAAGTGTTTGAATTTCAGACATTTTAATTTACAGTGTAGAAACTTTTTTTATATAAATTGTTTAATATGTTTTTGCAGCTTTATGATATTAAATGAATTTCGGCATTTAAATAATTAAACCAATTAAATAACAGTTATAAATTGTACTGCATGTGTCATTTTAATTATTTTGATTATCTTCGCGGGTATTGCGAATAACGATTAACACAAAGGCTTTCATAATTCACTTGCTTTCCTCGCATTAACCGAGTTCGTCTGTATCGCATAATTTCATTTCTTACATCATCAAGTAGGGAAAGAATGTACATGCGAATGAAATTTGTTTGAAAACTGAAGCTCAATTTACCGACTTTTTATAATTTGTAAAGACAAAAAAACAAACATATAAATATATATTGTCGCAAAATTTCCACTTTTGGCGATCAATTGCCACAAAAAAAAGTTGGAAACTGTACGTCAAACGTGACATTATAGCATTCACATCTTCGTGCAATAGCTGTTGCACTCTTATTCAAAAATGCATGAAGACCAAATTTATTACGATTATACATGAAAGGATAAAAACCCTTTTTTAATTCAAAATTCCAAATTAAATTTAAATTAAAATCAGAATTTTCTGTCTCCTAACTTTAAATCTCTTTCTAAAACCAGTTTTACCCCTTGTAACTTTGTTTCCCAGCAATACATCTTATTACTTTCAGATATCATTTTCGGACGATCTTTAAGAGTAAAAATGCTGACGTTCGGAATATTCTCATTCAGTTGCGGTTAGCCGATCCCCGGGCCGGCCAAACCCAGGTCTTGCATCTGAGCCTGGACAACCAATCAAAAGCTAATTAGCCAATTAAAGAAATGTTCCTCCCAATTTTAGCACTATGCCCTCTGCTGGAAAATATGACAAGCCCCAAGATATTAACTAAAACCCGCGCAAAAAACGGGGGAGTTTGCACTTTTGAGATGCCGGTAAAACCTATGACGATGTAGCTCCTAAAATCAGCGACATAAGTGGCTCGAGAGGACCCCGGCCGAACTCGCGAATCGGACTGCAAGATGAGCGGCGAAATAAATGAGTTCGGTCCATCAAGTGGTTCCCGAGTCTAAGTTATTTATACACAAGTACTGCCAACCCCATGATGTCACCGGCTGTACGGACACAGGCTGGAAAGTGAGGGGGCCGCGACTACCCTATACAAGTCCGGAACGCTTCCGTGATATACATTACATTTTTAAAGTCGGCAGGATGAAGGTCACCTGCTTGGAAAATCCCGATGGCAAGTGAACTGCTCTCGACCTCTTTTACAGCTCCGGTATGCGAGTCTGCCACGAAAAAATATGACTACAGCGATAAAAGACAAGAAGATCCTTCTAAACTTCGAAAGATTTGTGCTCTAAGTTTCAACCAAATACTGAAAGATCATAAGGTATAAATCGTGCTTTTCCCGGATCGTTTTGTGCTCTGTCCGAACAATCTCTCGAACGAACGTCAACGAATGGGAAAAATAGGATATTTCTGGTGTCGCTTTTCGTAAATGATTAGCAAAAGGCTGTAAAGGACTGTTCATATTACGTGCAAATGATAACCGAATCATCGAACGACTGTGAAAAGAAAAGGAATGATCTCAGTGCCGAGAAAAATTATGCACTACGTATCATCGTAGTTTTCAGAAAGACCACAACATCCCAGTCAAGTGTATTTTTAATAACCGCAAAAACTGTTTTCAAAAAAGAAAAATCTTACTATCTTTGGGAAAAGGAACTTTTATCTAGAACTAAATGCTTTTGATAGATAATCTTTCTAGAATGACTGTGTTAAAGAACTTCATATTTCATTGGAACTGCACACACTGCACTTTTAAAACTTCTATTTAATTACAGCTGTGGTTTCGCGTTTATGCATCCTAAAGACGATTCAAACTCAAAGTTCTTCATTATTTGGATTTCGTTAATCAACAGAGTGAAAAACTGGGTCAGAACTTTTCAAGGCCAAAGTTCGCGACTAACTCTTTCGTTCTTCGTGTTAGCAAATGACTCACTCATCGTTGAATTGTAGACACTTATTTATTTTTCCTTTTTCAGCGGATGAATAATTGAGAAACGAAGACCAGAAAAGTGTTTTATTTAGTTCTTTATCGTTAAAAGTTATTTGAAATGAAAAAAAAAAGTCATTAATCAGTGTTTTATTATTAGCGTTTATTTGTTTTTGTAAAAATTCTTGGGATAATCTAATTCACAGGTATGTTTCTTTTTTATTTATTTTTATTTCAGAGTGATGTTTTTAAGTTAAAAGTTGGGGGAAAAAAAGAGAAAAAGAGCGTAATTTTTGCATTAAAAGTAATTAAGTAAAACTCCAGATTTCTCTTTGCAGTATTTATTTTATGAAATATTTTCATTATAAGAACTCAGTTGTGTTACCTTAAACAATGTTTTATTTAGTTTTATTATTATATTTTACTTAAAATATCGACGACGAAATTTATTGCCGAAAATGCTAAAGAAGGAATGAAAAAGTTCTTAGTGAGAATTATTTTCGAATGAAAAAGAAAACAAAAAATTACTGTTATCAATGTGTAAAATTTAAAATTTTGACAGCGTTCATGAAGTCAAAGTAGTTTATTTAAAATATGGGTACTATATTAAAGGGATTTTTAAAGACTTTAAGCAAATTCAAATTTATTATTTTAAAATTTTTATTAGCTTTATTTTCATTTCTTGCGGGATTTAAAGTTGTTATTAAAACTAGGAAAATTTGGGATTGACATTCTAAATGCACGTTAAAATCGTAAAAAAGAAAATAACAGTAGTTTTGTTTTCTTATTCATCAAGTGACGCATACGTGCGATCACCAAAAAGTAAATTGATTTGAGTTTAATGTTTTTGCATACTGTGAATAAGTTAATTGAGCTAGTTACATATTTTTAAACAGAAAACTGTCAAATAATACACGTGAAATTGAATATGTGCGAATATTTAGCGTCCTGTTCCATTAATAATTTTTATAAATAGAGATGAGCATCCTGAAATTTCTACATGTGTGTAAATAGTAAGTTATGACAGTTTGTGTGTTATTTTATTTTAATCCATATTTTAATCATTTTTGTGTAGATAAGAGTTTTTATTTGTGGATAATGAGAAAAGCTCAGTTAGTTTTTCAAGTATTTCTTTTTATATATAAAATTTATGCACATCATTACTCATTTTATATTTTTTTTTGTATAGTTGAATATTACATTTTATATTTATATTTTAATATTTTAATTTTGAATTTTTAGCATTTTTATCCAGTATTTTTTTAATAATAAATCTCATTTCATATTAGAGTCAAGTGAGTTGGCAACCCCAACCACTTTTAGAGAGACAAAATGGAAGGTCACGTCCTTACCATTTCAGAAAAAATATGAGCAGGTATTTAACCCCTGTCATTTTTAGAAAACAGGTGAAGGTCCCGTCCCTACCATGTTCAAAATATGTTCAAATATTTTCAATCATTGGTTTAGACATGACCGTGATAACCCCACTTTAACCGTGGTAAATCCAATAGTGTTTAAACCCACACATACAATTTTTAAAGATGACCATGGTTCCACCCCATTAAGTCTTTAAATCAAAATTTGCTTTTTTTTTTTAATTTAACTTCCACTGAAAACACCCCTTTACAGACAAACGGGATTCAGTGACTTGTGTAATCTAAGCAAATGTGGCAACTGTTGATAGAATAGGGGTTCAGACAATCAACAACATACAAGGCTATTAAAAAATTTCGTCAACGGGTTGCCATGCGCTTAAAAAGCTGTATCATAATCCTATTTGTTTTAACCAGGGTCTATTATTTCATTTTTTGTTTGTTTTATTTAGTTTTTTCTGTTTTATTTATTATTTTTTTTTCCTTTGCTAGTAGTAAAACACTTGAAAATTAAAAGACTTTTACTATTTGCGTAAAAACTAGCAAGGAAAACTCAGAGCGTTCGGGCCTTAATACTGAGGAAAAATGTTCTTTGATTTTTTTTTTTTTTTTTTTTTTTTTTTTTTTTACTTGCATAAAATATGAAATTTTTCTGAGCTAACAGTGAGAGGTAGATGTAGTTTATTAAATTGTGACATGGATTTATTAATGCCACTGAGGAAAATAAATACCTCAGTCTGCAAAATAGTAAATACCTTTGCTTACCAGTGAATTGCATCTGCATCTTCACTCAAAAAATAAACTTCATGCTCATTTTTCTTTTTTTTAAATTTTTGCTAGAACCTTCAATGGTTTAGGATTTGCTAAAACCTTCAACGGTTTAGGATTTGCTAAAACCTTCAACGGTTTAGGATAAATACTACTTACCTCACAAGTAGTCTTCCCTGTACATAGACATCAATATAATATTTCTCTTTATTTTCATATTTATTTCAATATTTTTATGACATAATTTAATATTTACAATTTTACCAATTGCATATTTAAACATATTTTGAAATATTTTTACATTTTGAAATAAAAAGTGAAGGAATTTTCAAAATATTTTATAAGTTCGCATTTTAAGTATTTTCCTAAGTTGAATATTTTCACATTTTGCTGTCCATTATGTTTCATTTGAATATACTATTTACATATTTTGAAAATAGATGAGGAATTCCAGTTTTTCATGTTTTCAATTATTTCTATATGTTGTGTTTTCTCTATACTTATGGTTAATAATTTTTCGTATGTTTACGTGCAATTTCCAATATTATATTTGTAAATAAATTTATATTTTTACATATTTTAATTTTATATAAAAATGTTAAATTGTGTGTTCAAAGACTTAACAAAAAAGCACAAACTTCTTGATTTCGAAACAAGATTTCGAAACAAGACAGGATTTCGAAACAAGAAAATTATGGTCAATACTGAAACTATATTATATTTTTATTGTGTTTTCTCATATATTTCTTATATTATTATTGTTGTTGTTTATGTTTTTTCAGCTGTTCTTGACATTTTATGGTATTCTTACATTTTGTGTTATTATATTTTCCAAATATTATATGTAAAGTTCTGTCAGTTTGTCCAAAGAGCCATATCCCAAATTTAGATATTTTTGCATAAATCTTAAAATTTTTCCTTAAAGTTTACAACTCAAAAGTAAAATTTTAAAAATATTTTCCAGCAGTAAAATTCAGTTCTCACGTCTTAGCAAACTTAACTTAACTGTAGCATTACATTTACTTTAAATTTTACTTTAGATTTAACTTTAACATTAACCTTAATCTGTAGTGCTGCACAATTAAATTCTTTCTTATCTGGTTTCGCATTCACCATTTTCCTGGGTGAGTCCCCTCCGGATTTGCAGGCGAATCTGGGTGGACCTCTTCTTGGAGGGGGGATATGAAAGGATAAAAACCCTTTTAAAATTCAAAATTCCAATTTAAATTTAAATTAAAATCAGAAATTTCTGTCTCCTAACTTTAAATCTCTTTCTAAAACCAGTTTTACCCCTTGTAACTTTGTTTCCCAGCAATACATCTTATTACTTTCAGATATCATTTTCGGACGATCTTTAAGAGTAAAAATGCTGACGTTCGTAATATTCTCATTCAGTTGTGGTTAGCCGATTCCAGGGGCGGCCAAGCCCAGGTCTTGCATCTGAGCCTGGACAATCAATCAAAAGCTAATCAGCCAATTAAAGAAATGTTCCTCCCAATTTTACCACTATGCCCTCTGCTGGAAAATATGAAAAGCACCAATATATTAACTAAAACCCGTGCCAAAAACGGGGGAGTTTGCACTTTTGAGATGCCGGCAAAACCTATGACGATGTAGCTCCTAAAATCAGTGACATAAGTGGCTCGAGGGGGCCCCGGCCGAACAATTTTCAATAAGTTCCTGCTTTTTATACGTAATTATTTAATTCTAATTTGGAAGTTTTTTTTTTCTGTTTATAATAGTCACGTGTAAATAAATTTTTAATTTGAAGCAAACATTATTGTTTCTGTTGTTTATACAGTTGGCAACAGGTTAAATTAGTACAATTTTTCAAAATAAGTAAAAAAAATATCTCTCGAAATGCTGAAAATTTGAATTTAAAATAGAAATGAAACCTCGAAAAATGAGTCAAATTAAAAAAATAAATTAATTCTGCACACCGGGAAATTATAACGTATAAAATGATCTAAAAATTATTAAATTCCGATGTGCAGTTTTTGCTCCTATAAAAGTTTTTTAATGGAACGATTTTGTCAAACTTTAGCATTAAATATCTCTTAAAATAATTCTTCGATTTGAAAACTGTCTGCATCAGCGTGTTTATCAAAAAATTTTCTATAATACTACCGATTTTCATATTGTTGTATGCATTATTTTTCTTAATATTAACGAAGAAAGACCTCCGGTCACAAAAAATTCAAAACCGGCGGCGGTGACAGCGGTAGTTACTTTTTTTTTAGAATAGAGAGAAATTTCGAGCCATTAAGTTGGGTAGGTTTTACGCTGTTACATGATGACGGACGACCCTGACGACGAGTATAGGTGCTACCTATTTATATAATTAGGAACGGACCTAAAATGCAGGTAAAATATAGGATGAGATGGAACATGAAGTATTGCACTATGGCTCCAAATTCCAATCGGTCAACACAAAAGACATATTTTAATTTTATGTTAAACATAAAATTCAAATGTTTGGTAAAGATACGTTGTATCAGTAGTCGTATTTTAAATTAATTCAATCACCTTGATTCCTCTTTAATCTTTCTGTTAGTCTTTTGATCTGCTTCAAGCTAAATTCGATATTTTTCCACTAGGGAGTTTTATTTTTTTTAACCATTTGGAAAAATGGTTATTGTCCTCGTCAGGGTAGGAAATCAAAAGCATATCTGAAGCTTTTTATTGGTTTAATCCGCATTTTATTCGTTTGCTGATTGGTTTATACAGTAATCTGTATTTCCCTTTACTTTCAACAGAGATGGACAACAGAATGTTGCCACTATGACAAAAAAGTAATAAAAACTACAAAAAAAAAATTAATAACTCAGAAACAACTTGAGATACAGCTTTCAAACAAATTGCATTTAAAAGTACATTTTTTTTTGTCTACTAGGGGGCTCGGCCCCCTACGAGCTACGCTCGCCAACCCCCGTTCAGACACCGCAGTTTCTAAAAGCACGCTAATTTGATCGGCTTAACAAATATTTCGGAAGATTGAATTATAAGTTTAAAAACAGTGGCGATCTCCCTATAAACGGGTTTCTATTCATTTCTCTTTGATTGGGGAATTTTAAAGCCAAATCAGCGGCTGTTAAATGATACAATGGCTGTTTTCGTCTTTGATTAAATAAAATCAGTTAACATTTCGAAATAAGCTAATATAAAATGAATTAAATAAACAGAGTCTTTGCCTCCTGGTATTTTTTAGCAAAGCGAAAAGAGAGTTTTTTTTTTTTTTTTTTTTTTTTTTAATGACACTTTAAATGTGTCGTTTTAAATCTGACGTAATTTTCACTAAACTTTTCTTTCTCCTTTTACTATTGACGTGAAAATAATTTTGTTAGAAATGAAATATTATTTGCGCTATCCTAATAAAAATAGTTGAAAATATAATCTTAAAATATTACATAATTGTCTCGCGCAATTTTTAAATTTAAACTGTTTTGCAATATTATTTTTTGACCATTTTACGTAATGCGTAATGTGACGTAAATGTGACGTAATTTCTCCTATTTAAGACTTCTAACGCATGTTAATGAATTTATTATTTTACAACATTCTTTCACTTTTAAAATTCACGTGTAATATGGTTTTTATGATAATTTTCAATGAGTTTCTGCTTTTTATATTTTCTTCTTTATAATAGTCACGTATAAAATAAATTTTTAATTTGAAGCAAATATTATTATTTGCGCTGTTTATACAGTTGGCAACAGTTTAAATTAATACCAATTTCTAAAATGTGTAAAAAAATATCTCTCGAAATGCTGAAAATTTGAATTTAAAATGGAAATAAAACCTCAAAAAATGAGTCAAATTAATAAACTGAGTGCAGTCTGCACACCGGGAAATTCTGACGCATAAAATGATCTAAAAATGATTAAATTCCGGTGTACAGCTTTTGCTCCTATAAAACTTTTTTAATGGAACGATTTTTTCCAACTTTAGCATTAAATATATCTTTAAATATTTCTTCGATTTGAAAACTGTCTGCATCAGCGTGTTTATCAAACATTTCTCTATAATTCCACCGATTTTCATATTTTTGTATGCAGTATTTTGCTTAATATTAACGAAGAAAGACCTCCGGTCACAAAAAATTGAAACCGGTGGCGGCGGCTGTGACAGCGGTAGTTACTTTTTTTTAGAATAGAGAGATACGACGGTGTAAAAAGTAATATTGTGGGATGTTTAGAAGTTTAAGAATGAAATTTCATTTAAAATGGGCCGTCAGATTTCTTGGACGATGGAAAAGCCTTTTCCTGAGCAGCCAATGAAATGCCAGGATAATATGTAAGTTTCAGGTGGATAATACGTAAGTTTTAAGAAATCTGACGGGTCGGAGGCGTTTTTTGTCGCTTGAAATTTTTACATGTAATAACACTATTAATGTATAATTCATGGGGTACGTAATGTAGGATCAACTCCATGCGATTTTTTATGTCTTAAATTTTAGTCTTCGAAAAAATCATTTTCCAAATGGTCGTTGTAATTTGTTAAATTGCTTTTTTTTTTTTTTTTTTTTTTAAGCTTGGCGATATTCGGGCTTCAGAAACCGAGATTTGTTGAAAAAAGCTACAAAAAAAATGTGATAACGAACCTAATAAACTTTTATACTTGCGTATATATATGTATCTCTCTATTCTAAAAAAAGTAACTACCACTGTCACCGCCGCCGCCGGTTTTGAATTTTTTGTGACCGGAGGTCTTTCTTTGTTAATATTGAGGAAAATAATGCATACAAAAATATGAAAATCGATAGTATTATACAGAAATGTTTGATAAACACGCTGATGCAGACAGTTTTCAAATCGAAGAATCATTTAAAGAGATATTTAATGCTAAAGTTGAACAAATCGTTCCACTAAAAAAGTTTTATAGGAGCAAAAACAATTCATGGGAATTTAATCATTTTTAGATAATTTTATACGTTATAATTTCCCGGTGTGCAGAATTAATTTATTTTTTTAATTTGACTCATTTTTCGAGGTTTTATTCCTATTTTAAATTTAAATTTTCAGCATTTCGAGAGGTATTTTTTTACTTATTTCAGAAAATTGTACTAATTTAACCTGTTGCCAACTGTATAAACAACGGAAACAATAATGTTTGCTTCAAATTAAAAATTTATTTACACGTGACTATTATAAATAGAAAAGATACTTTCGAATTAAAATTAAATAATTACGTATAAAAAGCAGGAACTTATTGAAAATTACGTCATAAGAAGTATACACGTGAATTTTAAAAGAGAAAGGATATTGTAAAATAATAGATTCATTAACATGCGTTAGAAGTCTTAAATAGGAGAAATTACGTCATATTTACGTCACATTAGAGTTATTACATAAAATGAACACAAAATAATATTATAATAAACACACATACTACAATATATATTAAAACACACATTCACACATAGATAATGCCTGCATTCAACAGTTAAAGGTATATATAAATATTTTACAGACATACATACAATAAATACAATAAACCCAACTGGAGTGAAAAATTCGATTCCTGGCTCTGGCTAATTTTTCAGCCCAGTTGGGTTTATTGTATTTATTGTATGTATGTCTGTAAAATATTTATATATACCTTTAACAAAATAATATTGCAAAACAGTTTAAATTTAGAAATTGCGCTAGATATTTATTTGATATTTTGAGAGGATCTTTTCAACTATTTTTTTTAGGAAAGCACAAATAATATTTCATTTCTAACAAAAGTATTTTCACGTGAATATTTAAAAGAGAAGGAATAGCGTGGTCAAAATTACGTCAGATTAAAAACGATTAATTTAAAATGTCTCATTTAAAAGAACTTTATTTCGCTTTGTTAAAAAATACTAGGAGACAAAGACTGTTTACTTAATTCCTTTTATATTAGCTTATTTTGAAATATTGTTACACGTGTCTACGTCATCAAGTTATTTTTATTTCGACGTTTTGTTCGTACTTTTATTAATGTTGTACTAATTTATTTGTTCTTTCGTTATTTAAAATAAAAATTATGTCAATTTGTATAATTTGGCGAGTGGTTTGGCGATTTATATAATTTGGCGAAATTGGTCGACTGGATAATCAAGTAATACCGCAGCGGATTTGGCGTTAAAATTCCCCAATCAAAGAGAAATGAATAGAAATCCGTTTATAGGGAGATCGCCACTGTTTTTTAAATTATAATTTAATATTTCGAAATCTTTTTAAAGCCGATCAAATTAGCGTGCATTTAGAGTCTGCGGTCTCTGGACGAGGGTTGGCGAGCGTAGCTTTTACGGGGCGTAGCCTCCTAGTATATATATATATTATTATTAGTTTTTACACTCAATTTACTTTTGTTTTTATATAGAAATGGAAAAGTAGTTTCTTTATCATATGCAGGCTGATTCCAAAAAAGTTTACAAAATGACATGGCAAATCAGGCATACAACAAGGAAGAAAAATCACATAAGGAACATAGGTAACAAATTCAGGGTGTTTCATCCTAACTCAATTTGGTTTGACGGTCATAACTTTCAGAAAATTGAAGTACATTACAATGAAACATTTAGCAGACATTCTCACCTTTGTTGTAAATGTGATAACACCCAACAAAAGTGGTAGAAGTTTGCAATATACGCGCCATCAGTATGCACTGGACGTCCCACATTTTGAACTGCGATTATCAGTTCACACGGCATCATCGATTGCTTGAGCAACATGTTTTTCCAGATCTTTTCGTGATGTTATCCCATTTCACACAAAACAAGGTACATATCGTTGCATTTTCATTACAAATTTATATTTTTCTCGAAATTATGACTGCCAACCCGAGTTCAGTTAGGATGAAACAACCTTGTATTTGCAATAAAATCAACACCCTATGCTTTACCCTGTAATACCACATTATGGGTAACACCCTAACATGGTTTGCGACCCTATGGTACTATGTGATTTTTAGGTGCGTTCGGAATTATATAAATACGTAGCACCTATAGTCATCGTTCAGTTCGTCTGTCTGTCTGTCCGTCCGCATATAACAGAGCAAAAACTACCCAATCGAACGGTCTGAAATTTTAAGTATATAATTGTTGTAAAATTTTGTCGAGTCATTTTAAATTTTATGAAAATCGGATGCATAGTTTAATGACAAGGACAGTCAAAATTTTTCCGTTACATTACGGCGAATGGGGAAAAATTATTGCAAGTGCATTTTAATGATATTGCAGCCTTCCGAATGGTCTGAAATTTTAAATATATAATTGTTGACAAATTTTGTCGAGTCATTTCAAATTTTATGAAAATCGGATGTGTAGTTTAATTACAGGGACAGTCAAAATTTTCCGTTACATGACGGCCAATATGGGTAAAAATTATTGCAAATGCATTTTAATGATGTTACAGCCTTACGAATGGTCTGAAATTTTATACAGTGAAACCTCCTACAACGGTCACTCCGAACAACGGTAACCTCCGAATACCGGCCATGTTTTAGTATTACCGAATCTCTTCCATAGAAATAGCATTACACTAAACCTCCGAATAACGGCCACCCCACAGCTTTTTTTTTTTTTAACTATAACTGACATTGAAAATAATGTGGAGGTGGATTTTCTTATTTGAGATCCTTATAATTTCCTTACTAATCTCTAGTGGTTTCTTAGCAAAATCTCGTTTGTAAATAGGTGTGGCGAGAGGGGGTGGGCGAAATTTAAGTTTATGTGTGAGGAAGCAGTAGTCAAATGACTACTGTCAAATATACTCTTTTTGAATCGCGTGATGATATTTCTTGTCTATGTGTAGCACGTGTTTTTCACTAAAAGAATGAGTTTAAAGTGAAAAAAATTTAACTTTAAGTGATAAGTTGAAAGTTATCCAGGACAGCAAAAAAGCTGTAAGTGCATGAAAATTAGCTGAAATGACATTTGCGGAAGGATACAAACAGATGACATTTTGAAAAAAAGTGACTTTTATTTAGAAAAAACATTTCTAGGCGTAAATTTGGAATATAAAACTGAGCGTCAAAAGAACTAGTTATGATTAGATTGATAAGTTGCTTTTGGAATGGCTTTCGAACTCTTGAAAGAAAAACCTCCCAATTTCTGGACTATTGTTGCATGAATGTAAAACCTCTGACATTACAGAGAAACTGGGAAATTAAGAATTTTGCACTCACTCAAAATGTTAACGAATTCTACAACAAATCTGTGGAAATGATTATGCATTTAGAGAAAGAGATACGCTTTAAAATAAAAAAAAGTGCGAATAACTAAAGTAAAAACTCCCTAAAGCGACCACGTTCCGTTCGAATAAAAATGGGTTGCTCCGAGAAGTGGTTTCTTAATGGAGGTCATATTTAAATCTAGATTTGAATTGTTGAAAAAGGCTAACAATTAATGCTACTAAAATTTATTTTCCACATTAGGGAAAAATATGAAAATTTAAGTATCAGAACAAAGGTTAATTGCATAAGTTAATTGTTGCAGAACTTGAAAAACTGACATTTGCTTTGATTTTACGGTTTTATCTCCTTTAACTTTTATTTCCAAGTCCTTTCAAAGTTCAGTAAATAAATGCAAATTTTTTGGACGGGAACAAATAATGACGATTTCATTAATTTATCTATTTCTTTGAGAGTTTCCAGACAGAATAGGGCAGGGGAGTTTATTGACCATCATCCTTACTTTGTCATCAGAATTAAAATCATTGCATAAAAATGCACAAAGGGGTTTAAAAACTTTAATATTTCTGGAATAAATAAAAATTCTAAACTTAGTTTAGAAGTTTGATGAATAATGTGCTCTCCAGAATTATTATTCTAATAAAACCTTCTTCAAGCGACCAGGAAAATATGGAAGTTGTTTCATTTTCTTCAAAGAAATCGGTCGCTCATGGGGGGAGTTCAACTGCGGTGATCTCTGAATAGAGGTAAATTTAGTATTGAGCTTATGGGAATAAATTTCGTTCCTTGAAAAAATGGTCGTTCAGGGAGGTGGTCGCACATGGAGGTTTCACTGTAATTTCTTTAGTGTAAAATAATAGTATGTATTTTTTAACTGTAAAAATAAAATAATTTTGGTCAGTTATTGTTATTTTAATGTAATGTAATTTTGAGGTTTTAAAATGTGGAATCTCTGAATAACAGCAACCTCCGAAGTACGGTCACTTTACGCTGCTCCCAGTGGTGGCCGCTATTCAGAGGTTTTACTGTACATATATAATTGTTGCAAGATTTTGTCGAGTCATTCCAAATTTTATGAAAATCGGATGCATAGTTTAATGACAGGGACAGTCAAAAGTTTTCCGTTACATTACAGCCTATGGGAAAAAATTATTGCAAGTGCATTTGAATGATGTTACAGCCTTTTGAACAGAATGAAAGCAGATATGCACTTAGGAAGTGCACTAAAATATGCATTCAGTACACTTTGCGGTGCAAAAAATATTTATAAAACTAGTTATAGTACGAACGCACCTCATTTGCCACGTTTAACGAGCAATTTCCAACTTGTTTATCCTTGCTGTATGGCAGATTTGCCATGCCATTTTGTAAACGTTATTTTGAATCTCCCTGTATATTATTTCTGATATCAACAGCCACTTTTCTATGCTTTCAAAAAGCGTAGAATAGTGAATGAGGGATTATTAGAAAGGTTTTCGTACCGGTTTCTAACATAGCACGCTCACATGGTAATAAAACATGGTTTGGATTAAAAATTATAGTTAATTAAAAATTAAATAAGCATTGTTTTCATAATTGAAGTAAAAAATTAATCAAATCAATGTTTTCGCAAAAGTAAAATACCGCATCACATCTTGTAAGCAATGATTATAAAAACTAAATAGTACAAAAATGATAAAGGGTGACGTCTCCGCATGGGTTTATTTTATAATTATGATTACAAAAAAGATTATAAGAATAGATACCATCAGTCAACCGAGTGCTATTTCACGTGAAGCATAAAAGCTATATTATGCTATATTAAGCTATATTAGCTATAATATGCTTAGCTATATTATATATTATTAGCTTCGCTATATTAGTTTGATTTTCTTTTTATGTGTATTCAAATTATTTTTCTTTTTTCCAGTGTTTTTCCCAAACAGATGACATCATCCTTTAAAGCTCCTTTAAAGCACTTAAAATAGAACTGTTAATTTTTTCTCGCACGTGCCTTTTGCTACCTTCGATCAGCTTTTACTGTGATGGAATAAATGACAGGATTTACTAGCATGACCAGTATCATTTGCAGATATTTCTATACTTATTTTTTTTTCAAATTTTAAAACCGCATCTAAAAAATATTAGACTGAAGTTCGAAACATGTTTTATTTCCCATGTCAACTTCCTTTTTTCTGTGCACATTCAAAACGCACAACACTGTAAAAAAACGGACTAAAATACGGAAATACTACTGGCAATCGAGACGCCAGTACTATTTCCGTATTTTAACAGAACATTTTCCTGGTAAATTACAGAAAAAGTTCCTTTTTTTTTTTTTTTGCATTTACGAGGAAAACTTCCGTTAAAATGCGGAAATATGACTGACGTCTCTATTGCCAGTAGAATTTCACTATTTTAGTCCTTTTCTTTTTTACAGTGAATGGATAATGTGCTATCATACGACAAGTTTTTACATTCAAATTTCGTTAAAAGACGTTGCTTGATGAAGAACTGGTGTTACTTAAAAATTAATGCAAAAAATTTCAAATATTGCACTGCGTAATCCTCGCACTGGTATTAAACAAATTTTACAAATGTAGAAATAAATCCTTGTGCATAGAAAACATTGAACAGGTTGCCAAATATTTTTCTTTTGCCATGGCCGTTTTCTTCCCCCTTAGGAAAACCCTCTATATTGGAAATGTATTAATTTTTCTTTTACTTGCAGATGAAAAGCAACCTTGTGTCTTAAATCTATACTAATATTATAAAGATGTAACTTTTTTTTGTAAGGGATAGTCTCTGGAACTACCGAACCGATTTCAAAAGTATAAGTGGCAAATTCCTGCTAGTTTAAACTAATGCTTTTCGTTTAGAAATATACAATTTTAGTAGTTATTAAAAAGCAGAAAACCAACGTTTAAAAATGATGGACATAAATCAAGCTAAATAACTGTGCTAAAGATAATTTCTTCAGTTACATAAATAATACGTCGTTTCAACTCAGCTATAAATCTCTTCAAATGTATATAACCTTGAAAATCCTTTGATAAAGATAATGACTTGTTGAGTGACTGCATTAAGACTCATAGACTACATTAAACTGATTTATTATTATTATTATGATATTATTAATACAATTATTATTACTGATTTATTATCTTATAATGTAAACATTTTTTCCATTCTCAACATGTAGTTTATCCAGAGAAGAGGCATGTAAAATGCTCTCTCTTTTACAATTTAAACAATGTGAATTAAATAGCTTAAAGTGTTGCCGCTGATTATTCATTTGATATAACAACTCTTCTACAATCTTTTTTGTCAAAGGAGGTTATAAAGAGTGGTTGATTAAAATTAAGATAACTAATATATATGGGATCAAAACGAAGTGTGGATTTACACCGAAATGGATAAGTATCCTGAAGAAGGGTAAGTCCCAATTTACAATTTATCACTTACTCACGCCTTTTTATTGGGATTCAAATCCCATCAAAAATGCATAATTAATACGTGAAAAGCAGCAAACAGCTGTTTCGAATAAACTAGCGAGATACTTCTTCAGTGCAAGATAGAGCAAGACACAGCGTGCTAGAAAAAGCAAAGCTGAGCAAAATGACAGAGACCCCTACACAGAGACCCATGACAGAGAGGCTTATATACCCGATACGGGTTGCGAATGCGCCAAAAACAACCAATGAGACAGAAGCAGATGAAACGACTGAGTGGACAAGTAGCGACATCTACCGGAGAACGAGAGAAAAAGACACCAAAAAGAGGAAATTAAATTAATGTTTTCCAAATACTTGGAAAATCAGGAATACTACTAGATAAGTCATTGACTAAAGAGTGAGAATTTTTAATGATGAAATTTTTGCTCAGCTTTGCTTTTTCTAGCACGCTGTGTCTTGCTCTATCTTGCACTGAAAAAGAATCTCGCTACACTCTCAGAAATAAAACTCTCAATTTTGACGATTCAGCAGTCCTCGAGCTATATTTCGTTGTTTTTGACAATCATTTCGTATCAAAATCACGTGACTTTTAACGACACGTAAACTCTCAAATATTTGACGAAGGTGTTTCTTCACTCACGGCCAGACTCAATGCATTTTAAGGAAACCGTACCTCCTCAAATCCTGCGACTTTAGCAAGCAAATATTTGCTTGTTTATGTTATTCCTGTCATAATTTATTTAAAAAAATTATGTTATCCTGTCATAATTTATTTAAAAAATTGCACTTTTTAGCGCTTTTCAGAAAATGCTGAAACACAGGTAGTTATTGTTTCTGCATTAGTTATTTTTTTAGCTGTTAAAGTTTTTAAGAATGTTTATTATTATTTATATTATTATTATTATTATTATTATTATTATTATTTTACTTTGCTCGCTATGGTTTAATTCGAAAAGAATAAATTTCCTGTGTTTTACAAAATCGTCCAAAAAGAAAATTTGGTCAATAAAGTTTCAAAATTCCAAGATCTCTTTTTCATTTAAGAAATATATTCATATAACTATCAAATTAAATATGCATAATTGATCCCTCTCCCTTCTCTTCTGTAAACAGTAAAGTGTTAAAATCTTAACCAACTACTCAAATTGATAAAATCTCCCCCATATGTACTTTAAAATTCGTTATTTCTGAGCAACAAATTAACCAGACCGTATTTTAATCATTCATCGAGCAAAGAAAATTTTCCTAATAAATTATATTAATCAAGCCATATTATAATTATTCATATTATAATTATTCATATTAACCATAGGAAATAATAATAATAAATTAGTCTTACTAATTAAAACTTCCAAGAATTATAAGTATAACACCATCGATAAAATTACAACCAACCTTATAAAAATATAAATATGCAGTAGAATCCATTACATGCATGTAAAATCGTATCTGTTCGAGGACTCAATAGCGTAATAGCTAGAGTGACCGTCTCCCACACAGGAGGTCGTGAGTTCGAATCAACCCGAAGACCGAAGCTATTATTTTTTCTCCTGTCGATACAAGAGCTTCCAAACTGTTCAATAGGTGGCACCACCAGCCCTCTGATTGCACTTTTGACGAAATTGTTATCCTCAAACAAGCGAAGAAAGTAATTTTCTCAATATGACGAAATATTCGCTCGGAGCATATCCCAGGAAATGGTTTCGTCAAAAATGAAGAAAATTTCGTGAAATCTGAGTATCCATTTCTGAGAGTGTAGTAGTTTCGAAACAGCTGTTTGCTGCTTTTCGCGTATTATTTGTGCATTTTTAAACGTTGGTTTTCTGCTTTTTAATATTCCAGCACAAAGGCTTTAATTGCTATTTTAATTTTAGTAATTGTTTGAAATATATCGATAATTTTCTATTTTTCATAATTTTATGAAATTTTCCAAGTAACTTATTCCAAATAAAATCTATTTATGTGCAAAATTTCCAGAGTATTAGAAAATGTAAGTCTATACCTGCAAATCATTAGTGTTTTGTTGCATCTTAAATAAAATAAAAGTTTTTAAATAGTTTCAACAATATCGTTGCTAAGTCATAATTACTGACATGCGAAGCTTTGTGAATAAAAATTAACATTTAGTTTAAAATAATGATTAACTTGAATTCTAAGAATATAATTTGAAGAAGATGCAATTAATCCGTTTCGTTTAGAAAATAATATTTTAATGAATGTTTAAAATATATTAATAATTTTCTATATTTCATAATTTTATGAAATTTTCCAATTAATTTATTCCAAATAATATGTATTTACACGCTAAAATTTCCAGAATATTGTAAAAAGTAAGTTTATACTTGGTAATCGTTTTGTTTAGTTGCATTTTAAATAAAATAGAAGCTTTTACATAGTTTCTACAATCTCGTTGCTAAGACATAATTATTGTCATGCAAAAACTTGTAAAAGTAAACTGACGTTTAGTTTAAAATAATGATTAATTTAAATTCTTAGAGTAAGTTGAAACTAATCCATTTCGTCCAGAAAAAGATAATTTTAATAATTGTTTAAAACATAGCGATTTTTTTCTATTTTTAAAATTCTAATTTGTGTTGTATAGATTGTTTCCTGCAATAAATATTCAAATCCTTCCAATTTCCTTTGTGATCAAACTGAATAAACGAGAAATTCCGGAGTTCAATTTAAGAATAATTATATTTAAAACAGATGATTAATATTACTGCGGGGTGGAGAAGTGAAAAAAGCATATTTATTACATGATAAACTTTAAAAGTAGTAAAGGTGCACATTTATTTATTTATTTATTTATTTTTTATTTATTTATTTTATTTTATTTTATTTTTTTGTCATTTAAAATCAAAGGGGGGAAATTTTGAATGTGAAAATAAGTTACAAAAACTGAATCTTATCCACAAAATATAAAGTAAATTGGTGTTTTTTATTGTTTTTTTATTTCGCATTTTCCCTAAAAAATATCCATTTAATTTAAATGTAATCCTTAAAACTTTAAAACCTCCAAAATATCTGAAAGCATAAGTTTAAAAGTGTAAAAAGCTGTTTTTTATGGTATCTTAAATTAAACAAGAAATTTAACCAACTTTTAAATAATTTTACGTAACTTGTCGTGAAATCATTGAAATTGGCTAGTTCTGTAAGCTTGCAAATAGCTAATTAAAATCTAATTAAGGAATGTGTCTACCCTCAAATCGCTGCTTTTGCGAAAATTTTCGATTTTTTATTATTATTTTAAGTTAAAGTTCAAACATTTAGAATTCCAAAAATGCCTTACTTTTGGTTCAGCGATAATTAGAATCAAAGTTATAGCCCAAAATATAAACCGGACATGAACTTTTGGAAACCGGAAGTAACTGTTTTAAGAACCACAGAAAGGTAAACAATGCATTTTAACACACAAATATATATTAAATAATCCATACACAAATATATACCTACATATACACCTACAAATATGGTGGATTTTAAAGTTGCAAATTTTATACATAATTTTTTGAGCTATGTCAAAATCTTGATTTCCGTTTTTCATTGTGTACGTTTGTTGAGAAATGTCATTTCTTAAAAAAAAATTTAAGATATTAAAATAAAATTTTGTGATAAAGTTCTGCTCATCTATTGGCATGTTATGAAGCAAAATATAGCTTGTAAGTTTATATATAAATTTAAAACATATATAAATTTAAAAGATATTTTTATTGAAAAATACACATAAAAAAATTTCATGTTTTGTATACAAAATTTGGTATATGTTAGTAAATTTAAGAGGTATTGCAAATATTTTACTTCATAACACAGGTAGGTGGTTTTGTAATATATTGTTGAAAAAAAATTGAAATATATTGAATAGATTTCGTTATAGAAGGTTTGGCATAAACGCATTTTTTTACTAAAGTTTGACTAAATATTGCCTAAATTTGAAAAGTTAATAAAAATTCCTTCAAAAAATTATATGACTTCATAGTTTTATTCCCTGTTTTAACTAAAAACACATGTGTTTGATAAAAATTTCATATTTTTCAAAAAAAAGTGCCCCGAAGGTAGGCCTTAAAGATAACGAAGAAATTTATTTCTGAAAAATAGATTAAAATAGATATATTATTTCATTTCTTCTAGAAAAGTATTTCAGGACTAAATAACAAAGCTGGCGTATCTTAATTTCCCCTTTTTATGAACATGCAACTAAATTTCAAAAATATACGAAATGAGTTAAAACTTTATTTCTTGTTTCTGAATATATGAAAATGGTTCTGATGAAAACACGTGTTTAATCTTGGTTATATAATCTTATATCCTAAACAAAGAGGTACTTGAATTCTTATATTTTCTGTTATTAAACTAAATAAAAGGAAATAACTAGAAAACAGGAATTCTGCTTTTTCAGAATTTCGTGTCGCCCTCGAGGAAAAAAAAAAAAATGTATATATAAATAGTACAAAACATATTTCCATTTTAAGACTTACAACACACGCTTTTATTTTATGTAAAATGATGTCATTCGCATCCGCTTAAGAATTCCATATTTACGATCCACTCTTAAACATCTACAATGAAGTAGGCATAGGACGTCACTATCGCTAAATAATAGACAAATGCAACAAAAAGATGCCGCCATTAAAGAAACTCGATGAAAAAAAAAAAAAAAAAAAAGGCTGTCTATTTTCTGTTCATAGGCCTTCATTTGTTTGTAACATTACTATAGATACTTAAAATTAAATATAGTTTATAATAGCTCCATATTTTAACAGAAATCATTCGTTTATATTTTTTCAAAATAGCACGTATTTTAATTACATTTTCTTTCGGTTTTTATGAAAAAATGGCAACAAAAATATATAATTAATATTTTACAGCTATTTTCCCTATATTAAAAAAAAAAAAAAAAGAAAAAAAAAAAAAAAAAAAAAAGAAGGAGATGCAGTTTTCAAAAAAATTTCATTTAAAAGTACTTTTTTTTCCCAATACGACGGTATCAAAATCGAAAATGTGCGATGCTTAGATGTTTAAAAAATTGCTATAGAGTATTTAATCGTACTGCTTTGTTTTACGGCTGGCTTCTGTAAGGTAACGTTATTTTTTGGATACGACACAAAATAAGCTGGGAGAAAGAAATAGCATACCGTACTGGCGGGTTAATTAAAATTCATATAAAGTGCGAATAAAATTAATTTAAATTACATTAAATTAAAAATTGTTACGTATTATTGTTTAGCATAACAATATGTATCATGCTAACGTATCATGTTATGAAAAGTATCATTGGGCATTCGCGTTTCAGAATATTATTAAGCATTATATTAATTTGTACGTACATGAAATTTATTTAAGTAAAAGCACATTTTCAGATAATTTTCATACAGGTTCAGTCAATAAAATTCCAATTAAATTTGAAAGAAATGTTAAATTTTCCTGCTATATAAAAACTTGAAAATACGTAGGGTTTTCTTTCATAAGTTTCAAAACTTATCTGTTAAAAAAAAAAAAAAAAAAATCTAATTATTCTCTCTTAGAAATAGATGTATAGCTATTTAATCAAAAGACAGAAATCTCACGTCCACAGAAAATTACACTGGTCAGGCATATTTCCCATCGATGAGTACTTTTGAACATAAAGAAGCATAGTATTAAGTTACAGTATTAATTTATGTAAATTCCTAGCATTCGAGTTTAATAAAATTTTATAAAAGGCCATAAAAAGAAACCAAAACAAACGATAAAGGTAGACTTTCTATATTTAAAAACAATACATTAAATAATATTAATAAAAATCTCTATTAAATTTTAAAGTTATAAATTAGTAACACAGCAATTAAACCAGTTCATATACCAACTGAAAAACAGAATAATTAAGAAAATACAACGTTATTCTTGCGAATCTTAATTATCTTAATTGCATCTGATTTTTTTAAAAGTATTATTTGTCTTAAATATGATTTTTAAATATTAATTACTATAATATCGTTTTTCATAAAACAATGTGTCCTTTTTTTAATTATATTGTTTATTAAGCTTTTTATAATTTGTGTATTAAGCTTTTTATAATTTGTTTATTAAGCTTTTCTTATCTTACACTATGACGCAAAAGTTTAGACAATGACGTCATTCAGCTTTAAAATGTAGAATTATGACGTCAGAATTATAAAAACCTGTAAATATATTCAAAAACTGATTTAAAATGCTATGTACAAAAGACAGTCGTTTTATTTGCTATAATACTAATTTTTTTCATAAAAATTCAAATGTGCTTGTCGCAAAAGTTTAGACACTATTCTAAATTTCTTTGAATATTCGCTGGCATATGCAAATTTAGAATCGATGATGTCACAAATTTGGAGTACTTAAGTTCTGCAAACGATTGCGCTTCATAGTCGACATGCCGAGAGCTAAAGAAATTCAAGTGAATGAGGTTTCAAGGATTTGGCAGTTGAAAGGTGAAGGGAAGAGCGTTTCTGAAATTTCTGCTATTATTAATAGGTCAAAAAAATCTATTTATCGAGTTTTATCGAGTGGTTCCGAATATAAAGCAAAATGTCGGTCTGGGAGGCCACGTGTGACAAATGTACGAGAGGATCGCCTGATACAAAGACTAGCGAGTACTCAACAAATGAGCGTACGTGGAGTTCAAAGCTCATCGGGACTCTCTGTATCAAAGGATACTATTCGTAGACGAATTTTGGAAAAAGGAACAATCGTTTATAGCAAAATGCAGAAGAAACCAGCTCTGAAACCACATCATAAGTTACAAAGACTTATGTGGGCTCGAAAGCATATGTCATATGGAGAGAAATGGCAGTCAGTCATATTTAGCGATGAAAAAAAGTGGAATCTGGATGGTCCAGATGGTTGTTTATCGTATTGGCATGACTTGCGGAAGGAACCTCGACGTTTTTTTTAGTCGCAGACAAGGAGGGGGCTCGGTGATGGTTTGGGCAGCCTTTTGCTATAATGGACAAGTATCTCTGACCTTCACCAGTGGTCGTCAAACTTCACAGCATTATACACAGACATTAGAAGAAAACCTACTGCCATTTGCTGAGCTTCTAGGGGGTCCTCAGTGGGAATTTCAGCAAGACAATGCTTCAATTCACACTGCAAAACATTCAAAATCTTGGTTTAATTCCCGTAATATAAGAGTTCTCGACTGGCCAGCATGTAGCCCAGATCTTAACCCTATAGAAAACCTTTGGAGCATCATGTGTCGCAAAGTTTATAGCAACGCTAGACAATACTCTTCTGAAAAGGAACTTAAGACATCTATTGAGAATGCATGGTACGATATCGATCCACAAACTATGCAAGATTTAGTTTCTTCCATGCAATCTCGTGTATATGACGTAATACATAAGCATGGATGCGCAACCAGGTTTTAAAAATTGTTTATTTTGATTTTATTTAATTTGTGTCTAAACTTTTGAGACAGCAGTTTATTTTTGTTACCATTTAATTTATTGCAATATGCACAATTCCACTTTTCTTTGTTATAAATATTGTTTATATGTACAGCACATTAATTTCAAGCAGTGATTTGAAAATTGAATAAATATTTTTCAAAGTATGTAAGAATTTCTTCATTGTCTAAACTTTTGCGTCATAGTGTATTATCTTATTTGCATCAAAAATTTTTACTACTGTTATCTTAGTAAATATTTTTCTTAAATTTTTAATATTATATACATATGTATATTTAATAAGGTACTTTATCTTTTTTAAGTAAGCTCTTTTATCTTGTATTAAATATCTTTTCTTAATTAATCGAGTCTTATCTTGATTTTCTTAGTTGTATTTGTTTTGCTATCTGTCGTAAGTATTATTCTTCAATTTCAATTATTATAATTTTTAGTTCACATAAGACACTTTATCTTTTTTTAAATCTTAGCTTTTATATATTTTCTTAAATGAGCTTTTCTTATTTTAATTATCTTATTTGTACAGAAATTTTTTTACCTGCTACCTGTCGTAAGTAATACATTTAAATTTCTATTACTATAATTTTTTTCATTGCACTGTATCTTTTTTAATTAGTTTTTCTTAATTAAGGTTTCTTATATTTCTTATCTTAATTGTATTTTTTTTTCAACTGCTATCTTTCTTAAATATTCTGAAATTTCTATTATTATAATTTTATTTTTCATAAGTCACTTTATCGTTTTTTACTTATTTTTCTTAATTAAGGTTTCTTATCTTTTCTTATCTTAATTGTGTGTTTTTTTTAACTGCAATCTGTCTTAAATATTCTGAAATTTTTATTATTATAATTTTGTTTTTCTTGTCACTCTATCTTTTTTTTTTTACTTATTTTTTCCTAATTAAGGTTTCTTATATTTTCTTTTCTTAATAGTATTTTTTTTTCAACTGCTATCTGTCATAAATATTCTGAAATTTCTATTATTATAATTTTATTTTTCGTAAGTCACTTTATTGTTTTTTACTTATTTTTTCTCAATTAAGGCCTCTTATCTTTTCTTATCTTAATTGTGTTTTTTTTTTTAACTGCAATCTGTTTTAAATATTCTGAAATTTTTATTATTGTAATTTTGTTTTTCATAAGTCACTTTATCTTTTTTTTTTTACTTATTTTTTCTCAATTAAGGTCTCTTATCTTTTCTTATCTTAATTGTGTTTTTTTTTTTTTAACTGCAATCTGTCTTAAATATTCTGAAATTTTTATTATTGTAATTTTGTTTTTCATAAGTCACTTTATCTTTTTTTTTACTTATTTTTTCCTAATTAAGGTTTCTTTGCTTTTTTTTTTTATCTTAATTGTATTTTTTTTCCAACTGTTTTCTGTCTTAAATATTCTGAAATTTCCATTATTATCATTTTATTTTTCGTAAGTCACTTTATCGTTTTTATTTTTTTTCTTTTTAGCCCCCTGTATGCTATTTCTTTCCCCCAGTTTATTTTGTGTCGTCTCCATAAAATAACGTTACATTGTATAAGCCACCCGTAAAACAAAGTAGATTATTATTGTACGATTGTTACTCTATAACAATTTTTTAAACTTCTAAGCATCACACATTTTCAATTTTTATACCGTCGTATTGGGGAAAAAAGTACCTTTAAATGCAATTTGTTTGAAAATTGTATTTCCATTTATTTTTTAAATATTATTTTTTTTTCTTTTTTTTTTTTTTAGTTTTTAGAGCCATTTGCTTAATATTGGCAACGGAAGTACTTCATTTCTGTAGAAAGTAAAGGAAAAATAGTTCTAAAATAGTAATTATATATTTTTGTTGCCATTTTCTTATAACAACCGAAAGAAATTGTAATTAAAGTACGTGCTATTTTGAAAAAATATAAACGAATGACTTCTGTTAAAACATGGAGCTGTTATAAACTATATTTATTTTTAAGTATCTATATTATTGTTACAAACAAATGAAGGCCTATGAATCATTAGATAGCCGTTTTTGTCGAGTTTCTTTAATGACGGCAACTTTTCGCTGCATTTTTTTTTTTCTTTGAGATTGACGCCCTATGCATGCTTTACTGTAGATGTTTAAGAGCGGATTGTAAATGTGGAATTCTTCGGCGGATGCGAATGACGTCATTTTACATAAAATAAAAGCGTGTGCTTTAAGTTTTAAAATTGATATATGTTTTGTACTATTTAAATATACATTTTGTTTTCATCGGGGGCGGCACAAATTCTGAAAAACCAAAGTTTCTTTTTTCTAGTTTAAGATTTCTTATCTCTTCTTATCTTAAATATATTTCTTTTTTTCAACTGCTATCTGTCTTAAATATTCTGAAATTTCTATTATTATAATTTTGTTTTTCATAAGTCACTTTATCTTTTTTTATTTCTTTTTTCTTAATTAAGGTTTCTTAGCTTTTCTTAACTTAATTGTTTTTTTTTTCAATTGTCATCTGTCGTAAGTATTCTTAAATTATTATTATTAAAATTTTGTTTTTCCGAAGTCACTTTAGCTTGTTTAATTATCGATTCTTAATTACGCTTTCGTATGTTCCCTTAATTATCTGAATTGTATCTAAATCTTCTTTAACTAATATCTGTCGTAAATATTTTTCAAGAGGAACTATTAGGAAAAGACTATGTTTTTCCTTTTCTATATAAAATCTCATATATATATATATATATATATATATATATATATATATATATAATTTCAGAACGACATATCTAATTGTAAATATGTATATACAAAGTACGTATTAATCTGTCATATTACATTTAAATTCATCGAAAAATTTATAGTCTGGAAGTGAATGAAACTAAAATAATTTTAACTTTCGTTTTAAAATGTACATTCACCTTATTCGTGATAGAGGAAGTTTTAAACATCTAAAATAATGCACAAGAACAAAATTTAATTCACAAAGTAATTAACAAACTCGTATATTTTCACAAAATTATCCATTTATCTTAAATGTATCATAAATAAAATCAATTAAGACTCGAAATACTTGTGAACCTTTAAAGAGGAATTTTATAAATGTAAAGCACTTGTGTTGCATTGCATCTTAAATTTAACAAAATCTTTTTAAATGACTAACTTTTATGGCTTAACTATAGCTTAACAACATTAAGCCATAATTACCGACCTTTTGTGAAAGTTTAATTTAACAGGAGTGATTAACCCTTTATGTACTGAACTATGACTTCATGAAAATTTTATCTTCTAAAGCATTTTTCGTAAATTGCTTAACTACATTAGAAGATTTACATAATCATTTAATAAATTTTAGAAGTATTTTTGAAGGATTGAAGGATTTAGAAGGATAAATTAAATTTCTATTTATAAGGATTTTGTGCAATATTTATAACCCCACTCAAATCTTTTATTTTAAATATTTTTCTTAGTATTTTGTAGAATTATTAAATGTACAAATATAATGTTCTTACGGTAGAAAAATAGAAATGTTTCCGAATTGGGAAATCTCCCCCTCCCCCGACGCCAAGAAAGCTGAAAAGATGCAAAGACAAAATAAATCAACCTTATAAAAATATTTTTGTTTTGTGTAACGAATAATGTTTTTGGTACAAGATAATGTATTGTATCTATAACTCATTCTAAACTGTATTGCAACTAATCGATGTATTAAATGGATTTTATAACAAGTTATTTTAATGGTAATTATAAGTACCGTCAGTAGGTTTAAAGGGATTTCCACTTCTTTGGTCTAAAATTTACATGAAATTTAAGATTTTCTTTCTTTAAATTACAAAGAGAAGAGATACCACTTTCGGACTTTTTGCATTATATTTATTGACATCACTTATATACTTAAATACTTGTATTTAAAAGAAATATATAATATGCTTTGTCGGGCGCGGAGTAGCTGCAGAGGTGTGCCGAGAGCTTCCAATCGGACGGTAGTTTTTCTTCTGTCACAAGCATCTGAAACAAATTTAGCAACAAAATTATAAAAGAGCACAAAATTTTTTGGAGCGTATACCAACATTTGTTTAAAAAGTTATCTTTTGACAAAATGACGGTCATTTAAACCGAAACGGTCAAATTTTTGCTTTTTTTTTTTAAATCCTTTGCGAGCTTATTTACAAATAATTAATCAATGAGAATTGTACTTTTTGGTGGTATAAGCCCCAGCAAAAACAAATGCCTTTCTTTTTAGCCCTCAATATGCTATTTATTTCGACCAGCTATTAAAGAGCAATCTCTAAAAAATAACATAACGTTACAGAAGCCAGCCGTAAAATAGAGCAGTTGTATCATTGTACTGTTAAATGCTGATAATCTCTATTGCAATTTTTTAAACTTTTAAGCATCGCACACTGACAATTTTTAGATGCGTTCGTAATTATATAAATACGTAGCACCTATAGTCATCGTTCAGTCCATCTGTCTGTTCGTCCACATATAACAGCTCAAAAACTACACGACCGAATCCTTTGAAATTTAAAATATATAATTGTTGCATAATTTTGTCGAAACATTTCAAATTTTGTGAAAATTGGATGTATAGTTTAATGACAGGGGCAGTCAAAAGTTTTCCGTTGCATTACGGCCAATGGGAAAAAATTATTGAAAGTGCATTTTAATGATGTTACAGCCTTCTGAATGGTCCGAAATTTTAAATATATAATTGTTGCGAAATTTTGTGGAGTCATTTCAAATTTTATGAAAATCAGATGTATAGTTTAATGACAGGGACACTCAAAACTTTTCCGTTACATTAAGCCTAATGGGAAAAAATTATTTCAAGTGCATTTTATTGATGTTACAGACTTTCGAACAGAATGAAATGGATATGCACTTATGAAGTGCACTAAAATATACATTCAGTACAATATGCGGTGCAAAAAATATTTATAAAACTAGTTATAGTGTGAACGCACTTCATTTGCCACGTTTGACGAGCAATTTCCAACTTGTTATACTGTCGTATAGGGAAAAAGTACTTTTAAATGCAATTTATCTGAAAACTGCATCTCAATTTATTTTTGAGATATTAAATTTTTGTAGTTTTTAATGCCTTTTTTTTTTTTTTTTTTTTTTTTTTCTTTGGCAGCTGAAGTACTCTATTTCTGTAGAAAGTAAAAAAAAAAAAAAAAAAAAAAAAAAAAATAGTTGGAAAACAGTAGATTACTATATGTTTTGATTGCTATCTTCACATAACAATCTGAAAAAACTTGTAATTAAAATACGCGCTATTTTGAAAAATGTAAATTTATGATTTCTGATAAAACATGCAACTATTTTAAACTATATTTAATTTTAAGTAACCATATTAACTTTACAAACATAAGAATCATTAGATCCCTTTTTTTGTCGAGTTTCTTCAATAACGACATCGATTTTTCGCTGGATTCGTGTATTATTCTGCGATAGGGACGTCCTATGCAAACTTTTTTGTAGATATTGTGTAACCCTTAAATGCCTGATTTTTCAAAAATCATTGTAATAATGTTTTTCGGCTTTCATTTTTACTTTCTTCTATCTTAACAAGAAGAAAGTATTGGATTCGTGAAAAATTTTCGACTTTCGGTTTTCGACGGATTTACACGTTTTAGGGGTCAGAGATTCCGAAAAGCATGTTTTTACAAAATGTCTGTCTGTGAGTCGGTGCATCTGTGCATCTGTGAGTCTGTCTGTCTGTATATGACACAAATATTGTGGGCGCTCTATCTCAAGAACTAATGCACGGAATTTAATAAAAATTTATATTCAGTTAGTCCCTGATACAAATGGGTGCTGATTAACTTTTGGTGTAAATCGCTCAATAGGTGGCGCTGCTATGCAGCCTTTTTCACGATTTCAGCAATAGCTCAATCTCCAGAACTAATGCACGGATTTTCATCAAACTTCAGATTCAATTAGTCCTTGACATGAATTGAAGTTTTGTACATTTTCGTGTAAATCGCTCAACAGGTGGCGCTGCTATACTGCATTTTTTACGATTTCCGCAATAGCTCTATCTCGACAACTAATGTTTGGATTTTCATCAAACTTCAGATTAGAGTATACTTTGATATGAGTTAGTGCTGTTTGTGTTTTGGTGCAAATCGCTCAACAGGTGGCGCTGCTATGCAGCATTTTTCAGAATTTTCACTATAGCTCTATCTCAATAACTAATCCACGAATTTTCATCAAACTTGAGATTCAGATATACCTTGACACGAATTGGCGTTTTATAGATTTTGGTGTAAATCGCTCAACAGGTGGCGCTGCTATGCTGTAGTTTTTGCAATTTCCGCAATAGCTCTATCTCAAGAACTAATGCTTGGATTTTCAACAAACTTTAGATTCAGGTAGGACCTTGATATGAATTAGTGCTGTTTCTGTTTCGGTGCAAATCACTCAACAGGTGGCGCTGCTATGCAGCATTTTTCAGAATTTCCACCATAGTTCTATCTCAATAACTAATGCACGAATTTTCATCAAACTTCAGATTCAGGTATACCTTGATATCAATTAGTGTTATTTATATTTTGGTGTAAAACGTTCAACAGGTGGCGCTGCTATGCTACATTTTTCCGTATTTCCGCTATAGTTCTATCTTTAGAACTAATGCACGAATTTTCATCAAACTTCAAATTCAGATGTAATTTGATATGAATTGATGCTAAATTGATGTAGTTTTTTGTACTATTTAAATGATTTAACTAACGTGATTTATATAGAAGAAAGTTTTGTGATGGCCACAACATATTAGTTTAAATAAATCATGGGAAAAATACTTTAAAAAATCATATTTTGTTTTTAGTATAGTTTACGGCTAAAAAACAGTTTGTTACTAATCAGCAATACTGGAGTTTAATTGAAAAAATAATTTCCCTTGATAAAATTCTATAATATTAAACACGCAAGAATTTTAGGAACTATAATAAGAAATAAATTTTACTTGTTCACTGCAGGTCAAAATAGGATATTTCGCAAGTTTCCTAACATATAAAAAAGAACAAGCAGCAACAATTGAAAAAATAAATCTATCTTTATTCTTAAACAGCACAAGTGTTGCCATCTACATGTTCAAAATCGATTTAATAATATCTTCAGAATGTATTTTATTGAAAACATTAGGCATTATAGCTTCAATATTATTCTAATAGTATTTTAGAGCCTAAATTGGGTATGTTGCCGAAAAGCAACACCAGGCATTTAAGGGTTAAGACTCAATCGTAAATATGGAATTCATCAGCGGATGCGAATGATGTCATTTTATATAAAATAAAAGCGTGTGTTTTATGTCTTGAAACTGAATTATGGTTTGTACTATCTACATTTATATATATTTTTCTTTTCATTGGGGGCGACACTAAATTCCAAAAAAGCAGAACACCTGTTTTCTGGTCATTACCTTTCATTACCTTTCCTTTCAAACGATAACAGTATCCAAGAACAACCAAAAAAAAAAAAAAACTTTTTGTTTGCTTCTTTAAGGAGGATAGTCAGTCTGTAATAATTGGGGGCAGAAAAACAGAGTATGACCTCAATTTTTTTTTTATTAGCTCTGGTTTTTAAGATACAGTACTACTGCTATCCAAACATATATAATAAAAACCTATACGGTGTTATTATGAAATCTGTAAATCAGTTTTTACTGTCTTTAGTCAATCTTTATTAATTTTGGTCGATAAAATCGAATATGACGTTAGATTTTTGTTATTGGCTTTAATTTTGTAAGATATAGTATTATTGGTAAACGAAATTCTGTAGTAAAAACCTATATGGTTTAAATATAAGATACAGTCAGAATTAGCATTACATTTAATCAACTAAATTTACAAGTTAATTATAATTAAGTTACAATTATAATATATATTACCTTGTAATACACTGTAAAAAAAAAATTGTAAAGTTACTAAAATTTTTCTAGGAAACTGGGATTCCAGGAACTTTTTATGTAACAGCAACAAGAAAAATTCCTGTAACAGATGCTGTTACAGAAATTTTTGCTGTTGCCGTTACATAAGTAGTTCCTGGAATCCCAGTTTCCGAGAAATATGTTAGTAACTTTACAGATTTTTTTTTACAGTGTACTTCCCAGAAATATGTAAAAATCCATAGTTTTCAATTGAAAGTTCCACATATTTTATAATATTTAGCTTACTCATAATTTTAAATGTCATATTCGGTTTTTTCTATGCTCGAGTTATACGGAAGCAAATATTTGTAATAAAGAAGCATTTTCACTGTTGGCTACTGTTATCTTTCTTTCCGTTTAATGAAGGAAATCGGTTGATTAGTTCTCGAGAAGATTATTCGCACCGTTTGGAAAACGGAGATCCAAGTAAAACAAATTTAAAGTTTCATAATAGCGTACGCAAAATAAGCGTCATTATGTTTAACGAGGAAAGCAAATTATAAGGAATTTCACTATGACGAAATCCCTTTATAGCAGCAACCTACACACTTGAGAGATAAAATAATCGGTCAAGTGCGAGTTTTACTCGCGAAGAGAGGATTTCGTACAATAAATATATCAATTAGCAACTGATTATTACAAAAAAAAAATGTTCCTAAAAGAATAGTAACCTTTAAAGGCAATGGTGGCGTATCATGCCCGTAACGATCGTTTCCGTAAGTCACTTAGGCCCTCTTCTTTTGGTTAGTTTTCTTTTTTTCTTAAGGCTTCTTAGTTCGTTTGGATAGATTTTCTTTTAAAAATATAAAACCATACAAATACAAGGAAGTACATTATCTAAAACAGCGGGTATCCCAGTACATTTGGAAAGATTTTTGTTTAAAAGTGTGAAATCAATACAAACCGGAGAATACATAGCACTCCTGGTGTACGCTACCGAAGGCAGTCAGGGAGGCTCCCACTGAATGTTCATATGGATAGATTTTTATTTAAAAATATCAAATCACACAAATTCGAGGGTGTACGCAGACGAGGGCAGTAGGGCTTGTAACATTAGATTGTCTTGAAAAGATTTTCGTTTAAGGATATAAAATATTTCAACACTTATTTTAGGGTATTTAAGGATATTATCACATTCCCGGGCAACGCTGGAAGAGATAGCTAGTAAAACAATAAAATATAATAAATTGTTTTTTAAATTAATTTCATTAATTCAAACTACAAAACTTTGAAATTAATAGAAAAAGTATATTGTTGGGATTTATTGCTCTTTAGTTCGACATTTGTTAACATAAAAGTACATGTTTAGTATTTACTGACGTAGATTATAACCATTTCCTTATAAATCAATTTTACAAGTTACACTATAAAGATTAAAAAATAGGTTATTTAATATATATTTTTAACTGTATAATTTTTTGTGTTACGTTTTTAATTTTAAAATAGACATATAATATTTACAGTAAGAAATATGTCGATTTATTTTTTTTTTAAATTGCGCTAGGTTCCGTACAATTTAAAGGCGATGAAACTTAAGTAATTCAAACTTTCAGTTTGATATGTACAAATGATGTTAATTTCGAAAGTCAAAATTTTATTTTAAAAAAGTAATTCTTTAGAAATAAACATAAATCACAAAGTAATTAAATAAACTCATATATTTTCTACTTTTTGCACTTTTCAAAGCAATTTTCATTTAACTTAAATGTAGCCTAAATGAAACCAATTAAGGTTTTTAACGTTTCCAGAACATCTCAAAGGATGAGTTTATAATTGTAATACATTTATGTTTATTGCAGTCTTAATTAAAAGAAAGCTTTTAAAACACCATTTTTAAAATATTTTAAATATTTCGTCACCAATTACTAAAATACCGTGAAAGCTTTTAAAACGTACTTAACATTTTATTTAAAATATTACTACTATAACTTCTGAGAGAATAGTTTGAAGAAGATTAAAAAAATAATTCATGTCATCTAGAAAATTATATTTTTATATATAATGTATGTTTTAAAAAATCGACACTGTCTACATAAAATATATAATGTGAACTTTAAAAAGTTCACATTCTTACTTAAGGGTGTTCTCAAATCCAAGAGGGAAACTTTCTGACATACGTTTTAATTTATTTTTGTTCGAAAATGCATGAAATTAGCTGGTGTTGTTGTTCAGAAACTATGTCATTGAGCTGTTTTTTCCATTTTTTTGCAAACGCAATAGATCTTTCAGAAAATAGTGTCAAAATGGGCGTTTTGAACTGAATTCCGCGCGAAGGAAGAAAGAGACTCAAGAGCGGCCGAAAAACGGGTTTGTCACGTGATCAAAATTCCTTATAACTCAATAGGTGATGGATTGATCAAAAAATGGAAAAAACAGTTCAATTCTAAATCGCTTCCATGGCCAGGCTTTCCAATTTTATGCCTTTCAGTTAAAAAATGAATTTGTAAATGTGTCAAAGCGTTTTTCACTTGTTGAGCAGAGCAGTTAAGAACAGCCTTAAAAGGCGACTAAAATAATGAAAGATGTTACAAATTAAAAATACACATCTTATTTAAAACTTCTTAGTACTTTCAAGCTTTTCCAGGCTCATCATCAGAGAATAGTTTAATAACTAAATGTTCTTAATTTATACAAATACCTCATTATTATTAGAGAATATTGAAAAAAATTCTCTGATGATGAGCTTGGGAAAGCTTGAAAGTACTACGAAGTTTTAAATAAAATGTATATTTTTAAATTGTAACATCTTTTTCATTACTTTAGTAGCCTTTTAAGTAAGACAGCGAACTTTTGAAAGCTCACATTATATATTTTATGTTTTAATGAAGGTGAAAAATTGCGTTTATGATTGCGTCTTATGATTTTATTCGATGCTTTCTATTTTTTAAATATTTGGTTTAATTTCAAACACAATCAAAAGTAACAAAAGTTAGATGTGATACAAAAAATGTTCCGGTATCCTTATATCAAGGAGAAACACACAAGAAAAAAAAAAAAAAAAAAAAAAAAAAAAAAAAAAAAAAAAAAAAACCTTTTGGATGTCTAATTTTTTGTGAATTTTTGATTTGATATTTTTAAGTATCCACCATTTCGAAACATTCCACCATTTAACTTAAATGCAGTCTAAATAAAATCAATTAAGGTTTTTAATGTTTACAGAACATCTCAAAGGATGAATTTATAATTGTAATGCTTTTATGGTTATTGCTGTCTTAATTAAAAGAAAGCTTTTAAAACACCATTTTTAAAATATTTTAAGTATTTCTTCACTAAAATACTGTGAAAGCTTTTAAATCGTAATTAACGTTTCTGTAAAGCAAAATTCTCCTAATAAATTCCCAGATGAAATACTGCAAAAAAACTTCTTCAAAAAAGGTGGTACGATAAAACTATTTCTGTACATCGCGTATAAGTGAGAGGTCACGGAACATATACTAGCAGATGTGTCCGGCGTTGCCGGAGATTTTACTACTGTTTGTTTAGAAATTTCAAAATTAAGCTCCTTATGGACTAATACATGCCAACATATCTGCTTTTCTTTCAGTAAATTTCCTTTAAAAAAATATTAATATTAAACCTTAGAAAAACGGTCGTTTCAGTTATTCATTTAGACTCTTTAGTTCGTTTGGTTAGTTCACCATTCTTCTCAAGGCCTTTTAGTTCGTGTGAACAGATTTTTTTTAAAGATATAAAATTATATAATTTAGAGAGTGCAACTGCCAAAAGCAGCGGGCATTAAACAATATGAAACCAATCAAGGTTTTTAAGGGGCCTCAGGAGTCTTACTTTTTACCTGGCGGTGCAATTTAGTAACATGTCACATTTAATTTTTTTTTTCTCAGTCTCTATAAAACATAAATGCATAAAATTTTTACTTAATGACAACCTAATATCTCTTCTATTTAAAATATTTTTTTAATATTCTATATTAATATTTTATTTTATTTTTTATGTTTAATTTTGATAAAAAATTTAAAATTGTTTGTTGACTTGCATGCACTGCGCGCAACACTGTAGCAAACATATTGGTTCAAGAGCCCTTAAAAATATTGTTAATGATGTAAAACTAATGTACCTTGAACGTATACTTCATTTGTAAGCAATTTATTTATTTATTTTATTTGAAATTAAAATTTTAATGATAAAATAAAAACAAATCATTATTTTTATAGAAAAAAATGCCAATTTTAAATAATCTATGCAATTATAATACTAAATTTTAAGTATATGTTATTCTTTATCTTAAAATAAAGACATTTAACAAGTTTCATGCAAATTGCTTTATTAGTTTCTGAAAACTGTTGCGCGCAGTGCATGCACATCAAAAACCATTTTTTTTTCTTTCTTTCTTTCTTTTTTTTTTCTTTTCTTTTCTTTTTTTCTTTTATCAAAATTAAACATACACAAAATAAAATTAAATTTCCATATAGAATATAAAAAAATTATTTTAAATAGAAGAAATATTAGGTTGTCTATATTAAAAATTTTATGCATTTATGTTTTATGGGGGCTGAAAAAATTTTTAATGTGACATGTTGCTAAATTGCACCTCCAGGTAAAAAGTAAGAGTCCTGAAGCCACTTAATGTTTCCAGAATATCTCAAAGGATGAGTTTATAATTGTAATACATTTATGTTTTAATGCAGTCTTAATTAAAAGAAAGCTTTTAAAACACCATTTTAAAAATATTTTAAATATTTCATCACCAATTTCTAAAATACTGTGAAAGCTTTTAAAACGTTATTAACATTTGATTTAAAATATTATTAATATAACTACTGAGAGAATGTTTTGAAGAAGATTTAAAAAACAATTCACGTCATCGTCTTGAAAATTATATTTTTATATATAATGGTACGTTTTAAAAAATCGATACTATCTACAGAAAATATATAATGTGAAATCTAAAAAGTTCACTGTCTTACTTAAAAGGCGACTAAAATAATGAAAAAGATGTTACAAGTTAAAAATATACATTTTATTTAAATCTTCTTAGTAGTTTCAATCTTTTCCAACCTCACCATCAAAGAATATTTTAATAACTAAATGTAGTTAATTTATACAAATACGTCATTATTATTAGAGAATATTAAAATATTCTCCTATGATGAGCTTAGAAAAGCTTGAAAGTACTAAGAAGTTTTAAATAAAATGTATATTTTAAACGTGTAACATCTTTTTCATTACTTTAGTTGCCTTTTAAGTAAGACACTGAACTTTTTAAAGTTCACATTATATATTTAAGTATTGCGCGGCAATGCAATACTTATTTATTTCCAGTGTCACTTCTCAATGATAATTTGCGGTCTTGTACCTTTTAAACGCATCGAAAATTAACGAAAAACTTCAAAGTTTGAATTAGCCTATCTTCAAAACCTTTTTATGTATATACATGAAATTTTGGATATTGATTAAACAGATCGTGCTTTGTAATATACTACCAACAGAAATTTATTAACCCTTTACAGAATTTGTTTATGGCTGAAATCAAAATAACTCTTTTTTTTTTTTTATTCCATAAGTCATCGCGCGCATGATATCTTGAGAACGTATGTATGGATTGTCGTGAAATTTGGTAAATATTCTAAACAAATATGTGTGTTTAAAATGATTTACCTTTAAGTACTTACAATGGTAATATTTTTAGTTATGACTATTTTTATTCAATAAAAATACAAAATTTTTATTTTTTTTTTTACGAAAATATTTTTTTTATGTAGTTAATGAAATAATTTTAGCCTAAGAGTAGATCATTTTAAACACACATATATGTTTAGTATCTTTACGGAATTTCATGCCAATCCATACATACTTTCTCAAGATATCATGCGCGCAATGACTTATGGGCTAAAAGAAGAGCTATTTTGATTTCAACAATACACAAATTCTGTAAAGGGTTAATAAATTTCTAATGGTAGCATATTACAAAGCATAACCTGTTTAATCAATATCCAAAATTTCATGTTTATACATAAAAAGGCTTTGAAGATAGACTAATTTAAACTTTGAAGTTTTTCGTTAATTTTCGACTTGTTTAAAAGGTACAAGACCCCTTAACATAGAAAAGCCTATTAGTCCAGTCATTTGGTAGAAAATAGGGGAAAGTTTTGGTGTAGTTTTGATATTTGGTGACTTTATGTTTTTTGGGTCGCTGAACACGAATCTGAAGTTTGCCAACAAAATTTATCCCGGGAAACACTTTTTTTGGCCAAGAACTGGAAAAAAACGGAATTTTCTTTCTTTTTTCAAAATAACTTCAAAATTATGCATTTTACGCAAAAGTCCTCAATACATAAATTAAAGAGGATAAAATGTCCTACATTTTACGTATTAAAAGTTTTTTTCTATGATCAATGGTTTAGCCGTGACAACGCCGCAAAAATGGATGTGAAAATAAAAAAAATCTGAAAAAACGGGAATTACGGCAGCGCACGGTGGGTGATTCACCGATTCTAATTGGCCAAAATTATTTTTGGCGTCAATATAGTCGCATCGCCATGAAATTGAAAAATGTTATTGATATTCACTATTGAATGTTAGGTATTATAAAATGTTGCGTGTAGCAGTCATAATCTCGCTACAGGGACATTGAAAAGTATTTCATTATATTACGGCCTATGGGGAAAAATCGTTTGTGTTTTTTTTCAATAATGTTTCATAATTTCAAAAACTTTGAAATTTATATACATATGTATGAAGTGCACTACAAGAGGATTTCTTATAGAATATGGTATGGGTAGTATTTATCGATCATTTACAGGGACACTAAAAAGAATTATGTTACATTACGGTCTATGGAGAAAAATTGTTTGTGGTGTATTTTGTTCATGTTACACCTTTTCAAAAGTATTTAAATTGATATATATCTCCAACGTGCTCTATATGATGCTTACTATTGAATATGATGTGCCATTGATGTTTCATATACAGGGGCACACAAAATAAATCAGTTATATTTTTCTCTGTATGAACAATAATTGATTGAAGTACGTTTTCAGTTGTGGAACACTTTTTAAAATTGCATACTATTTAGCGTGTATAAATTCTATAAATCATATATAGGGCTGCACAAGACATCTATATACCCGCTTATTGCCGGAAATTGCTAACGAGGAATTTTCAACTGTTCTATGCGTTCACTAACAGTTCTAAATTTTAGCATATTGTGAATTATATGATAAATCTATAGTTCATATATAGGGATGTGCAAAATTTTCAGCTATTTTTTCGATTTTGGTTGAAATTGTGTTTTCAAACGTGTTATATGTTTTACAAATTATTGCTTAGACATCGTTTTTCACATTATTAAACTATGAAGTTTTATTATAGTAGCCCGAATGCGTTCAAAAATGTTCCATAATCTGATTGACGCATGATTTTACGTTCTTCTTGATAATTTTAATGATACTTTCTTAACGGTATGGAAGCTAAAGTGATAAAACTATTTTTGTATTAGTATAACAAATTCTAAAATTTCTTTTTCTAAAATTTAAGGTACGGGACAAACATTCGATAGCATTAATGAAAATTGCTGTGTTGCATATTCTGTTGTATATTCATATATATTTCTGCACAAACCTTACAGGAAACCTAACAGGAACCTTATGTAAAGATAGAGAATCATAAGATATCATGATTAATTTATCATGAGAAAATGCCTACATTATGTTTTGCATTGTATCAAATCTGAATTTGGAGAATTTGTCTGGATCAATTTTGTAACCACTCAGAATTTCCAGCCAAGTAATATATTTTAAATGATTTTGTCCCGATATATCTACATACAACTGGCAATTTTTGTCCAAATTTGGTCATAAATTTAAACATTTCGCTCTTGCAAAATTTCATGTGCTCCTCATTGTAATTTTCTTCTATAAACAAAATATTTTGAACCAAATTCACATTTTCGTTACATTTTAAATCTTGTTGCCGTTGCATAATGGTGCAAAAGTATATTTATGTGACTAACTTAAATTCTGCTGTCTTTGATTAAAAAAAAAAAAAAAAAATGGTACTTGAACTAAAATGTCAAGAAAAAGTCATGCCAGAAGGTATCAAATATTTTTATTAAAAGAACATTTATTTTATACTGTTGGTAGTAATAAAAAACACCCACTAATTCTAGACGTCTATTTTCTATGCTGTAGATGTCGGTGAAAAGCAGGGACCCTCAAGTAAAAGAAAGCGGAAATAATATTTTTTTGTTTTTTAAATAAATGTACTTTCTAATGTACATGTTTATTTATAATTAAAGAATGATTCATAATGAGTCGTCTTGTTTATTACCAGCAACTTCCTTGTAAAATGTAGTCATTCATATAATCTTTAGTATAATTTGTAGTCAATGCTTGTGTAAAATGGTCAGTTTTCATGTTAAATCTACGTACAGCGGCGTAATTCCCGTTTTCTCTAAATTTTTTGATTTTCACTCCCATTTTTGTGGCGTTGTCACAGCTAAGCCATTGATCAGAGAGAAAAACTTTTAATACTTAAAATGTAGGAAATTTTATCCTCTTTAATTTGCGCATTGAGGATTTTTACGTAAAATGTATAATTTTGGAGTTATGTGGAAAAAAACAAAGAAAATCCCGTTTTTTTCCCGTTTTTTGCCAAAAAAACGTGTTTCCCGGGATAAATTTTGTTGGCAAACTTCAGATTCGTGTTCAGCGACCCACAAAACATAAAGGCACCAAATATCAAAACTACACCAAAACTTTCCCCTATTTGTCCTTTTTGAGCACCTAATGCCTGGACTATATGGAGATCATAACTTTTTCATTTTTTCTTCCCAACTTTTGGTCCCTGATGCCACTCATTTTTTATTCTTTGCTGATTATAATAATATTATAAATTCAAAGTGTAAAAACATTTGCCTGACGTCAGGGCCAAAACGGATCATAAAATGCCTTTGCATATAGGCGGATTATAATCTAGAGAGTAAAATGGGCTAATTTTTATTTACATCATTCAAATATTTTTCTTAATAATTCCAAATTTCGCTTTTTTTCATTGAGGTTCAACGGACATTTTCAAATAAAATTTAATATTTTTCCTTCAGTGTTGTAAATAATTCAAAAGCCGTAATAATAATTTGCCTATTTTTAGTTGAATGATTTTCACATGAAACATGAAATTGACGAAACTGAAATAGTTTTTATTAAGACTTGAAAAGAAGATGAATATGATGTCATAGTGGAAATAAAAATGACATTTTCAAGCAGATTTTTTAAGTTCAGATTGGAATTTTTCGTCCAAACTACAGCAATATTCATTACTGCGCTGGTAAAAAATTTTGAATTATACATAGGTAAATTACTTCACAAATTGTGATGCGATATCGCACAAATCAAAGCCTGATGATGATACCCTCCATTAATTTTAAAATGTGTTCGTCTGAATGCAGTAGTTATTAAAAAACTTGACATATTAAACAAAAACCTAATTTGCAGAACAAATTAAAAAAACAAAATTTATTTCCTAAATTGTTTAAGCCCGAGAAGAGGCAGATATTAAGATATTTCATTCAATTCGTTCTGCATTTAATGTTAAATTTTTGTAACAAATAAGTTAAACCAATTAAACATTAAAAAATAAAAATGAAATTCATACAATATAATATTTTAAACACCTATATACTTATATTCCGTTAAAAAAATCGAAATAAATCTCAGACTTTTTCCATTTTTAAGTTGTAAATATTTGTACTGCAGATTTTGCATTATGTTTATGACGATTGTACATAATATTGTAAGGCACATGCAAAATACAAAACTTTAAAAAAAGTCTAAGATTTATTTCGATTTCATTTGAACGGAATAAGTATATAGGTGTTTAAAGTATTATATTGTATGAATTTCATTTTCATTTTTTAATGTTTAATTGGTTTAGCTTATTTGTTACAAAAATTTAACATTAAATGTAGAACGAATTGAATGAAATATCTTAATATCTGCCTCTCCTCGGGCTTAAACAATTTAGGAAATAAATTTTGTTTTTTTAATTTGTTCTGCAAATTAGGTTTTTGTTTAATTTTATGTTTGAATGAGGGTGAAAAATTGGGTTTCGTCTTATGATTTTTTTTCGATACTTTCTATTTCTACCCGACTGTCAAGAAGGGTTATGTGTTTCACGCGTATCTGGGTATGTGGATTTCTTTATACCCACGAAACATCCCAACGGCTGGATGGATTTTAATGAATGGGGTCTCTATCGATTCCTCTTAACCGTCCGATGGTTATAGGCTAGTTTTGTTTTCATAAATTCAAAATGCGGCCGTAAAATGCAAAATGGCGGTAGACACGAAAAAAAAAAAATACGCACCATATTGAGTGGCATATCATTTGACTGGTCTTTCAAAATGAAGACGATGTTTCATTAAATATTTTACAGTCAGAAGCTCCGTTTAAATATTATACGACCTAGAAGTTGTGTAGGTAGGATCTCTAGCTTTACTGCAACTCTAACCATCATAGACATCTATAGACCTCATCAAAACAGTGTTTATAGCTAGGAACTATCAATTAAACACAACTTAAAAGACATCAATACAAGTAAATAAAAAAATAGGTAAGTAATATAAAAAATAGTTTCACATTGATAAAAATTAATTATAAACTTTTTACGCAGTCGCGTTTTTTGATTTTTTTAAATTTAATTTATAAGTTTAATATTTCCTTTTATTTAAATATGTAGTTTAATTTTAGACACAATCAAAAGTACACTCTAAATAAAAAGGAATGACTATATCGCAGACTCAAAATATGCCCAACCTCTTTAGAGTGACTATTCACTCTGAGCAAAAGTGAAATTTTTGACTCTCTGAAAGAGTGAATAGTCACTCCTGGGAAGTGAATATTTACTCTAAACAGGGATGGATAATCACTCTTTCGGGGGAGTGACTATTCACTCTTGCTAAAGGAGTGCGGTTTTTCACCCCTGGTAGGAGTGAATAGTCACTCTTTCATAGAAGTGAATGTTTATTTTTTATGGAGTCAATTCTTTTTAACACTTTCCAACAAAATTGAAAAGTGTTTATAACTTCGGTTTGTCTGTCCGTCTGGCCGTCTGTACGCGCTCTAACTCCCGTAAATATACTCGGATCGTTCTGAAATTTTTGGATGTTAGTGACCTCTTCCATAGCACGAACCCTATTGCAAATAAAGTTTGTAGCATGTTTAGTTCATTTACAGGGACAGTCAAAAGTTTTCCGTTACATTACGGCCTATGGGAAAAAATCGTTTAAAAAGATTTTTAATGATGTTACATGCTTTCAAACATAATAAATTGATATGCATTTATCAAGTTGACTAAAATATGTATTTTCTGTACAATATGCGGCCCAAACATTAGTTATTATTCATTTACAGGGCCGCACAAAAGAATTCCTTTATATAATGATATAGAAGTGGAGGGAATTTTTTCCCGCGTATTTTAATTATGTTAAACTATTACATGTATGATGAAATAGATATACGTCGCTAAGGTTTACTATAACTTATTTCATGGATAATACGAAATGCAGAGCATTTACAGGGACACACAAAAGATTTCAGATACTATATTGTACCCGAAGTACTGTAAAGTAGTGATGATTGCTGGAAATGCATTTTTAATTATGTTATGTGCTTTTATGTTTCACTATATTTATGCATTGTATATGGTGTATATAAATGCTGTAATTGATATACAGGGCTACTCAAAAGAATTCGTAATGGTTACTGGGTATGATTGCAAATTGCTTAAAGGTGATTTTTAAATGAGTTAGGCATTTTTACGCTGAACCGCCATTTGGTTTACTAAGAAATGTTTGTAAAACATATATAAAATGACATATGGGGTCACGCAAAGAATTGGATACATGGCCGTCTATAAATGATAATTTCTGGAAATGTGATTCCGGTAGTTTTAAGAGTGTTTTACTTTGAATTAAACTTTAGCTAAATAGTGGCGTATAATAAAGGTATTAGGTTAACTGCAGAGTTTTACAAACGTATACAAGTATGTTTAAATCTATTAGTATAAATTGCTGAAAGAGAAATTTCAACCTGTTACGTGTTTTCTTGCTAAACTAAATTTCTCCATTATATAGTATATATATCAACCTACAGATCAAATACAGGGCTGTTCAAAAGAATTGGAATACATATTTGCTATAGACGGTAACTGCGAAATCAGTTTTTCAAATGTTTTATGTGTTTTCTAAAATGTTTACTTAGTTCACTACCTTATTTCCCTAAATAACGAAGTTTTGTTAAAGCATTCAGGAAGTGTTGGAAAGTGTTTCATAATCTATGCTTAACGCATGATTTTTCTTACTTGTTTTATTTTGCTTTTATGGGCAATTTAAAAGAATCACATATTTTATAGCATGCAATAAAAATAGATACAAGCGTGGTAAAGATTGGAATAAAATACTTTATCAGCAATATTTATTTAATTCATAGTTTGTAACACTAATTGAACTTTTAAGGAAAAAATCAGTTAACGTTGCATATGAATTTAATTTAGATTACTGACAGAAATAAACTAATATATTTTATTCCAATTTTATCCTTTGTGTTTGCTTTTATTGCATACTCTATAAAAATATTACTTTTAAAGTTTTATAAAAAACTTTTTAATAGGTGGATATTATATGTTTAACAATGTTTGATGTCATTTTAATTTTTGGTTTTAAATATAAATTCCTATCTTTTTACCGTACTTTTTCCGTAAATTATTGCTATTTTTGCAAAGTCCTATTGTTCTAAAATATTTTTCATTTTTTTTTACTTAAAAACAATGCTTATAAACTTACATTTTTTTAAAAAAATAAGTTCTAAGTATGATTTAAATATTAAGAATGTGTATTTTTTTCCGCTGTGATTTTCTTTTGTTTTATTTAATATGATCATGTAGTCTAAATTTTAAGTTCTCTGGAATGTGTATATATATATGTCTTTTAAACATATTCCTTAACTTAATCATGATTTCTAATTTTGGCCCATTATTGTTGGAAACAATACTTATTAATGAAACGACACGGTAAGTCATATTTAATTTAAATTTTTTATTCCCGTAGATATTGTATTTTGGGAATATGAGCAAAATAGATTTGATATGTTTTATAGGAAAAGATCGACCTAGGGAATAGAAAAAAATAAATATAAAAATAAACACATTACATTTATTTGTATCTGTACACTGTAAAAAAAAATCTGTAAAGTTACTAACATATTTCTCGGAAACTGGGATTCCAGGAACTTTTTATGTAACGGCAACAGCAAAAATTTCTGTAACAGCATCTGTTACAGGAATTTTTCTTGTTGCCGTTACATAAAAAGTTCCTGGAATCCCAGTTTCCTAGAAAAATTTTAGTAACTTTACAAATTTTTTTTTACAGTGTATGAATTTTAATAAAAATCAAGTGAATGACTGCATATAAAAGTTCTTATTGTTTGAAAAACATTTTAATGTAAAAAAGTAGTTATTAATCTCTTTAAAAAAATATTCAGTCCTAAATCATGTAAGAAAATATGAACTTTTTAAAAAATATGCTAAAGCTGTCTTCAAATCAGGCATAAAAAACATTTTATTTTATTGCTTAAATATAATGTTTTATTTTTTAGTGCCAAAAATTACATGCATCAAAAACGTAGAAAATGCGTTTAAATTGAAGGAAATTTAATAACTGATGCAGAATGTCTATAATTATTTTTTTTATATTACTCAGTCTCGAAATTTTAAAATCATAACCCGCAGAAAAATGTTTAGATACAATTTTAAAAAATTAATATACAGTAAAACCTCCCTAAAACGACCACGTACTGTTCCAATAAAAATTGGTCTCTCCGAGAGGTGGTCTCTTAATGGAGGTCATGTTTAAATCTAGATTTTAATTGTTGAAAAATGGTAATAATGCTACTTAAATTTATTTTTCACACTAGGAAAAAATATAAAAATTTAAGTATCAAAATAAAAGTTAAGTACATAAGTTAATTACTGCAGAGTTTAAAAAATGAACACATTGAGCTTTGCTTTAATTTTACAGTTTTATATTTTATAATTTTTATTTCAAAGTCCTTTCGAAGTACAGTAAATAAATGCATTTTTTGTGGACTGGAACAAATAATGACGATTTCATTACTTTACCTATTTCTTTGAGAGTTTTCCGACACAACAGGGCAGAGGAGTTTATTAACCGTCAGTCTTAATTTGTAATCAGAGTTAAATTCATTGCCTAAAGAGGCACAAAGGGTTTAAACACTTAAAAGTTACCGGGATAAAAAAAAAAATCTAAACTTAGTTTAGAAGTTTGATGAATAATGCACTCTCCGGAATTATTTTTTTTAATAAAACCTTCTTCAAGCGACCAGGAAAAAACGGAATTTATTTGATTTTCTTCAAAGAAATCGGTCTCTCATGGAGGGGGTTCAACTGGGATGGTCTCTGAATGGAGGTCAAATTAGTATTGAGCCTATGGGAATAAATTTCGTTCCATGAAAAAAATGGTCGTTGATGGAGGTGGTCGCCTAATAGAGTTGGTCGCACAGGGAGGTTTCACTGTACCAACCTTTTCGTAATATCATAAACATCAAATATCATATTTAACTCCGAAACAATAATAAATACTCTTAACTGTATATAATCCGAAATCAAAATTAAACCAAAAAAAAAAAAAATCTCATAGAACGGCAAATTAATGTTTTCGAATGACGTGTCTCCTACGATTGAGAAAATCTATCTTCTCTTATGAGTCAGTCACCTTTCAAACGAAAGAGATAAAACTTCTTTGTTTTGGTCGTTGGTAAAAGTTTTATAATTTGCAAACACAGCATTGAAAGGTAATAAAAAAATATTTTCACTCATTTTTTTTTAAATTCACATTTCCCGAACTAATGAAGTTTGGATTATTTTTTTGCTAAGCATTGTGAGCTTAGAAGTCTGCAAGGGCCAAAATTTCCAAGGAGCCGGCTTGACTCATAGAAAAAAAATTCGGCCCGGTCCGGTAAAAAACTTAAAAGTTCTGCCCGAGCCCGGCCGGGAAAAAAGTTAAAATCTCGGCCCGAGTGAATTTCAACAAAACATTATTTTTTTTATTTTTTTGAAGTGTTAAAAATCTGGAAAATTCTGTAGAGTAAGATGGAATTGTATAGAAAAGAAAAAAAAATGCGTTATAGACAAGTTCCCTTCTTAGCGAGTGTAAATGTATTATATATTCTTTTCTTATGTATTAGTATATTAATTATGCATGGATCAATACGTTAGTGAGTTTAAAACTGGGTTCCGTCATACGCAGGTTCTTTTCCCAAGTTTTACTATGTTTTAATTTAGCTATATTTTAATAAGCGCAGAAATCTAGTGTTCTTTAAAAAAATAAATTTTAATGTTTAAGGGTAGAATAATGACGATTTAAAAATGTATGCATTTTTTGCAAACATTTTTGGGCCAGACCTAATTTTACTGACCTTTGAATAGACCAGACCACGGTGAGTTCCGTCATACGCAGGTTCTTTTCACACGTTTTACTATGTTTTAATTTAGCTATATTTTAATAAGCGCAGAAATCTAGTGTTCTTTAAAAATAATAAATTTTAATATTTAAGGGTAAAATAATGACGATTTAAAAATGTATGCATTTTTTGCAAACATTTTTGGGCCAGACCTAATTTTACTGACCTTTGGATAGACCAGGCCACGGTGAGACAATGATTTTTCATACGGGCTGGGTCAAAATTAGGACTGAAAATTTTGGGTCGTGAAGATTCGGAATGAACCAGTCACGGCTTTGTACAGAAAAAATAAGTTAGGCCCGGCCGGAACCTTCAGAAAAAAGTGTGGCCCGGGACCTGCCCAAGTTCCGTGAGTGAAAATCGGCCCGAGCACGAGCCGGCCCGTGCAGATCTCTAGTGTGTATTCAATTGTTAAAAGAATTATATTTCAAACCGCTACATGAAGAAATATAACAGACAATCACTTTTGAACACTCTAACGATCAATCTTTTTCTATACAACATACAACTATTTAGTGCATAATCTTAACATATCTACACGAATAAATGGTTAAAATTAAATAAGACTTACCTTTATTTTATGCATTCCATTAAGAATAATTTTAATGATATCTTATCTGTTAATCCTAAGATGGCGGACCAGACGAAAATGTGATAATTTTTCTTATCTTACGAGGGCGCTGTCGCCTTGCTTTTCTGATTGGCTAATAAGTAATGCATACGCAAGCCACTCTTTTGGGAGTGACAACTTCACTTTCGATAACGGAGTGAGATATTGCACTCTTTTCTAGAGAATGGGAAATTCTACACTTTAAGGAGTGTATTTTTACAAAATTCACTCCAAAAAGAGTGAAAAGGCCTGTCACTCTTTCAAAGAGTGAGCTTTTCACTCCTCCCAGTTTTAGAGTGTAACAAAAGTTAGATGTGATACGAAAAATTTTACGGTATCTTTATATCAAGGACACACGCATAAGAGAAAAAAAATCTTTTGGATGACTACTTTTTGTGAATTTTTGATTTGACATTTTTAAGTATCTACCAATTAACTTAAATGTTGTCTAAATGAAATCAATTAAGTTTTTTAACGTTCACAGAATATCTCAAAGTATGGGTTTATAATTGTAATGCATTTATGTTTTATTGCAGTCTTAATTAAAAGAAAGCTTTTAAAACACCATTTAAAAAATATTTTAAATATTTCGTCATCAATTACTAAAATACCGTGAAAGCTTTTAAAACGTAATTAACGTTTCATTTAAAATATTACTAATTTTATTTGGCATAGCAACCCTCTGATTTGCAATTAAATTGCATAAGATCTTACGATTTTTTATTTTTATTTTATTTTTTTTTATTTTTTTTTTGGAAGTGTAAATCTAGCTTTGTTATACGTTTAAACAAAACTATAACATTAATTTGATTGAATAAGGAATTTCAAGTAATAAATAATATTATACTGTACGTTAAAAGTTTATTAAATTAAAATGCCCCTTCTCAAAATCTGTTTGTAAAAAGCAATGTGTTCTTATAAGATTTGACTTTTTATTTCGAAACTGCTGAAACCCACATGAAATCATTTTGACGAATTTGGATAAAAATGACGTCATTTGGCGAACCTAAAAGAAACATTTCGAATTTGTAAATTAAAATAAATGCTTTCCAAATGACGAAAAATTTTAAGCGTTTCATGATTAAGAAAAAGTTATTTGAAAATCGATGTTTCATCTTTACATTTACTAGCTCTAAATATAGGTCAACAATTTTATAGATACATGCAAAAATTTTAGATTTGTTTTTGTTCAGCCTAATTTTGTTAAATAGTAAGACAGTAGACTCCCTCAAATCCACAATCTTAAAATCCGCAAACACCTAAAATCCACACATCTTTGCAGATGTAAACAATGAAACTTTTTTTTCAGATGCAGAGCAAAAATTACAGATTTTTTTAGTTTTATTTCATCCCGTATGTATTTTAATATGTAATTCTTCATAATAGGACTGATTTTGTGGTTTTCCATGAAATGGGTATAAATGTATTTAAAAAAAATCAAGATATTACTGATACTACTAGAAATCACAGTCTTTTTACCAGACATATTTATGCATTAATCAAGCTTTTTTGTTATTATTATCACGATTTTGATGTGAATTAATAGAGAGTGTTTTTCATAAGGAAATTTGCATTGAATAATTCAAAGAAAATGTATCTCATCATTTTTGTGCATATTCAAATATACGTTGTTAATTATTTACTTGACCTTTACATTTAATATTTTAATCAGTTTTTAAATTATCATACTTTGTATTTTTTTTGTTTATTACTTTATTTAATTATTTTAATATTTTACTATTATTACAATAATTAATTATAATAATTTTGATTGCATTATTGCATTCAAATTACTGTTTTAAAAATGTAAACAAAACAATGACCAGAAATCCGCAAAATTCTAAAATCTGCACAACCTCTGATGCCAAGCAGTGCGGATTATAGGGAGTCTACTGTAATTAAAAAAAAACTATGACCTAATATTTTTAGATGACAATTTGTCTGCAGACGATATTTTCTAGTTTAGATTAAGTTGCTTCGGGAAGCTAAATGTGTAAAATTATGTTTTATGCCTTAGTTTTTATTTCTTGATCCTTCGTTCTATTTCATGCTATAAAAACTTCAAAGGGTAAAAAAAGAACGAAAGCAAGAAAAGAAAACATAAAGTAGAACGAGGAATTATTTTAAAAATACACTTAAGCTCTTTTAGGTAGCTTTCTTTACAAAAAGCTACCTATTGCAGCCGTTCGGAGGAAAGCGATTTCAAAAAATTTTGGTATATTTTCATCGATCATGACCCCCAGACCCCGAAACCACCCTCCGTTCAAAATTGATATATATATATATATATATATATATATATATATCAATATATATATATATATATATATATATATTTATATAAAATCCAAGTCTCTGTGTGTCCCTCACTATTCCGGTAGGACCGCCTCATTGAAATGAGTAATTGTTGAAAAATATTAATGCAGGGTTACCACAGTAGCGCTAAATGTTAGCCAACTTGGCGATAGCTGACTAATTTGGCGAAATTCCCATTTAAAACCATTAATCATTCATAATGGAGGTCACCGAAATTTAATTTAAACTGCACTCTTTTAAGATATTTTTTTGAAATCTATGGGTGAGAATTTAAAGTACATCTTTACATCTTCCTCCCGATGCTACTAATAAAATAACCGCCAATAGACAACGGTGTGAGCTCCTAACTGCGCGATTTTAATGTGCTTTAGGTACTTTTCCAGTATAGGTGCCTTGGCGAAAATGGAAATTTGGTAACATATTTTCCGGGAACCTATTCACTGTTTCATTTTATATACACACGCATTTTTTTTCGATATTTATACGATTTATTTAACATAAAAAAGCCGTTTCTCTAATTTTATACAGAAACAGATGCAATTTGTACATAAAAACCTCAATAATATACATATAAAACACACAAAAACGCTCATCAAATTTGTTTTCATAGCTGTTTATATGATTTGACAACAAATCTAGATACTTTTCCGTTATACGAACACCATGCCAAAATGTATGCAAATGCGCCAATTATTTCAAAATGCTAAAAGATATTCGTAGTTTTATGCCAGCAGTTTAATATGAGTTTTATTTTATTGCTTTATTTTATAGCAGTTATTTGTTCACTTATTTTAAGTATATATTTGTGATTTGATGAAATAGTTCGTAAAAGTCTGGAATTTTCAAATGTTATATTTTTTAAATGCTCACTTTAGTATCGACAATGGTTTTTCTTTTATTTTTCAAATGCTTCAATTCACGATTTTGCGCCAACTATTACGCTTGGCGACAATGGTGTCCGCATAACGGAAAAGTACCCAAATCTCACTTTCTGATGCCCAAATAACACCAAGCTTTTTTTTAAAAAATGCCAAAGCCCCTACGGTGGAAAAGTACCAAACTGTCTATTATTTTGCGCTATCCGTGTTATAGTTTGTACTATATGCAAGGGGAGTGGAGCGAAGAGTTTAAACATTAGATATTAAAGTTTCGGCACAGATGTCATATATTGGCGCGACTTTTTTCTGACGCCAATGTCATATACACAACGGGTACTTAACTGGCGCCAAAGTATCGTAATTTTGCATGATATGGTAATCCGGATGTTGTTGTTTATGCTGTTGATGTTTTCGCCAAATTGGCGTCGGAAAAAAATCGCGCCAATATATGATAACGTATATGACGACCGTGCCAAAGTTTCTATAAGGTTTCTATAAGTTTCTATAAAGCAGTATAAGCAATATAATTAAGAATAAAATAAATGCAAAATAAGACTAAAGAAGAAAGAAAAATTATGCGTTAAGCATAGAATATGAAACGCTTTCCAACACACCCTGAATGCTTTAACAAAACTTCGTTATTTAGGGAAATAAGGTAAATAAGATAACGTTACTTCTTAGATATCCCGTCGACCAATTTCGCCAAATTATATAAATCGCCAAATCAATAGTAAAACATAAAAAAAAAACAAATAAAACGTCGAATTAATGGTTTTATTGGCCATTATTGGCATTTAATTAATTAATTAATGGCAACCATTATTGGCAATTAATCTTACAATTTGGCGACAGTAATTTGGTCGAAGGGATAACTAAGAAGTACCAAGATAACTAAGTAAACATTTTAGAAAACGCATAAAAAATTTAAAAAATTGAATTCAGTAGTTACCGTCCATAGCCAATAGTACCGTTATTACATGCAACTATTTAGCTAAAATTTAATTTAAACTACTCTTAAAACTACTGAAATCACATTTCCAGATATTGTCACACATAGACGGTTATGTATCCAATTCTTTGCGTGACCCTGTATATCATTTTATCTACATTCCACAAACATTTCTTAGGAAACTAAATGCAGTTCAGCGTAAAAATGCATAACTCCTTTAAAAACCACCTTTAAGCAATTTACTCTCATACTCAGTAACCCTTACGAATTCTTTTGTGTAGCCCTGCATATGAACTGTGACATTTATACACACAGTGTAATATGCATGAATGTAGTGAAGCATAAAAGCGCATATCATAATTAAAAATGCATTATAGCAATCATTGCTTATGTACAATACTTCGGATAAAAGTTTCTTGGCAAGAAGGAAGTTTTCCAACGTATTTTCTGACAACCTATTTACTGCTTCATACTCACAAACAATTTTTTCCATATGCATACAATTTGGCACAGATGTCATATACATATTGGCACGATTTTTTCCGACGCCAATTTGGCGAAAACATCAACAGCATAAACAACATTCGGGTTACCATTACAAGCAAAATAACGAAACTTTGGCGCCAGTTAAGTACCCGGTGCGTATATGACATCGGCGTCAAAAAAAAAAAAAAAAAAATCGCGCCAATATGGGCGTATATGACATCTGTGTCGACTATTTAATATAAAAAAAGCTATTTACCCATTTTTATAAAGAAACAGAAGTAATTTTTGCACAGATGTCATATACGCATGGGGGTTGGCGTGATTTTTCTATGACGCCAATTTGGCAGAAATCTCGCTTTCGAATACCAGTTACTTATATATTTTTCAATTGTCTGCTATCATTTTGAAAAGGAAATAACTATAAATAAATAAAAGTTTGAATAATAACTATAGCACAAAGCAGTTTATATAATTAAAAAACAGAAAAAAAAGTAAATAAAATTTTTTTAATAAATTAAAAACAATAGCCGGGTTACCATAGCAGGCAAAATAACACCATTTTGGCGCCAGTTAGTTATCCCGGTTCGGCACAGATGTCATATTCGCCCCATATTGGCGCGATTTTTTTCTGTCGCCAATATCATATAGGCAACGGGTACTTAACTTGCGCCAAAATGTCGTTATTTTACTTGATGTAGTAACCCGGATTATGTTGTTTAAGCTGTTGATGTTTTTGCCAAATTGGCAACCGAAAAAAATCGCGCCAATATGGGACGAATATGACATCTGTACCGTTTGATATCTGAAATTTGTGCCGTGATTTGTATATAAAAAAATTATATATATTTAGAAACGATTTTTTATGCATATAAGTGCATATATAAACAAAGATAAAAGTTCATTAGATTTGTTTTCATAGCTGTTTATATATTTTCGCAAAATATCTCACTTTCTGATGCCCGAATCGCGCCAAGATTTTTTTAAAAATGCGCTATAATGGAAAAGCACTTAAATAAATAATTAACAGAAATAACAAATTATACAAACTAAAACTTTCTATTTCGAGATCAAAGCATTGTTTTTTATTTCGATTAAAAATACATATATCCTTGGATAACTTGAATTGAAATTAGTTTCACAGCTTAATATCTCATTCCATATACCTAAACAAACACAAGTGATTCATTCATCGTGAAACGTCAAAAATATGAAATCATTGAGGTAATCATTCACAAAGTAAGTTCTCCAACAATCAATGGGCAATAATCTAATGACGTCATAGTAGGTAAAGTGGTGGCGGTATCGTTTGTTTATGGTTTGTAATCACAAAGATTTAATTTTGCAATCTCTCTTAGTTACATTATTTTATTGTCATATTTATGAGTTCAGAACAAAAGCCTATTTTTTCATTATTTAGTTATTAAAGACGGAAAAAAATCATAAATGCATGATTTGAAAATTTTAAATAATTTTCTTTCTTAATACTAAAAAATAACATCGGGAAGTAACAGCGGGTTTAAGTTAAATAAGTTTAACTGTTTAATTCTGTTGTAATATTCAAAATAACTGTATTTATTAGATTTCAGTACTCTACATCAGGGCCCGATTAAACTTTGAAGTTAGAGGAATTACAATGTCATTTCGGGACCTTTCTTTTGGAAAAGCTTTTCTAAATTCCATATATACATGGAAAATCTTCAATGTTAGAAATATTATTGCTAGGACTGACATAACACGAGAACGGCCTGCAATTTTACACAAGTTTTTGAAAGCTACTTTATATCAGAAATTTTACTAAAAACTGGTTACTTTTTTGTTATAGCGGCCCACACTATTAGGATTATGACAAGTTGCAGCCAATTTCACCAACGTCGTAACCAAGATCGTGAAGCACACACATATAATACCATATAATACCATTTCATGAAATTGTATTACGATAATTTAATAGTTTTTAACCTTACTTCAAGTGTGTTATATATTTATTTTTAAGGCTCAACAATCTAAATTGTCCAATATACGAATTTAAAAAAATGTAAACAAAGATTGAATAGACATGACCGCAAAAAGCATCAAATCTGCATAACACTTGGAACCAAACTGTGCAGATTACTGTACACAGTTTTTCATAAATGTGTTTCGTTCTTAAAATGTGTTATTTTCATCTATCACTGCGGAACAAGCGAGAAAACTCATATTCTTGCACATGAGTTGTATATATCTTTATATCTAAATTTCCGTCATTTTTGACGGGCTACCTTTCTAGTATATATATATATCTGACCTATGTCACACTGTAACTCACGTATTTATGAACCGATTTGGATGTAATTCGGTGTGTATATAGTACATACCAATGTCTCGACCGAGTTCGTTGGCCAGCTTCATCCGCCATTTTGTTTCAAAATGGCGGCCATTTAAAATTTTTTAAAAAATTTAAAATTTGAAATGTGGTACCAAAAAATTGAAAATGGAAAAATATTTTTAGGTAGCTTTCATTACAAAAAGCTACCTATTGCAGCCGTTCGGAGGAAAGCGATTTCAAAAAATTTTGGTATATTTTCATCGATCATGACCCCTAGACCTCGAAACCAACCTCCGTTCAAAAGTTGATATATATATATATATATCCATATATATATATATATATATCTGATCTTTGTCATACTGTAACTCTCGTATTTATGAACCGATATGGATGAAACTCGGTGTGTACATAGTACATACAAATATCTCGACCGAGTTCGTTGGCCAGCTTCGCTCCGCCATATTTTTTCAAAATGGCGGCCATTTAAAAAAATTTTAAAAATTTTAAATTTGAAATGTAGTACCAAAAAGTTTAAAATTGAAAAATATTTTTTTCTTATGTGTTTGACCTTGATACAAAGATTCCGGAGCATTTTTTGTTTTGTCTATATCTTAAAAAATGGCTGAGTTATAGCACTTTGAATTTCCAGCTAGACTGATATCTTGAAACGACCTGATTTTTGTCACACGATAACAGGCGTATTTATGAATCGATTTGGATGTACCTTGGTGTATACATAATACGTACCAATGTCTCGACCGAGTTCGTTGGCCAGCTTCATCCGCCATCTTGTTTCAAAATGGCGGCCATTTAAATTTTTTAAAAAAATTTTAATTTGAAATGTGGTACCAAAAAATTGAAAATTTAAAAATATTTTTTTTTATGTGTTTGACGTTGATACAAAGATTCTGGAGCAGTTTTTGTTTCGTCTATATCTCAAAAAATGGCTGATTTATAGCATTTTGAATTTCTATTGTGGCTGACATTTTGAAACGACCTGATTTTTGTCACGCGATAACAGGCGTATTTATGAACCGATTTGGATGTTCCTTGGTGTATACATAATACGTACCAATTTCTCGACCGAGTTCGTTCGCCAGCGTCATCCGCCATCTTGTTTCAAAATGGCGGCCATTTAAAGTTTTTTTAAAAATTTAAAATTTAAAATGAGGTACCAAAAAAATGGGAAAATGAAAAAGATTTTTTTGTATGTGTTTGACCTTAATACAAAGCTTCCGGAACAGTTTTTGTTTCTTCTATATCTAAAAAAATGGCTGAGTTATAGCATTTTGAATTTCTATTGTGGCTGACATTTTGAAACAACCTGATTTTTGTCACGCGATAACAGACGTATTTATGAACCGATTTGGATGTAACTTGGTGTGTACATAGTACATACCAATGTCTCGACCGAGTTCGTTGGTCAGCTTCATTCGCTATCTTGTTTCAAAAGAGCTGCCATTTTTAAAAAAAAATAAATTTTAAATTTAAAATGAGTTATCAAAAAATTGAAAAATGAAAAAGATTTTTTTTTATGTGTTTGACCTTGATACAAAGATTCCGGAGCAGTTTTTGTTTCGTATATATCTTAAAAAATGGTTGAATTATAGCACTTTGAATTTCTAGCATGGCTGACATTTTGAAACGATCTTGTATTTGTCACGCGATAACACACGTATTCGCCTATTTCGATGTAAGAAGGCATGTGGATAGTATACATCAATAACTCGACCAAGTTCGCTGGCCAGATTCATCAGCCATCTTGTTTCAAAATGGCGGCCATTAAATAAAAAAAAAGTCCTTCCGGCCAGTGCCGGGAGGAAGAGGTAGCTTTCAAATTCCTTATTTTAAAAATGCCAACTTAAAATATTGAAACACAAGAAGCTCAATTTAGTGAAAACCGAATATAGGAGATTCAATACTAATTTTTATCAATACTAAATCATTATGAATGATAATTCCGTGAAATTAGTCAGCTTTATCCAAGCTGCTTTTATTTAAAGTAACTTATATTTGGCTGAGATGTTGATGTATACTATCAACATGCCATCTTACATGGAAATAGGCGAATACGTGTGTTATCGCGTAACAAATACAAGATCGTTTCAAAATGTTAGCCATACTAGAAATTCAAAGTGCTATAATCCAACCATTTTTTAAGATATAAACAAAAGAACAAATTTTCAGAAACAAAATCTGCTCCGGAATCTTTGTATCAACGCCAAACACATAAAAAATCTTTTCCATTTTCCAATTCTTTAATACCTCATTTTAAATTTTAAATTTAATTTTTTTTAATGGCAACCCTTTTGAAACAAGATGGCGAATGAAGCTGGCCAACGAACTCGGTCGAGACATTGGTATGTACTATGTACAAACCAAGTAACATCCAAATCGGTTCATAAATACGCTTGTTATCGCGTGACAAAAATCAGGCCGTTTTAAAATGTCAGCCAGAATAGAAATTCAAAATGCTATAACTCAGCCATTTTTTTAAATATGGACGAAACAGAAACTGTTCCGGAATCTTTGTATTAAAGTCAAACACATACGAAAAAAATCTTTTTCATTTTCCAATTTTTTGGTATCTCATTTTAAATTTTAATTTTTTTAAATTTTTTTAAATGGCCGCCATTTTGAAACAAGATGGCGGATGAAGCTGGCCAACGAACTCGGTCGAGATATTTGTATGTACTATGTACACACCAAAGTACATCCAAATCGATTCATAAATACGCCTGTTATCACGTGACAAATATCAGGACGTTTCAAAATATCAGCCACGCTAGAAATTCAAAATGCTATAACTCAGCCATTTTTTAAGATATAGCGAAAGAAAAACTGCTCCCGAATCTTTGTATCAAGGTCAAATACATAAGAAAAAAATATTTTTCCATTTTTAATTCTTTGGTACCACATTTCAAATTAAATTTTTTTTTTAAATTTAAATGGCCGCCATTTTGAAACAAAATGGCGGATGAAGCTGGCCAACGAACTCGGTCGAGACATTGGTATGTACTATGTACATACTGAATTACATCCAAATCGGTTCATAAATTCGAGAGTTACAGTATGACAAATGTCAGATATATATATATATATATATCAAGCAGGACGGTCGTTCTGCCAAGCCAAGCTGAAAAAAAATGCTAACCCCGCCAAACAAACAAACGCCAAGAATAACGGCAAGACACCGTAACTGCTTATTATACTGATGACAACTTCTCCATGTTAAATGGACGAAATATGCCAGCGTAAAATTTCCCATATCAAAAGAAGAAATCATCACAGAAAAATAAAACCAACACCAGAAGGACCTAATAAAGAAGATCTTCAATTTGAGATCAAATGCATCCTCATAAACTAATTATAAAGAGAGATATAGATTTTTTAAAATAACGTCGAGATACTGAAAATGACAGATTTATTTTCTTCGTCACAACTTATGGTTCAATCGAGGTAGAGACTTAAATAATGGACAGAAAAAAGTAAGGATTGAATTTTTGCATAGATATTTACCCAATCTACGTGCTTTTATAAAATTCAGCTTTAAAAACATTAATTTTCTATTCATAATTAGCGAAAAACTGTTAATTAGTTCTAAAGTTTACAAATTATGCCAAATAGCGATAAACCCGCCAAAATATTTTAGAAATCTTATACTTTTCTTTTATATTATTCTTTTTCATTGATTTCATCGAAGATAACTATGGCTGAGATTCAGATAGATTTTTCGCTGTTAGCGAAATGAGTTTGACCAATCAGAAGCCTGCATGTTTGAGAATATTTGCTGTTTCTGGATCCCGTCCTACGTCAGGAAAATTTTGAGTCATTTTTTTAGTTCCGTGGATGAAGTGCAATGTTTGTAGAAATGTAGGCTAGGATCCAGATAGATTTTTCGCTGTTAGCAAAACGAGAATCACCAATCAATAGCCTGCATTTCTGCAAACAGCGAAAAGTTCACAAAAATGCAGGCTTCTGATTGATGAATCTCGTTTCTCTAACAGACAAAAATCTATCTAGATTGCGCCCAATGGAGGATATTCCAAATATGGGTTCGAAGCTGAAAAAAGTCACGTGATACCAGTAATTTATCCAAGGAACTTCTAACTGATAAGAAGGGAAGATGCTACTACTTTGCCTCATGAACCGTTTCATTGGCTAGCGGGGATTTACATTACACGTCTACGGAGCCTTACCTTCTTTACGATAGAAGTTTTACCTTGACCACGTGATCAAAATGTAGATGGAATATTCTCCATTATGTTGAACACAATTTTGCATTTCCACATCCAGGAAGGGTATTGATTGTCATAACAACAATACATATTCGAAACTATTTAAGGCACTGATTCTGAACTCCTTTGCTATACATTTCGATGTTAAAGAAGTTGTTGTTTCCATAGTAACAGTACTTTTCTGTATTGCTTTCTCTAAAACACAAATATAGAAATTTAACAAAGAGCGCTCAGAATCAACACCATAACAGAGAACCTTTATAAATAAGAGTGGTGATATATGCACAGGAAGTATACTCATTTCAAGTTTTTGCCTAAAGTATGGCTACAGCGTCTAGAATACCTGGTGTAGAAATATGCTATCCAAACAACGCTAAAAATTTGTACCCCTTAAATGTGCGACGATACTGCTAAAATCCCAAGTATCGATCACAGCGACATCTGCGGGATTTAGAATTACATTGTATAGACAAGCAATATCTTGCAGTTTGAGAAAATATCCTGCAGATGTCGCTGTGATCTGTATATTTCAGCAGCACCGTTGCACAGTTAAGGGATACAATATTTTAGCACTTTTTTAAGTATTACAGGGATAGCCAATTTCGACACTGTATTTTCTAGCCGCTATAGTACGGCAATCCACTTTCTTGAACTTCCACTTGCTACGTTATGATCACGTGGTCACGGCAAAAACGTCTAACGTAAAGAAGGGAAGGCTTCGTCGACGTAATGTAAATCCCCGCTAGCCAATGAAACAGTTCACGGGAGAAAGCAGTAGTAGTTTCCTGTTTCCCTTCTCATCAGTTAGAAGTTCTTTAGGTAAATTGCCGGTACCACGTGACTTTTTCAGCCTTGAACCCATATTTGGAATATCCTCCATTAGACGATACGCGCATGGACGAGTTTTATTAGACTAGGGAAATAATTCAATATGCATTAGCCTGACGATAATGACACGCTCGCAAAGACCTTTAACGATTTGTTTTTATCACTTCTACCAATAAACCTTTATTGGCCATATGTCGCTACTTCGTTATAGCGACACACTTGTTCCTAATTGGATCCCGGCCTTAATGTATCAAAATACAGTGTTTGCTTTCTGTACTATTCCTGAGCTCAGTTATAACGTCTAGAAATATAGGCCGAGATCCAGGTACATTTTTGCAAACAGTGAAAAGTTAGCAATAATTCTGGCTTCTGATTGGTCAATCTCGTTGCGATAACAAAGAAAAATCTACCTAGGTCATGGTGATATTGTGGAAACCGGCTATTCCAGTAATACTTTAAAAATTGGTAAAAATTGAATCCCATAAATATTGAAAAATACTGAATGACAAATGTCGATAGCAGCAACATTTTCTAGATCTTCTCTGAGCGAAACGTTTTCTCATTTGATGTCTTTTGAAATAGTTACGTTTGAATTACCATATGTCGCTGTGATCGACATTCATCGTTCAGCCTCGTTCAACATTTATGGGATACAATTTTTTAGCACCTTTTTAATAAGCCGATTTTTAAACTATATCTTCTAGATACTATAGCTCCGTTATAGGCCTAGATTATATGTTGTAGAAATCGACTATCCCAGCAATACTTAAAAAAGCGCGAAAATAGTGAATCCCTTAAATGTACAACGATGTTGAATTCCAAACAGTTATTTGCAGCGACATCTGCAGGATATTTTTTAAAGAAGAAAGAGACACGTGTAATGCACCGCTATAGCGTCTAGAATACATAATGTGGAAATTTGCTATCCAAGCAACGCTAAAAAGTTGTATCCCTTAAATGTGCACTGACGCTGAAATCCAGGGAGCTGATCACAGCGACATCTGTGATATACTTTCAAAGTAAACATCGTATTATTACAGCGGGCTTGACGCCAAGCACACAGGTCAGATGTATGTTAATAAAAGGTTAAAAAAAAAAAGGCTACAGCGTCTAGACCAAATTATAGCGCCTAGAATATATAATGTGGAAATTGACTATCCCTGTAATACTTAAAAAAGTACTAAAATATTGTATCCTTAAATGTGAAACGATGCTGCTGAAATATACAGATCGCAGCAACATCTGCAGGATATTTTCTATAACTGCAAGATATTGCTAGTCTATACAATGTAATACGAAAATCCCGCAGAGTTCGCTGCGATCGACACTTGGGATTTTAGCAGTATCGTCGATCATTTATGGGATACAAATTTTTAGCGTTGTTCAATAAAATATTTCCACACTAGGTATTCTAGACGCTGTTACCAAATCGTCATGAAGTTTTAGGAAATATCCTGCAGATATCGCTGTGATCAACTCATTGGATTTCAGCATCATTTGAAATTTAAGAGATCCAATATTTTAGCACTTTTTAAAGTATTACTGGGATAGCCGATTTCCACACTATATATTCTAGGCGCTATAGCACCGCGGTAGCTTGTCTTTTTCGTTTACCTCGGAGTAGATATAGATGAAGTCATTTGTAGCTGTTCCTAAACTGTGGCCAACAACATATAAGGCCAGTTCATAACGTCACATGGAGTTGATTATCTGTACACGGCAATGGACACAAAAAAATCGGAGCGCAGCTTTGTACTAATCATCGTGTAAAGATGATCCAACTCTGAGGCTAACGAAAAAGACAGGCTACCGCGGTGGGTCCGATTCTTCTTTTTTTACAGACCGCTAGAGTCCCGTGATGCTCGAATGCACCAAAGAAGGTGCGTGAAAAGAGCATCACGCGACTCCAGAGGTTTCTAAAAAAAGAAGAATTGGACCCACCGCGGTAGCCTGTCTTTTTCGTTAGCCACGATCCAACTTCGTGTGACTTTTAAAGAACATGAACTGGCCTATTATGTCATTGGTCGCGCTAACACCCTCCCTCCTGCGTCCAACGTATATAGCGGCATCTTGTACTGGAGACGGCTAAATGGGCTGCTATCGGTCAAAATCAAGAGGGAAAAGGGCAGAAGAGAGGGAAAGAACTCGTTTTTTTTTTGGTAACTAGTTTTTCACACGGGAAGATTGACATGTCTGTTCCTCTCCTTTCATAACTTCATGGTGGTGAAATAAGCCAAAGCCTCCTAAATATTTGAGAAAGTCTTGACTCGCGTCACGAAAACATCACACAAAGCAGGCAAAGCAAAGAAACAAAATCATTCATCGGCTCGTGAATATGAACGAGCCAATGAATGATTTTTCTTCTTTGTTTTGCCTGCTTTGTGTGACGTTTTCCTGACACGTGTCAAGGCTTTCTCCAATATTTAAAGGGCGTTGAATAAGCCGGGATCAAGATAGATATTTCGCTATTAGCGGTATGAGATTGATCAATCAGACGTCTGCATTTTTCCGAACTTTTTTATGTTTGCAGTAAATACCGAAAAGCCTGCAAGGATGGAGGCTACTGATTGTTCAACGTAATTTTACTAACAGAGAAAAATTTATCTGGATCCCGGACATTAACTTTTGGTTAAAACTTTGGTTGGTTAAAACAATTTTGAATAAAATCAAATCAGGAAGCCAATGTTTGTTAACTTTTCTGGTTAGTTTAATTGAAATCTTCCTCGTCTATTACTGAAAACTGAGTTACCGTATTTTCGGACAAGAAATTGAATATGAGTACACGACTTGTGCATATGTCACCACTCTAACACAGTGTTGCCAGATGGGCTACTTTTTTAAATTCAGATACTTGATTGGCGCCACTTTTTTGAAATTGTAAAATGCGCCTTATTTAATGACATATTAATTAAGGAGAAAACAAAGGGAATTTTACCGTTTATAATAAGTGCTGGCAATCAAGAAATCTGAATTTAAAAAAAAAGTAGCCCACTGGAAACACTGCTCTAACATATAAATGTTCTCTGTTATGACCATGATTCTAAGTGCAGTTGGTTAAATTTGAGTATCTGGGCATTAGAGAAAGCAATAGTGGCCCACTGTGGCTGAGTGGTTAAGACACTATGCCGCTAATCGCTTGAGAGCGTAGGTGGAAGCAGATTCGAATCCCGCCGTGATCCGCATGTGATATGATGTATGTGTTCAGTAAATCAAACAAACAAGCAAGCAATAGTGAAAGGTACAGTTGGCATGGAAACAACGACTTCTTTAATTCGTATAGAAAATTAATGAATAGTAGTAAATGACTCAAGTTTAAAATGTAGGCAAATGGTCTGGAAATATCAATGGCTCCCATCTAGTATTTCAAAAAAATAATTTAATAGATTCACATGATGTATAACTTGATGCAACTCTTAGCTAATGAAAATGCTGCAACAAGACTTATTTAGGTAGACCTTTTGAATGAATAATTCAGAATTCTGAGAACAAAACAAAATTCTTAAGGGCTCTTCCTCACACCCCCCTCAGAAAAGGAAATACGATAGAAAGATATAAGAATTTGGATAGCTTCAATATGTCTGTGATCTTTTGTCAGAGTTCAGAAAAAGAGTCTGGGCATAAAAAAAACAAATTTGACGAACGATAAGACTATAGATTTCAGGCAATTTTTAACCGAAAGATATTTAATTCTAATGTATATGCGGCTTTAATAATAGATTATTAATGATAATCAATTTAGGGGAAATTTTATAGTAAATTAATATCCTCACATTTATGCAAATAGGTATGGATAAACAGACTTGAGTAAAATTACATATTTATTCTTTCTTCTCTATAACACGATCTAAATGAAGATGAAGTTATATGTACAGTTTATATCTTTAAATTTTTAGATTTTTTTTAATCAAAAATGTTCCTTTATTATGTCTAGAATTGCTAGATTTACAGATCTTCGATTCTTTAGATGCCTGCGGGGTTTCATTCTCGGATTAACCGTAGGTATTTCTAAAGGTAAATTTATTTTGCAAAACTATCAGCAAAAAAAGTTAGAAAAAACAATTAACTGATAGACTAACTGTAAATATATATTTTATTTCGACTCTGTTTTTTACTAAATTTTCATCTTTCGTAGAAAATTTTAAGGAGATATAAATTGAGAAAGACTGATACTTTGAAAGAAGAAATTGACTTTCCTTACTTTTAAATTATTAATCACTATAAAAAATGAATGATAGGTAAACAAAATGTATAATATTGTGTTTGCTCCCTGCTTATAAAGGCTATACAAGGACTAATTTTAATGAGCTAGTAGAATTATTTCAATTATATATCATTTGTTTTAAAAAAAGAACTGATATCTACTAAAAAACAACTTTTCAAAAGTAAAAAAAAAAGCCAAGCAAAAAAAAAAAAAAAAAAAGAAAGAAAAGAAAAGAAAAGAAAAGAAAAGAAAAGAAAAAAGGTGAAATTTGTGGCTAAAAAATAGTGTGATATCAAATTTCCAAGCTTATATTACAGTACTTATTTAACATTTTTTGATAAAAATTTACCATATGTAAGTCGAGTACCTAAGTATGCGTTGATGGAAAGCCTTTTCTCCTTTATTAAATACATCATAACGTGTTTCTGAAAATTAAATTTTTTTTAATTATGCATGATGGGCTTGGCGGCCATCTTTCCATATTTTACACAAATTTCTAAGCACTCAAGCTCGTAACATATTTGCATTATTAAGAATTTCGAACTTCTAGTTTTAGCTACAGACAGATAAATTAAGAAAGTTTTTTATTTTGAAAAAACTAATTGATTTTTACTGCTTTAACTAATTAATTAACCCCCCTCCAAAAAAAGAGAATCATAAGATGAAACCTGAAGTTACTTCAGCTTTATTTTTAGGCACTCATTTCCATAAATTAAAAGAATAAAATGTTTGCTTTAGTAACAATTTCGAACTTCCAATCTTAACAATGAACTTGTGTGCTTAGAAATTTGTGTAAAATATGGAAAGATGGCCGCCAAGCCCATCATGAATAATTAAAAAAAATTTAATTTTCAGAAACACGTTATGATGTATTTAGTAAAGGAGAAAAGGCTTTCTATCAACGCATACTTAGGTACTCGACTTACATATGGTAAATTTTTATCAAAAAATGTTAAATAAGTACTGTAATATAAGCTTGGAAATTTGATATCACACTATTTTTTAGCCACAAATTTCACCTTTTTTCTTTTCTTTTCTTTTCTTTTTTTTTTTTTTTTTTTTTTTTTTTTTTTTTTTGCTTGGCTTTTTTTTTTACTTTTGAAAAGTTGTTTTTTAGTAGATATATATATATGGATATATATATATATATATATATATATATATCAACTTTTGAACGGAGGGTGGTTTCGGGGTCTGGGGGTCATGATCGATGAAAATATACCAAAATTTTTTGAAATCGCTTTCCTCCGAACGGCTGCAATAGGTAGCTTTTTGTAATGAAAGCTACCTAAAATATATATATTTAAAGTGAGGTGCAAAAAAATTAGAAATTCAAAAAGGTTTCTTTCTTAAGTATTTGACCTTGATATAAGGATTCAGGAACATCTTTTGTTTGTCTTTACCTTAAAAAAGTCCTTCCGGCCAGTGCCGGGAGGAAGAGGTAGCTTTCATAATCCTTATTTTAAAAAAGCCAAATTATATCATTCAAACACACGAAGCTCAATTTAGTGGAAACCGAATATAGGAGATTCAATACTAATTTTTATCAATATAATGAATGAGAATTTCGCGAAATTAGGCAGCTTTATCCAAGCTGCTTTTCTTTAAAGTAACATATATTTGGCTGCCAAATTCGGCAATTTCTTAAAGTGCATGTCATTTTAAGACAACATGGTGGATGAGGCTAAGCAGTGAACTTGGTCGAGACCTTAGTAATTGCTGTGCACATGCTCACTCATATCGGAATCGGTTAATATATAGGAGTACTGTCGCATGCAAAAAATCAGATTTTTCAAAATGTCACCCACAATAGAAATTGAAACTGCTATATCTGAGCCATTTTTTAAGGTAAAGACAAACAAAAATGCTCTTGAATCCTTATATCAAGGTCAAATACTTAAGAAAGAAACCTTTTTCAATTTCTAATTTTTTTGCACCTCACTTTAAATATATATATATTTTTTTAATTTAATGGTCGCCATTTTGAAACAAGATGGCTGATGAATCTGGCCAGCGAACTTGGTCGAGGTGTTGATGTATACTATCCACATGCCTTCTTACATCGAAATAGGCGAATACGTGTGTTATCGCGTGACAAATACAAGATCGTTTCAAAATGTTAGCCATGCTAGAAATTCAAAGTGCTATAAATCAACCATTTTTTAAGATATAAACAAAAGAACAAATTTTCAGAAACAAAAACTGCTCCGGAATCTTTGTATCAAGGCCAAACACATAAAAAAATCTTTTTCATTTTCCAATTGTAATACCTCATTTTGAATTTTAAATTTAATTTTTTTTAAATGGCAACCCTTTTGAAACAAGATGGCGAATGAAGCTGGCCAACGAACTCGGTCGAGACATTGGTATGTACTATGTACAGACCAAGTTACATGCAAATAGGTTCATAATTACGCCTGTTATCGCGTGACAAAAATCAGGTCGTTTTAAAATGTCAGCCACAAGAGAAATTCAAAATGCTATTACTCAGCCATTTTTTTTAGATATAGACGAAAGAAAAACTGTTCCGGAATCTTTGTATTAAGGTCAAACTCATACAAAAAAAAATCTTTTTCACTTTCCAATTTTTTGGTATCTCATTTAAATTTTTTTATTTTTTAATTTTTTTAAATGGCCGCCATTTTGAAACAAGTTGGCGGATGAAGCCGGCCAACGAACTCGGTCGAGATATTTGTATGTACTATGTACACACCAAGGTGCATCCAAGTCGGTTCATAAATACGCCTGTTATTACGTGAGAAAAATCAGGACGTTTCAAAATGTCAGCCACGCTAGAAATTCAAAATGCTATAACTCAGCCATTTCTTAAGATATAGACGAAACAAAAACTGCTCCCGAATCTTTTTATCAAGGTCAAACACATAAGAAGAAAATATTTTTTCAATTTTTAATTTTTTGATACCACATTTCAAATTAAAATTTTTCTTAAAAATTTAAATGGCCACCATTTTTAAACAAGATGGCGGATGAAGCTGGCCAACGAACCCGGTCGAGACATTGGTATGTACTATGTATAAACGAAGTTACATCCAAATCGGTTCATAAATACGCCTTTTATCGCGTGACAAAATTCAGGACGTTTCAAAATGTCAGCCACGCTAGAAATTCAAAATGCTATAACTCAGCCATTTTTTAAGATATAGACGAAACAAAAACTGCTCCGGAATCTTTGTATAAAGGTCAAATACATAAGAAAAAAATATTTTTCCATTTTTAATTTTTTGGTACCACATTTCAAGTTTTAAAATTTTTTAAAAATTTTAAATGGCCGCCATTTTGAAACAAAACAGCGGATGAAGCTGGCCAACGAACTCGGTTGAGACATTGGTATGTACTATGTACACACCGAATTACATAGAAATCGGTTCATAATTACGGTAGTTACAGTGTGACATAGGTCAGATATATATATATATATATATATATATATATATATTTTAAATATGATAAGCCTTTGGGGAGAACTATTTTTAATTATAATTTATTTGCTAAAGATCTAAAGAAAAGTATTGCAGGGAGTATCTGCCATTGCAATGATTCTGAATTTGTTAATTATAAAGACAAGTATTATGGACATGTTATTACTGGAGATCTAAAGATAGTAAAGGATGAGGAGTTGAGGAGGTTAATGGAGTACGGAACTAAATATCGTGTGAAACGTACTCTCACTAAAAGTGTTGCAATTAAACGTTTTACTATTAATATAGATATATTTATAAATAAACTAATGTATAGATACAATTTGCCATCCAGTGTTTTTGACGAGTGGAAGTATTATATATTAAGAGATTTTAAACGAGAATTTTCCAGAGATTTTGACGGAGTTAATAGAGAGAAATACAACAAACTTACACATTCAATTAAAGAGATTCAGGAAAATTTTATAATCACCTATGTGGATAAAGCAAATACAAGTTATGCACTGATATGTAAGGTACTTTACGGTAAACTTTTGAATGATTGCTACAATAATAAAAATAGCTATTTACCATTGAATTCGAAAGCTGCAGTAATAGAAAATAGGATTAAAGCGATCTATAAAAAAGTTAAGCTGAAACAAATGAGTCAAAGTTTCCCTTATCTCATACTAGTGCCTAAATTCCATAAAACCCCTATCAAATTCAGGAGTGTGACCTGTGGATTTGGTTCATATATTGGTGCCGCTAGCAAGGCTTTGCTGGGGGTGCTGGAGGGGGTGTTTGACGGAGTGATGGGGGGAGAGACGACTTTTATTATCAAAAATAGCTATACACTATTAGATAATCTGAAAAAATTAAAAAATATTACTGGTTTATTCGCTTACGATTTTGCAGACCTCTATAATACAATTGATTTGACAGATTTAAAAGATAAAATAGTAGATTTTTATAATACAAATAGTACTTTGGATGTTCATTATGATTTTTTCATAAATTTATTTCAGTTAGTAGTACAAGAAAACTACCTTTACGAAGGAAATACAATATTTAAACAGATTCGGGGTATTCCAATGGGGGGGAGTTGCAGTTCCATTTTGGCAAACATTTACTTACATATATATGAAAGAAATAATAATTTAAACAGTAACACATTATCCTACAGATATATAGATGATGTTTTGATAGTTAAATTAAACAATGATATTGAAAATGTTGATTTTACATATTATCCTACGTCTCTGAGTCTGGAACCCTCATCCCAGAATTGTAAAAATATTAATTTTCTAGATGTGAACCTGAGCATAGAAAGTGAAAATTTGATATCTAAGATATTTGACAAGCGAAATGATTTCAACTTTAATACCTTAAAGCTGATATATTTTGATTCCAATGTGCATGTTTCGATTAAAAGAAATGTACTTAGAAATGGATTAATACGAATCGAAAGACTGAGTACTAGAGTTAAAGATATGTTTAGTGATATTTTAGAGTGGTGCCGCTTGGGATTCAAGCATGGTTATGCTCGCAATTTCATCAGGAGAATAACTTGTGATTTTATTAAGAGTAGCAGGTACGGAACTGAACTGAACTCAGTGATGGATGAGAATGGAGGTTTTGATGAGTTGATTGATCTAATGAGTTAGAGAGATATTTTGGTGGATGTTGCAGTTCTGTTTAGTTTTTCATAGTTTTTCATTTTTTCAATTTTGGTCTCGGCGAGTGAAGGGGGACGTAGCATGCGTAAAGTCTGACTTAACCCTGCAGTGTATGTCGTTAGCCATACCGCTCGCCTTCTGTTCTGTTCTGTTCTGTTATGTCTTGCAATTATATATATTTTCTTTAGTTTGGTTATTCAGTTTGATTTTAAGAGTTAAGTTTATATTGGTTATTTATAATATTTTTGATGTGAGTTTCAATGCAGCTATGGTGAGTGATGGATTTTGATATTTTGTTTGTGGTTTTAAATATATATATATATATATATGTATATATATATCAATTTTGAACGGAAGGTGGTTTCGGGGTCTGGGGGTCATGATCGATGAAAATATACCAAAATTTTTTGAAATCGCTTTCCTCCGAACGGCTGCAATAGGTAGCTTTTTTGTAAAGAAAGCTACCTAAAATGGCTCAGATATAGCAGTTTCAATTTCTATTGTGGGTGACATTTTGAAAAATCTGATTTTTTGCCTGCGACAGAACTTGTATATATCAACCGATTCCGATGTGAGTGAGCATGTACACAGGAATTACTAAGGTCTCGACCAAGTTCATTCGTTAGCCTCATCCACCATGTTGTCTTAAAATAGCAGGAACTTCAAGATATCGCCGAATTTGGCAACCAAATATAAGTTACTTTAAATAAAAGCAGCTTGGATAAAGCTGACTAATTTCGCGAAATTCTCATTCATAATGATTTAATATTGATAAAGATTAGGATTGAATCTCCTATAATCGGTTTCCACTAAATTGAGCTTCGTGTGTTTGAATAATATAAGCTTGCTTTTTAAAAATAAGGAATATGAAAGCTACCTCTTCCTCCCGGCACTGGCCGGAAGGACTTTTTTCTTATGTATTTGACCTTTATACAAAGAATCCGTAGCAGTTTTTGTTTCGTCTATATCTTAAAAAATGGCTGAGTTATAGCTTTTTGAATTTCTAGCGAAGCTGACATTTTGAAACGTCCTGAAATTTGTCACGCGATAAAAGGCGTATTTATGAACCGATTTGGATGTAACTTCGTTTATACATAGTACAGACCAATGTCTCAAACGAGTTCGTTGGCCAGCTTCATCCACCATCTTGTTTAAAAATGGCGGCCATTTAAAATTTTAAGAAAAATTTAAATTTGAAATGTGGTAGCAAAAAATTGAAAATTGAAAAAATATTTTTTTCTTATGTGTTTGACCTTGATAAAAAGATTCGGGAGCAGTTTTTGTTTCGTCTATATCTTAAAAAATGGCTGAGTTATAGCATTTTGAATTTCTAGCGTGGCTGACATTTTGAAACGTCCTGATTTTTGCCACGTGATAACAGACGTATTTATGAACCGATTTGGATGTACCTTGGTGTGTACATAGTACATACAAATAACTCAATCGAGTTCGTTGACCAGCTTCATTCGCCATCTTGTTTCAAAATGGTGGCCTTTTAAAAAAATTAAATTTAAAATGAGATACCAAAAATTTGGAAAATGAAAAAGATTTTTTTTGTATGTGTTTGACCTTAATACAAAGATTTCGGAACAGGTTTTGTTTCGTCTACATCTAAAAAAATGGCTGAGTTATAACATTTTGAATTCTATTGTGGCTGACATTTTAAAACGACCTGATTTTTGTCACGCGATAACAGGCGTATTTATGATCCGATTTGAATGTAACTTGGTCTGTACATAGTACATACCAATGTCTCGACCGAGTTCGTTGGCCAGCTTCATTCGCCATCTTGTTCCAAAAGGGTTGCCATTTTTAAAAAAAAAAATGTTATTTAAAATTTAAAATGAGGTATTAAAAAATTGTAAAATGAAAAAGATTTTTTTTATGTGTTTTGCCTTGATACAAAGATTCTGGAGCAGTTTTTGTTTCTGAAAATTTGTTCTTTTGTTTATATCTTAAAAAGTGGTTGAATTATAGCACTTTGAATTTCTATCATGGCTAACACTTTGAAACGATCTTGTATTTGGTCACGCGATACCACATGTATTCGCCTATTTCGATGGAAGAAGGCATGTGGATAGTATACATCAATATCTCGACGAAGTTTGCTGGCCAGCTTCATCAGCCATCTTGTTTCAAAATGGCGGCCATTAAATTAAAAAAATATATATTTAAAGTGAGGTGCAAAAAAATTAGAAATTGAAAAAGGTTTCTTTCTTAAGTATTTGACCTTGATATAAGGATTCAGGAGCATTTTTTGTTTGTCTTTATCTTAAAAAATGGCTCAGATATAGCAGTTTCAATTTCTAAAGTTGGTGACATTTTGAAAAATCTGATTTTTTGCCTGAGACAGCACTCGTATATATCAACCGATTCCGATGTGAGTGAGCATGTGCACAGCAATTACTAAGGTCTCGACCAAGTTCACTGGTTAGCCTCATCTACCATATTGTCTTAAAATGGCAGGCATTTTAAGAAATCGCCGAATTTGGCAGCCAAATATAAGTGACTTTAAATAAAAGCAGCTTGGATAAAGCTGACTAATTTCGCGAAATTCTCATTCATAATGATTTAGTATTGATAAAAATTAGTATTGAATCTCCTACATTCGGTTTCCACTTAATTGAGCTTCGTGTGTTTGAATAATATAAGTTGGCTTTTTAAAAATGAGGAATATGAAAGCTACCTCTTCCTCCCGGCACTGGCCGGAAGGACTTTTTTTTTTTTTCTCATTCATTTTTTTTCTCATGTAATCCCTATTTTTATTAGCCCCCGGTATGCTATTTCTTTCTCCCACCTATTAATGTGTCGTCTCCAAAAAATAACGTTACGTTGTATAAGCCAGCCGTAAAACAAAGCAGATGTACCATTGTACGGAATAATCTCAACTGCTTTTTTTTAGTTTCCTACGCATCGCATATTTTCAATTTTTAAACCGTCGTATTGGGAAAAAGAAGTACTTTTTAATGCAATTTGTTTGAAAACTGCATCTCCATTTATTTTGGTGATATTAGTTTTTTTGTGGTTTTTTGCACGGTTTGTTTAATTCTGGCAACTGAAATACTCCATTCCTGTAGAAAGTAAAGGGAAAATAGTTGAAAAACAGCAATTATATCTTTTCGTTGCCATTTTCTCATAAAAACTGAAAAAAGTAATTAAAATACGTGCTATTTTGAAAAAAAATATATAAAAATGAATGATTTCTGATAAAACATGGAGCTATTTTATACCAAATTTAATTTTAAGTATCTGTATTAATATTACAAGCAAATGAAGGCATATCAATCATGAGATAGTCGATTTTTTTTGCCCACTTTCTTGAATGACAAAATCTCTTTTTTTGGATTTGTGTATTATTCAGCGACCTGTGTATATTTTACTGTAGATGTTGTTTAAGACTGGATCACAAATAAATAATTCTTCAGCGGACGCGGATGACGTCATTGTATGTAAAATAAAATCCCATGTCTTAAAACTGAACCATATATAATTTTTTTTTTCTTTCATCGGGGCGACACTAAATTCTGAAAAAGCAGAATTCCTGTTTTCTTGTTTACATCTTCATTTATTTTAAGAAAAAAATATTTACCTTTCTCTCTCTCTTTTTTTTTTTTTTTTTTTGATTTTGGTTATATATTTAAAAAATTTTTAACATTCATTTTAAAAGTGCTTAAGACTTATACTATGTAAAATGATTTGCAGTTTTTTCAAACAAATTATATTTGGAAATACATTCCCCTTCCTATTCGACAGTGTAAAGTTTGAAGTTTTTGCGATTACGTAAATGTTTAATTTTTGTTTTATTTAATTCAATTTTATTATTCCTTTCATATTTTTTATGGAATATTAGCTGGAGTCATTCTTATTTTTAAAACTATTTATGTTACTTTAATGATAATGGATTATTATTCTTCCCATAATAGAGTCTGCACACGACAAAGGTAGATTTAAAAGAAATCATGCTTGAAAATTAATTTAAAAACCACAAAAAGAGGTAAATTGAGAGACAGTTTTCAAACAAATTGCAATTGAAGTTACATTTCCCCCCCACACGACTGTGTAAAAATTGAAAATATGCGAAAAAAAAATCGTCTCCCCGTTGCATGAAGTGGCCTGCATTCGACGGTGTATTTGAAAGGGTTAAAATTCATATTTTAAAAACCGATTGCACCATCGATTAGAAGAAGGTTTCATTTTAAAGAACTTTTTTGGTTTGTCGGTACCTCTAAAATTATACCCTGGAAGACCATTGTCATAAAGAAGGGCATTGCTATAAGGAAGGGAAACGTTTTTTTGGAAAAACGACCTGTTTTTGAGAAAAATATTTGAAAGGGTTAATTATAATATTTTTTAAATTGATTGCCGTATTTGACACGTAAGAATGCGATCTTCCGAAATATGACTTCCGATTTTAACTGTACCGAGCGGTTTCGCCGATATAGGTTAAAACAAAACTATTAAAAAACACAAATAAAATCAAGATGTCGGTTCTTCGATTGCTTCCGATGCTTAAATGGTTCTTTCTATGCATGCACGCGATCTATCAAGGAATGGAGATGAAAAAAAAGACTTCTTTATTAGAGTGAGTTACAATTTTTATTTAATAACTCAGTTTTTTATTAGAAATTTAAAATTCCCGCCATCAGGTGCACTGGCAGAGGCCTTTAACTAACTTCACACAAATTTTCAGCCTTGTACGTGAAGTAGATTTTCCTAGACATCTCACACAGACAGAGCGAAACTATCTTTTATTAGTATAGATATATAAGATAAAACGGATTATATTTAAAACTTAATCCTGATCCTTTCATACTCATTGCATTCATATTAAAATTTTCCCCATATTAATTTCATTTTCTGGAGATATGATAATTTTGAAAAGTCAATAAAATGTTTTTAAGTTTGTAAAAGAAAATAATTTAGTTGCTAGGAAATAAAAATGAAATGAAAGGATTTTCTATTTATTTTATTGATAGATAACTTTGAAACTTATAACAAAAACTTCAAAAGACTTGTTCAAACAGCGCTTATTGTGAAGATTAAGATTAATTTAGAAAATAATTAACAAATTCTATTCGCGTCTAAGGATATTTTTTATTACAGCAAATGTTTTATTCAATTAAAATGAAGCTCAAATGAATCCAATTAAATTTCTAAAACTTCCAGAAAATCTTATCGAATAAATTTTTAAACATAAAAATATTAATGCCTTGTACAAATTTACAATAATAAAAAGCATACTAAACCCATTTAACTAAATATTTGCAAGCTAACATGTCACAAAACGGGGATGGTGCAAATTTTATCATAACTTGTAAAATGTAAATTAACATTTAATTTAAACGAACGATTAATTTTTCTGCCAAAAAATACTATGAAGAAGATTAATTTCTCCGTTTAATAGGGAAATTACAATTTAGATAATTATCTTTTTCAGACACTTATGAAGAATGGAGATTAAAGATAAATATGAGTAAAACAGAACATTTAACTACAGGTCAGAAAACTGTCATTTTATGGAATGACACTAATATTAAAGCTGTAGAGAAATGCAAATTACCTTGGATCTATCATTCATGAAGATGGATCAAGCCAGAGAGATGTTGAAAGGAGAATTGGTGTAGGCAAAAAAGCAGTAGCAATGTTCAATTCTGTTCTGTGGAGTACACTGTTAAAAATATCCCTGCAAAATTACGGGTAGAGGCCGGCAACAAAGATTTCAGCCAAACCCCGTAAAAAAATCCATGCCCATTATTTTGTGCAGCCCGTAATTTTACGGGGCGAAGATATAATGCACTTCAAAACACAACAACACTTTACTTACTGTTCCGTAGCACGTTAGATAATCATCATAAAATGTTTTTTTTTTTTTGCGGGTTAAAAAATATGTTACGGTCGCGGTTAAGTGACATTATTTTTCGAAACACGACTAAAATTAAGAGTTACACCCTTGCGGAGAAAAATGTATGGGGTCGTACAGTATTTTTGCTAACAGATGGGCTAGGACTTGAAGAATATGTGGATTGACCTTAATTTTCTAAGTATCCAAAAATATCCTTGTAAAATTACTGGCAGAAACCAGCAGAAGAGATTCCAGTCATACCCCGTAAAAAAAAATTCCATGCCTATCATTTTGTGCAGCCCGTAATTTTACGGGGCAAAGATATAATGCACTTCAAAACACAATTAACACTTCACTTACTGTTCCGTAACATGTTAGATAAGCATCACAGAATCGTTTTTTTGACGGGTTAAAAAATATGTTACGTCGCGGTTAAGTGAAATTATTTTTCGAAACACGACTACAATGAAGGGTTATACCCTAGCGGAGGAAAATGTATGGGGTCGTACCGTATTTTTTTTAGCGGATTAGACAGTTTTTCATCAAATAAGGCTAATGCCCGTAAAAATTGAAGAGCAAAACGCTCATAAATTTATAGTTTTTCATGAGAATGTGGTAACATTCTACCTAAAGCTAAGCGATTAATTTATAATTATATTGTGCAAAGCATTTTGCTGTATGGCGCAGAGACATGGACATTAAATCTCCAGCTAAAAAGGAAACTCCTCTCTACCGAAATAGACTTCTGGCGAAGATCAGCGAGAACGTCTAAGCTGGATAAAATTAGAAACTCAAGAATACGTGAAATATGAAAGTTAAAAAAAAATATATTGTTAATACAGCCGAGTACAGCAAACTTAGATGGTATGCTCATGCCCGCAGAATGAAAGTGGAACACCTTTCTAAAATTATCTTTGAATGGTGTCGGGACGGCAAACGTAGGAGGGGAAGACGGAGGATGACTTGATAAAGTTCTATTCGAGAGACGATGAATATATATGGGTTAAATGATGAGATTGCTCTGGACGGAGAGAGATTGAAAGGATCTCTCTGAACTATTTTTATGGGTTGAGTAAACCCACTATTTAGTGGAAACTCCTGAAGTAGAAGATGTTTTTCAGAAATATTTAAATATATGCGCGTATATATATATACATATATTTAACTTTTTAAATAAAACATTAATGCTTAGTTAATAAACGCTGTGTATCCGCAGTCTCTGATCACGGACAAAGACCTTTGACAAGTCCAGCAGATCATTATTCAATAAGGTGACTTTGCAGAAGTAACATGAATCATTTATAAGTTAACCCTTTCCGCTCTGGCGGTCACAAAGGTGTTCCTTACTTTTAAAATTCTTTGAAATATAAATAACTCCTTGCAGATGTGTAAAAACCTCATAACCACATATGTGCATTCTATATTATTTATAACTTTTTAGTAAACAAGTAGCTTTGAAATAGTAAAAAAACAAAGAAAGTTGACAAAAGTTTCAGTTTTTGGGGTTTTAAGAAAAAAGTCAATGCCGAAAGTGTTTAAACTTAAATTAGGGACTACTTTTCCGAATGAATAATTTGGGATAAACAATAAAAAATACTAGTATGTTTTTATGTCTGTTAAATCCTATTCTAATAAGACATTTTCCAAACGTCTTCAAAAATTCTTCCTTCGAATATTGTCATATGCAAAGAACGTGGAATAACTACATTTGTTAGGTTTCAAAATCTAAGATGTTTGTTAAATTTCAGTAAAACCTAACTTCTATGATTTGGATAGCTACTTTTAATTTTATTAGAGTTAAAGGGATTTTTAGCCCAAACTGAAAAAAAATTCAGGGCCGAATGGGTTAAATGAATATGCAGACATGAATCTAATTTACGGTGTAAAAGGGAACAGCAGTCGGAGAGTTGCGCAAACGTATGCAGAACACTTCTCCAACTGGCGCAAATGACAGTATCAAATGTTTGAACGTATTCATCAACGACTGTGTGAAACTGGAGCGGTTACCAGTACTTGTCATGATAGAGAAGACAACCAATCGACACGGAAATTTCCAATCAAGGAAGCTACCGCCAACCGGAGGTACTTTGGTCCATGCAGGGTTACTTTAGTCCATCCCATAAAAAAAGTGCTTATTATTTGTACTGAGCAAACAATACAAGATAATTTGGAGTTTTGCCCTAGAAAAAAATTTCATACCCCGCTATAGCATATTTTAATAGTTTGGGGTAATTTTAATTTTGGTTATTGGCAACACTGGATGCGTTTGTAAACAACTATTTTCGTGTGTAGATTTTAACCCTCCAAACTTTCTATAGTGTAACAATCTGGATAAGAGCTACAAATAAGGTAAGTGTCAAAATATTACATTTAGTAACCTGTAACCCATGTGTGATCATAGTTTTTCCTTTAACTTTTTATTTTGACAGGAAATGTTTACGTTTTCACAAAGCTAATATGAAAACTAGTTTTTTGGGGCTACTTTGTACCAGGCCTGGTTTGGGCCGAAGTAACCACAGTTACTTAGAAATGCCTCTTATATAACCAAATCTCTCAAAAAGTGTTTTAAGTAAAATTTTTTTTCAAATGTTACTGTAGAAAATTGTTACATTAATTGTTTTTGTTCCAGTTGCTGAGGATTACTTGACGAAAACTGTTTCTCGTCTCTTTAATATTTAGAACTGGTTTATTGTGTTTAAATGTAAAGAAAAAATAACTTTTTTTTATCCAGTTTGTAGTGTTAATTCATTATCAGATCCTATTGCAAGAGGGTTTCAATAGTCCAACATATGAAATATATTCAATTTATATGAGACTAAATGAATGGACCAAAGAAGTCCCCAACAGGGGCTACTTTAATCCAAAACTTTAAAAATCGTTAAAAAATAAATAAATAAAAATTGCCTTTTTAAAACAATACAGTTTGCTTCATTGTTTCATGTTAATTGTTTAAAACTCAATTTCGATGCTAAAAAATTATATATAATATTTTTTAATAATGGGAATGTTAATGGAACCAGGAAATGTAGCCATTTCGAAAGCTGTAATAGCTGTAACTTTAAACGGTTGTAACTCGGGTTCTATTTTAGATACAGACAAAATTTAAGCAGATTTCGATAGATAAAAGATTCAATATTAATATTATTGCAAAAATGAAAAATCGACATTTTGTACGAAAATTACGTTTTAACCCTTTATCTACTGACGGTACTTATAAGTACCATTAAAATAAATTGTTATAAAATTCATTTAATACATCGATTAGTAGAAATACTATTTAGAATGAGTTATAGATACATTACTTTATCTTGTTCCAAAAGCATTATGGGTTACAAAAGACAAAAATATTTTTTAAAGGACGATTTCTTTTGTCTTTGCGTCTTTTCAGCTTTCTAGCGCTGAGGGGGAGGGGGAGGAATTTTCAATTCGAAAGTATTTCTATATTTCTATTGTAAGAACCTTATATTTGTACATTTCCTAATTCTACAAAATACTAAGAAAAATATTTAAAATAAAACATTTGACTAGGGTTATAAATATTTCACAAAATCCCTATAAATTAAAGTTTAATTAATCCTTCTACATCCACCAATACTTCTAAAATCCTTCTAAAATGTATTAAATGATTATGTAAATCTTCTAATTTTATCTAAACAATTCACGAAAAATGCCTTAGAAGATAAAATTTTAATGAATTCTTAATTCAGTAGATAAAGGGTTAAAGCTGTTCGGATACCTTAAGTGCAACTTTCCTATATCCAGAGACAAACAACGAACTTGTGGTGCGCTAGCTCAGTGCACTAAATACTACGCTACCGGTCGTCAAATTATATTGACAAATGCTTTAATTTTTTTAGAATAAATTTTTAATCCAATCATTTTAACTATATATTAACAATATGTTTTCACATTTTTATTTATTTTTAACATAATTCAAGCTGTAATACTAACTTAAAAAGATCTCAAGCATTTGAATCTAATCATCCTTCTGTATATAAAAAAAAAAGTTTTGATTTGGAAATGGACCAATGAAAATCTGCGTAGATATTCCCGGTAGATCGTCATCCAATTTGAATGCTTCTTCGTTAATATTAAAAAAACTGTTGCATACAAAAATGTGAAAATCGGTGGTATTATAGAGAAATGTTTGATAAACGCGCTGATGCAGACAGTTTTCAAATCGAAGAATTATTTTAAGAGATATTTAATGCTAAAGTTAGACAAAATCGTTCCATTAAAAAAGTTTTATTGGAGCAAAACTATACATGAGAATTTAATAATTTTTAGATCATTTTATACGTTATAAGTTCCCGTTGTGCAGATTACATTTATTCTTTTTATTTAACTCATTTTTTTGAGGTTTTATTTCTATTTTAAATTCAAATTTTCAGCATTTCGAGAGATATTTTTTATATCTTTTTAAAATGTTATTTATTTAAACTGTTGCCAATTTTATAAACATCGCAAACAATAATGTTTACTTCAAATTAAAAATTTATTTACACGTGACTATTATAAACAGAGAAAAAAACTTTAAAATCAGTATTAAATGATTACATGTTAAAAATCAGGAATATTACGTCATAAGAACCATAAAAAAATTATTATGCGTTAAAACTTGTAAATGGAGGAAATTACGTCATATTTAAAATGGCCAAAAAATATGGCAAAACAATTTAAATTAAAAAAAAAATATTTGCGCGAGATATTTTGAGATAATCTTTTCAACTATTATCGTGAATTCGAAGACAGCGCAAATAATATTTCCTTCTAAGAACAAAAGTATTTTCACCTGAATATTAATAAAAGAAATAAAACTTTGGTGTAAATTACGTCAGATTTAAAACGATACATTTAAAATGAATTATTTAAAAGAACTATCTTATAGCGCTGTTAAAAAATACCGGGAGACAATGACACTGTTTACTTAATTCATTTTACATTAGCTTATTTTCAAATGTTTAACTAATTATTTAATTAAATGCGAAAACAGTCATTTAACAGCAGCAGATTTGGTCTTAAAAATCCCCAATCCAAGGAAAACGAATGGAAAACCGTTTACAGAGAGATCGCTACTGTTGTTGTTGTTGTTGTTGTTGTTTTTTAATTTTCATTCAATATTTTTAAAACCGATCAAATTAGCGTGCTTTTTGGATTTTGGTGTGCCTGAACGAGGGTTGGCGAGCGTAGCTCGCAGGGGCAGAGCGCCCTAGTACACTACAAAAAGAGATACTACAAGCATCTTGCATCTGTAACAAATGTTTTCAACATATTACATATGCTTCAGAGGAGAGCAATTTTCTATTTCAAAGGGGCAATTTAAATACAGCGAAATCTCGCTACAACGAATCTGTTGGAAGCACAAATTAAATTAGCTTTTACGAAAAAATTGTTAAAGTGAGTATTTTTATAACGAAATAGGACAATTGGATTCTTTTAACAACCCAAATAATACTCTAGATTAATTTTAACACAATTATTGCAATTGGTAAATAAATCATATCGGGTGTAAATTTTCAACTGGGTGAAAATGTCCGTACCAGGATTCGAACCAGGGACCTCCTGGCTGAAGCCACCAATGGTCTACCATCTGAGCTATGCCGGAAGAATCTGGTTTGAACTCTTTCATCCAGCTAACCTTATTGATTATAGCATCTGGTCTGAAATCTGGTTCAGCTCAACAGAATAAATCGCAGGTAATGGAACACCAGAAATCGCTGGATACGTAATTACACTAGATTAATTTGAACACAATTATTCTAATTGTTTTTTCTTCTTGTTAGAAATTTACATCTGATATGGTTTATTTACCAATTAGAATAATTGTGTTAAAATTAATCTAGTGTAATTACGTATCCGGCGATTTCTGGAGTTCCATTACCTGCGATTTATTCTGTTGAGTTGAACCAGATTTCAGACCAGATGCTATAATCAATAAATTTAGCTGGGTGAAAAAGTTTCACCAGATTCGTTCGGGATAGCTCAGATGGTAGAGCATTGGTGACTTCAGCCAAGAGATCCCTGGTTCGAATCCTGGTCTGGAAATGTTTCTTCCAGTTGAAAATTTACTTCTGAAACAAATAATACTCGTTAAACGAAAAAATTCGTTAAAATGAAATTCTACTATATTATTTCTTTTATGGCGGTGTTCTGATATACAGGGTGTTTCATCACAGTGGTTACAAAGTAGCAGGAGAGATAGAGTACAACCTAGTCAATGGGAAATCCCATAACAATGCATGGTCAGAAACGCTTTCTTGGTGCGGTAGTGACGACACAAAGCACAAGAAAAAAAGAACACGAACAGGGTTTGAAAACATGTTAATTGAAGAGCTGAGTGGAAGAACATGTTATACTACATTTTCTTAAAAATGATTTTATCTTTTGGACGAAGGTGTTATCAAGTATTCTATCACATGGTAGAGCTTAAATACCAAAGTTCTATTTAGCCTTGAAGATTTAAGACATTATTCATTAATGTTTAATATTTTAATATTTAATAATCCAAATAATATTAATATTTTTTAATATTTAAAAATTAAATATGAATAACTTTTTTGATAGAGTTTAGTACCACACCTGTTAATATTTTAAACACATGACATCAAACAGAAAATAAATCATTAAAATTGACAACAAAAACTTTCACATCAAATTTCTTCAAATGTAATTTTTGTTACTTAACATGCTCTTCCACTTAGCTCTTCAATTATTCTTCGTACAGCAAAAAATTATGAAATAATGACAAAAAGAGAGACAACGATCGTCATTCAAAGAAGCTGTTCGAAATTAAGACCCGGGCTTTATGAAGACCTGACATCTCCGGCGCATGGGAGATCTAAAGTTCTCGAGAATACCGAGTGTGCCACTAACTTCCTCAGCAGCTGCCACGATACATGCGACAAGTCCCTCAGAATTGTCCAGCATTGTCCCAACATTTTGCGGTACTAAGAATAATAAACTTATAATAAAACACACATACTACAATGTATATTAAAACACACATACACACATAAATAAAGCCTGCATTCAACAGTTAAAGGTATATATAAATATTATACAGATATACATACAATAAATGCAATAAACCCAACTGGAGTTCGATTACTGGCTCTGGCCAATTTTTCACTCCAGTTGGGTTTATTGTATTTATTGTTTGTATATCTGTAAAATATTTATATATACCAATAATAAACTTGTTTTCTCACACTGTTCATGTCCTTCTTTTCTTGTGTTTTGTGTCGTCACTATGGCGCCCGGCAAATGTTTCCGACCAAGCATTGCTATGTGATTTCCCATAGTCTAGGTATACACTATCTCCCCTGAAACTTTCTAACCGATGTGCTGAAACACCCTCTATAGCATAAATACATATTATTATGTACACATTTTAAAAACTAATACCAGCATATATACGTAGGCTAGTCTTTGGTTATATAAATTATAATGTTATTTTAAATTCTATAATCTATTCTAGTTCTTTACCTTTGAAATATTTATATAAAAAAATCAATTCTTTATTTAAAGGACATCCAGCTAAGTTGCAGTTGGTAGTAAAATGAATTAAATCTTTAATATTTCCCAAATATTTTTAAACATTTTAGTTTTAATTATAAATTTTTTGGTGTAATGTCTTTTCATATTCAAAAGAAAAATGTAATAATGTTTGAGATTATTTAACTCATTTCTCATGACAAGACTCTGATTTGGAGGAAAATTTAATTAAACATCAACAATGTCAACTAAATTAAAAAAAAATTTATTTAAAAAGATAATTGAATGATAATTTTAACACTTGTTCAACAGCTTTAAACTGATTTCAAGCATGATGACCCTTTTTTGAAAAAGTTTTAAGCTAGCAGGAACAATATCAATATCTAAAGATTACACTAATTAATTAAAAAGCCGAAAACATAATCGTTCGTACAAACTAAATGTTAAATTAATTTTAAAAGTTTTGATGGAATTCCCGTTTCAGTTAGTGACACGTTAGTATAGTTTCAGAATTTTTAAAGTTGAATGTTTAGTAAGTTGGTTTTGGCGGCCAATTATCAACTTTGAGGGATATGAATGTTTAGTAAGACATTTAAGTAAATTACAATAAAGCATTTACCATTATACATAATATTTCTAATTTCAACATCCCTTTTTCTATATGCATATAAAATGCGCAACAATGAATGAGGTATCAGCGAAAGATCTTGAACAAGCTTTTAAGATACCGTCAACCAGGGCTACTTTGGTCCACTTTTTCCTGGTTCCACTAACATTTTCATTATTAAAAAATATTATATATGATTTTATAACGTTGAAATTGAATTGTAATCAATTAACAGCAAACAATGAAGCAAACTGTATGGTTTTAAACGGGCAATTTTTTTAAAACTATTTTTAAAGATTTGGAACAATGTAGCCTCTGCTGTGGGCTTCTTTGGTCCATTCACTTATTTTCATATAAAATGAGTACAGTTCATATGTTGGAATATTGAAACCAATTAGCAATTGATTGCAACAATATCTGCTAATGAATTAACACTGCAAACTTGATAAACAAATGTTTTTTTTCTTTCTTACATTTAAACACAATAAACCAAATGTTAATATTAAAGACACGAGAAACAGTTTTCGTCATGTTATCCTCAGCAACTGGAATAAAAATAATTACTGTAATAGTTTACTAAAGTAACATTTGAAAAAAATGTTACTTAATACATTTTTTAAGAGATTTGATTGTATAAAAGGCATTTCTGAGTAACTGGGTCTACTTCCGGACCAAAAAAGGCCTAGCACAAAGTAGCCCCGAAAAACTAGTTTTCATGTCAATTTTATGAAAACGTAAACATTTTCTGTCAAAATAAAAAGTTAAAGGAAAATCTATGATCACACATGGGTTACAGGTTACTAAAGGTAATATTTTGACACTTATCTCATTTGTATCTGTTATCCAGATTGACTCACTATAGAAAGTTTGAGGAGTTAAAATCTACACACGAAAACAGTTGTTAACAAACACATCCAGTGTTGCCACTAAAAAAAATGTAATTATCCCCAAACTATTCAGATACCCTATAGTAGGGTCTAAAATATTTTTCAAGGGCAAAAACTCTGAATTATCTTGTATTGTTTGTTCAATATAAAGAATAAAATATTTTTTTATGGGATTACCAAAGTAACCCCGCAAGGACCAAAGTTGACGGCAGTACACTCATTTTTAGTTTAAAAACGTTGTTCTATTGGATGGTAAGCTTAACTTTAAACGTTTTTTTATGAAAATGAACGTGCATTACAAAACAAAATGATAAGTACCTGTTAATTAAAGTTATATCTATAATTAGCTCCAGGATTTTTTCATATTGTCGGTCGAAAACGGATTCTTCGGCGAAAGAACGAACCGCCTTTTGGAGCTATCCATGAATTGAACCATTTTTAGATATATTCAAAGGAGCTCAAGTACAGGTCATAAAGATGATTCGACATATATCGAAACAAGTTTTAAGGGGTCTTGTACCTTTTAAACGCGTCGAAAATTAACAAAAAACTTCAAAGTTTGAATTAGTCTATCTTCAAAGCCTTTTTATGTATAAAGATGAAATTTTGGATATTGATTAAACAGATTGTGCTTTGTAATATGCTACCATTAGAAATTTATTAACCCTTTACAGAATTTGTGTATTGTTGAAATCAAAATAGCTCTTTTTTTTACCCCATAAGTCCTTGCGCGCATGATATCTTGAGAAAGTATGTATGGATTGGCATGAAATTAGGTAAAGATACTAAACATGTATGTGTGTTTAAAATGATCTACTCTTAGGCTAAAAATATTTCATTAACTATACAAAAAAAAAAAAAAATATTTTCGCAAAAAAAAATAAAAATTTTGTATTTTTAATGAATAAAAATAGTCATAATTAAAAATATTACCATTGTAAATACTTAAAAGTAGATGATTTTAAACACACATATTTGTTTAGTATATTTACCAAATTTCATGACAATCCATTCAGACTTTCTCAAGATATCATGCGCGCAATGACTTATGGGGTAAAAAAAGAGCTATTTTGATTTCAACAATGCACAAATTCCGTAAAGGGTCAATAAATTTCTGTTGGTAGTATATTGCAAAGCACAATCTGTTTAATCAATATCCAAAATTTCATGTTTATACATAAAAAGGTTTTGTAGATAGACTAATTCAAACTTTGAAGTTTTTCGTTAATTTTCGACGCGTTTAAAAGGTACAAGACCCCTTAAGCCGAAAGAGCAAATTCTGGGGAGAAAAGTGAGTGGGGTAGCACATCCCATCTGAGCATTTCTATCGGTAACGATTCCCTGTAATGGTTTGACCAGGTTTAAGTGTCACTGAATGAACGAATCCCTTTTGAACACACCGAATATAGAGCATCACCTGCAAAAGATGGATATTCGGCTTTGCTGTTGGTCTGAATGGTTGGCCAAGCTTTCACTATGATTTTCTACTCTAAAGATTATCGTAATGCATCCATTTTGCATCCGCAGTGACGATACGATGTAAAACTTTATTTCCTTCTTTGGCTTTGAAGCTGCAATTCACATGTGGGAAAACGCCTTCCAATGTCTCTTGGAGTCAATTCCTATGGAACTCAATTTCTTGGCTTTTCAGGTGCGTTCGTAATTATATAAATACGCAGTCTGAGCGATATTACTGAGAACATAGATTTAATAATAACATGTGGAAGCAAAGAAAATGAAATGTTATCTTTAATTGTCCATATACTGCGAAAAATTGAAATGATGAAAATAAACGAATTGTAGAATTACAAAATCTTATATATAAATTCGTATACACTGTTTAAAAAAATGGGAAACCAAACCATTCAAGACAGCCATGCATGGATATAAAATTGAAAGTACGCAATATATTAAAAGTAAAATAGAAAATGAAACACTGATTTACTTATATCGGAATTTTAACTGTATAAAATGATGTCAAGAGCATAATCAGACGCTCCTCACCAATTTGAGTAACTTTAAATGACAAATATATGATGTTTAAAAAGAATGGACTATACTTTATATGGTGTGTGCTCCCCCGGAATAGTTAATATTGTATAATATCTGTTTTCCACGGATGCAATGAGGTTTTCGATAACATTTAAGGAATTCTCTTCTCAAAATCTAATATAGTATCAAAGTACCGAATGGATCAAAAGTGGCATGCAATGATTCGTTAGAGTGTGTTTTAGATATGCTCGATCGGATTTAAATGATGAATGTATGCTGACCACTACATACGCTGTATTGTTTTGTTTTCAAACATATTCTGCACAAGTTGAGCTGTATTTAGCATGTATTAAATAAAAGAAATCGGCAATGATTACAACATAAAGTATGACACAAGATCTGAATATATCGTCTGCATAACTTTTGAGCTGTCAAAGTGTCATTTGAAGTAATTTACAAATCCATACATATTTATTCAGCAAATCATGCAAGCTAACATACGCCAATATGAACCCGATTACAAAATTTCATTAGAATAAGTTAATATATAAAAAATCTACTAATGATAATTGAGAATATGACCTTATGATAAAATGTCTAGAAAAATGAATCGGATAAAAAATTCATATCACATTTAAAACGGCACTTCCCTCTGTTAGTGGCCTTGGCGAGAGAGAGAAAAGACTAGAGAAGGAACACTTTAACAAGTACTTTCGGGCAACCTACTCACTGTTTCATACAGGTCTTTATTCAATATTTACATAATTTATTTAATGCTAGGTGGGTATCTATCAGCTTTGTTGCATTTAAATCGCATGTTTTGCGGAGGAAATGCAGCATTATGAAATATTTAAAGTTGCTGTACCTAATAATTCCAAATTAATGGTAATTGAGATCGCTTTCCGTTAATTTCATCTTTTTAAATTTAAAAGTTTTTAGAAACCATTCATAAAGACAATTGTATATTTTAAAACTACCCCGAAGAAAAATTTCAAGATTTTGGGCTCAGCAGTAACAGAGAAATAGAAAATTTTTGAAAGTTTTTTGTTTCTGCACTGTTTTATATAGCGACATTTTTAGAAATTGTTCCATTGCGAGAATTTACGTCATGATAAATACAGCCATGTCAATTTTCATGTTTATATTCCTAACAGTTCCATGTTCTTCGTTACTTAGATCATCTTTAGATCTTTTTCCGCTTTGTTTAGTCTTTCTATTTTTTAGAATTCGTTCTACAACGAGCATTTACATCTTATTAATTACTACCATGCCAAAGTTCTAGTTTCTAACCCCAACAGTATCCCAAAAATTTCAGTATTCCAAATAAATCATAGTTTAGAACCTTTCTAGAAATTTTTACGTTTATCTGTCAAATTAAACCTTTTAGAGAGCGTTAATTACGAGTATTTACATCTTAAAAGTAACTACCGCACCAAATTTAAAGTTTCTAACCCAATCAATATCACAGAAATCACAATTTTAGAACTTTTTTGCTCATGCAGTGATGTAGGTTCTTGCACTGACATAAAATAGTCTTTTTTTCGAAGCAGAGATGGCCACCAACATTTTTTTAAGGTGGCTATGTAGTTTCAGAGATAACACCTCACAAACGTACAAGCATTAATAATATTATATACTTTATAATATTATAACGCTTTATAATATTAGCATTAGATGTACAGATACAAAAGCCATTTATCTGTTACAAACTAAAGTACCGGCGTTGCCCAGGATTTGAAGGATGTTTGTTCTGAAAAATCAATTTCAAAATTTAACATACAACACAAAACAAGCATTAAAAAAAGCAGTCGAAATGTTGTTGAATGAATCATATGAAAACGCTATATAAAAATGTATAAATGAATATAACAGACGCAAAAGAATACAGCTATAAATGAACTTATTTCAATTTATAATTGGAGCAATAATGTTAAAATACGCGAATATTTTCCTAATCGTGTTTTTATCATGCTTCAATACTTTTTTCACACTCATATGACGTTATACTATATCCACCATGCCCTTTATATTTCTATTTCCAATATAACGTAATATTTTCCTCTTTCACGTGGAAACCTTGAAATAGAAAAGTTATGAAGTTATATTCACTTTCATTTAAATTCGTCAAACCATTTATTTCATTTTCATATTTCACTTGAATATCTTGCAATAGAAAAGTTATGACGTAATATTTACCTTTTTTTTTTTAAATTCGGCAAACTACTTATTTCATTTTCATTTTTCACGTGGAAATCTTGCAGTAGAAAATTAATTGTTGTAGTAATAATTTTATTGTGTTTTTTAATTGTTGACAACTGCTATAACGAAAAATGTTTAAATTTGATAAGAAATTGCTGTTAAATTGGTGGTTTTTTATTAATTAAAAATTAACTATAAGTTATTTCGATTCCGGATTACTTTAGTTGTCTCGGCCATGTTTTAATACACATGTACGTATCTCTTCACAATTTTGGCTTCCAAATTGTGGATATTTTATAGAATTACAAACAGACAGATAGACAAGTTTTCATTTTTATATATCTCTCTATTCTATAAAAAGTAACTAACCCTGTCACCGCCGCCGCCGCCGCCGCCGCCGCCGCCGGTTTTGAATTTTTTGTGACCGGAGGTCTTTCTTCGTTAATATTAAGAAAACTATATTGCATACAAATATATGAAAATCGGTGGTATTATAGCGAAATGTTTGATCAACACACTAATGCATACAGTTTTGAAATCGAAGAATTATTTTAAGAGATATTTAATGCTAAATTTGGACAAAATCGTTTCATTAAAAAAAATTTATAAGAGCAAAAGCTATACATGGGAATTTAATCATTTTTAGATCATTTCATTCAATAGAAGATCCCGGTCTACAGATTTCATTATTTTTTTTTTTTTTAATTTGACTCATTTTTTGAGGTTTTATTTCTATTTTAAATTTAAATATTCAGCATTTTGACAGATATTTTTTACATATTTTAGAAAATGGTATTAATTTAAACTGTTGCCAACTGTATAAACAGCGCAAACAATAATGTTTGCTTCAAATAAAAAAATTATTTACACGTTACTATTATAAACAGAAAAAAACCTTCAAATTAGAATTAAATAATTAGGTATAAAAAGCAGGCACTTATTGGAAATTACGCGATAAAAACTATATTCACATGTGAATTTTAAAAGAGAAAGGATATTGTAAAATAAATTCATTAACATGCGTTAGAAATCTGAAATAGAACAAATTACGTCACATTACACTTATTATGCAAAATGAACAAAAAATGGTATTGCAAAACAGTTTAAATTTAAAAATTGCGCGACACAAAATATTAGAGGTTAAATATTAGATTTTTTCAAAATTTTATTATTTGTCGTTTGATGTGAGGTGTTCAGATATAAGTATGCAAATTTTTATGTTTCCAACATAATTAGGGGCTGAGTTAGAAAAATTGCTTTAAATGCACAAGTTAGAGCCCAGAAGGTAAAATATTAGACTTTTTCAAAATTTTATTATTTGCTGTTTGATGTGAGGTGTTCAGCTATAAGTATGCAAAATTTCATGTCTCCAACTTAATTAGGGGCTGAGTTAGAAAAGTTGCTTAAAATACACAAGTTAGAGTCCAGAGGGTTAAATAATAGACTTTTTCGAAATTTTATTATTTGTAGTTTGATGTGAGGTGTTCAGCTATAAGTATGCAAAATTTCATGTCTCCAAGTTAATTAGGGGCTGAGTTAGAAAAAATTGCTTAAAATACACAAGTTAGAGCCCAGAGGGTTAAATAATAGACTTTTTCAAAATTTTATTATTTGTCATTTAATGTGAGGTGTTCAGCTATAAGTATGCAAAATTTCATGTCTCCAACTTAATTAAGGACTGAGTTAGAAAAATTGTCTAAAATACAGAAGCTAGAGACTGGAGGGTAAAATATGACTTTTTCAAAATTTTATGATTTATTGTGTTATCGCAAGTGTTCAGCTATAAGTATGCAAACTTTCATGTCTCCAACTTAATTAGGGGCTGAGTTAGAAAAATTGCTTAAAATACACAAGTTAGAGCCCAGAGGGTTAAATATTAGACTTTTTTCAAAATTTTATTATTTGTCGTTTGATGTGAGGTGTTCAGCTATAAGTATGCAAAATTTCATGTCTCCAACTTAATTAGGGACTGAGTTAGAAAAATTGTTTAAAATACAGAAGCTGGAGACTGGAGGGTTAAATATGACTTTTTCAAAATTTTATGATTTATCGTGTTATCGCAAGTGTTCAGCTATAAGTATGCAAACTTTCAAGTCTCCAACTTAGTTAGGGGATGAGTTAGAAAAATTGCTTAAAACACATAAGTTAGAGCCCAGAGGGTTAATATCAGACATTTTTCAAAATTTTATTATTTGTCGTTTGATGTGAGGATTTCAGCTATAAGTATGCGAAATTTCATGTCTCCAACTTAATTGGGGGCTGAGTTAGAAAAATTGTTTAAAATACATAAGTTAGAGCCCAGATGGTTAAATATTAGACTTTTTTAAAAATTTTATTATTTGTCGTTTGATTTGAGGTGTTCAGCTATAAGTATGCAAAATGTCATGTCTCCAACTTAATTAGGGGCTGAGTTAGAAAAATTACTTTAAATACACAAGTTTGAGCCCAAAGGGTTAAATATTAAGCCTTTTTCAAAATTTTATTATTTGTCGTTTGATGTGAGATGTTCAGCTATAAGTATGCAAAATTTCATGTCTCCAACTTAATTAAATCAGGGGCTGAGTTAGAAAAATTGCTTAAAATACACAAGTTAGAGCCCAGAGGGTTAAATATTAGACTTTTTCAAAATTTTATTATTTGCCGTTTGATGTGTGGTGTTCAGTTATAAGTATGCAAATTTTCAAGTCTCCGACATATATAGTATCTGAGAACGGGCTCTGTGACAGACGGACAAATAGACAGACAAAGGAGTGAGACAGGTAGGGTTTCGTTAGATGAACGAAACTCTAAAAATATGCTGCGAATGACTGTAACAACATCCTAAAATTACATTACCATCAGCGATCTACCAATCCCAAATTTAGTTTATATTCGTTTCATATATTCTTATTCTTTTGTGCGGCCCTGTAAAATAATTATCAATATTATATACAGTAAAACCTCTGAATAGCGGACACCCCGAGAATGCAGAATTTGTCCTCTATTTAGAGGTGACCCCTACTGAGAGTAAATCATGTACAGTTATTTAAGAGTTGGTAATCGAAAAAATGTCCGCTAAATAGAGGTATCCGCTAATCGGGTGTGTCCGCAATGGAGGTTTTACCAGTAAAACTTCTGAATAGCGAACACCTCGGGAGGGCAGAATTTGTCCTCTATTTGGAGGTGTCCGCTACTGAGAGTAAAAAATGTGCAGTTATTTAAGGGTTGGTAATCGAAAAAATGCCCGCCAAATAGAGGTGTCCACTAATCGGGTGTGTCCGCTATGGAGGTTTTACTGCATAATAATATCATCCTTTACAAGAAAATAGCATGCTGTATGATAGACAGACAGACATCCCGAGAAAGATAACCCCCCGGATCAATAAACACTCATGTCTTTTGTTTTAATCATCCACAATTGTAAGTCATACAACATGCCAGATTTTATACAACAGGCTAAAAACGATCACCGTGGTACGGAATACTGTATTATTATTTGTTTGCCCACCAAAACTGGTTGCCACGGGTTGTTGCAAGGTTTGTGATCACGTGGTTGAAACTGGTCTATTCAATATTACTGCGTGCGTATTTTTTTTTTTCTTTTTTTTTGCTCCATGTGTTCAAACTAGTTGTCTACGAAAACTTCAACCGGTGAAAGTGACGCACACCAAATTTCTGTGACGTATGCAGATAAATTGTGCTTTTTTAAGAGTTTTTTCTATATAATTTTTAAACGGTTTGGAACTTATTTTTCATAGTAGGTGCTAGCACGGTTTAAATAGGATAATGTCCTCGTAATTAAGCTACAATAATGATACTTGAGAAAGATAATAATCCGATTAACTACCTATTATCCGATGGTAGCCCGCTTCATGCAATGTGTATAGCTATAATTGCAAATAGGAAGTGATCGGTAAACCGAAATTGTCCTCTTTAATCGTACGTGCATCTTTGCAGAGATATATTATCCAGAATTCCCAATATAAATGAAACCCAGCGGTGTAGTGGTCAGGGCATCTGACTGACGCACCGCAGGTCGAGAGTCTCAGCCTTTCATCCTTTTGGGGTCGATAAAAAAAGTACCAAGCTTGCTTGGGAACTAAACACAGAGGGTCTCACGTTAGGCTGACCACCTCGCCGGGACGCATGCTGTGTAGCACCCTGGGGACCAGGGTAAAACAAAAAACAGAGATGTGCACTGTCGGCCCTGATCCTTCATGGATTGTATAACCACAGAGTTTAGTTTAGTTTAGTTTAGTCCGCTTCATGCAATGTCTATAGCATTAATTGCAAACTGGAAACGATCGGCAAACCGAAACCGAAATTGTCCTCTTTAACCGTAGGTACGTGCGTCTTAGCAGAGAGGAATTACCCAGAATTCACTGTATATATACGATGATGTCCTCGTAATTAAGCTACGATAGTGATACTTGAGAAATATAATAATCCGATTATCTACCTATTATCCGATGGTAGTCTGCTTCATGCAATATCTATAGCATTAATTGCAAACTGGAAATGATCGGGAAACCGAAATTGTCCTCTTTAACCGTAGATACGTGCGTCTTAACAGAGATTTAGTATCGGGAATGCCCTCTATAAAGGCGATAACGTCCTTGTAATTAAGCCGCGATAATGATAGTTGAGAAAGATAATAATCCGATTACCTACCTATTATCCGATGGTAGTAAGCTTCATGCAATGTCAATAACATTAATTGGAAAATGGAAATGATGGGAAAACCGAAACCGAAATTGTCCTCTTTAACCGTAGGTACCTGCGTCTTAGCAGAGAGGAATTACCCAGAATCCAATGTATAAATACAATAATGTCCTCGTAATTAAGCTAATATAGTGATAATTGAGAAATATAATAATCCGATTATCTACCTATTATCCGATGGTAGTCTGCTTCATGCAATATCTATAGCATTAATTGCAAACTGGAAATGATCGGGAAACCGAAATTGTCCTCTTTAACCGTAGATACGTGCGTCTTAACAGAGATTTAGTATCGGGAATGCCCTCTATAAAGGCGATAACGTCCTTGTAATTAAGCCGCGATAATGATAGTTGAGAAAGATAATAATCCGATTACCTACCTATTATCCGATGGTAGTAAGCTTCATGCAATGTCAATAGCATTAATTGCAAAATGGAAATGATGGGAAAACCGAAACCGAAATTGTCCTCTTTAACCGTAGGTACGTGCGTCTTAGCAGAGAGGAATTACCCAGAATTCACTGTATAAATACAATAATGTCCTCGTAATTAAGCTAATATAGTGATAATTGAGAAATATAATAATCCGATTATCTACCTATTATCCGATGGTAGTCTGCTTCATGCAATATCTATAGCATTAATTGCAAACTGGAAATGATCGGGAAACCGAAATTGTCCTCTTTAACCGTAGATACGTGCGTCTTAACAGAGATTTAGTATCGGGAATGCCCTCTATAAAGGCGATAACGTCCTTGTAATTAAGCCGCGATAATGATAGTTGAGAAAGATAATAATCCGATTACCTACCTATTATCCGATGGTAGTAAGCTTCATGCAATGTCAATAGCATTAATTGCAAAATGGAAATGATGGGAAAACCGAAACCGAAATTGTCCTCTTTAACCGTAGGTACGTGCGTCTTAGCAGAGAGGAATTACCCAGAATTCACTGTATAAATACAATAATGTCCTCGTAATTAAGCTAATATAGTGATAATTGAGAAATATAATAATCCGATTATCTACCTATTATCCGATGGTAGTCTGCTTCATGCAATATCTATAGCATTAATTGCAAACTGGAAATGATCGGGAAACCGAAATTGTCCTCTTTAACCGTAGATACGTGCGTCTTAACAGAGATTTAGTATCGGGAATGCCCTCTATAAAGGCGATAACGTCCTTGTAATTAAGCCGCGATAATGATAGTTGAGAAAGATAATAATCCGATTACCTACCTATTATCCGATGGTAGTAAGCTTCATGCAATGTCAATAGCATTAATTGCAAAATGGAAATGATGGGAAAACCGAAACCGAAATTGTCCTCTTTAACCGTAGGTACGTGCGTCTTAGCAGAGAGGAATTACCCAGAATTCACTGTATAAATACAATAATGTCCTCGTAATTAAGCTAATATAGTGATAATTGAGAAATATAATAATCCGATTATCTACCTATTATCCGAAGGTAGTCTGCTTCATGCAATATCTATAGCATTAATTGCAAACTGGAAATGATCGGGAAACCGAAATTGTCCTCTTTAACCGTAGATACGTGCGTCTTAACAGAGATTTAGTATCGGGAATGCCCTCTATAAAGGCGATAACGTCCTTGTAATTAAGCCGCGATAATGATAGTTGAGAAAGATAATAATCCGATTACCTACCTAATATCCGATGGTAGTAAGCTTCATGCAATGTCAATAGCATTAATTGCAAAATGGAAATGATGGGAAAACCGAAACCGAAATTGTCCTCTTTAACCGTAGGTACGTGCGTCTTAGCAGAGAGGAATTACCCAGAATTCACTGTATAAATACAATAATGTCCTCGTAATTAAGCTAATATAGTGATAATTGAGAAATATAATAATCCGATTATCTACCTATTATCCGATGGTAGTCTGCTTCATGCAATATCTATAGCATTAATTGCAAACTGGAAATGATCGGGAAACCGAAATTGTCCTCTTTAACCGTAGATACGTGCGTCTTAACAGAGATTTAGTATCGGGAATGCCCTCTATAAAGGCGATAACGTCCTTGTAATTAAGCCGCGATAATGATAGTTGAGAAAGATAATAATCCGATTACCTACCTATTATCCGATGGTAGTAAGCTTCATGCAATGTCAATAGCATTAATTGCAAAATGGAAATGATGGGAAAACCGAAACCGAAATTGTCCTCTTTAACCGTAGGTACGTGCGTCTTAGCAGAGAGGAATTACCCAGAATTCACTGTATAAATACAATAATGTCCTCGTAATTAAGCTAATATAGTGATAATTGAGAAATATAATAATCCGATTATCTACCTATTATCCGATGGTAGTCTGCTTCATGCAATATCTATAGCATTAATTGCAAACTGGAAATGATCGGGAAACCGAAATTGTCCTCTTTAACCGTAGATACGTGCGTCTTAACAGAGATTTAGTATCGGGAATGCCCTCTATAAAGGCGATAACGTCCTTGTAATTAAGCCGCGATAATGATAGTTGAGAAAGATAATAATCCGATTACCTACCTATTATCCGATGGTAGTAAGCTTCATGCAATGTCAATAGCATTAATTGCAAAATGGAAATGATGGGAAAACCGAAACCGAAATTGTCCTCTTTAACCGTAGGTACGTGCGTCTTAGCAGAGAGGAATTACCCAGAATTCACTGTATAAATACAATAATGTCCTCGTAATTAAGCTAATATAGTGATAATTGAGAAATATAATAATCCGATTATCTACCTATTATCCGATGGTAGTCTGATTCATGCAATATCTATAGCATTAATTGCAAACTGGAAATGATCGGGAAACCGAAATTGTCCTCTTTAACCGTAGATACGTGCGTCTTAACAGAGATTTAGTATCGGGAATGCCCTCTATAAAGGCGATAACGTCCTTGTAATTAAGCCGCGATAATGATAGTTGAGAAAGATAATAATCCGATTACCTACCTATTATCCGATGGTAGTAAGCTTCATGCAATGTCAATAGCATTAATTGCAAAATGGAAATGATGGGAAAACCGAAACCGAAATTGTCCTCTTTAACCGTAGGTACGTGCGTCTTAGCAGAGAGGAATTACCCAGAATTCACTGTATAAATACAATAATGTCCTCGTAATTAAGCTAATATAGTGATAATTGAGAAATATAATAATCCGATTATCTACCTATTATCCGAAGGTAGTCTGCTTCATGCAATATCTATAGCATTAATTGCAAACTGGAAATGATCGGGAAACCGAAATTGTCCTCTTTAACCGTAGATACGTGCGTCTTAACAGAGATTTAGTATCGGGAATGCCCTCTATAAAGGCGATAACGTCCTTGTAATTAAGCCGCGATAATGATAGTTGAGAAAGATAATAATCCGATTACCTACCTAATATCCGATGGTAGTAAGCTTCATGCAATGTCAATAGCATTAATTGCAAAATGGAAATGATGGGAAAACCGAAACCGAAATTGTCCTCTTTAACCGTAGGTACGTGCGTCTTAGCAGAGAGGAATTACCCAGAATTCACTGTATAAATACAATAATGTCCTCGTAATTAAGCTAATATAGTGATAATTGAGAAATATAATAATCCGATTATCTACCTATTATCCGATGGTAGTCTGCTTCATGCAATATCTATAGCATTAATTGCAAACTGGAAATGATCGGGAAACCGAAATTGTCCTCTTTAACCGTAGATACGTGCGTCTTAACAGAGATTTAGTATCGGGAATGCCCTCTATAAAGGCGATAACGTCCTTGTAATTAAGCCGCGATAATGATAGTTGAGAAAGATAATAATCCGATTACCTACCTATTATCCGATGGTAGTAAGCTTCATGCAATGTCAATAGCATTAATTGCAAAATGGAAATGATGGGAAAACCGAAACCGAAATTGTCCTCTTTAACCGTAGGTACGTGCGTCTTAGCAGAGAGGAATTACCCAGAATTCACTGTATAAATACAATAATGTCCTCGTAATTAAGCTAATATAGTGATAATTGAGAAATATAATAATCCGATTATCTACCTATTATCCGATGGTAGTCTGCTTCATGCAATATCTATAGCATTAATTGCAAACTGGAAATGATCGGGAAACCAAAATTGTCCTCTTTAACCGTAGATACGTGCGTCTTAACAGAGATTTAGTATCGGGAATGCCCTCTATAAAGGCGATAACGTCCTTGTAATTAAGCCGCGATAATGATAGTTGAGAAAGATAATAATCCGATTACCTACCTATTATCCGATGGTAGTAAGCTTCATGCAATGTCAATAACATTAATTGCAAAATGGAAATGATGGGAAAATCGAAACCGAAATTGTCCTCTTTAACCGTAGGTACGTGCGTCTTAGCAGAGAGGAATTACCCAGAATTCACTGTATAAATACAATAATGTCCTCGTAATTAAGCTACTATAGTGATAATTGAGAAATATAATAATCCGATTATCTACCTATTATCCGATGGTAGTCTGCTTCATGCAATATCTATAGCATTAATTGCAAACTGGAAATGATCGGGAAACCGAAATTGTTCTCTTTAACCGTAGATACGTGCGTCTTAGCAGAGACTTAGTATCGGGAATGCCCTCTATAAAGGCGATAACGTCCTTGTAATTAAGCCGCGATAATGATAGTTGAGAAAGATAATAATCGGATTACCTACCTATTATCCGATGGTAGTAAGCTTCATGCAATGTCAATAACATTAATTGCAAAATGGAAATGTAGGGAAAACCGAAACCGAAATTGTCCTCTTTAACCGTAGGTACGTGCGTCTTAGCAGAAAGGAATTACCCAGAATTCACTGTATAAATACAATAATGTCCTCGTAATTAAGCTACGGTAGTAATAATTGAGAAATATAATAATCCGATTATCTACCTATTATCCGATGGTAGTCTGCTTCATGCAATATCTATAGCATTAATTGCAAACTGGAAATGATCGGGAAAACGAAATTGTCCTCTTTAACCGTATAGATACGTGCGTCCTAGCAGAGACTTGTTATACATGTGATAACCCCTCATGTGATATGGCCCTCTATACATGTGATAACGTCCTCGTAATTAAGCTGCGATAATGATAATTGAGAAAGATAATAATCCGATTACTTACCTATTATCCGATTGTAGTAAGCTTCATGCAATGTCAATAATATTAATGGCAAAATGGAAATGATCGGAAAACCGAAACCGAAATTGTCCTCTTTAACCGTAGGTACGTGCGTCTTAGCCGAGAAGTATTATCGAGAATGCACTGTATAAATACGATAGCATCCTCGCAATTCAGCTATGATAATGATAATTGAGAAAAAAAATAATCGGGTTACTTACCCATTATCTGAGTACATTTCATGCGATGTCTATAGCATTAAATGCAAATAGGACATAATGGGGAAAGCGAAATTGTCCTCGCTATTTGGAGATACGCACGTCTTAAGCGGAGCCGCATTAACAAGTGGTAACAGTATAAATACGATAACGTTCTCGTAATTAAGCTACGATAATGATAATTGAGAAAAGCTTCTAAAGCACAAATAAACATTTATTTTAAATGAATGGTTAATCTTACCGTTAAGATACTTATCGGATGAAGATTAATTATTTCCTTTCGTCTGGGATAATTTTGATGTTAATTAAAATGTCGATGATGTCTGTTTTAGAGAAGTTAATTACTAACTAATTTTCATAAGTGCAGCTAAATAACTAACGTTTTAAAACCTCTGGAATTCTCTCAATGGCTTTGCTTATTTAAAACACTTTTTTATGTACTGTATAATTTCATATAGGAACAATTTTTTTATTGAAAATCAGATCTTTAGTTAAATAATCATAATGGTAATCGTAAAGTCTTGTAAAATGAAAATAAACATTTTGCTTAAAAGACTTATTCATTTTAGTGCAACAATAATGGTTCTAAAGAACATTAATTATTTCACTTCGTTTGAAGTAATAATATTGTTATGATTATTAAAAATTGGCACCGACAAATTTCATTAACCATAGGCATAGTAACAAGAAATAATTTCTGTAATTTTTGAAACGGACCTGCTTTAAAATACAATATTTTTCGCTTTGCATATTTCCGCACTGTAACAAAAATATTTTTATAGAATATCAGCTCTTTAATCAAATTACGATAATGATAATCGTAAAATCTAGTAAAATGCAAATCAACATTTAGATTTTAAAAGAATAATTAAGTTTAATGCTAATATAATAGACCGAGAGTCGGCAGCACAGATAATCACCTCATCGAGTTCACGGATGAAATTCTAGGATTATTTAAATCTTGATACGCATATTAAAATGCAATCGGTCTGCCAAATCATACCTTGGTGAAAAACACCTGAAAACCCGATTTTAGCGGCTGGCTCGTAGTTTTAGCATTGTGTTTTCCTGCACCAAAATGTATGAAAAGATGGAGGACTGGCAGCAGGAAAAGAAAAGGGTAAACCTACGAGTCAGCCGCTAAAATCGGGTTTTCAGGTGCTTTCCACCAAGATATGACCTGGCAGACCAATTGCGTTTTAATATGCGAATCGAGATTTAACTAATCCTGGAATTTCATCCATGAACTCGATGAGGTGATTGTCTGTGCTGCCGGCTAGCGGTCTATAATTAATAAGAAGAAGATTAATTACATTAACTTCGTGTGCAGAAACATGATTTTGATTATTATTAAAAATCGGTGTTGTTAAATTTTAATAAGCATATGCACAATAACAATGATTATACGAGGATCATTCAGGAAATAAGTTTCCCACGGCCCGTAAAAAATAACAAATCATAATTACCTGGGAATATTTATTGCAAAAGATATTGCAATGTACCAGCTACTTCTCAACATAATCACCACAGGAATTGTGACACTTGTGACATCGAGTGATAAGTTTTTGTAGTCCAGTGTCATAGAAGTCTTTCACCTGTGAATGGACAGTGCTTGTGACAGTTTTAAATCAACTTCTCACCATCCGTAACTATCCTGTTGAGGTACTCATTGCCAGAGCTTAATTTGCGCCGGAGCCCAGCTCCGATACTTCTCTGTTTTTAGTAAATATTTAAATATTGGTCGGAATTCACCGGAGCTCATAAATACAGGGCTCCAGGGCCAAGCGCAATAGCGCTTCCAAAAAACTGAAGCCTAAATTACCCTTTCCTTTCCTTCCCAAGCTTTTGCATTTTTTTAATCAAAACACTTATGTGTGACGTAATGTGTCGCACACATATGAGATGGAGATAAAACGGACTCAATTTTTATATCAGTTTTTGGGCTTGGACTCACTCGAGCTCAATCTGTCTTATGTTCAAAACTTTATTTATTCATGTATAGGAAAAAAATTCTCCCTAAAAAATGACTATTATATTCTATTTCAAATAATTTTAATGCTATTTTGATAGAATGAAAGGAAAAAAGAAATCGTGTTTTTCTATTCTAGTAATAGTATTTACCAAGTTATGTCGCAGACGCATTGAGGCACCCCTCAAGAGACTGAACAATGAATTTGTTTTCAGTTCGATTTTCTTTTATGATAGTAGGATAATTTTTAATTGGTTGTTGTTGTTCTGTTTTTTTTTTTTTTTTTTTTTTTTTTTTTTTTTTTTTTTTTTTTTATATATCTATCCTGAAAATAGTATTTTCTGTTTTTAGCCAACGTGCATCAGCTTTGGTTTTGTTTGTTTGAGGTTTTTTGTCTTCTATTGCGTACGAGTATAAATATCACGTTAGTGATTTTTCTATTTATTTTGTATCATGAACGCTGCTGATGCTAAGGCTCTGCTCTGCATATTTACGAAGTCACTTTCATTTTAAAGTATATATAATTGCCATGCATTGTTATTCTGAGAGAAAGCAATCAAGTAGTGTTTCCTTTTTTTCTATAAAATCATCGAATGTTTCTGATAATGGTGCCAAATTTTTAATTTAATCTGATTTTCAGGGCATCATCACAAAAGATTGTCATGCGAAAGTAATCGATTATAGTTTAATATATGCATCTTTTTTATCGAATTTCAGCATATAAATATTAATTTCTGTAAATTTCATTCATTTTTTCATAAAAATGCATAGCTGCAAACTATCCCTTTTTTGTGTTAACACTATTTCCGAATCATAATCCTTCCCATATTTAATCGTAGAAGTAGCAAATAGCAATTAACATTATAATTAGGCAACGATTACTATTCGGAAAGAGTGATAACTAAAAAGTAAAATAGTTGACAGCTAAGTATAAGCCGATAGATGTAATTAAGATTTTTATTTTGCTAAAGAAAGAAAAATGCTTTAAATATTGCAAATAATGTACAAAATATAAATATGCAGATTGAAGTGACGGGGGGGAGGGGGCGGTTCAGTTGTTAGTACCGCTACCGCATACGTTTAGTTTTGTGTTCTGGTGTAAGGTTCTTCAGCTCAAATGTTGCGCACAATTCCCAGAACAGCAGGTGTTTCGTGATGATTTCATTCATCGCCGATCTTTTCTGACTTTTTCTGCAGCAACGATACCACGGTGAGGACAACGAGTACCTCAACAGGAACGTTATGGGTGATGAGACTTGGGTTGACAGCTGTGAAAAGCTGGTACCATTCCCAGGTGGCAGACTTCTATGAAACTGGACTACAAAATTTATCCTACGCTATTATAAGTATTACAGTTCCGGAGGTTCTTATGCTGAGATGTAGCTGAAAGATTGCTGTATCTTTTGCAATACATCTTTACAGGTAATTATGTTTTGTTTCTTTTTACGTGCCGTGGGGATCTTATTTTCTAGATGGCCACCGTATAATCATTTTTGTTGAGCATATGATTATTAAAATTTAACACAACCGATTTTTAATAATCATCAAAATCGTCTTTCTGAATACGAAGTTAATGTTATGTAACGAAGTTAATTATATTAGCATTGAACTTAATTATTCTTTTAAGCTAAATGTTCATTTGCATTTTACTGGTTTTTACTACTATCATTATCGTAATTTGATTAAAAAGCTGATTTTCTATAAAAAATATTTTTGTTCCAATATGGATTTATACAGCGCATAAAGAATTTGTGTTTTAAAGAAGGTCTGTTTGAAAAAATACAGAAATTATTTTTTGTTCATGTACATACTGTTATCGAAATTTGGCAGTGCCAATTTTTAATAATTATAAAAAAGTTATTTCTTCAAACGAAGTGAAATAATCAATGTTCTCCAGATTATTATTGGACACAGATGTCATATACCCCATATTGATATGCCCCATATTGGCGCGATATTTTTCTGACGCCAATGTCATATACGCAACGGGTACTTAACTGGCGCCAAAGTGTCGTTATTTTGCTTGATATTGTTACCCGGATGTTGTTGTTTATGTTGCTGATGTTTTCGCCAAATTGGCGTCTGAAAAAAATCGCACCAATACGTGGCGTATATGACATCTGTGCCCGTTATTTTAGGCTAAATAATCCGTCTTCTAAGTCAAATATTTATTTCCATTTTGAAAGATTTTACGATTATCATTATCATTATATAACTAAAGGTCTGATTTTCCATAAAAATAATTGTTCCTCTATGGAATTGTACAATACATAAAAAAGTGTTTTAAATAAGGAAAGCCATTGAGAGAATTTCAAAACTTTCGTTATTTAACTGCACTTATAAAAATTAGTCAGTAATTAGTTAGCTTCTCTAAAACAGACATCGTTGACAGTTTAATTAACATCAAAATTGTCCCAGAAGAAAATAAATAACTAATCTTCATCTGATAATCTAATAAAATTAATCATTCATTTAAACTGAATGTTTATTTGTGCTTAATTAGCTTTCTCAATTATCATTATAGTACCTTAATGACGAGAACGTTTTCGTATTTATACAGTGGCCTCTTGTTAATGCGGCTCCGCTTAACACGTGCGTATCTCCAAATAGCGAGGACAATTTCGCTTTCCCCATTATGTCCTATTTGCATTTAATGCTATAGACATCGCATGAAACGTACTGCCCATCAGATAATGGGCAGGTAATCGGATTATTAACTTTCTCAGTTATCATTATCGTAGTTTAATTACGAGGACGTTATCGTATGTATATAGTGTATTGTCGATAATACGTCTCTGCTAAGACGCACGTACCTATGGTTAAAGAGTACAATTTCGGTTTCGGTTTCCTGGTCATTTCCAGTTTGCAACTAATGCTATAGATATTGCATGAAACGTACAGCCCATCAGGTAATGGGTAAGTAATCGGATTATTAACTTTCTCAGTTATCATTATCGTAGTTTAATTACGAGGACGTTATCGTATGTATATAGTGTATTGTCGATAATACGTCTCTGCTAAGACGCACGTACCTATGGTTAAAGAGTACAATTTCGGTTTCGGTTTCCTGGTCATTTCCAGTTTGCAACTAATGCTATAGATATTGCATGAAACGTACAGCCCATCAGGTAATGGGTAAGTAATCGGATTATTAACTTTCTCAGTTATCATTATCGTAGTTTAATTACGAGGACGTTATCGTATGTATATAGTTTATTGTCGATAATACGTCTCTGCTAAGACGCACGTACCTATGGTTAAAGAGTACAATTTCGGTTTCGGTTTCCTGGTCATTTCCAGTTTGCAACTAATGCTATAGATATTGCATGAAACGTACAGCCCATCAGGTAATGGGTAAGTAATCGGATTATTAACTTTCTCAGTTATCATTATCGTAGTTTAATTACGAGGACGTTATCGTATGTATATAGTGTATTGTCGATAATACGTCTCTGCTAAGACGCACGTACCTATGGTTAAAGTGTACAATTTCGGTTTCGGTTTCCTGGTCATTTCCAGTTTGCAACTAATGCTATAGATATTGCATGAAACGTACAGCCCATCAGGTAATGGGTAAGTAATCGGATTATTAACTTTCTCAGTTATCATTATCGTAGTTCAATTACGAGGACGTTATCGTATGTATATAGTGTATTGTCGATAATACGTCTCTGCTAAGACGCACGTACCTATGGTTAAAGAGTACAATTTCGGTTTCGGTTTCCTGGTCATTTCCAGTTTGCAACTAATGCTATAGATATTGCATGAAACGTACAGCCCATCAGGTAATGGGTAAGTAATCGGATTATTAACTTTCTCAGTTATCATTATCGTAGTTTAATTACGAGGACGTTATCGTATGTATATAGTGTATTGTCGATAATACGTCTCTGCTAAGACGCACGTACCTATGGTTAAAGAGTACAATTTCGGTTTCGGTTTCCTGGTCATTTCCAGTTTGCAACTAATGCTATAGATATTGCATGAAACGTACTGCCCATCAGGTAATGGGTAAGTAATCGGATTATTAACTTTCTCAGTTATCATTATCGTAGTTTAAGTACGAGGGCGTTATCGTATGTATATAGTGTATTGTTGATAATACGTCCCTGCTAAGATGCACATACCTATGGCTAAAGAGTACAATTTCGGTTTCGGTTTCCTGGTCATTTCCAGTTTGCAAATAATGCTATAGATATTGCATGAAACGTACTGCCCATCAGGTAATGGGTAAGTAATCGGATTATTAACTTTCTCAGTTATCATTATCGTAGTTTAATTACGAGGGCGTTATCGTATGTATATAGTGTATTGTTGATAATACGTCCCTGCTAAGATGCACATACCTATGGTTAAAGAGTACAATTTCGGTTTCCTGGTCATTTCCAGTTTGCAACTAATGCTATAGATATTGCATGAAACGTACTGCCCATCAGGTAATGGGTAAGTAATAGGATTATTATTTTTCTCAGGATCGTTATGGGTGATGAGACTTGGGTTGACAGCGGTGAAAAGCTGGCACCATTTCCAGGTGGCAGACTTTTGTGAAACTGGACGACAAAATTTATCGCACGCTATTATAAGTACTAGGGAATTGTACCCGGGCTTCCCGGGTTAAAAAATGTAGGTGAAAACTTTTTTTATTGGAAACCAATCATTTTTTTTTTTATATGCAATAAATTGTTTAGATTACCCATTTACATTAAAAAAGCATTTTTCATATGGCGAAATACGAATTATACAATCAAATAAATTTTTGAAATTTATCAAAAGCGATATTTTCTTATTAGCCACATGCTAAGAGTTATTTGCCAAGATTTTGCTACTTAAGGCATCCTTTTATATTCTGATAATTTCAGAGCTTATACATGTCTGTTAAATTTGCATTTTATTTATATTATTTTATTTATCTATTCATTGGGAATTTGTTTTTTAATGAATATTATCCGTAAGAAAATGCTGAAATCTTTATTTTGTTTTAAGGGCTAACGGATTAATCTTTCGTAATCGAGCTCCGCACGATATAGATAAATTAAAAAATATTTAATGCTTTAAAATTGTTTTAAAAACGATAGACAATCAATGAACTGAGATGAACTTTGCAAAGAAATTCCATTAAAAAAAATATCCTACTTGGTGATCTAAAAATTGAAATTATACGATTACAAAATTGTTAGATTTATATATTTTTTTATTATTATTCTTTTGTTTATAAAAGAAGTATTAATTTCGTTATGCAAAAATAGTCAGAAACGAATGCTGAAAAATGTTTGTTGCTTTATGTGCAAAATATTTATTATTATTATATATTGAAACCGGCACGTGATAAGATAAACTTTAAAAAAATCATGCTTAAAAATTATTTTTCTATAGTCAATTAAGATAAAGTTTTTAAACAAATTGCATTTGAAAATATTTTTTTTCCTAAGCGACGAAAATTGTAAATGTACGATGGTCAGAAAATTAAAAAATTGCAATAGCGAAAATTTCAAGACCGAAATTTGATCGTGAAGTGTTGCCATTCGCAAAATGACATCAGCGTTACGCACAGATCCGTTTTTTCTTTATAATATAGATACTTAATCAGTAAAATATAATAAAGATCAGTTATTAGGATGTGGTTATCAATTGAGGCTCTTATGCTTGGTATTCCGGAATAAAAAACAGCCATTTTCACCTTCTCAAAATTTGCATACGCACTTCTCATATCCATATTCATCATTTTTTTTTAAATTGTATTTTGTTTGATCATTTAAAAATAATTTTAACTCAAAACTTGAAGTCACGATTGTCAGCAACATCTTCTATTTGAACAGACACACTCTTTACTTGAGATTCTAATCTCAATTCCGGAGAGTAAATATTTTCGTAATTTATGTTTTTTAGACGCATTTGTGTTAAAATGTTTTGTTTTATCTAAGAAAATGATCGTTTTCTTTTAAATATGACTTCATTTTCACTTACAGGCATTTCGCATAGTGTCTGAAACTTAGTATCAGTACACACGGAGAAGATAAAAACAATATAGAAAATTTATGAAAAAAATGCGTGTTTTCAAAAGCAGTATGTCATTTTCCGTTATTATGCCCCTAATATAATATTCTGTTCCTAATGGGATTTTGCGGCACTAAACCCTATACAAAAATTTTTATCAACAATTTTGAATTTTTTATCAGAAAATAGCACGAATAAAGATAAAAATACCTTATTATATCTCTGTTGTCTGCAATAATGAAAGCTATCTTATTTTCACCATTTTCAAAAAAAATTTCATAAACTGCTTTTAAAATTAAAATATAAAAGTGGGGGTATTATAATTAAAACAGATAATCCGATCACATCTAAAAAGGAAGAGTTTTCAGTTTTAAAAAAATATTAGTAAAATTGGTTCAGCAGAAAGATCAGGGCAGATGACTAAAAAACACACTTGTTTTAAATATATAGATTATATAAAATTAGGAAAAATTAAATTAAGCAAACTATGTTATTTTGATACAATTATTTTAGAATGTCCTAAAGAATAGCATTAAAATTTTATTATTCGAGAGAATTTTGGACAATAGCTTCAGGAACATGGTATTAATTTAAACCACGAATTATTTGTTTGTTTTTCTAACTCGGCGAAGCAAATCCATCCAGGCGAGAATCATCAATTTCTGTAATATAAATCGCTATTATTTGCATGTCACCTCTCTTTTATAAAAACTCTAAATTTTTGTAAAACATTGTGTAAAACAGTGTGTTATTTCGATTACATTATTTTCAAAAGTGAAGCATTTTCACCTGTGAAGAATTTCAAAGCAGTTCGGCTGTGAAAATGACGCACTTCTACAAAACATAATTCAGGTTTAAAAATTTAAATACACGCTTTTTTATCAAATGACGTCATTTGCATCTGCTAAAGCTATCCACTTTTATAATCTAGTCTTAAACTTCGTCTATAGAAGAGTATGCATATGACATCATTATCACGGAATAACAGACAATATTCTTGACGTTGCTCATATTTTAATTTCAACTTTTTTTCAGGTTTTATGAGAAAATGGCAACAAAAAAGATACAGTATCTCTTATTTTCAAATATTTTCCGTTGATCTTTCAATGACTATTAATAGAAATGGGGTACCTTTGTTGCCACGATAAGAAAAATTATATTAAAAACCACAAAAAAATAATATCTCAAAAATAAATTGAGATACAGCTTTCAAACAAATTGCATTTAAAAGAGCATTTTTTTCCTTATACGACGGTGTAAAAATTTAAAATGTGCGATGTTTAGAAGTTTAAAAATTTGCAGTAGAGAAAATTGCAAAACAAAAATTTTATTTCAAATTTCAAAGTGTTGCCATTCACAAAATGACGTATGCGTTACGCACAAATATGTTTGTCCTTTATAATATAGATACAGTTCCGGAGGTTCTTGTGTTGAGAATTAGCTAAAACATTGCTGTATCTTTTGCAATAAATCTTTCCAGGTAATTATGTTTTGTTTCTTATTACGGGCACTGAAAAACTTATTTTTTGGATGAACTACGTATTAAAATTTTATAATTTCTGTAATTTTTGGTACGGCTCTTCTTAAGGGTCTCAGGACTCTCAAAGCTACAAAACTTTCGAAATATTTATTTATTATTATTTTTTTAATGTTAAACTCCTACTTATCTGAACATTTTGATATAATTATTTCCTTGAAATTCCCATTAGAATGGAAGTTACGGCTTTTAGAATTATACCCGCTCAATGACTGAAGCGACATTTCCGAAACTTTGAAGTAATTTTTCTCCAACCGACATTTTTGGGCATAACGCGCAGGGTATTTCAAAAACTTCAGAATATTTTTTCATGAAATTTTCAAAAGATATATTTCATGTTATTATGCACAAACTGAACAAAAATTTTAATTTTTATTGTCCAAAAAATATATTTTTAGGTGATTATATTGTTGAAATTTTCAAAATTTTGTAATAGCTAAATACAAATTTGCATTAAAAATATAAAAATGCTTTAAATACAAATTTATTTAGGTTCAGGTAACTTATTACAATCTGAAGTACAGGGTGGTTATAATTAAACTTCCCCTATAAACAGCATCCTACAGCGCAAACAGGTGAACGGAATGCTATGAAAATTGGTATATAGATTATACACGAGATGCGCTCACGGAATTTCGAAAAAAAAAATTGTTCTAAAATGTCCACCAGATGGCGCTTTTTCCGGAAAAAACATTAAATTTAACAGAATAAACGGCCAAAACAGCCGGTTTTACATTTTATTACACATAATTCTTGTTCTGGATTGTTAATATTGTTTTTTTATTCCGTTTTGGAATTTTATTGCTTTAAATTTAATGTTTTTTCCGAAAAAAGCGCCCTCTGGTAGACATTTTGGAACTATTTTTTTTTTTTAGAAATTCAGTGAGTGCATCTCGTGTATAGTCTGTATACCAAATTTCATTGCATTCCGCTCACCCGTTTGCGCTGTAGGATGCTGTTTATAGGGGAAGTTTAATTCTAACCACCCTGTATAACTAGGCACAAAATATTTAAGTTTGGTTGCAAAATTTATTTTGCAATCCTGGGCGTAAGTTGTTATATGAATTTTCTGCTCGTCAAATGTCTGACAGTTTGGAGCCCCCTATAAACACTAATTCTGCATCTTGCAATTTTTTAAATATTTGAAATGAAAGAAAATACTTATATCTTTAATCCCAATTAAAATTGTGTTTTTAAATCACATACATTTTAAGATATTAAATGTTGAAACGGTCATTTTTTTATCTTTTTCCAATTTTAAGAGCCCTGAGACGCCTTAAAACGAAAAATTTTTGTCCAATGTATTATTTAATACTCAAACAAAAGTGTTATATGAAATCGTGTTCAGAAGTGATAACTTTATGATAGCTGAGTTATTAGTAAACTATTTTACTGATAATCGAGATACCTAGTTTAAATCTAAATCAAAATTTGACTTAAATGAAGAAAATAATCTAATGAAGATTAATTGCTTCCTTTCGGCTGGAGAAAAATAGTTTTGATAACACTGGCCGGAAACAAAATCTTCGAAGTAAAAATAATGATTGATCTTTATAGATTTCATCTTACTAAATCAAACTAGGGCAATAGAATTATTGTATCACACACCAAATTTTAGGTGAGAGGAGTTATTTTAAAAATTAAGGAATTTTATGTATGACTAAAATCTAAGTAGAAACTGAATAAAGAAAAATATGTGTACAGGAATTTCGGGTACAATGCATCACACTGTAAAACAATCTGTAAGTTTTATAGCAAAAAATTGTATTTTTAACAGAAATAAAACTGTTTTAAAGGAAAGCAATTTTTTTCTGTAAAAAATGTGGATTTTGTAATTTTTACAGAAAAAATGTGGATTTTTTACAGAAAAAACTGTTTTAATGAAACATTACAGACATTTTCACTAAAAAAAAAAAAAAAAAACATTTTATCAATTGCCAAAATTGACTTTTTTTTCTATCAATTTGAGAGATTTTTGTTTACATTGTACCATTTACATTTTTATTTATTTGTAAGTCAACATAAAAAAATTGAGATACATTAAAAGTTAGAAAAACAAACGTCGATTTTTTTCTTAGTATATTTGTAATGCGTTTAAAGTGGAAGAAAAAAATACATATGGTTTTTTGGCATTTAATACTTATGTACTTATGTATTCATATGTAATTATGTATGTTCATATGTATGTACGTATATGTTCATATGTATAAGTATGTATATGTACAGTAAACTCTGTCTAAGGCGGAATCGGTCGGGACTGAGAAAATTTTCCGTGGTAGACAATATTCCGGCTAATGCAAAAGAGCGTGATTTATTGGAATGAAGCATACGTCAATCGAAAAGCGTTTTATGTTTTCGATAAAAAGATTGGATCTTGAGTTATAAGGAATTGCTCGCAGATGACCATCTTATTGATTGTCTTGACTCGAAAATCTGTTGAAAACTGAAATTCTGGAAGATCCTTTGTCTTTATAAATAAATGAGAAACGCTATTTAATTTCTTAGTACTGCTGTAAATAATACCTACAAATTTGAAGTTTACACCCCAAAAAAATTATAATAACTTCGGGAATGAGGCAGAAAGCTGTCACTTTGAATTTGAGTACAACCTTAAAGTATAATATATTGTTAAAATAGCAATTAAAGCCTTTGTGCAGGAATATTAAAAAGCAGTAAACCAACGTTTAAAATGCACAAATAATGCGTGAAAAGCAGCTAACAGCTGTTTCGAGCCTTGCTTTTTCTAGCACACTGTTCCTTTTTCCCTATCTTGCACTGAATAATAATCTCGCTGTAGATTCGAAACAGCTATTAGCTGCTTTTACCGCATTATTTGGGCATTTTAAACGCTTGTTTACTGCTTTTTAATAATTATAATATATTGTACTTTAGACAATACAAATTTTCATAAATGTACATTCTACTAATAATAATAACTTTTAAACGCATATTTATATAGGAAAAAATGGCATATGCAAGAATTCCTTAAAATTTAAACAGTTTCTGTTCTTTTGAATTAACTTTTTAAAAATATCCTTTTTTCCGCCTTATGCAAAATTTTGGTTTCGGTGGGACCTTAAAACCTTTTCCGTTTCCGCGTTAGGCAGGTTCCGGCTTATGCAGCAAGAATTAATGTTATTTTCTATGGGTTCGCCGGGACTTGAAAAATTTTCCGCGGTAGATAGATTTCCGGCTTACGCAGAGTCCGCCTTGGACAGAATTTACTGTATATGTATATGTATATGTATATGTATGTGCATATGTTCATATGTATATGTATCATATGTATATGTATCATATGTATGTTCATATGTATGTACATATTTCATATGTAATTATGTATGTATTCATATGGATTTATGTATGTAATTCATATGTAATTATGTAAACATATGTATTTATGTATTCATATGTATTTACGTATTCATATGTAATAAATACATATTAATTTTTGGCATTAGCACAGAGGAAAACTGACTTACTCAGGAATAAATATAACGGTTCAATTTTATATTGAACTTGGTTAACATGACTGACAATGAGATTTTATAATTAACTAGAAAGATAGCCCGTCAAAAATAACGAATAATGAAATATAAAGATATACACAACACATGAGCAGTAATGGTTTTTTCTCGTTTGATGATACATGAAAATAACACATTTTAAAAACGAAACCCATTTATGAAAAACAATCTATAGAATGAATACATAAAAATGTAATTTAAGGATAAATTTAAATTTAACCCACAAAACTTCAAGACATACGGCTTTTTTTTTTTTTTTTTTTTTTTGTAAAAACTTTTTAATTATTTAAACACTGACCTTGCTCTTCAGTATCTTCGACATAAATTTTTAACTGCCCTTCCTCTTTACATCTTAAAATAGTTACATATAATTGTCCATGAGAAAAAAAACTGTTCTTTTAAATACAGTGCAACTGTAGAAAATGATTGTCTTGTGACTTATTCAACGTCATTGCAAATGACAGTATAACTGAAACATTGATATCAACTCATTTCATTCATTACCCATTCATTTCAAATGCGCCAATGCAATTTTACTTTATTTATGATATTATATTACATTACATTATATACGCATGTATATATATATATATATATGTGTGTGTGTGTGTGTGTGTGTGTGTGTGTGTGTGTGTGTGTAAAGTTGGCGCCCACGCTATCATTTTTTTTATTGGACATGAGGAAATAAAACAATTTCTTTTCTGCCCCCAACATTGTTTTCTACTTTTTAGTGCATTTAAATATATATATGTATTTTCTACATTTTTGTGAATATTAACGGAAGCATATCTTTAAAAAAATACATTTATTATATTTTAATTTTTTTCTGTCATATAGCTCTTTTTTTGTCTTATAGTGTAATATATTTTTACAGAAATTCTAAAATTTAAACTTTTCCTCCTCCCCCCACCCTGCATATAGTACAAACTATGACGCAGATAGTGCAAATAATAACAGGGAATTTGGTACTTTTTCACTATAGGGGCCTTGGCTTTTTTTTTTTTTTTTTTTTTTTTTTTTTTTTAATCTTGGACATCAGAAAGTTAAATTTGTTGTCAAATGATACAAACAGCTATGAGAACAAACGTGATAAAATTTTTGTTAATTTATATATGTATTTTAATTAAAAGTATATGTTATTGGTTTTTATGTGCAAATTACTACTGTTTCTGCATAAAATTAGATAAATGGCTCCTTTATATTAAATAAATTGTATAAATGTTGAAAAGAAAATGTGTGTGTGTCTATGAAATGAAACGGTGAATAAGTTGCAAGAATATATGTTGCCAAATTTCCTTATTCACCAAGGCAGTTTTCTCTATTTCGCAAAGGTCCCTATACTAGAAAAGTACTGGAAAAGAATTTCATTTCTGCATCCGGCTATGTAAAGCACGTTAAAATCGGATAGTTAGGATTAGGAGCTCAGATAATACAGCGCTGTCTAGTGGCGATTATTTTATTAAAAGCATGGGAATGACGATGTAAAGACATACATTTTCTTTAAATTCTGACCCATAGATTTTGAAAAAACCTTAAATGCGCTGAGTTTAAATTACTCGATTATAAAGATTAATGGATTTCAATGGGATTTTCGCTAAATTAGCCAGCTACCGCCAAGTTGGGTTCATATATTGCAACTTATTTTTGTCGCCAAATTTGGCGGTATTTCGCCAAATGTGGCAATATTTTGTCAAATTGGTCAAAATTTAGCGCTATTGTAGTAACCTTGTATTAGTACTTTACAAAAATTACTCATTGTTGAAGCTGAATACCGATTTCTCCATAAGAAGCCTAACATGGCCGCAATTAATGAGGTGGTCCAACCGGAATTGTGAGGGACATACAGAGACTTGGATTTTATATAAATAGATACGAATTTTATAAAATTTACTTGGAAAAACTGCGAAAATTGAGAATAAGAGTTTATTACAACGTGTCGCTCCAACAATAGGTATCCAAACAGAACTGGGTACAGTGTTCATGGAAGTACTAGGAAGTCAAATGACAGATTTACGCTTGGCTGCAACACATTATGCGCCATATTTTGAAGTATTCCCTATTATCCGATATTCCTCTATGTTAATATATAAATAGCATATAAATCAATGTATAAAAACTATAACAAAGAAAGAGTAGCACAAGAAATTAAAATATCTTAGCTGATGCTGTTGGATATGACAGAGGGAGAGACACCAAAAGAACGATGGACGAGACAAATATGAACAAGTCGGAAATTGTACGTCAAACGTGGAAAATGAGGTGCGTTCGTACTATAACTAGTTTCATAAATATTCTTATCTTGTGGGCGGTACTTAGCTGTTGCAGTCTTGTGAAAAAACGCATGAATAGAAAATTTATTACGTTTCTATATATGAAATACAGTAATGCGAAATAATAGGACTCCATCTTATAAAAGGACTTCATTACCATGGCAACATAGAATCATTACCTATCATGGGATATCGTTGAATTAATTACGTTTTATAGGATTTAGTATTGAGAACAAAACTTTTTTGAATATCTTTTTAAGTTAGGATTCGATTTTTATAAAAATTTGAAATGACTTTACAAAATTCTGCAACGTTACTATATATTAAATTTCAAACCATTCGGTTGGGCAGCTTTTGCGCTGTTATGTGCAAGCAGACAGACGGACCAGTTGACAACTATAGGTGCTACGTATTTATATAATTCGAACGAACCTAAAAAGTATATATATCTTCATGGTGTATTTTATTGATTTATCATTAAACAGCAGGCTTCGCCCGCTACACTTGTCGGTTTCTTGAAACGAACCTCGAATCAAACGAAATATTTCGAAGAATTTGACCTGGTGTTTTAAAGCAATATGGTAAAGCGCTATAGAACAATATTCAGTGTACTAAAAACGTCCTTGAAAAATACATATGTATACAACTAACAATGTAAATCTCATCAAAATCCGTCCAGCAAAACTTTTTTGAAAGTCTAACCTTTCATAATCGGGTTCACCGGATTGTAAAATTTTCTTCTATAATTCTATAATTAAGCAACGAAAAAGATATACAATGTACTAAAAACATCCTGAAAGTTAATGCAACTTATATACAAGTATAATCAAAATCCATTCTGTAGAACTTTTTAATAAGGCTTGTGTACCATAATAGGTTAACTTAATTATAGAGCTTCCTCCATAATTATGTAACTAATCAAGACAGAACTATATACAATATACTAAAAACATCCATGAAAAATTATCTAACCAACAATGCAAGTCTCATCAAAATCCGTCCAATAAAACCTTTTAAAAAGGCTAATCTTTCATAATCGGACTTACCTAATTATAGAACTTTGCTCATAATTCTATAAATGAGCAACCTAGAATGGTATGAAATACACTAAAACCTTACCTGAACAATTATCTAACTAACAGTGTAAGTTGCATCAAAATCCATCCAGTAGAACTCAAATTATAAGAGGCTGGAACGAAATTCTCATTTATATTTATACAGTGGCGGTGTCCGGCCAGTTAGTTTTTTTGATTCCTTTGACAGAACGTTTTAGCGAAAAAGAAGTTCAATTGCTCCAAAAGTTAGGAATAAGCAAATTACCTCTGACCACGTGATCATTTTGATTGGTTACTTAAGATACTTGATGCAAAGGGGAGGAATTCAAAATTCGCGCGTGCAAAAGTTTCCGGCCATTCGTCATTCATTAGTTTTTGCTATCGCTAAAGTGTTATTTTGGCCATATTTGTTAATTAATCAAGGTGAATAATGTATTTGAAATTCAAAAATGAAAAGTTTAACAATTTATTATTCCTAAATGAGTGATTTGTTTGTCGCTAAAGCGACAATCCTGTCGTGAGATTGCGACAAAGTTGTCGATCGGAAAATTTGCTGTAAACGATATTTTAAAAAATATATAAAGATGGTCACGGCCTTCGGAACTTGCCACGGTCCGGGGGACCCCGGAAAATGACTATTCTTGTTAACAGAATTATTAGATGAAAAGCAGTTGATGACCCGCATAAAAATGCCGCTGCAATTCCCCGCCATTTATGGTGTTAAAAGCGATTTATGGTATTATGGTTATCGCTGAAACAAGTCTATCTACAGTGTCAAGACGCTTATGTGACGTAGAACTTTATGGAACAGTCTGCGTTAAAAAACCTTTTAGAAGTAAAAAAAATCAGAGGGCCCGACTGGCGTTTGCCAAACAATACAAAGATTGGTCAAGTGAAAACTGGAAAAAAGTAATATTTTCAGATGAATCGACGTTCAGTCTTATTGTGAGTGATAAAAAACTTTACAACCGACGACCTAAAAACAAAAGATAAGATGCGAGATATATTATTCATACAATGAAGCAAGGCGGAGGACACGTTATGCTGTGGGGAGCATTTTCTGGAAAATGCGCCTGTCCGTTATTTGAAATCCATGGCAAGATGAATAGTGCAATGCATAAGGCTATCTTGCAAGATCATTTGCTGCCTTATTGGAGGGAAAATTGTGGTTGCAACTATTTGTTACATCATGATAACGACCAAAAGCATACAAGCATGCTCGTCAAGCAGTGGCTCTCGCAAAAAAAACTTCGCTTTTGAAATGGACAGCCCAATCATCCGATCTGAATATAACAGAAAATCTTTGAAACTAACTTGAAAACGTGTGTGGAATTATAAATATTCCAATTTAGCAACATTTTCACAAAAATTGCAAGAACCGTGGGAAAACTTAACATTGATGATCTACAACTGTTCATTGAATCGATGCCACGTTGCTGCGCCGCAGTACTTATTGCTAAATGTATGAATACAAAATACTAATTGTATATGTTTTTGTTCACTGTTATTTTCTGTTATAAAAACCATTTTTTCCCAAACTTGCCAAGGTGGCCGGAAACTTTTGAGAACATGCGTTTTCTTTTGCAATTAATTTTGTCAATTAAATTTATTAATATTTAATTGTTATTCCATAAATAAGTTCTTAACTGTTATGTCAATAAAGTGTATAAGTATCACATTGAGATTCCTCTTCATATGGGTATACTTACAAATTAACCAAAAATTTTATGCTGGCCGGAAACTTTTGACCGCCACTGTATATAGGGGAGAGTAGACATATTTGGACCACCGCTTTAATTGGACTGTTGCCATCCTGCCGTTAATTACAGGAAGAGACTCCATCTACCGCTGAAATCCTACTCATCAGAATGACGTCATGTATGATTAGAATAAGCATCCTCCTTGCACGTGCTGCTTTCAGACAATTTAAATAAACATAAAGTTAGCTGTTTTGATAAAATTTTTTCCTACTAAACGTAAGTGAATATTTTAAAACTAAGGTAAGTTGTTATGTTTTCATATACATATATGAATTCATCTGTTAATTGCGCATATTTTTCACGCGGATTTGTTCGATTTCGTTTTTATTCTTAGTCTTGAAATTAACTGTTTTAAAAAATGGCGCAGTTGCCATAATTGGGCCAATTTAAGGTGCTTAAATTGGACCTGATATGCGATTATAAATTTGAAACGTAAGTAATGAATTTCGAGGACGGTACACTTTGTACACTATTTTTTTTTATATTTTATAATGGATTACTATCTCCATGCAAGTTTTTTGTATATCTAGATTAATTTTTTATGCAGTTTAGTCATATATAAAGATAAAAATATTTTTACATGTCTATGCAATAAATTTTGTTTGTAATGTCTTTTATCTTGTATGTAATTGTATTTATTTTCTTTGAATTCTTCATTCTTACGGCATATTTTATTTACAGAGTTGAATTCAAAGATTTTCCTCCTGCAGGATATTTGTGATGGAAGACTTTTTACAGTTCTGGAGGGTGGAATTATACTTTTTTGCCATTAAAACGCATAAAATCTCAAACCTTGATGAAAATGTTGAAAAAGACATAGACAAACTGTCTGGAAGAAAAACACCCGTGACAGCAAAAGCTGTTAAAGATATAGAAAACAAAAAGCAGACAGTAAGTTGTGAAGTAATTGACCATCATCGCCATATAAACTAAACCTTGAAATGAAAAAAAGAAAAAAAAAGACAAAAAGGAAGCTTTCACACAAAAGCAATTGGAACATAGAGTTTTAAAAAATAGGCGTAAAGCAATTAGCAAGAAAATGATGGAAGAGAAGAACTACAAACATAATGTAAAGAAAACTTTTGTTGCAAAAATCTAAAAAGAAAAATCTAGACAGTGATGATTGGTTTTGCCTAATTTGTAAGAAAAATAAAATATCAGAAATGATTCAGTGTTCAGATTGCCATATACGGTTCCATGTTGTGTGCGCTGGAAAACAAAAACAATAAACAAAATTCATGTATAAGCTTTGCATCACTTCTTACATGATATTCAGGTAACTGACAATTAGTTCCATAATTTATATTCTTAATTACTGATAACTTTGATTTATATTTTGAATACATTTTGATTTAAAACAATTACTCTTATTTTCAGATATTTGATTTCATTATATTTAATTGCTGTTATTTTGTTTAATTGTTTCATTAATCGCAAACTTTGCTTTTAATAGAATTAGTTATATTCCCTAGTCATTAAACAACCTGATGTTATTTGGTCCAATTTAGGAGACTGGCGGTCCAACTTAGGCGACCAGTTGCTGAATTTGGACCACTTTTGACAAATTTTTCAAATTAAAATATAATTTAAGATTTTGAAAAAGAAATTGATCTAAATATTTATTTAGTTAGTAGACGAATAGATTGACCCTGTGTAATGATCTTTGGCAGATATTCCAAAAATTAAGTGAGTTACACCTGAAAATATGTGAAGTGGTCCAAATTCGGCTACTCTCCCCTATATAGTAGAAGACAGTGAAAATACCGTTTTATGTTTTGGAGGTTGATAATTATAATAATAACTCCGCCTGGAGACTGATAATTCTAAGAATTATTTTAAAAAATCTGTATTGTTACTTTTAAATACTGAGCATATAAACTAACTCGCATAAATTGTGCTAATTAATTAAAGTTTGGAATTTCTCAAACAATACTGATTCCGCTTTAACCATAATATTTTGATGTATTTTTCTAACTAACATATAAAAATGAAAATTTGTCTGTCTGCCTGTAATGCTATACAAATCCACATTTTGGAAGCCAGAATGGCCGAGGCAACTAAAGCAATCCGGAATCGAAATAATTTATAGTTAACGTTTAATTAATAAAAAATCACCAATTTAACAGCAATTTCCTATCAAATTTAAACATTTTTCGTTATAGCAGCTGCCAATAATTAAATATTCAAAATAAAATCTTTTTTGTTTTATGTTCAACCCGTAATCGCGCGAGTTCTTTAACCAATGTGAGATGTACATATTACGCACGCCATGCTGCAATACTTAAAAGCTGTAGCGTGTATTACGATAATTCTCTTACTTCACATGTGTTGGGCAGATCTAGGTCCATATACCAGCACCAACTTAACTACCCAAACATACATGGGATTGGGGTCAGGGTGAACCCCAATCTTGAAGGTGGGGGAAAGAGAAGATGGGTAATGTGCATTAATTACCCTAGTAATTATATGTTAACTACTCCTAAATTACTGTACCTGAATTATTATAGTGGGTATTTCAAAACCTTATAATTTATAAACAGGCATCTGTGATCGTAATAATTGAATAATGGTCCTGGCTATTCCTGATAATTAGACAAACCATAATTATCTTAAATTGGGGGGGGGGGGGAAACACATCTCCAAAACTTCCCCAAACTGCGTTGTGTAATTTTAGTGAAGAAATAGTGCATAGACCGCGCAGTTATATCTAAATAAAACCTATCGAAACTACGCATAAATAACATACTAAAGAAGTTCATAATCTGAAATAAAACTTACATTAAAGTAAAACAGTGGACTCATGTTGTATTAAAAATATAGCCAAAATTTAACAATAAACAAAAGTTTATTTACAGTTAATTTGCATATTTGCAAAAACAAAATAGAATTGTGTCACAAGACACCAGCGTTCCAAAGAACGAAATTGAATTAGTATTTGCATTAAGTTTACCTTTTAAATTATCATGACAGATATTAATTAAGTGCTTGGATACCATAAATTGTACATCCCTAGTACAACATAGATTGCTAAAACAATGGGAATACAAAAATATTGAATAACACATACCTTCTGTAGTAGATGCTTACTCATAGCTTTAAGTCACTCATCCGTGGTTCATTGAGTGTTTTTTCACACTCCAGGAAAAGTTCACTAATTTAATTAAATTGACGACGATAGCAATGTCCGAGAACTGCCAATCTTAGGGTCGTCCCTTAGCAGGAAAACACGACCCGAATAACTCGTAATCATCCTTAGAAGCATCGTTGAAACACTTAGGACATCTGGGTTTAACTATCCCTGTTGCGGAATAGAACTCATCTTTATTAAACTATCCTAGTTGGGAATTGGAACAAATCTTTTTAACACCAACATTGTTGAGAAATGGAACTCATCTTTTTATTAAACCCTCATAGTTGAGAACTCGAACTAATCTGACTATTAAACCATCATAGTTGGAAGAGCTGACAAATCTCTATTAAACACTCATAGTTGAGAAAATGGAATTAATCTGACTGTAACTTCATTCTTCGCTTACGACATCACCTCGTAATAACAATATGGAGGATGGTCCTTTGCCCCCTTCGTCAAATGGTCGGTCAGTCTTGCCGACCCCCTCTTCTTCCGTCTTCTCGCAAACCTCTGATTTGGTATTACACTTTTTCGGGGCATACCGTACTCCGCCCACTGAGCGTCAGCGATCGTGGGATCTGGAAACCCCGGGCCTTCTACCTCGCCCGTGTGGTCTATCTTTTACGACTTCTTTATTAGGACCAATAAATAATCTTACACCCAGTCGTAAATATAGCTTGGCATTTTATGTCAGCCTTTTGTTAAACTTGGAGACTTCGTGTCTATCTAAAAAGATCCCCTTTAAAGATAAGATCCAACTGTGCAGTCGTTCTCCTATTAAGGCTTTACAGCGTAAATACATACATGAGCATATTTATATCAAATAACAATAATAATAATCGAAATAAATACATGTAAGAACACACTCTATATATATATATACACACACTTTATAAAATAATAATAATAATCAAAATATATAAATAATAGTATTTTTTATGACATAAAAAAAATAACCTGCTGAAGTGGTATCAAGGGTGTTTATATCGGTTATATGATAACACTTCCAGCAACATGCAAATAATTAGAGATTATTTAATTGCGCTTAATTATTACATTTTCTTTTTATAAATAAAGACAAACATTTTATCACAAACATCAATAAAACTTCTTATAATATTTATTCCCTTATTCCAAAGATATCGTTTTATCGTCTGCTGCCATAGTAACATAATAAATTAAACTTCATTAAAGAAATGCGCAGTAGTAGAAAAATATTTTACTAAATCGAATAGTTATTTTTAATTTTGGTTTTAGATAAATTCATGAACTCCTGTGCATAGAACGGGTCAAAAAGCTAGTATTCAAATAAATGTAAGTTATAAGTTATGGTACCTATTAAACCATAATCCTGTATTTGTTATTATAACGTTCTAATTATTAAGCTCCTGCAATTACAGTTGTGAAATTTATTAAAATGTAAAAACACATTTAGCTTAAATGAATGATCAATTTTATCTCTAAGATAATAATATGATGATGATTAATAACTTTACTTCGTCTCGAGAAAGATTATTTGAATAATATTTTTTAAAAAGTGTATATTTTATCTTCTTCTCATACGTATGTCATTAATTTATGTATAGATAAATTTTTAAAAAATTTTTCATACTTCAACGGTTTTGTTTATTTAAAAAACAAAATTATGACCTTCTGTAATATTCTATACGGAATTAAAAATATACAATTAAAAATCTGTTCAGTTAACGAAATTATTGTTATGATAAACACCAAAGTTATTAAAATGTAAAATCACATTTAAAAAAGAAATTAATCTGAACATGATTAATCACTTTATTTCATCTGGAAAAGCAATTTTGATAATTTTAAAATAACGATGCATTTAGACTTTTTCATGTTTTCAAGTTTATGTTTTCATTGTAAATTAATATAACAATCATTCATTATTTATCATCATTAGAAAATTATTTCTCAGAAAAATGGTACGTGTTGGAGAAATTTCGATGCTGTATTTAGATTTAGGAATGTCAGATCTAGTTCTTGCATTTGTTTCGTAAAAGGTTAAAATTTGTATTCTTTTTTCCGACCAGTGTAATTATTAAAAATCCACAACGCTGCATTCAACCTCTTGAATAAATAAATATAAAAGAAAAAAATAGTTTTCTAAAAAACACTCTTTTATAATTATATGTTCAACTTGTGTATAAGCATGTGTTCATTTTATATGTTCATCTTGAAAACCACCCTTAATTGTCTAACTGCAGTCAAAATTTTTAAAATTCATATTACGGGTCAAACCTTTCCGTACTTTTTCCAAAAAATTCCGTTACAATACAATAACTTGGCGGGAGCAGCGAACTCGATCATAGAAAATTCACTGTTTTCTTTTACGCTTGATAGAAAGTGCAAGCAACGGAATTTATTAAAATTATTTATAACGTTTGCTCTGCTTCTTTTTTAAGATAGTGCAACATCAAAGAAAAACTGAAACATAATTTAACTCTACTTTTTAACCTTTAAAATGTATCATTGTTGCAGTTTCACAGACATTTTGCTTATTTTGGCGGGTGGTTATTGGCGCGTAATTAAATCCATTGTTGTTTCAACTCGTATAAAATTATACGAGTAATAGAGGATATTTGGTGACTTGTCACTTTGTGGCGACATAACGAAAAACTGTCCCAAAATTTGCATCTTTACATACATAAACGAGGTTTAGTTAAATGAAAGAGTGTAAAAATGGTACGCATTAAATTTATTCGGATGTCATATTTAGATTTAGGAATGTCAGATCTAGTTCATATATATTTTTCGCCTAGAGGCAAAATCCATTTTTTTGTTGATCAGTGTAATAATTAAAAAATCTATCTTGTCTCTTTTACATAAAAATATACCTAATTCGGATAAATGCCGCTAACTGATTAACCCTTTATGTACTGAATTATGAATTCATGAATATTTTATCTTCTAAAGTATTTTTCGTGAATTTTTGAAACTACATTACAATTTTTTACATAATCATTTAATAAATTTTAGAAGGATTGAAGGATTTAGAAGGATTAATTAAATTTCAATTTGTGGGGATTTTGTTCAATATTTATAACACCACTCAAATCTTTTATTTTAAATATTTTTCTTTGTATTTTGTAGAATTAGGAAATGTACAAATAATGCTCTTACAATAGAAATATAAAAATATTTCCGAATCAAAACCCCCCTCCCCCCCCCCCACCAACGCCAATAAAGCTGAAAAGATACAAAGGCAAAATAAATCCTCCTTTTAAAAATATTTTTGTTTTGTTTAATCAATAACGCTTTTGGAACAAGATAAAGTTATGCAACTATAACTCATTCTAAATTGCATTACTACTATTCGATGTATTAAATGAATTTTGTAACAAGTTATTTTAATGGTACTTATAAGTACCGCCAGTAGATAAAGGATTAAAGTTTTGAAATTTCTGAACAATAACAGTTCTGCTTTAATTATAATATTCTGATGTGATGTATTATTTAATATTTAACTACATATATTTTCATAAAAATGGGCTCTTGAGTTAGACCGCGATGATTCGTTCGTTATTATGATACTCTAATTATTAAGCTACCGTAATGATAATTTGGCAAATTTGGTAAAATGTAAATACACATTTAGTTTAATTTATGGTTCATTTTTTGGCTGAGAAAATAATCTGATTAAGATTAACTACTTCACTCCGTCCGGAGACAAATAATTTTAATAGGTACTAAAAATCGAAAAAATTCCTTTTACATATGAATAAAAATAATTCGTAGAAATGTCGCTAATAAAATAAAGTTTCGAAATTTTTGATATAATATCTTTTCTGTTTTAATTATAATCTTCTGATGCGTTGTATTATTATATTGAAATAACTGTGTTTTCTGGAAAATAGATCTTGTGTTAAACCATGATGATATGTTCGTTAGTAAGATGCTTTAATTATTTAGCCACGGTAATGATAACTGAGAAATTTAGCAAAATGGATTTACACATTTAGCTTAAAAGGATAATTAATTTTAACGCTGAGAAAATAATTTAATGAATACTAAATACTTCGCCCCGTCAGCAGAAATGTAATTGTAATATTTAATAAAAAATTTTATCTGCTGTATTGTTTACATACGTATCAGAATAATTGACGTTCAAACAATTAAAGTTTTAAAATGTCTTGAATACCCCAACGGTTAAACTCATTTAAAACACAAAATTGTGACTAGCTGTTATTATTTTAAATTGAAACAGAAAGATTTTATGAAAAACCTGCTCATTAAATAAACTATTACAATGATAATCCGTGGAAGTATGTAAAATGTAAATTAACATTTCAGAAAGAATGTAATCTGCACATGATTAATTACTTTACTTCGCTTATAGAATGACAATTTTGCTAATTATTAAAAATCCATCCTGTCAGAATTTAATAATAATACGCTCTACTAACATAGCTGCAATCAATTAATGAAAGTTTAAAAAATTTTGTAATACTTGCTGCAATCTTGTGATATTAATCTTATGAAGAATATTTATTTCTTTTAGTGTAGAAAAGAAAATTTAGAAAATTGTTAAATAAAAATCGATGTTGTCTGGTTCACATTAGCTTAAAGCTAATTCGCATATGCGTGGCTAACTAATTAAGGTTTTGAAATTTCTGAAACTTTTATCAGAGTTCTGCTTTAAACACAATATTTTGACTTGCTTACTAATTCCATATACAGATATATGTATTTCATGAAAAATGCATTCTTAAGTTAAAATATGACGATGCTCTCGTTAATAAGTTACGATAATGGTAATTGTGAAATTTTGTAAAATATAAATCACCATTTATTCTGTGTAAAAAATTTATTTTACAGCTGCGAAAAATCTGATGAAGATTAATTACTTTACTCCGTCTTGATATAGAAAATTCAAATAATTATTAAAATTTGTATCTGTTATCTTGTTTGCATGCAAGTGTGAGTTATTTACGTATAAATAATTCAATTTTAATTTTTTACACTACTTCAACAGTTTTGATTATTTAAAACAAAAATTATGATTTTCTGTATTCTAAATTAAAATTAAAATAATTTATGAAAAAACTTCTCATTAACCGAATTAATATAATGATAACCGTAAACGTTAGAAAATTTCAAATTAACATTTAAGAAAGAAATTCATCTGGCTATGATTAATTTCTTTACTATGTCTGGAAAATAAAAATTTTGATAATTGTAAAAAAGAGCGCCGTCGTAATTGATTAATCACATACTTCACTAGCAGGTTTGCAAACAATTAATGAGTTTTAAAATTTTTGTAATACTTGCTTCATATATGAAAATAATATTATGTAGTATATTAATTTCCGTTCGTCTAAGAAAGCTAAATCTGAAAATTACTAAAAATTTTATGATATCCGGTTCACATTAGCTCATTGCTAATTCACATTAACATGCCTAGCTGATTAAAGTTTTGAAATTTCTGAAACTCTGATCAAGGCTCTGATTTAAACCCAATATTCTGATATGCTTTATAATTCAATTGCCAAGTAAATGGATTTCATGAAAAATGGTTTCTTCTGTTAAAGTATGATTATTCTCTTGTTAATACCTTACGATAATGCTAATTGTGAAATTTAGTAATATGTATATCAACATTTTTCTTTTATAAATGATTAATTTTATTGCTTCGAATGTAATCTGGTAAATATTAATTACTTCACTCGCGTGGAGAAAAAACTTCTAATAATTATTAAAATTTATGTATGTTATCTCGTTTGCCTATGCGTGACATGTGTGACTAATTTACGTTTAAATAATTAAATTTTAAAATTTATGTACCAATTCAACGGTTTTGATTATTTAAAACAAAAATTATGATCTGCTGTAATAAAAATATTTTATGAAAAAATATTTAAATAAAAATATTTTATGAAAAAACTTCTCATTAACTAAATTATTATAATGATAATCGTAAATGTTAGTACACTGCAAAATAACATTTAAGAAATGAAATAATCTGAATATGATGAATTCCTTTACTATGTATGGGAAAAGAAATTTGGATAATTATAAAAAACAAAAAAAACTGTCAGAATTTAATAATCTTATGCTTTACTGACAGGGTTGAAACATTTAAGAAATAAATAAATCTAATTATGATTTAATTTTTTTACTATGTCTGGAAAAAGAAAATTTTGATAATAATAAAAAAATGCTGTCAGAATTTGGGACAAAAATTTTGTGGGCGCTCTATCTCAAGAACTAATGAACGGAATTTAATAAAAATTTATATACAGTTAATCCCTGATACAAGTTGATGCTGATTAGTTTTTGGTGCAAATCGCTCAACAGGTGGCGCTGCTATGTTGCATTTTGTACGATTTCCGCAATGGCTCTATCTCCAGAACTAATGCACGGATTTTCCTGAAACTTCAGATTAAGTTAGTCCTTGATATGACTTGATGCTGATTAAGAGTTGGTGTAAATCGCTCAATAGGTAGCGCTGCTATGCTGCATTTTTATGATTTTCACAATGACTCTATCTCAAGAACTAATGCACGGATATTCATGAAACTTCAGATTAAGTCCTTGATATGATTTGATGCTCATTACGTGTTGGTACAAATCGCTCAACAGGTGTCGCTGCTATGTTGCATTTTTTACGATTTCCGCAATGGCTCTATGTCAAGACCTAATGCATGGATTTTCATGAAACTTCAGATTCAGTTAGTCCTTGATATGACTGGATGCTGATTAAGTGTTGGTGTAAATCGCTCAACAAGTGGCAATGCTATGCTGCATTTTTTACGATTTCCGAAATGGCTCTATCTCAAGAACTAATGCACGGATTTTCATGAAAGTTCAGATTCAGTTAGTCCTTGATATGACTTGATGCTGATTACGTGTTGGTGCAAATCGCTCTACAGGTGGCTGCTATGCTTAATTTTTTACGATTTCCGCAATGGCTCTATCTAAAGACCTAATGCACGGATTTTTATGAAACTGCAGATTCAGTTAGTCTTCGATATGACTTGATGCTGATTACGTGCTGGTGTAAATCGCTCAAAAGGTGGCGCTGCTTTGCTGCATTTTGCATGATTCCCGCAATAGCTCTATCTCAAATACTAACGCACGAATTTTCATCTAACTTCAGATTTAGTTAGATGTTAACACAAGTTGTTACTGATTAGGTTTCGTTGTTAATCGTTCAATAGGTGGCACTGCTATGCTGGAATTTTCATGATTTTCGCAATAAATCTATCTCAAAAACTAATGCATGGATTTTCCCCAAACTTCAGATTTAGTTAGACTTTGACATAAGTGGTTGCTTGGTGGTTTTAGTGTAACATAGGTTTTGGTGTTAAGGACAAAATAGGTGGCGCTGCTAGGCTGAATTTACATGATTTCAGAGATAGTCATGTCTCAAGAACTAGTGAACGGAATTTCATATCTTTAGAATCCTCATGATGGGCATAGATTGCCGTTTAATTTTGTCAGTGTGATAGCGAATTTTCAAGTATTAACATGTATGAGATAGAAGAAAGTTTTGGGATTGGTATACCCGACTAGGTTGTAATAATCTTATGAACAATATTTATTTCATTTTGTCTGAAAAAGGTAAATCCGCAAATTACTAAAAAATCGATGTTGTCTGGTTCACATTAGCTTATACCGGGTGTCCCAAAAAGGACTGACTGATTTTAAAATTCAATAACTTGCAAACGGTGACAGATATTTAAAAAATTCTTGCAGGAGTGTTATGCATAAGGTCAAAAGTTTTATTACAGTGATTTTCGATTTTAGTTCGAATTACAAACAATAGATGGCGCTGTAAGCAATAGTCGCTAAATACAGGCTCGATTTCTGGTCCTTTCTCTTGTTCCATGCTTAAAAAGGAGATGGAAATGTATTATCCGGGCCACGAAGTACCAGAAATCGAGCCTGAATTCAATGTCTATTGATCGCAGCGCCATCTATTGTTTGTAATTCGAACTAAAATTGAAAATCACTGTAAAAAAACTTTTGACCTTATGCATAACCCTACTGCAAGAATTTTTTAAATATCTGTCACCGTTTGCAAGTTATTGAATTTTAAAATCAGTCAGTCCTTTTTGGGACACCCGGTAGCTAATTCACATTAGCATGGTTAAATAATTAAAGTTTTGAAATTTCTGAAACTCGGATCACATTTCTTGTAGGAGAGCTGTTGAACATTTTTGAGTAGGTATTTGAGGCACCCTGAAAATTTGTGCAACACTTCTTTTGCAATGCATGAATACAAAATCGAATGTTTGGTTGAAGGATCGTGGCCCAAAACCTGTACCAGACACGTGTCAAGTGCCACTTTTTTGACACTACCCAAAAAAGGTATTTGAGACACGCTGAGATTGAAACAGAATAATATTTATACGTAGAACAAATATTTAGAAAATGACAGACACTTTAGTCGGCCCAAAAACTGTGCCAGACACGTGTCAAGTGCCATTTTTTGACTACCCAAAAAAGGTATTTGAGTCACGCTGAGATTGGGGCACAATAATATTTATGCTTCGAAAAAAATATTTTGAAAATGACAGACACTTTAGTCGGCACAAAAACTGTGCCAGACACGTGTCAAGTGCCATTTTTTGTCTGGCACAGGTTTTGGGCCACGATCCTTCAGCCAGACATTCGATTTTGTATTCAGGCATTACAAAAGAAGTGTTGCCCAAATTTTCAGGGTGCCTCAAATACCTTCTCTAAAATGTTTAACAGCTCTTGGACTATTCTGCTTTAAACCCAACATTTTAATGTGCTTAATAATTCCATATTCAAGTTAATAGATTTAATGAAAAATGATTTCTTGAGTTAAAGTATAATGATGCTCTCGTTAATAACTTACGATTATGGACGACGATGGGAAATTTACTAAAATGTAAATCAACATTTATATTTTTTAAACTAGGGCCAACCCCCATTCCGACTCCCCAAATTCTAAAAGTAGGATAATTTCATCGGCTTTAAAAGGATTTAATTATAATTTTAAAAAACAGTGGCGGTCTCCCAGTAATCGGGTTTTCATTCATATTCCTTTGATTGGAGGTTTTTAAGGCGAAATCAGCGTTTGTTGAGGGATACAATGGCTGTTTTCGTCTTTGATTTAAAAAAAATAGTTACTAATTTGAAAATTAGCTAATGTGAAATTAATTAAGTAAACAAAGTCTTTGTGTCTCGGTTTTTTAGCAGCTCTATAAAAAAATTCTTTTAAATAACACATTTGAAATGTATCGTTTTATATCTGACGTAATTTTCACAAAAGTTTTCTTTCTCTTTTTAACATAAATATGAAAAAACTTTTGTTTTTAGAAAGGAAATATTATTTGCGCTGTCTTAGAATTCACGAAAATTGTTAAAATAATTATCTCAAAATATGAAATAAATTCTCGCGCAAATATATTTTTTTATTTAAATTGTTTTGCTAACTGTCAATTATTTGGCCTTTTTGAATATGACGTAAATTTCGTAAGTTTGCGACTTTTAACGCATAATAACGAATTTATTATTTAAAAATTTTCTTTCTCTTTTAAAATTCATGTGTAACAATAGTTTTAATGACGTAATTTTCAATATTTTCCTGATTTTTAACGCGCAATAGCTTAATTCTCATTTGAAAGTTTTTTCACATTATAATAGCCACGTGTAAATAAATTTTTAATTTGAAGGAAATACTATTCTTTGCGCTTTTTTAAAAATTGGCGACAGCTTGAAATAATACCCTTTTCTAAAATATATAAAAAATATCTCTCGAAATGCTGCAAATTTGAATTTAAAATGGAGATAAATCCTCAAAAAAGGAGTCAAATAATAAAAAAAAAAAAATGCAGTCTGCACACCGGAAACTTCTAAAGTTAAAAAATGTAAAAATGTTTACGTTCCTATGCATAGTTTTTGCTATAATAATATATTTTATTGAAACGATATTTACCAACTTTAACATTAAATATCTCTTAAAATAATTATTCGATTTAAAAACTGTCTGCATCAGCGTGTTTCTCAAATATTTCTCTGTAAGAGCACCAATTTTCACATTTTTGTGTGAAACAGTTTTCTTAATATTAACGAAGAAAGACCCTTGGTCACAAGAGATATGCATGCCGATCTAGGAGTGTACCGGGAAGATCTACGCAGATTTTTATTGGTCCATTTCCAAACCATTACTTTTTTTTTATCTATAGAAGGATGTATATTTTATCGAAACGAAGATAATCTGATGAAGATTAATTACATCAATCTGTCTGGAGAAAGACAATTATAATATTTATTAAATTTTTTCTAATATATTAACTTGTTTGATACGAGTGTGAATAATTTACGTATATATAATTAAAGCTTTAAAATTTCTGAAATACGTCAATAGATTTGTATATTTAAAACACAAACTTATGACCAGCTGATTTCAATTTAGATTAATAAAACTTAATTGAAATAATTATATTTTAAGAAAATTCTGCCAATTAACTAAATTATTATAATGATAATCGTAAAAGTTTGAAAAAAACTTAGCAAATTATCGTTTAAAAAATAATTAATCTGAAAAAAATTAATTATTTTTTACTATGTCAGGAAAATAGCAAATTTGGTAATTTAAAAAAGGATACTGCTTTAGAATTTAAAAATCGTATGCTGCAGTAGTAGGGTTTCAAGCATTTAATGAAAGTTTTAAAACAAAAAAAATTTGGCCTAATGTATTATACCAATGAAATAAAAACATTTTATGAAAAATCTGCTCATTAATAAAAATTATTGTAATGATAATAATAAAAGTTAATAAAAAGCAAATTGACATTTAATATAGAAGTTAACCTGAACTTGAATATTTTTTTTACTATGTTTACAAAACAATTTTGATAATAATATATATAATGTGAACTTTAAAAAGTTCACTTTCTTACTTAAAAGACGACTAAAATGATAAAAAAAAAATGTTACATGTTAAAAATATACATTTTATTTAAAACTTCGCAGTGCTTTCAAGATTTTCCAAGCTCATCACCAGAGAATATTTTTACTAACTAATTGTTGTTTATTTCTACAAATACGTCATTTCGTTTTGAAAATGAGAGAGTGAATAATTATTAGAGTTGAAAGTAGAAGTAGCAGTTTCTTGGATTAAATTTAATTAGAGAAAATATATACTAATATTAACTGCAGTTCCATTTATTTTATGACATTACTCTATTCTCATACGTCACTTTTCATTTTACGTCACTTTCCAGCTACTTTTTTAAAATGAAAAGTGATGTATGAAAACAGAGTGATGTCATAAAATAAATGGAACTGCAGTTAATAATAGTATATATTTTCTCTAATTAAATTTAATCCAAGAAACTGCTACTTCTACTTTCAACTCTAATAATTATTGCCTCTCTCATTTTCAAAACGAAGTTAGGTATTTGTATAAATTAACAACAATTAGTTAGTAAAATATTCTCTGAGGATGAGCTTAAAAAGGTTGAAAGTACTAAGAAATTTTATATAAAATGTATGTTTTTAACTAGTAACATCTTTTTCATTATTTTAGTCGCCTTTTAAGTATAGGTGCAGATTTCCAAAATTTTTAAAACCCAAACAATCTAGTCGCCACATTGTGAAAGAAATGCATAAAAGCAACAGTGTTTGTATGGGCAAAAATTCGGGAACTCAAAGTAAAAAATAATCTAAATATGTTCAAAAAAAAGAAAAAAAAACACAGACTAATTGCATGAAATGTGTATATTTCATTTAGTCACACAATTCTTTAATTTGGATATAAATTATGTATAATATGCACAGTCAGAGGATAAATTTCGGCAAGATAGAGGATAAAAAAAAATCTGTAAGAATAAGCTACGTAATCGTGGTAGTGGAGTATTATTAGGAAAACAATATTTCTTATTTTCATTTTGTCATACAAGAGTACACATAAAAAAATGTGAATGTGTGATATTATTTTGCACTATAAAAATCAAAATACAATTCAAACGTTTGTTTTTCAAGAACACAAAAGAAAAATTGTCTTTAAAAAAATCTTTTCGCAGACTATTACAGGGGTAATTTAGTTCAAACTTTTCCAAAAATTTAAGGCATTCGATTCGAAACATTCGGACATAACAAAATATCGAGAATTTCGAGAAATATTCGCCAAAAAATCAATTGTGTCAATCGCCAGTCGTCAATCGTCAAAGAATTGGGGAAAAAAGCGCAAATCTTGTCAAAGGATCGAAAAAACCGTTAATTTATTCAAAGGTTCGCAAAAAAACCCAGCCAATTTCGTCAAAGAATCGCAAAAGAACTCAAATTTTATCAAAGGATCACAGAAAACACGCTGAATTCTACAAAGAATCACAGAAAAAACAGGAATTTCTTCAAAAGATTGCAGGAAAAACGCGAATTTCTTCAAAAGATTGTAGAAAAAACGCGAATTTTGTTAAAAAATTTCAGATAGAACTGGAGTTTGATCAGAGGATCACAAAAAACCCTGCAAATTTTGTCTAAGCATCGCGAAATACACCCTAATTTCGTAAAAGGATCGCGGAAAAAACGCGGTTTTCGTCAGAGGATCGCAAAAAAAACCCGCAATACCCGCAATTTTCGTCAGATTATCGCGAAAAAACGCGATTTTCGTCAAAAGATCGAGGGAAAAAAAGCAAAATTCGCCAAAGAATGGCGACTTAAGACACCGAAAATTAGTCGCCAAAGCAAAAAATTTAGTCGCCACGTGGCGACTGGCGACCATGAATCTGCACCTATACTTTTAAGTAAGGCACTAAACTTTTTAACTCGAGAACGTCCAAATGGCGTCAATTCGACACCGATCAAATGACAAAATATCAATTCGAACCAGAACTTTTTTCTTAAAATTAATTAAATTGTAACTAGGGAAAACTCGGTTGAATAAATAAGTGAAATTGTTTTAAATAAAAATTCTGGTGTTAAAATGTTTTTTATTAAGATTGAGTAAAATCTCCGGACGTTCTAGTGTTAAAGTTCACATTATATATTTTACATCTGAATCAATGTGAAAAATTGAGGTTCGTCTTATGATTTTATAGTTTTAATAATTATGAATAAAGTAATGCTGTCAGAATTTAATAATCATATGCATTAATAGTACAGAATTAATGAAACAATCTTATGAAGAAAATTTATTTCCGTTTGTCTGGAAAAGCTAGTTTTGCAAATGATTAGAAAATTGAAAATGCCTGGTTCACATTAGGTTATGGCTAATACGCTTAAGCAAGCATGGCTAACTAATTAAGTTTTGAAAATTTTCGATACTCATATCATGACTCTGCTATAAACACAATATTTTGATTTTCTTAATAATTCCATATGCAAAGAAATGTATTGAAGTATTAAGAAAGTAATGTTGTCAGAATTTATTAATCATATGCATTAATAGTGCAGTATTAATGAAACAATCCTATGAAGAAAATTTATTTCCGTTCGTTTGGAAGAGATAGTTTTGCAAATGATTAGAAAATTTCAAATGCCTGGTTCACATTATAGGTTATGGCTAATACGCTTAAGCAAGCATGGCTAACTAATTAAGCTTTGAAAATTTCCGATACTCATATCATGGCTTTGCTATAAACACAATATTTTGATTTTCTTAATAACTAGAATAATAATTATAGATAGTCAGAGTGACTTGTTTGCATTTTCAAAAGAAGGCTGTAGAATTGTATTATCAAAGAAATATGAAGTAATAAATTTTATCTTATCTAATAAGCTCAGGTGGGGTAAAATAATTAGAAAAATGTTCCATTTTTCTGCGATTTGCAAGAAAATTATCAATTGAATTGGTAAAATAATGACATAGAATATGCAATTGAACTTCACTCACTCACAATATTTGAAGAACTATTACACAAAAACCGTATTAAAATAAAATGCTAACTTTAACGAAACATTCTCGGGATTCGAATGAATTCACTCTGGAAGTGTTTTAGACTTAGCTCTATTATATATATAAAGCAAACAACGTTGATAACATGCAGAAGAAAACACAATTTTAACAGAAAGTTTATTGGTTTTTATTAATTGTCGATAGCTTGGCGCCAAAATAATAATTATATAACTTAAATTTTTAAAAAAGTTTATCTTGGACTAAATACTGAGATTTTTTCAAACACGCATCAAGATTCCAGTAATAAATTTTGATCATTAAAAATCATCTTTTATCACATAAATAAATTGCAACTATTAATGTCATTAACAGGTTTCTTTTCTTGAATTCTTTATTAAATTACAAATATCTTATATGTATATATGTGTAGTAGACGGCATTATATATTCCTTATATTCTAATTACATTTTATAAGAAATATTAATTTTTATCCCAATGTCTTCAGAATTCAAAGAACTTTTTCAAAAGAAAATATATTTTTTTATTTTATCTACCGATAGATGGCGACAACAAAGTATAAACGTTCACAACGAATGCGATTTATTTTTTCGACACCAGGCAACATTGCCAAACTACATCGTGAATTCGCTTTGCGGACAATTACCTCCATGTTTAAATATTCTAAAAGTTCAAGACGAAATAATTAATCGTTTGTTTGTTTTCGTGGAGGGAGAGATTGAGCTGCCAAGCTAATTTCAACTAAATATTTCTCAGAATATATACATAATTGAATGTAAGTTATCTCTCAAATGTTAATTTATTTTGAATAATCTTTATTAAGTTTTATACGAAAAAATATTTTGTAATAAAAATGCCGAAAATGAAATATGAAAAAGAGAAGTGGTCATCAGAATTCGGATGAGTTCACTCCGGAAGTGTTATACACTTAGCGCTATTATATATTTCCATATGCAGAGAAATGTATTTCAGGAAAATTGGATTCTTCAGTTAATGTATGATGATACTCTCGTTAATAAGTTTCGATAATGGTAATAGTGAAATTTAATAAAATGTAAATTAGCATTTACTAAATGATTAATTTTCTACTCCGAAAATAACCTGATAAAGATTAATTATTTCACTCCGTCTTTAGAAAGAAAATTCAAATAATTATTAAAATTTGTAATCTTGTTTGTAATCTTGTTTGTATACGAGTGTGAATAATTTGCATATAAATAGTTCGATTTAAAAAATTTTACACTACTTCAACGGTTTAGGTACCGTTTTCAGCAAACGTACCTTTTCAATATAAAATCTCTGCATTCCAGTCATTCATTAAAAGAACATTTATGATTTGCCCAGATGACCAATTAAATGAAGAAATCGAGTTTATACAGAAAATGACATTTGATCATGGTTTTCTAGCAAAATATATACATATGATAATTCAGAAGTACAACGCTCCCCCTCCTTCAAGTCAACGGCAGGATAATAATCAACTTGTGGTCTACAGAAAATTTTATTACATTCCCACTATATTCGAAAAGCTAAAAAATATCATGAAAAAATCAAGAATCATATAAAGTTGCTCGCTATTACACCTCCTTACCTCATTGATATCCTCAGTGATAAGATCGTTAGGATCCCAATGGATCAAAAATCTGGTATATATGAAATCCAAATTATTTTATCTCATAATGTTGAAAAAGTCTACATCGACATGACAAAACGTAAGTTATCAGTAAGGATTATGGAGCATCGCATAGACATTAAACATCATAAACAGAATACAGCTCTTTCTAGGTTCTACTTAGGTAATGAAGTCTACCATATTAAATTTGCTGAAGCAAAAATTATAGTTCCTTGCAATAACCTGTTTGAGAGTAAAATTCGGGGTTTCTTAAATCGACCTTTTGATTCATTTGATCTCAGTACATTAATAATTATTTATTTTCACTAGATGGCAACACTAAATTTTTGTATTCAAATCATTGGTCAAGTTTCGACTAATTATCTCTTGCTCAGGAAACTTTCGTCTCTGAACTTTGAGCCATTTTACCATCATGTTTTCCTGAAGAAGGCTGTAGAAACAGCTCGAAACGTAGAAGTTAGCTTTTAGCTTATTAAAGTTCATGTTTTGTGTACCATTAAGAAAGATTGTGTCTATATTTATTATATTTTATGGTGCAATTGTCAAGCATGTGTTATCAAAAAAATATGATCTGCTCTATAATTCAAAGTTAAAATTATAATATTTTATAAAAAAGTCCCAATTAAATTATTATAATGATAATCGTGAAAGTTAGTAAACTGCAAATTAACATTTAAGGAAGAAATTAATCTAAATATGATTAATTTTTTTACTATATCTAAAAAAAGGAAATTTTGATAAATACAAAGCAAAGTGATGTCAAAATTTAAAAATCATGTGTCTGACAAGTAGGATTGCAAGCAATTAATCCTTCTATGTATAAAAAAAAGTTTTGATTTGGAAATGGACCAATGAACATCTGTGTAGATATTCCGGGTAGATCACATCCAATTTGAATGCTTAAGCATGGCCTTTCATCGTTAATATTAAAAAAACTGTTGCATACAAAAATATGAAAATCGATGATATTATAGAGAAATGTTTGATAAATACGCTGATGCAGACAGTTTTCAAATCGAAGAATTATTTTAAGAGATATTTAATGCTAAAGTTGGACAAAATCGTTCCATTAAAAAAGTTTTATTGGAGCAAAAACTATACATGAGAATTTAATCATTTTTAGATCATTTTATACGTTATAAGTTCCCGATGTGCAGATTGCATTTAGTTTTCTTATTTGACTCATTTTTTGATGTTTTATTTCAATTTTAAATTCAAATTTTCAGCATTTCGAGAGATATTTTTTACAGATTTTAGAAAATGTTATTAATTTAAACTGTTGCCAGTTGCATAAACAGCGCAAACTATAATGTTTACTTCAAATTAAAAATTTATTTACATGTGACTATTACAAACAGAAAAAAAAACTTTAAAATTAGAGTTAAATGGTTACATGTTAAAAGCAGGAAAATTACGTCATAAAACATAGGCACAGATGTCATATACGCGCATTTTGGCGCAATTTTTTTCCGCGACAAAGTGTCGTTATTTTGCTTGATGTGGTAACCCGGATTATGTTGTTTATGCTGTTGACATTTTCGCCAAATTGGAAACCGAAAAAAATCGCGCCAATATGTGCCGAATATGACATCTGTACCCATCCGGGTTACGATATCAAGCAAAATAACAACACTTTAGCACCAGTTAAGTACCCGTTGCGTATATGAAATTGGCGTCAGAAAACATTTGCGCCAATTTGCGCAAAGTATATGACATCTGCGACGAACCATATTTGCACTTGAATTTTAAAATAGAAACAAAATCTTAAAATAAAAAAAATCATTATTATGCGTTAAAACTTGTAATTTGAGGAAATTACGTCATATTTAAAATGGCAAAAAATATAGCAAAACAATTTAAATTGAAAAATATATTTGTGCGAGATATTTTGAGATAATCTTTTCAACTATTATCGTGAATTCGAAGACAGCACAAATAATATTTCCTTCTAACAACAAAAGTATTTTCACGTGAATATTAATAAGAGAAATAAAACTTTGGTGTAAATTACGTCAGATTTAAAACGATACATTTAAAATGAATTATTTAAAAGAACTATCTTATAGCGCTGTTTAAAAATACCGGGAGACAATGACGCTGTTTACTTAATTCATTTTACATTAGCTTATTTTCCAATGTTTAACTATTTTTTTAATTAAATACGAAAACCACCATTGTATGTCTTAACAGCAGCAGATTTGGTCTTAAAAATCCTCAATCCAAGAAAAATGAATGGAAACCTGTTTACAGAGAGATCGCTACTGTTTTGTTTTTTTTTTAATTTTAATTCAACATTTTTAAAGCCGATCAAATTAGCGTGCTTTTTGGATTTTGGTGTGCCTGAACGGGGGTTGACGAGCGTAGCTCGTAGGGGGCAGAGCCCCCTAGTGAGTTTTAAAAAAAAAATTAATACTTGCTACATATAAGAAAGTAATATTATGAAGAACATTAATTTCCGTTCGTCTGAAAAAGCTAAGTCTCAAATTACTGAAACATCGATGTTGTCTGGTTCACATTAGCTTATAGGTAATTGGCATGTGTAACTAATTAACGTATTGAAATTTCTGAAACTCGGATCACGGCTTTGCTTTAACCCATTATGTACTGAATTATGAATGTATGGAAATGTTATCTTCTAAAGCATTTTTCGTGAATTTTTGAAACTACAATTTAAGATTTATATAATCATTTAATAAATTTTAGGAGGATTGAAGGATTTAGAAGGATTAATTACATTTGAATTTATAAAGATTTTGTGCAATATTTATAATCCCATTAAAATCTTTTATGTTAAATATTTTACTTAGGATTTTGTAGAGTTATGAAACGTACAATTATAATGTTCTTACAATAGAAATATAGAAATATTTCCGTATTAAAAAATCCCCCTCCCTACCCAACGCAAAGAAAGCTGAAAAGATGCAAAGGCAAAATGCATCATCCTTTAATATATATATATATATATATATATATATATATACATATATATTGTGTAACCAATAATGCTTTTGGAACACGTTAAAGTAATGCATCTATAGCTCATTCTAAACTGTATTACTACTAATCGATGTATTAAATGAATTTTATAACAAGCAATTTTAATGGTATTTATAAGTACCGTCAGTAGATAAAGGGTTAAATGCAATATTTTGACTTGCTTAATAATTCTATTTTCATGTAAATGGATTTAATGAAAAATGGATTCTTGAGTTAAAGTATGACTATGCTCTCGTTAATAAGTTACGTTAATGGTAATTGTGAAAGTTTGTAAAATGTAAATCCCCATTTATTTTTTATAAATGATTAATTTTACAGCTGTGAAAATAATCTGATGAAGATTAATTACTTGAATCTGTATGGAGAAAGATAATTCTAATCATTATTAAAATTGCTTATTTATTATCTTCTTTGCTTACGAGTGGTACTAATTTACGTAATATATAATTCAATTAAAGAAAAAATTGAAAACTTCAACGGTTTTGCTTATTTCAAACACAATATTGTGTTCTGCTGTATTATTGTAATGAAATAATAATATTTTATGAAAAATCTGCCCATTAATTAAATTATTATAATGATAATAATAAAAGATCGTAAAATTCAAATTAACATTTAAGATAGAAATTACCTGAGCATGATTAATTTCTTTACTATGTTGCAAAAAAGACAATTTTGATAATTATTAAAAAAGTAATGCTGTCAGAATTTAATAATCATATGCTTTAATAGTATAAAATTTATGGGACAAGGGACATTAAAACTATTTTTTTATTTTTTAAGTCACTTTAACCCTTCGCTCCAAGTTTGTCGAAAAGGAATCATGACATTCCTTATTTTTTTTCTATATGGGGCATTATCACAATATTTTGACTTTCAGGAATAAAAATCAGGTGAAATTAAACTTGCTAAAATAATATTTTAATCTGATAGACGAATGCTTTAATGATTCAAAATAAAGAAAAAATGGTCAGCAGCAATTTTTTTTTTTATTCAACTGAGGTTTAAGTTAAACTTGCGAGTTTAATTTTTCTTACCATTTTACCACTAAACCTTTTTATTTTTTTCTAAATTTTTACTTATAATAAATTTGTATAGTACCCACAAGACACTCAAATAAGAAATAATAACAATGTAATATTTTTAGTACAAAATTTTGGTATAACATTGTCTTAAAGTGGTGTTAAAGAAGGGACGGTAAGATAAAAAAAGGGGGAAGGTATAGGATAAAAGGAATGTAAGGATGGGATGGTATTGAAAATTACCACCTATTTTTAGGCAAATCATGTTAAGACTAAGTGATAGCCACAATGTTCATTGACTTTTAGAAACAATTATTAACATTGGATTAAATTTAAAAAATAATAATAATTTACCTCGAAAAGTGCAGGAATATACCTTGGGCACGGTAAGACTACCAATAAAGCCTCGATACGTGAAATAGATATTTAAATGCTGATTTAAATTCTGCAGTAAATTTCCTGTTAAAGAATTTTAGACATTCTTTCTCTAGCAATCTGTTGCATGATAAAAAACTTGAAAAAAATTCTGTGGCTGCATCTGAAGTGATTTTCTGTATAAATTTAGAAGAGGGACGGTAACAAATCTAAAACCCAAGGACAGAGTTAAAAAAATAATAACAACCGTAAAAATATGTGCAGGTTAATTTTTTGCTACATATTTGTATAAATCCCAGTTTCGATAAAAAATTAAACAGAATTACTTTCATTGAAACAATTTTATACAGATATCTCTAAACTTAAAAATCAGCATCAGGGCAAAGGGACGGTATAGGGGTTTCCAGCATATTTTGACCCCCAAAATTGTCCAAAACTTATTTATCTCGTTAATATTGTTATGCAGCCATGCAATGAGATGTTCCCCAGAATATGAAATAAAAAATGTACAAGAATATGTACTAAAATAAAAATTGTTATGCAGGGACTTATACTGTAAACAAATACTGTAGTAAAACTGTGCATCTAATTTTGTATATTTGAATGTAAATGCACGAAAAAAATTTTTTTTTCTAACTTCTTGAAATTTTGAGCATTTTTGCATTCTATTTCTGCACTTAACTACCTTTAACTTTTCCAATTATATTTAGTGTTAAAAACAACTATGCACAGTTATATTTCTACATATAAACCAAACTTGAATACAAAATATTGGGAATTTAATTGATAAGGAGGCAGGAGGCATTTAATTTCATGAGGCATTTTGAAAAATTCTTCATAACGCTTAAAATATTGAGGAAAATTCATTATTTTTATCCAGAATGTTTTTTTAATTCCTTTTGTGATAAATATATGCCATAATGCGTATAGTGTGCCTTGGAATAAAAAACAAGTTTTAAAAAAGTTAAAAAGCGAATTTTAAAGTCCCTTGGCCACTTATTTATCATTAGAATAAAATTTTAAGGAAATGAGTAACAAATGGGAGTAAATGCTTAAAACGGGGTCCTATCGGGTGAATATAACAAAATGTGGGATTTTGAAAACAAAAATTTTGAAAATTTAAATCGTTTCAAAGCTTCAGGTTTTCTTTTATGTTGTTCAGCAGCTGAATAAAGGAATTTATATGTAAAATTGCTAAAGTTTGAAGAGCGTAAGTTCTTTTTTTATGTAATTGTAATTATATGTCATTTTCTTGGCACATGCATGCCAGGATAATGACAATTTCATTCTAAAACATTTTTCACATTTTTCCCGTTTTTTTTTTTTTTTTTTTTTTTTTTTTTTTTTTTTTTTTTTTTTTTATGATCTAACATTTTAATTTTGTTTAAAGGAACATGGTTCCTCTATAGTACCTCAAATTCAGTGTAATGTTCAGTTTTATTTGTAATTTACAGAAGTCAGTAAAATGACATAATAAAAGTCTACTCAATTTTTACAAAGCCTTTAAACACATTATTTTCAAAGAAATACCCAAAAGATATTGCTGGTAGCAATGATTTTACTACTTCTGACTTGAACTATGTCAAGAACAAGAAGAATTACTCCGCAGCACCATCTTTATACCTCGTAAAGAACTAAAATATGCAGCCCAGGACAATGACATTCAGTGATTTTCAGTGACAATCATATTTTAATTATGGAAAATTATTTGTAAAATACAGAACTTGTTACCTTCCACATGTATGTGTTACATAAGGTATATTTATTAATTAGAAATTAAAAAAACTAGAAAAAGATATTTGTACATGATACCAGAAAGCATTTTACTTTGCACACATCACAGTTTGACATGTCAGGAAAACGACAATCTGAAGTTTTAAGTTTTTTAATTTTCTTATTTTTGTGTTATTATGAATGTAATATCTCTTGAAAATACTTCTAAGAATATTTTTATTAGAATGTAAAAATACAAATTGCATTATATAACATTAAATAGAAATTTTATTGTGCGGACTGCAAATTTCTTATTTTGTGAAATTGACCCTATCAATCAAAATCTCTGTTAGTATTAGGTTTTTTATAATTTTAATTTAACAGATGGTAGAGGACCAAAGATTATTTTTAATAATATGATTAACTCTATTTTTTTTTTTTTGTCAAATACCGCCTTTATCATCTAAGCTCTAAAATTATAAATATATCTTCTGTAATGCCAAAATATACATTATTGATGCAAAAATAATGTACTTGTTCCGGTTGTATAACATATATTCATTTTCATTAATTGATATACTGCTAGAGAAATTCATGATACAGCCCATAAATTAAACATAAATAATCTAAAAATCTAACAGTATAATTGAAAAATAAATTTGTGGTGGCTACAGATGCTACCAGGGTTTCTCATAAAATAACTTCCTCTACAAATTAATTTAAAATTTACATAGCTGAAAAACAGCTGAAAACAGTAAAGCAAAAAGCTTTGCTGTGTTACTACTGCATTTTGCATTAAAAAACAAAGCAGATTTAATATTCAAATTTTAAAACAATTTAACTAACTCTGTTATTAAACTAAGCTATTGTCTGTTAGCAAAACTGAATAGAATACTAATTAAGCAATAGTTTGAAAGACATGATTAATTTAGCTGGTGAATTCTAGGAAGGACAGCTATTTCGCTTATTTTAACAAAGGGGGGGGGGGTTAATTTTTTGGTTGGAAAATATTAAATATTAAAAAGGAATTATGCTAGGTCATAAAAGATGTTTTTAGAAACACGTAAGTATTTGTTAGAAATGTTTGAACTGAAGTGGAGATGCACTTTAATACAGTTCCACTGTATCTTAAATATGTATACTAGTACGTAATATTTTTAAAAACATTTAGGAAGAAACTTAAACCGATATAGCTACAGTTTGCATCAAATTTGTCAAGGTTTTAAAATAGAATGTGCTACAAAAATTTCAATGAATCGTATTACAATATAATAATAATATTTCAGTGGTAATAATTATAAATATATCTTACATAATGCCGCCGTATACATTATTGATACGACAATTATGTATTTTCTCCTCCTTTATAAGATATATTTATTTTTAATAATTGACATACTGCTTGTAATATAAACGATACATTCCATAAACTAAACATAATTAATCTAAAAAGAATTTTGTAATTTACAAAAAAAATTGCAAAGGATTGTACTTGCTAATGAGGTATCTCATAAAATAACCACTTCTTCAAATTCATTTCGAATTTTCAAAATATCTGAAACTTGTGTAACGTAACACAAAAAACTTTATTACTAAGTTTATTAGACTCATTTTATTACAAATTTTTCCATTCAAAAGCAAACGCATTTAAGATTAGTCTTTTAAAACTATTTAACTAACTCTATCATTAAGCTAAAATATGGTAAACTTAGGAGAATTCAATAGCATAAGTACTAATTAAGCGTTAGTTTGGAAGACGCGATTAATTTTTCTGGTGAAAAGAATGATTCTAAATAAGACAACTATTTATTTTATTTTAACAAAGGAAATATTAAATTCTTAGACGACGCATATTAAGTATTCTATAAACATGTTAGAATTTAGTATAGTTCACAACTAAATTTACAAAGCGATACACTCTCTAATAAGTTTTTTGTATGAAATAACTTTCTCTTCAAATTCATTTAAAATTTTCAAAATATCTGAAAACGGTGTGATCTTAAACTATAAATTTAGTTGTGTTATAAATACATTTTGTATTCAAAACAAAACGTGTACAATCTGCGGTTTTCAAACAATTAAACAACTAGGCCATTAAACTATGACTACTATAAATTTAGGAAAATTCAATAGAATACTAATTAGGACTTAGTTTGGAAAGCATGGTAAATTTTAATGGTAAAAAGGATAGTTCTAAGTAAGGCTAATAAATTTCATTTATTTTTAACAAAAGGGTGTTTGAAATTCTTTGATGGAAAATATTATATATTATGTAGTCATTTTGTGATGATACATAAAATATTTTACAAAGCACTTGCAAGATATTAGTATTTGGTAGAAACGTTTGAATTGAAATAGAGATGCATTTTATTACAATGTTATCGATAAATATAATTTAGATATAATAAATTAATCAGAAATGAAGTAAAGTGGTTTAAAGTAATTAAAGTCAATTCAATAAGTGAGATTTATTGTTATAATAATCATTTTGTAAATTGCTAAGCAATATTTATTGATATTCTAATAATTTTGTAAATCATTAAGTGTTGTTTATTGCTTTATATATTTAACTTATGTTTTCGCGTGGGCCCAATGACGTCAGACACTCTTTCTGACGATAATATAAACGAGAAATAATGTTTAGTATGTATTAAAGTTTTGATTATGTAACTGCTTTTCGTAATCTTTGAATCCGAGTTATTTTGTCGCTTAGAACTGCAGTTAATTGCTATCATAACTACAAGGGTAGTATTTATGAATTTGAAATTAAGTTATTAGAGATAGCAACAATTGCAATATCTCTTAAATATCTCTAGCAGTCAGTAATGTTTATAAAACATTTCAAGAAGAAATTTAACAGAATAACATATCCGAAGCTTTTGAAATATTGTAGACTACCAGAAACTTCAATGAAGTATATTGCAATACCATGATAATACACTGGTGTCCAAAATTAAAAACCTGTCACAAAATGCTAATTTTTAAGAAAGCGAATACTCAAAAGGAAATAAAATAATTCAAATAATTACTATCTCTACAGCACAGCTGCCCATATAGCATCTCATTCATGTCACGCATGGTCACAAGTGTCACAGTCACTACGGTGAAAAAAAAGGAAATTCCACACGTCTCATTATGAGTTTCAAATGATAATTATATGTGACTCCACTGAGACGTCACTGTGACTGCTGCTTTGTGGCGAGTCACCAGGTAACTTTACAATGTAGTTGCATTGTGACTCTCATGCGACTGTCATTTTTAGACTCAATTTCAAAGTCATCATGAACGTTGCATTAAGATAAGTCACCAAAGAATATCACATTATAGTCGCATGGTGAATTTTCACAAAAGAGCACAATAGTGACTTCACAGTGACTCTGTCACCTGAAAGTCATCATGTGACTTTAATGTGACACTATTTGGTGACATATCATAATGCAACGTTCGCGATGACTTTGAAATTGAGTCTGTTGCCAGTCACATGAGAGTCACAATGTAACTACATTGTAAAGTCACATGGTGACGCATCGCAAATCAGCAGTCACAGTGACGTCTCAGTGGAGTCACATATAGTGATCATTTGAGACTTATAATGAGAATTTCCTATTTTTTTGCTTCACCATAGTGACTGTGACACTTGTGACCATGTGTGACATGAATGAGATGTTATATGGACTAGCTGTGCTGTAGATATAGTAATTATTCGAATTATATTATTTCCTTTTGAGTATTCGCGTACTTGAAAATTAGCATTTTGTGATTGGTCCTTAATTTTGGACACCAGTGTATTTTCAACGGTAATAATTAAAAATATATCTTTGTAATGAATGTCAACATAAACATTATTAGTCCAAAAATAATGTATTTGTTTCCTTTGTTTACTCCCTTGATAGGCACCGGTATATTGTATATATCACTTAATTTTTATTCCCAAATGCCACATTGGAACACCAGAATTTAGTAATTAAATTTTGCTTCATATAATGTACGTGAAGAAAAGCTTTTACTTACTTTCATATAAATTTGAATCATACAAATCACTCAATAATTCTAACATTTTGGCAACAGACGTACTTTGCTCCTGAAATGGTTAAGATATATGTATTTTCAATAACTGATATGTTGCTGGGAATTTACACGATATATCTGATAAATAAAGCATAAATAATCCAAAAAAAAAAAAAAAAACTAGTGTAATTCACAAGTAAATTTGTAATGGGATACACTTGCTATAGCCCAGTGGCAAGGGAGCAAAAAAAGGCCGAATTCGGAATTAATTAGGGGAAGCTGGAAATTATTTTAATCCATTTAGTTTAGGTCTAGAATGAATATGCTAAGCTTTCCCCCTCGTAGTAGGTGAGCGTTAGAAAATATATACAGATTTATAGTCAAAAAACACGTTTTTTTACATACCATAATAGTATCTCAAAACAGCTAACACTGCCAAAAACAATGTCAATGCAAATGTTGTACAGTTTAAAATTCTGAGTAAAATGAATACCTACACTTAATATTTTTGTTGAACATTAATTTCACAATTTCAGTTTAAAGTTTTACAATCCTTTGCAAATTTGTTTATAAATTACAATATTCTTTTTAGATTAATTATGTTTAATTTATGGAATGTATCATTTATATTGCAAGCAGTATGTCAATTATTAAAAATAAATATATCTTATAAAGGAGGAGCAAATACATAATTGTCGTATCAATAATGTATACGGCGGCATTTTTTAAGATATATTTATAACTATTACCACTGAAATATTATTATTATATTGTAATACGATTCATTGAAATTTTTGTAGCACATTCTATTTTAAAACCTTGACAAATTTGAAGCAAACTGTAGCTATATCGGTTTAAGTTTCTTCCTAAATGTTTTTTAAAATATTACGTACTAGTATACATATTTAAGATACAGTGGAACTGTATTAAATTGCCTCTCCACTTCAGTTCAAACATTTCTAACAAATACTTACGTGTTTCTAAAACATCTTATTATTTTTAATTTCACCAATTTTTATTCCTGAAAGTCAAAATATTGTGAGAATGCCCCATATAGAAAAAAAATAAGGAATGTCATGATTCCATTTCGACAAACTGGGAGCGAAGGGTTAAAGTGACATAAAAAATAAAAAATTAGTTTTAATGTCCCTTGTCCCATAAATTTTATACTATTAAAGCATATGATTATTAAATTCTGACAGCATTACTTTTTTAATAATTATCAAAATTGTCTTTTTTGCAACATAGTAAAGAAATTAATCATGCTCAGGTAATTTCTATCTTAAATGTTAATTTGAATTTTACGATCTTTAATTTTATTATCATTATAATAATTTAATTAATGAGCAGATTTTTCATAAAATATTATTATTTCATTACAATAATACAGCAGAACACAATATTGTGTTTGAAATAAGCAAAACCGTTGAAGTTTTCAATTTTTTCTTTAATTGAATTATATATTACGTAAATTAGTACCACTCGGAAGCAAAGAAGATAATGAATAAACAATTTTAATAATGATTAGAATTATCTTTTTCCATACAGATTCAAGTAATTAATCTTCATCAGATTATTTTCGCAGCTGTAAAATTAATCATTTATAAAGAATAAATGGGGATTTACATTTTACAAAATTTCACAATTACCATTAACGTAACTTATTAACGAGAGCATAGTCATACTTTAACTCAAGAATCCATTTTTCATTAAATCCATTTACATGAAAATAGAATTATTAATCAAGTCAAAATATTGCATTTAACCCTTTATCTACTGACGGTACTTATAAATACCATAAAAATAACTTGTTATAAAATTCATTTAATACATCGATTAGTAGTAATAAAGTTTAGAATGAGCTATAGATGCATTACTTTAACGTGTTCCAAAAACATTATTGGTTACAGAAAATATATATATATATATATTTTTTAAAGGATGATGCATTTTGCCTTTGCATCTTTTCAGCTTTCTTTGCGTTGGGTAGGGAGGGGGATTTTTTAATACGGAAACATTTCTATATTTCTATTGTAAGAACATTATATTTGTACATTTCCTAATTCTACAAAATCCTAAGTAAAATATTTAACATAAAAGATTTTAGTGGGATTATAAATATTGCACAAAATCTTTATAAATTCAAATATAATTAATCCTTCTACATCATTCAATCCTCCTAAAATTTATTAAATGATTATGTAAATCTTAAATTGTAGTTTCAAAAATTCACGAAAAATGCTTTAGAAGATAACATTTTCATACATTCATAATTCAGTACATAAGGGGTTAAAGCAAAGCCGTGATCAGAGTTTCAGAAATTTCAACACGTTAATTGGTTACACATGCCAATTACCTATAAGCTAATGTGAACCAGACAACATCGATGTTTCAGTAATTTGCAGACTTAGCTTTTACAGATGAATGGAAATTAATGTTCTTCATAATATTACTTTCTTAGATGTAGCAAGTATTAAATTTTGTTATACTCATTAATTGCTTGCAATCCTACTTGTCAGACACATGATTTTTAAATTCTGACATCACTTTGCTTTGTATTTATCAAAATTTCCTCTTTTTAGATATAGTAAAAAAATTAATCATATTTAGATTAATTTCTTCCTTAAATGTTAATTTGCAGTTTACTAACTTTCACGATTATCATTATAATAATTTAATTGGGACTTTTTTATAAAATATTATAATTTTAACTTTGAATTATAGAGCAGATCATATTTTTTTGATAACACATACTTGACAATTGCACCATAAAATATAATAAATATAGACACAATCTTGCTTAATGGTACACAAAACATTAACTTTAATAAGCTAAAAGCTAACTTCTACGTTTCGAGCTGTTTCTACAGCCTTCTTCAGGAAAACATGATGGTAAAATGGCTCAAAGTTCAGAGACGAAAGCTTCCTGAGCAAGAGATAATTAGTCGAAACTTGACCAATGATTTGAATACAAAAATTTAGTGTTGCCATCTAGTGAAAATAAATAATTATTAATGTACTGAGATCAAATAAATCAAAAGGTCGATTGGAACACCAGAATTTAGTAATTAAATTTTGCTTTATATAACGTACGTGAAGAAAAGCTGTTACTTACTTTCATATAAATTTGAATCATACAAATCGTTCAATAATTCTAACATTTTGGCAACAGACGTACTTTGCTCCTGAAATGGTTAAGATATATGTATTTTCAATAACTGATATGTTGCTGGGAAATTACACGATATATCTGATAAATAAAGCATAAATAATCCCCCCCCCCCAAAAGAAAAAAAAAAAACTAGTGTAATTCACAAGTAAATTTGTAATGGGATACACTTGCTATAGCCCAGTGGCAGGGGAGCAAAAAAAGGCCGAATTCGGAATTAATTAGGGGAAAGCTGGAAATTATTTTAATCCATTTAGTTTAGGTCTAGAATGAATATGGTAAGCTTTCCCCCTCGTAGTAGGTGAGCGTTAGAAAATATATACAGATTTATAGTCAAAAAACACGTTTTTTTACATACCATAACAGTATCTCCAAACGACTAACTCTGCCAAAAACAATGTCAATGCAAATGTTGTACAGCTTAAAATTCTGAGTAAAATGAATACCTACACTTAATATTTTTGTTGAACATTAATTTCACAATTTCAGTTTAAAGTTTTAGACCCATCGTCAGGGGATTGAACACAAAATTAATTAGGAGAAAACTGGAAATTGTTTTAATCCCTTCAGTTTAGGTCAAAAATGAACGTACTATGTTTTCTTCCTCGTACTTTAGTGAATGTTAGAAAATATGTACATATTTATTTTCGAAAAAACAAGTTTTTTTTAGTTTCCTTAACAATATCCCATATAGCACATGTGCTTCTCCAGAACATCCCCAGGAAGATTTACAATAAAACACCATCATCCCCAGGGCATCCAAGAGGATGCAGAAAATTGTCACCAGGAGGTCCTCAGGAACAGAATATGTCCGACTTGCAGCATCCTGGAGAGCTCCCCTGGACCGCCTTTAGGGTCCTCCCCGGGATGTTTTAGGAAGAAAAGATTTTAGGAAGTGATACTGGAGGACTTTGGAAAACTTCAAGGTCACTTAATATGCCACAAAAAAATTTGAAGCTATTGTTTAAAGTAAATGTAAAACAATTTAATTTTTTTTTGTTCAGAAATAAATACGTTCTTTTTTTAACTAATTATCAGACAGATTCACATGTAACAGACATTACAATTGTAAAGCACGCGCACGGAATTACATGAAAAACAGCTTTTGGGAAATATTTTCTTACCTTCATTATGCCTTCCGGATTTGATCCAGGGTACTTACGAACACCAGACGCGCGCTCTATCCATTATGCTACAGGGCCGTTGAGCAAGAAATGTTTCTAAGTTATTCATGTATTTTTCCCCTCTTTTGAAACTCAAAACTAGGGAATATCCATATTTTATGTGCTTCCTATAAGCCGTAATTATCTAACTTTTATTGCAAATTTAAATGCATAGCCTTTTGTATATATTTAATATAAATTTAAATTTATAAGTAAAAAAAAAGTCTTATCAATAATTATTTAAGATAAGATAAATGTCTTTCAAATTTCAAATTCCTACATGAAATTATATTTTTAATTGACAATAATATTGTTTTAGCTTTTCATATATTTAAAACCCATTTAAATAATTCTGTATACTTTGAAAATTCATTCTGTACTATTTTTCATACAATTAATGATGCTAATTGTTTCTGATGATTTCTTGCGACATAATTTAATTTTAGTTAATAAAAATAATATTTCCAGAGATTTAAAATGCAAAATATGAATACTTTTAAAATATGAATTCTTTTTATGATTACTAAACTATAAAATTCCAATTGAGAGCCTTTCAAAGCAAATACTTTTCTCTCTGTCTCTCTCTCTTTTTTTTTTTTTTTTTTTTTTTTTTTCACAGAAAAAAGTTTATTTTACGCTTAGTAAAAAGCGCACTTATAAAGTAAATTTACGAGAATATACATACCGGGTGTCCCAAAAAGGACTGACTTATTTTAAAAGTCAATAACTTCCAAAAGGTGACAGATATTAAAAAAATTCTTGCAGGAGAGTTATGCATAAAGTCAAAAGTTTTATTACAGTGATTTTCGATTTTAGTTCGAATTACAAACAATAGATGGCGCTGCGATCAATTGAGGCTATATTCAGGCTCGATTTTTGGTACTTCGTGGCCCGGATAATACATTTCCATCTCCTTTTTCTGCATGGAACAACAGAAAGGACCAAAAATCGAGCCTGTATTTAGCGACTATTGCTTACAGCGCCATCTATTGTTTGTGATTCGAACTAAAATAGAAAATCACTGTAATCACTTTTGACTTTATGCATAACCCTCCTGCAAGAATTTTTTTAATATCTGTCACCGTTTGGAAGTTATTGAATTTTAAAATCAGTCAGTTCTTTTTGGGACACCCGGTATAATTTTGCTCTGTTTCTTTTTTAAGATGGGGGGGGGGGAGGAATTAAACATTATTTAAACCATCTTTTTGGAATTTCTACACTCATTTCTGAACGAATAATCGCAAATCAATTAATAGGAAACTATTAACTGTTAAAGGCATATTTTAAAAATTATATTTTACAATTTATTTTTCTATTTATAATCTTTTTTCTACTTTTTATCCTTTAAAATATTTCATTGTTGCAGTTTCATTGCGATTTGGTATATTTTGGTGAGCATTTATTGACGCTTCATTAATTTCATTGTTTATCAAACTCCCTTACCATTGTACGAGTTGCAGATGTTTGGCGATTTACCATCTGTGGTGGGCGAATTGAAAAATGCTAAAATGAATGTATTATTTTATAATAACGTTGTAAAAATATTAAAATGCTCTGTTGGTATCAAAAACACATTTTTTGTACAAATTTGTATAATTCTGTCATATTAGGATCTGGGATGAAAATAGATTGCAATATATAATATTTCATTACAATGAAAAAACAGGCTGAGTTACATAAAAATAGAAACTATTAATAAAATTTATGTATGTTACAAAACTATTTTATTTTCTTACTTTAATAAATAAAACTAATTTACAGTTTTATTTTCCGCGCGAAGGAAGAAAGAGCACTCTAGAGCGAGCGAAAAACGTGTTTGTCACGTGATCCAATTCGCTTATAAATCAATAAGTAACTGATTGATCAAAAAATGGAAAAAACAGTTCAATTGCAAATCGCTTCCACGGCCAGGCTTTCCAATTTTATATCTTTCCGTTAAAAAAAGAAATTTGTAAATGTGTCAAAACATTTTGCGCTTGTTGAGCAGAGCAGTTAAGAACAGCCTTAAGAAGTGGGTTTACAGATAATTGTTGGAATAACACTTTTTCTTCTCCTTTCAAAGACTTTCTTTTCCAGACATTTCCCGCAAGCGTGCACGCACATTCTTAGCTGGCAAAAGTGATTGGGGAGGGGTGGGGGGTGGACCCGCTCTAATCAGACTCAAATGGCAATCCAGTTATAATATTCTCCCTGACACCTAGCTAGGGATTATCTCAGAGAAAAGCTACTTATATGAGTCTGTCGGATATATGCATTCTAAAACAGAAAAGAAGTTTCGTGAAAAATAATCTTTTATAGCTATCCGAAACTAAAAAATTGCTAAACAGAAAATACGTTTCTTAAATGGAAGTTTTAATTCGATGTTACTGGGAGCCCATTCCTGAAGAAATCGTAAAAGTCTCTTCCCCAGGAAGTCCTGATCTTGTTATTTTAGTATTAGAAGGAATTTGGGATGACTTGGAGCCCCTGGGGGAGTATTGAGGAGCTTTCGTACTATATGGGATGTTATATTTTAAAGTCAAATTATAAATAATAAAGTCAAATTATTTTCTATTTTCAACAAAAAGCTATTAAATACTAAATAACTTTCTAGAGATGTGCCTGGGAAGGTCTTCCTAGAATGTGACTTCCTAGGTACCTCACTGGGAATGTCATCCCTGGGAGGTTACTCCTCGAGAATCTCTCAGGACGTTACTCCCCAGGATATCATTAAATTAGCTTCCCCAGGAGAGCTTGCATTTGTCATTTTAATTTTGGGAGGAATCTGGGATGAGTTAGGAAAGGTTACCCAAGGAAGAATTTGGGAGCTCCTGTGCTATATGGGATCTCAAAGCAGCTAACTCTATAAAAAGCATTATCATGACAAATTTTGTAGAGCTTAAAATTATAAATAAAATTAGTACCATCATTAATATTTTTGTTCAACATTAAGGTCGCAATTCTATTTCAAAAATTTGCCTTAATCGCTAATCAATAGCTTGAAGCCAGGAGAGACCAAGTTAACTTAACAATATTTCAAAACAGCAAACTCTATCAAAAACATTTTTAGTACAAAAGTTATAGAGCCTAAAATTCTGAGTAAAATGAGTACCTACACTTAATATTTTTGTTCAATATTAAGGCCACAATTTTAGATATTGTTAAGTTAACTTGGTCTCTCCTAACTTCAAGCTCTTGATTTGAAAATTTTTGAAATAGAATTGCGGCCTTAATGTTGAAGAAAAATATTAATGATGGTACTCATTTTATTCAGAATTTTAAGCTCTACAACATTTGTCATGACAATGTTTTTTATAGAGTTAGCTGTTTTGAGATATTGTTAAAGAAACTAAAAAAAAACGTGTTTTTCGAAAATAAATATGCACATATTTTCTAACATTCACCCAAGTACGACGAAGAAAACATAGTACGTTCATTTTTAACCTAAACTGAAGGAATTAAAACAATTTCCAGTTTTCTCCTAATTAATTCTGAGTTCAACCCCCTGACCACGGGTCTAAAACTTTAAACTGAAATTCTGACCTTAATGTTCAACAAAAATATTAAGTGTAGGTACTCATTTTACTCAGAATTTTAAGCTCTACAACATTTGTACTGACAATGTTTTTGACAGAGTTAGTTATTTGGAGATACTGTTATGGTATGTAAAGAAATGCGTTTTTTGACTATAAATATATACATATTTTCTAACGCCCACCTAGTACGAGGGGGGAAACATAGCATATTCATTCTAGACCTAAACTGAAGGGATTAAAACAATTTCCAGCTTTCCCCTAATTAATTCCGAATTCAACCCCCTAACCACTGGGCTACTAGTACGGTTTCTCATAAAATAACTCCCTCTACAAATCATTTAAAGGGTCTCAGGACCTTAAAATTGGAAAAAAAAAAAGAAAAAAAAAGACTATTTTCAAAATTTAATATCTTAAAATGTATTAGATTTTAAGATGACCCAATTTTAATTGAGATTAAAGATATAAGTATATTCTTTCATTCCATGTATTCTAAAAATTGCAAGATGCAGAATTAGCATTTACAGGGGGCTCCAAAGTGTCAGATATTTGACGAGCAGAAAATCGGCATAACAGATTACGCGCAGGATTACAAAACAAATATTTCTGTTAGAATGAACATTTTGGTGCCTACTTATAGTTCAGATCCGTATATCCGTGAACGTTCAGGTAAGTTTTTGAAATTCCCATTCAAATTCACTACTGACGAAAACTAGAGTTCTGTGATCGGGTTCCACGCAGTTTTGTTTCTTCTGTTTGAGTAAAATTGGTTGAATCCTTAAAAACAAGGAAGAGTGAACCTGCTCGTTTCTCCCGCACAAGCCAAAAAGAATTTAATTGGGTCTTGCGGAAAAATAATGTGGTTAATTTTTATTTAGGGGGGGGGGGGGGGGGAGGGCGCAAAATTTCTTCCTGCCCTGGGTGCCAAAAAGTGTAATTGTTAAAAAGTTTATTTACATTTCGACACGTTTCATTGCATCAGAAGGCAACATTCTCAAGAAAATTAAATGATAAAAATATTTTCGGCAAAATTCAAATTAAAAAACTAGTAAACAAAAGCAAAATAACAGAGAACCTTTACAAATAGATTTAAAAAAATAGTAGAATAATTTATCCATCAAGATCTTATTTACCATCCATCACCAGAGAATCAATAGAGATCTTCCTACGCAATGAAAATATTTGCAATGATTCCGCATCTATGGAGCTCCCTAAAATTTGGAAAGAAATGTTATACAGAATCATGAAACAATAATATAAAATAATTCACGTTCACAAATTTTCATTTTTAATAAATTTTTGCAAAAGTATTTTTATCATTTAATTTTCTTGAGAATGTTGCCGTCTGTTGCAATTAAACTTGTCGGAACGTTTTGAAATTTATTTTTATCGCTTACAGCAATTAATGAGTACTTTGATGTTTTGAAGTGATTTTTATATATAGAAAATATTTATATCAAACAAGATCTTGAAAATGTCGCCGATTGAGCGCCCAAACATACATCGATCTGAATAAAGGTATTTATATGCCTTTTAAGTGTATTTTGTTTATCACTTTTAGCGATTATTAGCTTAATTTGGAGGATATATCCAGTTTGAAAGGTACAGTGAAACCTCCCTGTGAGACCACCTCCCTGAACGAACATTTTTTCATGGAACGAAATATATTCCCATAGGCTCAATGCTAATTTTACCTCTATTCAGAGACCATCCCAGTTAAATTCCCTCCATGAGCGACCAAATTTCTTTGAAGAAAATGAAACAAATTCCATTTTTCTCTGGTCGCTTGAAGAAGGTTTTATTAGAAAAATAATTCCGGAGAGCGCGTTATTCATCAAACTACTAAACTAAGCTTAGAATTTTTTTTTATTCCGGTAACATTTACGTGTTTATACCCCTTTGTGCCTTTTTCGGAAATGAATTTAACCCTGATGACAAATTAAGAATGACGTTCAACAGACTCCCCTGCCTTATTCTGCCGGAAACTTTCAAAGAAATGGATAAATTAATGAAATCGTCATTATTTGTTCCCGTCCAAAAAAAGTGCATTTATTTACTGAACTTCGAAAGGACTTGGAAATAAAAGCTATAAGATATAAAACCGTAAAATCAAAGCAAACGTCAATGTATTGATTTTTTAAACTCTATAGTAATTAAATTATGTACTTAACATTTGTTTTGATACGTAAATTTTCATATTTTTTCCTAATGTGAAAAATAAATTTTAGTAACATTAATTGTTACATTTTTTTCAACAGTTAAAATCTAGATTTAAACATGACCTCCGTTAAGAGACCGCCTCTCGGAGCGACCAATTTTTATTGGGACGGAACGTGGTTGCTTTAGGGTGGTTTTACTGTATTTGCAAAAGTTTTAAAATATTATGTGGTACTAGAAACTGCAATAACTTTAGTTGCAGTATAATGATAATTATTCAATGGTTTAATTATAAATATAGCTCATATAGTAGCCACTTATACAATACACCAGTAGTTTATTTGTCCGCATAGTATAAGATATGCTTATTATCAAAAACTGGTATGTAACTAATGCAATGATGCATTCCATAAAAAGGTATTTAACCCATTTGTGCCCAGCGTCCCATTTTTGGGACGCTTAAAATTTTAATAAATTTGTATAATTTTCTTCTTTCATTTAAACATGAAAATTTCATGAAATGATTATCGATAAATGTCTTTATCTGTTACCGAAAGATGGCAGCATAAGATGGATAATTATTTGCTTAAAATGAAGGCTTTTTTCGGAGTTTATGGATTTTTCATTTTCAAGATGGCGAAATGTAAAAAGTAAGTTTATTTTCGTTTTTTCTAGCAATTATCCAAATAAATAAGTCATAATCGTAGCTCGTAGACTTCTTTGAAATACAAATTTTTAAAAATTGTGAAATTATGTGTTCTAGCCTATTTTTTATGCATTTTTGTAACGTGCAAAATATACACTGTAAAAAAAAAAAAGACTAAAAAACGGAAATACTACTGGCAATCTAGACGCCAGTACTATTTCTGTTTTTTTTTTTACGGGAATTTTTACCATAAATTACAGAAAATTTTCCGTTTTTCTGATTAAAAACGGAAAATTTTTGTAATTTATGGGTAAAAATTCCCGTAAAAAAAACGGAAATAGTACTGGCGTCTAGATTGCCCAGTAGTATTTCCGTTTTTTAGTCCTTTTTTTTACAGTGAGGGCACTAGGTACGAATGGGTACATATTTTTATTAGCCATTTAGGGGATTTGATCCAACAAATTATGCCAAGTTAAGAGCCAACTATAATACAGTTATTTATGTAAAGTCCTGTTCAAGATGATTAAGAAACAAATTGTTTTTAAGCCTCAAAATACAATTATTCTTAGTCTATTATTACTAATACTTATAATGCTATCATTCTCTGAAAATAAATATATACATTTTTTTAGTAATCCATAAAAATACAAATTATAGTATATAATATACAATTTAAACGTTTATTTTATATAAATATAGACAAAACATATAATTATGCATATTATATTATTACAAATATTATGCATATTCCCATATTTAGTACATTTACACTTTATCAAATAAATACAAAGTGTACCGTAATTTTTTTAGTATTCTTCCAGTTAATTTTGCAACATTTTAAAGGGATTTTACCAACAAATTTGATAAAATTTTCAGGCGCAAATGGGTTAAGCGTAAATTACCCCAATAAATTAGAGAAATGTTACAGATAAATTTGAAAATGATTATACTTCCTAATAATGTTTTCATACCGTAACTTCGTCTTTGACTTCATTTAAAGTTTTCAAAATATCTGTAAACTGCGTAATGCAAAACAAAAACTTCTTGTTATAACACTTGTAGTGTTAATACATTTTACATAACGCAAAACGTTCCTAACCTTCGGTTTTTAAAATAATTTAAATAACTCGGTTATTAAACTAAGCTACTGTAAATTTAAACATAATCATAGAATTTCTAATGAAGCGTTAGTTTGGGAAACGGGATTAAATTTGCTGATAAAGGAAGGTTTTAGAGAAAAAAGTGAAAAAGCTTTTTGTATGAAACAACTTTCTCTTCAAATTCATTTAAAATTTTCAAAATATCTGAAACTATGTAATGTAAAACTAAAGACTTTGTCGTGTTATTATTATATTTTCCATTCAAAACAAAACACACTTAATATTCGGCTTTTAAAGCAAATTAACTAACTCTATCATTAAGCTAAAATATTGTAAATTAGGAAAAGTCAATAGAATACTAATTAGGCGTTAGTTTGAAAAGCACGATTAATTTTTCTGCAGAAAAGAGAGTTTCTAATAAGGCAACTATTTCGCTTATTTTAACAAAAGGAAATTTTAAATTCTTTGATGGAAAATATTAAATATTTCGTAATCGTTTTGAGATACGAACGATACTTTTGCAAAATCCTTACAAGATATAAGTATTTGGCAGAAATAATCGATTTGCAATGGGGGTACATTTTATTACAATTGCAATATCTCCTAAGTAAGGGAGACAGGGTATACTTGATCCCCACTTTTTGTTTTTATTTTTTTCTCCGTTGTCATTTGACATTTTTAAGAAAGTTCTTTACTAAAATAATCATGTGTCCATTTCTTATAGAACATATTTCTTTCTTGGTATAAAAACAAATTAATTTCAGAAAATTACATTTTTCAATTTTCCCAAAGGGGGAGGGGGGTCATGCATCCCCACTTAAAGGGATACTTGATCCTTTTGTTGGGGATATTTGATCTTTGTCAAAATCAAGCTAATAATGTTTCATTATGCATACATCCCAGTATTATAAGTTAGTAATAAACATTTAACTTTTATTTATTTCATTTATGACTACAAGTTGAATATTTAAACACTTTGTTGATGACTTGACGTGTAGATATTTATAAAAACTATAAACACAATGGAATAAAAAAAAAGCTAAAATGAAAACTTTAGAAACAAATGCTAGAAAGAAATCAACAAATAGTTAATCTTTATTTTAATAAATAATACAAGTATACAATAATACAAAGTAAAAGTAATGAATAAAGCTTTAAAAAAATAATGACAGTCTCTTTATCAGCAAGTATTTTTAAACTTTGAAAAGTCATAGTGAAACGTTGTAGTAGTTCGTAAGATCTCCTACCATAAATTCATTAGGCAACTTAATAATGCAATCTGACTCATCAACTATACTTTTATCAACTGTTTCTGGGAAATTGAATTGGTTAAGCGTGCCTTTTCTTCGTAAAAAATTGATCTCTTATTAAAAAAATCCCACTTTTTGTTCTACTTAGCCTGCGAAATGCAAGGTTTTTTGGGTAGTATTTTAAATAAAATTAAAGTATCACAAACACCTTTTGCTAAATTCATGCTAATGTTCTGTATTTAGTAACAAAAGTGAAGTATTTATGTTTGTATTAAAAGTTTAACTATTTGGGGATACATGATCCTTAGGATCAAGTATCCCTAGAAAAAGGGGATCAAGTATCCCCATTTTCTGCTTAGAATATAAATGTATATTTTAGGTGGTAAATAAACAAAACTAATTTGCTAAAGAAATTATATTGAGAATAGTAAAGTTTATACTTTAAAATGATATACAATTTAATTTATCAAATTTCTAACAATAGAAGATGAAAACAAAACTTTAACAAGTAATATAAAAATTTTGTTTTTAAAGTCGATTCCTACTTAGGTCATCATAGAAAAATTTAATATAATCCCTTAAGCTAATATTAGTTTTTGTTGCATTAAAATATCTCAATTTGTTGATTTTCTATAAGCAAGTAGGTTTACAATGGAAGTCTATGGGAATTTGGCGAAATATTACAGATATCGCCAAGTTGGCGTCACTTTTGGCGACTCATTTTGGTCGCTAAATTTGGCGACAGAACAAGGTCCCCCTATGGTAACCCCTTATAGATATGAAGATGCATTAAATGCTTCAATAACCAATGACCGCCATTTTTTCTCCCATGTAAAACTAAAATTAATTAATTAAAATTTAATTAATTAATTAATATTTGAAAAAACTGTATTAACATCAATTGTCATCCAGTACAAGTTTAAAAAAACTTATTTCAACATGATAGGATGAATAATAAGTATTTTATTAACGATTGAAAATTCGAACAAGATATATAAATAAATAAATAAATATAGGGAGAGTGTGAACTAATAGTAGGAATCTCTCTATTCTAAAAAAAAGTAACTCCCGCTGTCACCGCCGCCGCCGCCGCCGGTTTTGAATTTTTTGTGACCGGAGGTTTTTCTTCGTTAATATTAAGAAAAATAATGCATACAAAAATATAGAAATTGGTAGTATTATACAGAAGTGTTTGATAAACACGCTGATGTAGACAGTTTTCAAATCGAAGAATTATTTTAAGAGATATTTAATGCTAAAGTTGGACAAAATCGTTCCATTAAAAAAGTTTTATAGGAGCAAAAACTATACATCGGAATTTAATACTTTTTAGATCATTTTATACGTTATAATTTCCCGGTGTGCAGAAATAATTTATTTTTTTAATTTGACTCATTTTTCGATGTTTCATTTCTATTTTAAATTCAAATTTTCAGCATTTCGAGAGATATTTTTTTACTTATTTCAGAAAATTGTACTAATTTAACCTGTTGCCAAACTGTATAAACAACGGAAACAATAATGTTTGTTTCAAATTAAAAATTTATTTACGCGTGACTATTATAAACAGAAAAGAAAAACTTTCAAATTAAAATTAAATAATTACGTATAAAAAGCAGGAACTTATTGAAAATTTCTTCATCTATAATTACACGTGAATTTTAACAGAGAAAGGATATTGTAAAGTAATAAATTTATTAACATGCGTTAGAAGTCTTAAATAGGAGAAATTACATCACATTTACGTCACATTACACTTATTACGTAAAATGAACAAAAAATAATATTGCAAAATAGTAGTTTAAATTTAAAAATAGCGCGAGACATTTACTTGATATTTTGAGATGAACTTTTCAACTATTTTTTTTTTTTTTTTTTTTTTTTTTTTTTTTTTTTTGACAGCGCAAATAATATTTCATTTCTAATAAAAGCATTTTCACGTGAATATTAAAAAGGGAAAGAAAAGTTTGGTGAAAATTACGTCAGATTAAAAACGATATATTTAAAATGTTTTATTTAAAAGGACTTTCTTTTCGCTTTGTTAAAAAATACCCGGAGACAAAGACTCTGTTTACTTAATTCATTTTATATTAGATGATTTTGAAATGCCATTGTATCTTTTAACAGCAGCTGATTTTTCCGTAAAATTCCCCAATCAAAGAGAAATGAATAGAAACCCGTTTATAGGGCGATCGCCTTTGTTTTTTTAATTATAATTCAATCTTCCAAAAAAATTCAATTAAAGCCGATCAAATTAGCGTGCTTTTAGAGACTGCAGTGTCTGAACGGGGGGTTGGCGAGCGTAGCTCGTAGGGGGCCGAGCCCCCTAGTTAAAAAAAAAAAAAGGTGAACTTGCAACAATTAAATATTTACTTTTCATGCTGTAACAAAATAGCTGCAAATGATTTTATGTGCCCAGATTATCTGAAATAATGCATCTTAAAATGTGTTGCTAGATTTCAAAACTCTACATATTGATTTTAGTACATTTTATGATCAGGGATCAAGTATCCCCCGCCCCCCCCCCCCCTACACAATTTTTATAAACTGTTTTAAAAACAAATGTAGTAGGATACATACAGGTAGGAAAACTTTTCCAAATATTTTAAAATATTGTTTGCTACAAGAAATTTTAATGGAATTTATTGTAACATACTGACAATATTTCAGTGCTATTAATTGTAAATATATCGTATATAATGCCAAAATATACATTATTGGTGAACAATAATGCATTTGCAAATAAATAAATAGAATGTTAAATACATCTTTAAAAAATTAAATTTATACTGCCTTTAAGTTACTTAAAAGATGACACAATATTTAAAAAGGCGTTAAATTACTTTAAGAATTCTTAGTACTTTCAACTATATACATAGCCTTCTTCAGGGAATACAAAAATTAAATACTGTTATTAGCGTCTTGTTTTCAAATTTCACCTAGGTGGTGTCGAAAGAAGTAAAAGTGAAAGTCAATTTTTAGAGCCGTGAAACATTGGGAAAATAAAATCCTATGTCCATATTTTTATTTTCCCAATGTTTTCCGGATCTAAAATTTTAATTTCACTTTCACTCCTTTCGAGACCAACTATGTGAAATTTGATAACAAGACGCTAATAACAGTATTTTATTTTTGTATTCCCTGACGAAGGCTATGTATATAGTTGAAAGTACTAAGAATTATTAAAGTAATCTAAAACATTTTTAAATATTTTATCATCTTTTAAGTAATTTGCACATATTGTAATTTTAAGTTTAATAATGCATTTGTTCCCATTGAATAAGATTTATTTATTTTTAATAATTGATAGGAAAATACATGATGCATTTCAAAAATTTTATTTCATAAGTTAAACAGAAATAAATAATCCCAAAAATTAAGTACAATTCACAAATAAATTTGAAAAGGTTTATATTTGCTAATGAGGTATTCCATAAAATATTCCATTTCCTCCCTCGCTTCAAATTTATTTTAAAATTTCAAAATATCTGAAAACTGTGTATGGTAAAACGGAAAACTTTGTTGCGTTATTACAACATTTTGCATTTCGTATTCGGCTTTAAACTGCTTTAACTATCTTTGACACTAAGCTAAGCTGGTGTACACTTAGCAACAGTCAATAGAATACTAATTAACCGTTAGTTCAAAAAGCGTGATTAATTTTACTGTTAAAAGGGGTAAATCTAAGTAGGACAACAATTTCGTTCACTTTTCGCAGTATGGATTATGATAGATTTAGTAGAAATATTAAATTTTATATCAGAGCTTCTAATATATAATATATTTTTAAGAAATCCTTATGTAAAGTGAATATTTAATAATTGTGGAATACTCAAATTCTAAAATATAAATTAGAGACATTGTTATTATCTATTTGCTGTTTAAGGGATTAAATGGGTTTCGAAGGCTATAAAAAATGATATTTTCTTAATTTTATATATATATATAATGAACAAATTATTTTATTAAAAAATTTAAGTATATAAAAGAACAAAATTTAAACATTATCCGTTATACATACGTTTTATCATTATCTATATATATATATAAAACTAATTTTGTATTTGGAAATGGACCAATGAAAATCTGCGTAGATACCGCGAAACGCATCTGGTTGGTCAGGGTTTTCTGACGCTATAAGGGGGTTTACTAAGAGGGAGGGGCTCTGTTGCCACACGTCGCCAAGTTTGTCGCCAACTGGGTGATAATTCGCCAAATTTGGCGACCAAAATTAGTCGCCAAGGACGCCATTAGACGCCAACTTGATGCTATTTCCGGTATTTCGCCAAATATCCATAGGCTCCCATTGAAATCCAATAGGATTTACTTGCTTACAGAAAATCGACCAATTGAGATTTTTCAATGCAAGAAAAACTAATATTGGCTTATGAATAGAGCTTACATTATTATACAATAGATATTACAATATTTATAATCTACAGTCTATAATCTATCTAGATCTACAATACATTACAATATAGCTATTTACATTATTTATAAGCACAAACGCAAACTATTTACAATATTCGTAACACTGTATATATAATTTTATATTTCATAATTCTTATAATTATGAAACTCCGTAAGCTCTAATGATTATGTGCTTGGAGATAAGGAAATAAAATTGTCAGGAGTTGGGCAAGAGTGCATTTTGACCAAGTGGAATCTCAAAATTGAATGTATAGAAAATAAGGGATCGCGAAGCGATCCAGAATGGAAACGCGAAACAAGTACGTCTGGGGTTGGATACAAAATAGCGATTGCTTTGCGATACCTAATGGAATCGCGCGAATGGAAGCGATTAAGGGGGGGAAAGCGGATGGAAGGGGGGGGAGTTGTTGAGCATAGCGAGCAGGGTGGCGGAGCCCCCCTAGTTTTATAAAATTTTCATTCAAATATTTGGAAAATGCAGTCGGCAGGACCTGGTTTTCCGGAAGCCCCTAAAAAAGTGTCCTCGCGGATGGCAGGATAACTCGTCATAGCTTTATCTGAAGTAAAAAAAAATTCTGTTAGTATATATGTATAGCTCGTGGTTGAACTAAGTATTTAAATAAAAATTGAAATTCGAATTTTCGGCAGAGTTATACAAATCAGTACAATTTACACCACGTACATTTTGTTAGAGCTTGGAGTAATAGTGAATCATTTTTCCCCAACTGTTTAGACAATATTGAAGCATTTAAAATTTGGAAGTATACAGTCAGTATTATCTAACTTTTTCAATTAATCTTAGAGCCATTAGGGTCGAGTCTACTTCCAAAGAAATGCCTATACTCATTAGGTATTTCTTTGAAAAATTCATTACTAAAATCACAATATTTCCATAACTGACCTAACATATAAATTTATTTAAAATGTATTAGAATTCATTTTAAAATTATACATCCGATTCGAAACAAATTTGCAACGATTTGAAAAGGTTTGTACTACAAAGGATTGTAATGACATATTATTCTAACTTTATATTATAAACTAGGGGGCTCTGCCCCCTGCAAGCTATGCTTGCCAACCCCCGCACAGACACCGCAGAATCTAAAAGCACGCTAATTTGATCGGTTTTAAAAAGATTAGAGAAGATTGAATTATAATGAAAAAACCTATAGCGATCTCCCTGTAAATGGGTTTCCATTATATTCCCTTTGATTGCAAAAATTTAAGGCCGAATCAGTTGCTGTTAAGACATCCAATGGTTGTTTTCGTGTTTGATTAAAGGAGATCAGTGAAACATTTGAAAAAAAGCTAAAATAAAATGAATTAAGAAAACAGAGTCTTTGCCTCCCGGTATTTTTTAACAGTGTTATGAAACGATTGACATAATACAATTTACTACAATTACTACAATTTACTGCTTTAACTCCTTCAAGGGTGGTGGTTCATTTTTCGACCACTTAATTTTAATTCTTAAATGCCACATTGACACAAGAACATTGGAATGAAAATTTTCCTTTTATTATGTAAGTGAACAAAAGCATTTCCGTATTTCGAAATTTGTTTGTAAATTCTGGTGCCATTCACTGCTTTCAACATTTTACGAATAGGCGTACCTTGCCGCTGAATGGGTTAAACGCATAATAATGTATTTATTATTTTAAAGTTTCCATTCTCTTTTAATATTTAAGTGTAAATACAATTTTCAAGACATAATTTTCAGTATTTCCCTGCTTTTAACACGTACTCATTTAATAGTAATTTTAAAGTTTTTTTCTGTTTTTAATAGTCACGTGTACTACTGGATCGATTTTCATGAAACTTGCCTCCTATACTAAAACGAGCGCGAAAAAAAGATCTAGCTAGGTCCCGAATTCAAGAAAATTCGTTTTTACGGGGTAAAACAAGATCTTAGCCGAAAATTCTGCTTGCTATAAATCGAAAAATTCTCATGCAATTTACATGAAACGTGTTTTCTATACTAATTCGAGTATGGGAAACACATCTAGCTAGGCTTCGAATTCGAGAAAATTCGCTTTGATCAATTAAAACAAACTCAGCACTGAAAATATTGCTATATTTCGAAAACGGCTCTAACGATTTTTACAAAACTTTACGCCTATTCTAATTCGAGCTCAAGAAATAGATTTAGCTAGGTCGTTAATTCGATAAAAAAAAAAACGTTTTCTGTGGTTAAAACAAGCTCATTTCTCAAAAAGGTGGTATTAATCGAAAGAAATTCTGACGATTTTTATGAAATATACTTTATTCTAACATGAGAAAACCTTCCAACTAAGTTTCGACTTAGGTAGGAAAAAAAGTGTAATTTTAAGCAATTTTTTTATATTAAATCATCCGTAATCGGAATCTTCGCCAACACAGTGAAAGGTGATCTCGAAAGTGGCACTAAAAGATTGCCTTCTACACTCGAGCACTAGATAACAGCTTATGTAGATCTTGTGTAGTAAAAATACGGTAAAATTTGTTTTAACTGGCTGGAACAAAAAAACAAAAAATGATTGATTATACCAACTGTTGATTTCGTGAATTTAAATATTTCAATACAGCATAAACAACAACGTCCGGGTTGCCATATCAAGCAAAATAACGTCACTTTGGCGCCAGTTAAGTACCGGTTGCATATATGACATTGGCGTCAGAAAAATTCACGCCAATATGCGATACGTATATGACATCTGTGTTCAATGCTATACTAATTTATTTCGGCACAGATGTCATATACTCCCCATATTGGCGCGGTTTTTTTCCGACTCAATTTTAGCGAAAACATCACCACCATAAACAACAACATGCGGATTACCATATCAAGCAAAATAACTATACTTTGGCGTCAGTTAACCTTTAACCGGAATCTCTAAATATATGAAATTACCACTGAGATGGGTTATAAGCGCATTGAAAAAAGTTTCATACTATATAAATCAACTTTTATTCATATATATCTTGAAATTATACATTTTTTAAAAAAATTTAGTTCTTTAAGCGTTGATGCGCGCGTTTCGAAATTAAACGGTTTTTTATGTTTTTTTTTTTTTTTTTTTTTTTTTTTTTTTTTTTTTTTTGTCGTTGTCCGCTCAAAATGGACCCACGATTCCGGTTAAGGCTTAAGTACCTTTGCGTATATGACATTGGCGTCAGAAAAAAACGCGCCAATATGGGGCGTATATGACATCTGTGCCTTTATTTGTTCTTTCATAATTTAAAATAAAAATTACGTCAATTTGTATAATTTGGTGAGTGCTTTGGCAATTTATATAATTTGGCGAAATTGGTCGACTGGATAACTAAGAGTACATTTAAAACATTGCTTTGAATTTGAAATTAAATGTCAGGATTTCTTGCAATATTTAATCGGGTTTGGCGTAGTTTTTTTTTACGACAATTTGGCGAAAACCTCGGTTTCGAATACCAGTTACATATGTATATGTATTATTTAATTATTTTCTATTATTTTTAAAATGAACTAATAATAAATAAAAATAATTAATTAATAACTATAGAACAAAGCAATTTATATATTTTTTTTTGTTTTAAATAAAAACAAAGTAAAGGTAAATAAATAAGCAACAGTAGCCGGGTTACCATGTCAGGCAAAACAACGCCCTTTGGCGCTATTTAGGTAATCCGGTGCGTATATGACATATTTTTCTTTTCGTTTCGTTTTAAAAAAAGAAAGAAGTTAAAGCCATTGATTTTAAATTTTTCAGTTTGAAACGAAAGCTTTGTATTAAATAAAATGATAATGAAAAAAAAAAAAAAAAAAAAAAAAAAAAAAAACATTGTACTTAGCATAGATTCAAGTGAGGCCAAACTGGTCTCAAATTAATTAAAAATAATAACCCTTTCTGAAATACGAAAAGAAATATCAGTTACGATTAAAATTTGAGTTGCAATCATTAGAAAATGCATAAAAAATTAGAAAAAAAATTAATATTTCGAAAACTAATTCGAATTTAAAAATTCTAATACCAGTTTTGAAATCTGCGGATCAATATTGATTTTTGGTGTTAATTTCATCGCAAAGTATTCCATATTTTAGGAGAAATTGCCGTGAAATATAATCAGTTGTTTAATCAGTCGATTCATACTTGCGTTTCATACTTCCGTTTCATAAAATGCGTTTCATTAGGATTTTATATATATAGGGCAGATGTACTAATGAATAGTGCAGTGAAATTTATTGTATTACATTATGAATGCTTTACATGCAGAGCATACAAAAAAATATGTTAAGCATATAGCAAATTAACATCTTGTAATAATATACTAATTTTTATTTCTAAAAGGTTTAATTAAAAAATATATACCATTTATTAGAGCAGACCGATCAAGGAATTACTACATTGGTATGACTATCAAGAAATTTAAGTATAGAAAAAAGGAACATGTAGCTGATATTAAGTATAATAGAACCTCAGCCCTAGCAAGATTATATAAAGAAGAAACAATCTATATAAATTTCAATGAAGGTAAGGTGATTTTTCCCTCCAGTCTATGCTACCAACCATTATAAGAGAAACCATGGAGATTGTAACACACAAAAAATCAATTTGTAACGATGCAGCATCTTTTAACTTACTGAAATTATGACTCAAGCTACTCAATGATTACGAAAATAAAAATAAACATCCAAGTAAAAAATAAGTAAATAACGTGCATAATATGACAAAGTATGCTAAAATTGAATGATGGCGTGTCATAGACCGTGCGAGTTTACAATATTTGTTTTGAAAATTATTCGGGTATAGTCGGAACATGTAAACAGTCAAATAAACCTGTTTTATTGTTTTTAAAGTTTCAATTTACACATTTTAGCAATTAAAATTAGCACAGTAGTAAGTATTTATATAACCCAAACGACATTCGGGAAAGACTAAGAGTCGTTTGACAAGCAACTGGTACTACTCTGGAATTTTTAATAGAAAAAATTTCAGTAGTAGCACATACACTGGTGTGCAAAACTAAGCAACCATCATAAAATGCTCATTCTCGAAGCGCGAATACTCAAAAGAAAATAATATAATTCAAATATGATCTATCCCTACAGCACAGCTAGTCGATATGACATCTCCTTCACGTTGTACATGGTTACAAGTGTCACAGTCACTACGATGAAACGAAATGTGGAATCTTTCATCCGTCACATTATTAGCCTCAAATAAACGTCATACGACGTCTCCACTGAGAAGTCACTGTGATTGCTGCTTTTTGATGAGTCACCAGATAAAAATACAATGAGGTCAACTTGTGATTCTCATGTGACTATCATTTGATGACTCAGTTTTAAAGTAATCGTGAGCATTGCATTATAATGAGTTACCATATAATGTCACGGTGAAGTCACGTGGTGACTTTCAGGTGAGCGAGACTACTGTGAAGTCACCATTGCACTCCTTTGTGAAAAGCCACCGGTTAATTTCATTTTCTGTCACTTGAGAACTCGTCACAAAACAGTTGTCATGCTGACTTTACAATGGAGTCTCAAAGTGACGGTCACATGAGAGTCACTAGGTGACTTCATTGTAAAGTCACTTCTTGACTCGTCATAAAACAGCAGTCATAGTGCCTTCTCAGTAGAGTGACAAATTGAGAGTAAGAATGAGATGAATAAAAGATAACACATTTTAGTTCGTTGTACTGACTGTGACGCTTGTGACCATTTGTGATCAAAGGTGAGTTCACATGGACTGGTTGTGCTGTTACGGTAGTAAATATTTTCTACACTTGATGTTTGTAGAATTTCCTTTTCAGAACTCACGTGTTCATAAATTAGTAATTTGTGACTGTTGCTTTAAGTTTTGCACACTAGTGTATAATGCCAACACATACTACATTACACAGTCCTGCGATTATTGAGTTTTTAAACTATAAAATAGACAATTAAAATTCGAATTCCTATAAAACACAAATAAAATGAACTAAAATTGCTTTTAGGTGCATATATAATAGGACTGTAATTCTTTCTACCGCTAAGTTCGTTCTATTCTGTTCTGAGGAACGCAACACTGCCATAAAGGTACTCCAGCGATCGGCAGAATGGAGGAGGCGTGGCTAAAAAGCCAACCGCAGAACTGAAGCGAAGAGAGCTCGGATGGTATAGAAGAGTATTATGTTTTGGCGGTGAATGAGTGAAGTATGCTAAGAATGTTGCAAAGAGACGTATAGAAAGGGTTAAGGTATTTTAATATATGTTAAATAATTGTATATTATATATATGCACCTAAAAGCAATTTTAATTTAATTTATTTGTGCTTAATACGAATTTTAATTACTTATTAGATGAAAATTCCCAACTGGGCGAAAAATATCCGGACCAGGATTCGAACCAGGGATCTCCTGGCTGAAGCCTCCGGTGCTCTACCATCTGAGCTATCCCGGACGAATCTGATAGAACTTTTTCACCCAGCTAACCTTAATGATTGGTACCAATTACAATAATAGTGTTAAAATTAATCTAGTTTAATTACTTACTCAAGGTGAATTTGGCACTAGAATTTTATAAAAATAGATGTAAAACTTATTTTATAATATTTTATTCACTTTTTTCATTTATACTATTTTAATCACAATATTTTATTCAGTAAGCATTTGAAGTACCTGGTGAGACAAGGTTAGGAGAACATTGTCCATTGACCAGCGTTAGAGAGATAACCTAGAACGTGGCTTAAATTGAAAGGAAACCTATGCCATGCATAGTGTAAGCCAAAAAAAAAAAAAAATAAATAAATAAATTATTATGAAAAAAAGTTTTACGTCTATTTTATAGTATCAGGTGTTCGCATTATTTCGACTTTTTAAAAATTAAAAACTTTCCAATTTGCAAATTATCCTGACGTGATAGTAAACCAGTCGTTGGGGGCCACCATAATGCTTACCCATCATGGATATACGTAATATAAAATACGAAAATAAAACATGTGTAAACTGTTTATAAAATGCATTGCAATTCCAAAATAAAATTTAAACGTATATTTAACTATTTTTAATACATAGTAATGCTCTATTACTGATATGCGTATACTACTTGATTATGTCGTCGATCTATTTCGACAAATTATATAAATCGCCAAACTACTCGAAAAATTATACAAATTGGCATATTTTTTATTTTAAATAACGAAAGAACAAATAAATTAGTAAAATATTAATAAAAGTACAAATAAAATGTCGAATTAAAAATTACTTGATGTCCTAACATACACGTGTAACGTGTTTATGCCAAGTGAATATGAATTGAACCTTATAGTTTGGCGATAGGTTTTGGGTCGACGGGATAAAGAAGTAGTGCCGAATTGCGTAAAAACAAGTAATATAAAAATTTTGTTTTTAAAGTCAATTCCTACTTAGGTCATCAAAGAAAAATTTAATGTAATCCCTTAAGCTAATATTAGTTTTTGTTGCATTAAAATATCTCAATTTGTTGATTTTTTATAAGCAAGTAGGTTTACAATGGAACTTTTGGGGAATTTGGCGAAATATTAGAGATATCGCCAAGTTGGCGTCACTTTTGGCCGCCAAATTTGGCGACAGAACAGGGTCCCCCTATGGTAACCCCTTATTGAAAATACTTTAATTGATCTTCAACAACCAATGGCCGCCATTTTGTTTCCCATGCAAAACTAAAATTAATTAATTAAAATTTAATTAATGAATTAATATTTGAAAAAACTGTATTAACATCAATTGTCATCCAGTACAAGTTTAAAAAAAATTATTTCAACTTGATAGGATGAATAATGAGTATTTTATTAACGATTGAAAATTTGAACAAGATAAATATATAAATAAATAAATAAATATAGGAAGAGTTTGAGCTAATAGTAAGAATTTAAAAACATCCTTATAACTCCGAAAATGATAACCATATTAACCAACAGTTTACTGCGTTACATTAAGAGTCTCATTTTCCATTAAAATATATCTTTGAAATGAAATTTGAATGAAATACAGGGTCATAAAAAATCAAAGAATGTGGAAAACAGGATTACAAATATCTCGGCAACTAATTATCCGACCGACTTCATTCTTTATGCAAAATTTGTGTTTTTTTATTGTCTTTTATATTCACTCCTTAAAATGGACAATTTTCGAAAATTTTTAAATGCCTTTCATCACAACGAAAATTTCGACAGTCCGAAAAAAGTAGTTCCGGATAATCGAGGTTACTGATATTCAATAGGCTTCTTTCCATTATTGCATGATAATTACACACCAAATTTCAAGTCTCTATCTAAATTTGTTCGGGAGATTCGCGTTTACAGACACACACACATACGCACGGCAATTTTTTTTTCTAAAAATACTAGGGGGCTCGGCCCCCTACAAGCTACGCTCGGCAACCCCCGTCCAGACACCGCAGACTCTAAATGCACGCTAATGTGATCGGCTTTAAAAAGATTTCGAAAGATTGAATTATAATTTAAAAAACAGTGGCGATCTCCCTATAAACTTGATTATCCCGTCGACTAATTTCGCCAAATTATATAAATCGCCAAACCACTCGCCAAATTATTCAAATTGACATAATTTTTATTTTAAATAACGAAAGAACAAATAAATTAGTACAACATTAATAAAAATACAAATAAAACTTCGAAATAAAAATAACTTGATGACGTAGACACGTGTAACAGCATTTCAAAATAAGCTAATATAAAAGGAATTAAGTTAACAGAATCTTTCTCTCCCGGTATTTTTTAACAAAGCGAAAAGAAAGTTCTTTTAAATGAGACATTTTAAATTAATCGTTTTTAATCTGACGTAATTTTGACCAAACTATTCTTTCTCTTTTTAATATTCACGTGAAAATACTTGTGTTAGAAATAAAATATTATTTGCGCTTTCCTAAGAAAAATAGTTGAAAAGTATCCTCTCAAAATATCAAATAAATGTCTAGCGCAATTTGTAAATTTAAATCGTTTTGCAATATTATTTTGTGTTCATTTTATGTAATAACTGTAATGTGACGTAAATATGACGTAATTTCTCCTATTTAAGACTTCTAACGCATGTTAATAAATTTATTATTTTACAAATTCCTTTCTCTTTTAAAATTCACGTGTAATTATAGTTTTTATGGCATAATTTTTAATAAGTTCCTGCTTTTTGTACATAATTATTTAATTCTAATTCCAAATGTTTTTTTCTGTTTCTAATAGTCACGTGTAAATAAATTTTTAATTTATTACACGTATAAATATTTTTTTTAAAGCAAACATTATTGTTTCCGCTGTTTATACAGTTGACAACAGTTTAAATTAATATCACTTTCTAAAATCTGTAAAAAATATGTCTCGAAATGCTGAAAATTTGAATTTAAAATAGATATAAAACCTCGAAAAATGAGTCAAATTAAAAAAAAATAAATCAATTCTGCAAACCGGGAAATTGTAACGTATAAAATGAACTAAAAATTATTAAATTCCGATGTATAGTTTTTGCTACTATAAAACTTTTTTAGTGGAACGATTTTGTCCAACTTTAGCATTAAATATCTTTTAAAATAATTCTTCGATTTGAAAACTGTCTGCATCAGCGTGTTTATCAAACATTTCTGTATAACACTACCGATTTTCATATTTTTGTATGCATTATTTTTCTTAATATTAACGACGAAAGACCTCCGGTCACAAAAAATTCAAAACCGGCGGCGGCGGCGGCGGCGGCGGCGGCGGCGGCGGCGGCGGCGGTGACAGCGGTAGTTACTTTTTTTTAGAATAGAGAGAGGTTTTTTGGAACCTCCAGTGTCTGTAACGTGTAAATCCGTCAAAAAATTTTTCGATTTTTAACACCATTACAAGACTTAACATTATACTACGTATAATGGGCAAGTAAAAAATGAAATTCATTTTTTTCTATTCAGCGCAAAAATACACAAAAATCATTTATCAAAAGCTAAAAAACGACACAATTCAAAATTTTCAGGCTTGTGTTATTGGAGAAAAATGATGTATTTCTTTCCACTGTATAAGATATATTTATTCTTAATTATTGATATACTACTAGAAATTTGTACAATAAATTGAATAAGTTAAGTATATAAAATTCCAAATATTTAGAGGGACTCACAAGTAAGTTTGCAAATAATTACACTTGCTAATGAGGTTTTGCATAAAATAACTTCCTCTTCAAATTCATTTACAAATTTTAAAATAACTGAAAACAATAAACGGTAAAGCATAAAACTTTGTTGAGTTGTTACAACATTTTGCATTTCATATTCGGCCTTTAAACTGATTTAGCTATCTTTGATACTAAGTAAAGCTGATGTATACTTAGCAAAAGTCAATAGAATACTAATTAGCCGTTAGTTCAGAAAGCGTGATTAATTTTACTGATAAAAGGGATAAATCTAAATAGAGCAACAATTCCGTTTATGTTTAGCAGTATGGATAATTAAAACTTTAGTAAAAGTATTAATTTTTATGTAACAAACTTTTTAATACGTAACATATTTTTGAAAAATGCTGTGTGAAATTAATATTTCATAATTGTGGAATACTTAAATTTCCAAATTCAAACAAGAATTTTTCTATGTTTTTTTTCTTCTCCCTTTTACTTTTATAAGAAATGAAGAAAGTTTTCAAAGTGGATTTTTAATTTACAGATGCCAATACATTAAAACGTAGTGGAGTCCATACTTATGTCCATCCTAATGCCGTCCTATATGTGTATGCCACATCCCCTGTGTTGGTGCAATTCAAGTAAAAATGTTGAATTATATCGCAAATCACACTGTGCACATATGGCAGCATGTCAGCTGTCGCTCTATAAACAAAACCTGAATTCGACAAAGAGCATTAGATTGCCCCACTTGTTTCCGGTTCACACTATGTGCTCCCTGCAGTATTGCTATAGATCACGACTGTGACGAGAGGTAAGAGGGATACATATTGTCGGACATCTGGCATAAAGACCATGTTGTCTAAGTCGCCTGAATGCAGTTTGTTGCAAAACTAATTGCTCACTTACTTATTTATCGATGCCTAAGTGGAGCAAGATCACCAGATCGCTAGGATCCGGTGTAGACCCTATTTGCACCACCCGGTAAGATCCCCGGAATACGGGGATTCATTACAAAAACTTCCAGTTCGCAGGCAAAAAAAGTTAAATACTTTAACACATAATAAACAAGCCGCTTGAGAACAAAACTACTTTGCAACAGACAGCAGTTAAATGATGCTGCAGAAGTCCTTTGATTAAAAAAAAAACCTTAAGGATCATGATTAAGGATCACAACGTCATGATGGTATGCACGCCGGAGGCCTGGTCCTTCACGACAAGGGGCGCTAAGGCTGCGTACAGACGCGTATTTTGACTACTTCTCTAGTTTTCTTGGAAAAACTTTTATTCTGAACCCATCTGCGGTTTATTCACAAAAGAATGAGGGAAATCAACAATGGGTCAGGAGATAAGGAGCTCGACTCTACTTGAAGGAAAGGTTTCCTCTTTTGCCGGACACCAGTTCCTTTCCTGCTAAAGTCGTTAAAAATCAAAGACACCGCGTGGCCACAAAAAACGAAGCCGACACTGATAACAGTTAGAAGGATGGTGCGTGCGCAGCCTTAGACTGCCAGAGCTCGACAAAGGCTCTAACGCGGCAATGGGCGAATCTCAGGAGTGCAGATGCAGAACAGCTAAGAGGTAAGATTGGTAAGATATTTCTGCCAAATGGCGGAGTAGTTTTGGGTGGGATAAGATATTTTTGAGCCAAGTATCGGGCGGGGGTTTGGGTAGCGCATTTAACTCTGCTGCTACCGCTCTTGCTGTCATTGCTTGGTTGTGTCACCAATCGGCCATCTGATGGTGTTCTTCTACGCGACCTGCCTTCTACTGCAGGGCTGTCCAAACTTTCAGTAGTGCGGGCGCATGTCATTTAGAGGCAAACATCCAAGGGCGCCATTTTTACATGTATATAAACATAAAACAATATTATCTCACTTAAGTAGGGAGCATGGTTGCCAGTTTTGACTTTTTTTTCAGAAATTCTTAAATCATACCGGAAATTGCGAAAGAAGAATTTTTACTTAAGCTTAAAATGGCTATAAATAAATAAAAAAAAAATACTATTCGGAATTTTTAGAATGATTTCGAGTCATCCGAATAAAAAAGGAAGCGTCTTATAAGATGCTCAGGCACACCACAATGTGAAACATAAGGCCCCGTACTGTGCAGAGCTCGTCATGAAAAATAATTGCATAAATCATTGTAAATTTAGCATTGCATTTTCCTGAGAGGAAGAGGCCTATAAATATATTTTGTAGTAAAAGGAGCCAAATATTTAACATCTCTTGTAATTGCAAACTATGTGGAAATGATTTTAACCCTTCACTGCACCACGTACCACATCTGGCACGTACCTAAAACACTGTAATTCTTATTATGGTCCATGAATTTGGGCCAATATGGTCTCCATCCCTGATCAAGAACAGTGCAAAGAATGAAATAACACTTATTTTGTCCGTGTCAGATGACTGCATTTGACAAAAAATTAGAATTTGTTCTCCGGAAACAAAAAAAAGAAAAGAAAAAAAAAAGAAAAGAAAAAAAAAAGAAAAAAAAAATTCGATCACGCAATTAAAGTAAAATTTACTTTCATTATTCTTACTGAATACTTAAAAATATTAATATAAAAAAAGTTGCAGAGTGTTAAGCAGAAAAATTAATTAATTTAAGCTTTAATTATGTGGGTCAATAGTCTTTATTACTTCCCCCAATTTGAACTTTCCACGTTCCATAGTTTACGAGTAAAATGGCTGTGACAGACAGACACAGGAGTGATCTTATAATGGTTCCGTTTTTACTTTTTAAGTACGGAACCCTAACAATCACCAATTTAACAGCAATTTCCTATCAAATTTAAACATTTTTCGTTATAACAGCTGACAGCGATTAAAAATCTACAATAAAATTTTTTTTTTCAATGCTCAACCCATAATCGCGCGAGTTCTTTAACCAATGTGAGATATACAAATTACGTACGCCACGCTGCAATACTAAAAAGCTGTAGCGGGTATTACGAAAATTCTTTTACCTCACATGCAAATAATTAGAGCTATACACATTACGTACCCCACGCTGCAATACTAAAAAGCTGCAGAGGGTATTAGGATAATTCTTTTACCTCACATACAACTAATTAGAGATTATTTAATTGCGCTTAATTATTAATTTTTTTTTTAATTAAGGGCAAACATTTTATAACAAACTTCAACAAAACGTTTTATTCTATTTATTCCCTTATTCCAAAAATATCGTTTTATCATCTGCTGCCATAGTAGCATGATAAATTAAATTTCATTTTAAAAAGGCGCAGTAGTTGAAAAATATTTTACTAAATCGAATAGTTATTTTTAATTTTAGTTTTAGAATTAAATTTATGAACTCCCGTACATAGAACGGGATAAAGAGCTAGTTCATTATATATTTTCAAAATAACTTTAAACCTTGCAATTTAAAACGTAAAATTTTGACGCGTTATTTCAAAAGTTTCATTCAAAATAAAACACGTTCACTATTCGACTTTTGAATGGTTTTAACTATCTCTACTATTAAAACAAGCTTCTGTAAATTTCGCAGAGCTCAATAGAATAGTAATTAGGAATAGTTTGAAAGGGATGATTAATTTTCCTGATGAAAGGGATATACGCAGTAATTATTTTGTTTACTTTTAGCATAGTAAATTTTGATATATTTAACTAAAATGTTAAGCAAGGAACTTTTGTGAAAGGTGCTTTTATTTGAAATAAATATGCAGCAGAAGCGAAACAAAACTTTTATAATAAAACTACCATATTTTTTTTTAAATATATTTTAAGGAATTAATAGTTGTTGCCCAAACGCCAGTGAAGGTTTGCTGTGGAGACCCGAAAAGTTTTTTGATTTCCGTTTGTTTGTTTGTTTCTTAATCTGTCTGTCTGCGATAACTGCCGCAAAAAACATCCGATCAACTTGAAATTAAGTGAGCATGATGGTGAGGTATTCGGAATTAGCTGTATAGGTTTTCGTTAGATTTCATTCATTCGTTTATGAAATATGGGAGATTTTCTTTTGCGCCATAATGCTTTTCTATGGCAATTGAGACGATTTTCCTATTTCCATTTTTTGAAAGAAAATGGATCATTTGACTAATGTATTTAAATGGTAAATTATGAATGCTAAAATATACAAATAAGGATTTTAAAATTTTCCATTTAGTTTAAAATTTTGTCAAAATATTGCCAGATTTTTTTAATTAGGTTTATAATTTTTGGTGGAACTTTATGCATGATTTCCGATAATATAAACCATTTATTTTATCAATTAACAGATATGACATAATACATAATACATATTTCATTCTTTTCTTTTCTTTATTAGTTACCTAGCAACGTATTTGATCCTAATCATATTACTATAAATGTGTGTACAATATTTGAGTAAAGCCAACATCAAAACGGATGAATTAATGCATTTGTATCTTTGCATATTGGTGGATTTTAGCCCAGAAATAAAAATAGGCAATATTTTAATTTTTTTTATTCAAATATTTTGCTTAAAAATTCAAAAGTTCATTATTTTCAAAGAGAATAAATTGACATTTTTACATAAAATTTACCAATATTTCTTTAATCGTTGCCAAGAACATCAAAACCTGGAATAATATTTTCTCTTAAACAATTTTCAATTGAAAGATTTTCACGTGAAAAAGGAAAAGGAAATAAAAAAAAATTAAGAATAAAAAAATGAATATGGCATCATACTGAAAATAAAAAGAAAACTCTCAAGTATTTCTTAATATAACAAGGTGGAAGGTTTAGAGCAAGTACGAAAAGGAGGTGAATTAGACGCCATTTATCGGAAACAAAGATGGTGAAATAAAATGATCTTGGGTAAAGTAAAATTAACTATTATTCACGGAAGAAGGAGATAAATGGAGAAGCAGCATGTCATAAAAACAGTTTGCAATACACTGTCAAAGAAAAAAAAAAAAACTGTAAATTTATGAGCGTTTGCTGTTTAATTTTCACGTGCAACCACCTTATTTGAGGAAAAACGGCCTGATTCACTAAAAAAATATAGTACGACCCATACATTTTCCTCCGCGAGGGTGCAAACCTTCGATTTAGTCATGTTTCGAAAAATTATGTCAGTTAACCACGACCGTAATGTTTTTTAATCCGCCAAAAAAGCGATTCTGTGATGATTATCTAACGTGCTACGTGCTACGGATCAGTAGGTAAAGTGATATTTTGCTTTGAAGTGCATTATATCTCTGCCCCGTAAAATTACAGGCTGCACAAAATGATGGGCATGGAATTTTTTTTACGGGGAAAGAAATCAAAGAATCAAAGTATCAAAGAAATCGGTCCCTGTCCCACGTGCTTTTTTGTTTGGACCTAACTAAAATCTCTGCTGCCAGCTTCTGCCGCTAATTTTACAAGGATATTTTTAGATACTTAGGAAATTAAGGACAATCCACATATTCTTGCAGGGCGGGACCCTGTTCTGTCGCCAAATACCGCCAACTGTGTCGCCAACTTGGCGATATATCGCCAAATTTGGCGGCCAAAAGTGACGCCAACTTGGCGATATCTCTAACATTTCGCCAAATTCCCATAGAGTTCCACTGTAAACCTACTTGCTTATAGAAAATCAACACATTGAGATATTTTAATGCAACAAAAACTAATATTAGCTTAAGGGATTATATTAAATTTTTCTTTGATGACAAGTAAGAATTGACTTTAAAAACAAAATTTTTATATTACTTGTTCATTTATTAATTATATAAAAACATTCGCTTATCCTTATGAATTACAGCGTAAAAAATATAAGATATGCTATAACCATCCGCACTTTCAATAGAAAATTACGAATGTAAATTTAAATAGGCCAAAGGGGGAGGGTGTTAAGGGGGCACATCCCCCCCTGAAGAAATGCAATTTTTGATTTAAAATGTTACCAGAATAAGCAGCTCATCAGAATTTCAGGATATAATTGTATAACCACTTGTTTAACACTTTTAATTTCCGAAACTTTATGACGTATTTTTTATTCTTATAAAGATTTATGTAATTTGAAAACTTTAAAAAGCGATTTGTAGGGAGTTGAATATTGCACAAAGAGTGTTAAAAGACAATGACTTGCAAAGATGACGTTGAGGCTCCTGATCTGAAGATTTACTAAATATTAGTCTAATGGAATAAACAGTAAACTATAAAAAGAACTTTCATTTATGAAGATTTTCCTTGATATAAATGTCTAGTAAAAACGTAACAAATATATAATATTAAAACTATTAAAAAATTTTCGAAAAATTCATATGAGATATAAATACGAGTATTTAATAGAAATGAAACAAATCTTTAATTTTAAACTACTTGTTTTTTTATTCTTAAAATATACTCATATTTTTCAGAAACAAATAAAAAAAAGCAATTTATCAAATTACAACGACCATTTAGAAAACGATTTTTTCGAAGACTAAAATTTAAGACATAAAAAATCGCACGGAGTTGATCCTACATTACGCGCGTCATGAATTAAACATTAATAGTGTTATTACACGTAAAAATTGCAAGCCAAAAAAATCGCCTGCGACCCGTCAGATTTCATGAAACTTAAGTATTATCCACCTGAAACTTACGTAAATATCCAAGCATTTAATTGGCTGTTCGGTAAAAGGTTTTTCCATCGTCAGATTTCCAAGAAATCTGACGGCCAATTTTAAATGAAATTTCATTCTTAAACTTCTAAACATCCGACAATATTACTTTTTACACCGTCGGATAGAGAAAAAAATGTATTTTTAAATGCAATTTGTTTGAAAGCTGTATCTCAATTTGTTTCAGAGTTATTAAATTTTTTTGTAGTTTTTATTACTTTTTGTCATACTGGCAACATAAGGTATCCATCGTTGTTTAAATTAAAGAGAAATACAGATTACTGTATAGACCAATCAGAAAACGAATAAAATGCAGATTAAACCAATGAAAACCTTCAGAAATGCTTTTGATTTCCCATCCTGACGAGAACGATAACCATTTTTCCAAATAGTTAACAAACAGTTTAACAGATAAGTTGTGTTTTTTTATATTTATTTATTTATTTATTATTTATTTTAACTAAAGAGCCAGAAAAACTAATACAGGTGTGTGTATGCAAATGACCGAGGTATACCTCTGGTCGCCGTAAGACGACGCGTTCGATAGCGCCAATATAAGACAAAAGGTGTCTGGCGCAGCTGTTAGGTCGGTTTCTGTTGCTACAATGTCTGCTTATCACAATTTTGAACTAAGTGACTTTGAACGTGGCGGTATAGTCGGCGCACGAACGATGGGACATATCATCTGTAGCGATGCAATTTTGATTTTCGCGCTCGATCATTTCTCGAGTGTACCGCGAATAACAGCTGTCCGGTAAAACATTAAATCTCCAACAGCGGAGCAGTCTGAAAAAGACATTGAAATAAGAAGACCATCAACGACTGACGAGTATCCATAAACCAGATAGTCTTGCAACACTGATGCGGATTTCATTGGTGGGGTAAAAACAAGTGTCAGCTTGCGAACCGTTCTAGGGACCGCCATAGATATGGGTTTTCGGAGTAACGGGCCTACTTGTATACTGTTGTTGAGTGCTCGGCACAAAGCTTTAAACTTGGCCTGCACCCACCAATACCTGCATTGGACTGGTGATGACTGGAAATACACTGCCTGGTCTGAGGAGTCTCGTTTTCATCTGTATCGGACGGATGGAAGTGTATGGGAATGTAGACAAACTTATGAATCCATGGACTCTACATGTCAACAAGGGACTGTTTTAGCGGGTGGAGCCTTGGTGATGGTATGGGGCGTCTACAGTTGGCGTGATATGGGACCCTTGATAAGTCTAGAAACGACTCTGACAGGAGACGTTTACGTAAGCATCCTGTTCGATTACCTATACCGATTCATGTCCTTTGCGCATTCCGACGGATTTGGATAATTTCAACAGGACCATGCGACACCCCACACATCGAGAGTTGTTACTGGGATTCTCCAGAAGCACTCTTCTGATTTTAAGGAGTCTCAAGACTCTTAAAGCTTCAGAATTTTCGATTTTGTTATTTTTTTTTAGATGTTAAACTCCTATCTTTTTTTAACATTTTGATACAACTATTTCTTTCGAATTCCCATTAGAACAGAAATTATGGCTTTTAAAATTATATCAGTACAATAGCTGATGCGGCATTCTCGAAACTTTGAATCATTCTTTCCGAATGATGTTTTTGGGCATAACACGCAGGATATCTCACAAACTTCTGAATATTTTTTTGTGAAATTTTCAAAAGATATGTTTCATGTTAGTTCGTATAAACTTAACCTAAAATTTCATTTTTACTGTTCAAAAAAATATTTTTTTTAGGTGATTATACTGTTGAAATTTTAAAAATTTTATATCAGTTAAATACAACTTTGTATTTAAAATATAAAAATGCATTAAATACAAATTTATTTAGGTACAGGGTAATTAGTACATTCTGAAGTATAATTAGGTATGAAAAATTTCATTCTAGTTGCAAAATTTATTTTGTAATCGTGCGCATAAGTTGTTATACAAATTTTCTGCTCGTTAAATATCTGATAGTTTGAAGCCTCCCGTTAAATGCTAATTCTGCATCTTGCAATTATTTAAATACATGAAATGAAAGAAAATACTTATATATTTCATCTCAATAAAAATTGTGTTTTTAAATCATATACATTTTTAGAGATTAAATGTTGAAAATTGTCTTTTTTCTTTCTTTTTTCCCAATTTTAACCCAATTGGGGAGACCACTTAAAATCTCCCATTGGCGACCTAAATCCTCAGATATGAATGCTATTGAGCATATATAGATTTCCTTTCCAGGTGCTGTTCAGAAGCGATATCCACCATTTCGCACTCTTGTGGATTTGTAAAGTACCCTGCAGGATTCATGATATGAATTCCCTCCAGGATACATTCCGACATTAGTCGAGTCCAGGCCGTGCTGTGTTGCGGCACTTCTGCATGCTCGTGGGTTTCCTACACGATTATAAGTATGGGTACCAGTTTTCGGGCACTTGAATGTATTTAATATTTATTTGTTTATTCAATTCCTACTATTAGCTCACACTCTCCCTATATTTATTTATATATTTATCTTGTTCAAATTTTCAATCGTTAATAAAATACTCATTATTCATCCTATCAAGTTGAAATAAATATTTTTAAACTTGTACTGGATGACAATTGATGTTAATACAAGTTTTTCAAATACTAGGGGGCTCGGACCCTACGAGCTACGCTCTCCAAACCCCGTTCAGACACCGCAGACTCTAAATTCACTCTAATTTGATCGGCTTTAAAAAGATTTCGAAAGATTGAATTATAGTTTAAAAAACAGTGGCAATCTCCCTATAAACGGACTTCTATTCATTTCTCTTTGATTGGGGAATTTTAACGCCAAATCCGCTGCGGTACTACTTGATTATCCAGTCGACCAATTTCGCCAAATTATATAAATCGCCAAACCACTCACCAAACTATACAAATTGACATAATTTTTATTTTAAATAACGAAAGAACAAATAAATTAGTACAACATTAATAAAAATACAAATAAAACGTCGAAATAAAAATAACTTGATGACGTAGACACGTGTAACAACATTTCAAAATAAGCTAATATAATTGGAATTAAGTAAACAGTCTTTGTCTCTAGGTATTTTTTATCAAAGCGAAAAGAAAGTTCTTTTAAATAAGACATTTTAAATTAATCGTTTTTAATCTGATGTAATTTTGACCAAGCTATTCTTTCTCTTTTAAATATTCACGAGAAAATATTTTTGTTGGAAATTAAATATTATTTGCGCTTTCCTAACAAAAATAGTTGAAAAGATCCTCTCAAAATATCAAATAAATGTCTAGCGCAATTTCTTAATTTATTTTCTTTTTCAATATTTTGTGTTCATTTTATGTAATAACTGTAATATGACGTAATTTCTCCTATTTAAGACTTCTAACGCATGTTAATGAATTTATTATTTTACAATATCCTTTCTCTTTTAAAATTCACGTGTATACTTTTTATGAAGTAATCTTCAATAGGTTCCTGCTTTTTATACGCAATTATTTAATTTTAATTTGAAAGTATCTTTTCTGTTTATGATAGTCACGTGTAAATAAATTTTTAATTTGAAACAAACATTATTGTTTCCGTTGTTTATACAGTTGGCAACAGGTTAAATTAGTACAATTTTCCAAAATAAATAAAAAAATATCTCTCGAAATGCTGAAAATTTGAATTGAAAATAGAAATGAAACCTCGAAAAATGAGTCAAATTAAAAAAATTAATGAATTCTGCACATCGGGAAATTATAACGTATAAAATGGTCTAAAAATTATTAAATTCCGATGTATAGTTTTGGCTCCTATAAAACTTTTTTAGTCGAACGATTTTGTCCAACTTTGGCATTAAATATCGCTTAAAATAATTCTTCGATTTGAAAACTGTCTGCATCAGCGTATTTATCAAACATTTCTGTATAATACTACCGATTTTCATATTTTTGTATGCATTATTTTTCTTAATATTAACGAAAAAAGACCTCCGGTTACAAAAAATTCAAAACCGGCGGCGGCTGCGGCGGTGACAGCAGTAGTTACTTTTTTTTAGAATAGAGAGATTAATTCATTAATTAAATTTTAATTAATTAATTTTAGTTTTGAATGGGAAACAAAATGGCGGCCATTGATTATTGAAGATCAGTGAAAGCATTTTCAATAAGGGGTTACCATAGGGGGGACCCTGTTCTATCGCCAAATACCGCCAAGTTTGTCAACAACTTGGCGATATATCGCCAAATTTGGCGGCCAAAATGATTCGCCAAAAGTGACGCCAACTTGGCGATATATGTAATATTTCGCCAAATTCCCATAGAGTCCCATTGTAAACCTGCTTGCTTATAGAAAATCAACAAATTGAGATATTTTAATGCAACAAAAGCTAATATTAGCTTAAGGGATTATATTACATTTTTCTTTGATGACCTAAGTAGGAATTGACTTTAAAAACAAAATTTTTATATTACTTGTTTGTTTATTCAATTCCTACTATTAGCTCACACTCTCCCTATATTTATTTATATATTTATCTTGTTCAAATTTTTAATCGTTAATAAAATACTCATTATTCATCCTATCAAGTTGAAATGAATTTTTTTGAACTTGTACTGGATGAAAATGGATGTTAATACAGTTTTTTTCAAATACTAATTCCTTAATTAATTTTTAATTAATTAATTTTAGTTTTGCATGGGAAACACAATGGCGGCCATTGGTTATTGAAGATCAATGAAAGTATTTTCAATAAGGGGTTACCTAGTGATGGGCGATAACGAGATGTTTTTCTCGATTTTCTCGATTGTATGGACATCTCGATATTTTTCGATTGTGTAAATTTTTTCTCGATGACTACAGTTTGCAAATTTCTTTTATAAATCATATATTATGTATTATATACGCCATACATTTATCAAGAATCGTCTGCGGGTGAACTGGAATGAGCCGATGTTAATAAAGACTAGGTGACTTCGACCGCTAGCGGGCCCCTCCTTTAATCGAGGCCCCTAATTTATCGCTAATTTTGTAATATGAAATCACGAACAGGTTACCCGCTATATACGGCACTGATATATGATAGCAGGCAGGTGTGGTGTGCACGCACTACAAAATCTTGTAAAAAATATAATATCGAAACGAATGAACCTCGGAGCAGATCTCTTGGGGGAAGGGTCAAAGCGAGCGGAGGAGCACAGCAGCTGCATAATATGATTAAGTCGTCACAGGTTTTTAGGCCTTTCCAACCATTTGTCACATGAGAAGTCTGGATCTGAATTTATAAAAATGCCCTGCCCGTGGGTGCAAAGGGGGAAGGGGTGCGGGAGGTGGATAACATGAGTAAGTGGTCATAATCCTTTCCAACAATATGTCACATGAGGGGTCTCGGCTAAATTTAGAAAAACACCCCCGTTTGGGAAAAGTGGGGGGCGGCGGTCACCGGAGGTGCATTACATCAATAAGTAGTCACAGACCATCCCAACGATATCTCACATGTGGGGGTCTTGACAAAATTTGGAAAAGTGTCCCCCGGAGGGGGGATGCAAAATGGGGGGATGGACACCGGGGAGCATAACATCAATAAGTAGTCACAGACCTTTCCAACGATATCTCACATGAGGGGTCTTGGCTAAATTTGAAAATGTGTACCCCGGGAAGGGCAAATTGGGGGAGACTGTCACCGGAGGTGCATAACATCAATAAATAGTCACAGACCTTTCCTACGATATCTCACATGAGGGGTCTTGGCTAAATTTGGAAAAGTGCCCCCGGGGGTGGGCTAAGTGGTGGTGGGACACCGTAGGTACATAACATCAATAAGTAGTCACAGACCTTAGCAACGATATCGCACACGAGGGATCTTGACTAAATTTGAAAAAGTGTCCCCCAGGGAGGGGCAAAGAGTGGGGGGGTGACTGTCACCGGAAGTGCATAACATCTATAAGTAGTCACAGACATTTTATACGATATCTCACAAGAGGGGTATTGACTAAATTTGGAAAAGTGTCATCCGGGGGGGGGGGGGCGGCCACCGGAAGTGCATAGCATCAATAAGTAGTCACAAACCTTTCCAACGATATGTCACATGAGGGGTCTTGGCTAAATTTGGAAAAGTGTCCTGAAAATTCATATATTATAAATAATATTTAGAGGAGGGCTCCATAAAAAAATCCGATCTAAAATGATAAAAACGGAAAAAACTACCCTCGCAGTGGGAGCCGAATTGGGGAGGGGAGGAAGAAAGTCTCATAATATGAAAAAGTCATCCGAGAGCTTACCGATGACGTATCACATGACTGATCCAAAAAAAGTTTGAAAATTGCTCCCCCTCCCTCCCCCCGTGTGCCCACTCTTTCGCCCCGGAATTCACACAGCCGCCACTTTAAAATTTTTATGTTCAATAAATAATATTTACCAGAAGACAGCATAAAAAACACATATCTAAAGTGATATTTAAATTTATTATAAAAATCGGCTACGGTTTTAAAAATTTGTTCGCCTCTTCCCCATCCCCTTTTGGGCGAAGAAAGGTTCATAGTATGAAAGAGTGGTCAAAGGGCTTTTCGATTATATGCCACAGGAAGGGTTCGGTAAAATTTTTAAAATTGCAGCCCGCATGACTCCACTCTCACGTCCTCCTCCCTCGAAATCACCCGACCCACCTTCCTCTTTGAAATTTTTATATTTAATAAATAATTTTTATCGGAGGGCTCCAGGTATGTGACATCTTGGTAGGGCTAAAATAAGAGAAACTTTGAAAATTAGGGCTTCATTTCACAGCTCATTGTCATGCCTCTTTCTCTATCTCGTCCCTTGGTACTCTCGATAAATTTTCTTACTTTTCTTCTCTGCCGAGGACGAGAGAAATCCTCGAAAAGCTTCTTATAGCGAAATGTTGAAAAGCGCGAGAGAAATCCTCGAAAGGCTTTTCATTGGGAGATTTCGAAAAGGACGAGCGAAACCAGCGAGAGGCTTCCCATCGGGAAAGGTTGAAAACGGCGAGAGAAACTCTCGAGAGATTTCCCATCCCGAAATGTTTAAAACCGCGAGAGAACCAACCACCGAGCAGCTTCCCATCTGGAAGTGTCGAAATGCTGGAAAAATCATCGAGATGAGATTTGCCGAAATGCGAGATGGAAATGAAGCTTTCAGAGTCAAACTTTCCGCATTTCTGGTTTAAGTCATAATTTCTGAAAGGAGTCCATCTGTTTTTAGCTCGCAGGCTATCTAAGCCTGAGAGCTAATGTACCCGTCGGTTCTGTGTGTATGCATGTACGTACGTACGTACGTATGTATGTACGTAACGCGATAAGTCTTGATTAAAATGTACGATTTGCTTCAATTTTTTTTATGTTCATTCTGATAAGGCGTTCCGCTGATTAGTTTTGACGGTTCATTGGTTAAGGATAAAGGGAGAGAAGGGGGCTGCCCCCCCCCCCTCCTTAATTTAGATAAATAGGTTTTTCATGCAGAATTATTCGATTTGCTTCAAATTTCGTATACCGATTTATTATGTTAAGGAGCTTCCCTGATTAAACTTGGAGGTTCATTAGTTAAGTATGAAGGGGGGAAAAGGGGGATAGATCCCCTCCTTAATTTAGATAAATGGATTTTTCATGCAGACTTATTATTCGAACCGCTTATTATTCGCAGAATTATTCGATTTGCTCCAAATTTGGTATACCGGTTCATTATGTTAAGAAGTTGCCTTGATTAGATTTGGAGGTTTACGGGTTAAGTATAAAGGGGGAGAAGGGGGTTGAACGCCCGCCACCGCCCCTTAATTTTGATAAATGGGCTTTTCATGCAGAATTATTCGATTTGCTCCAAATTTGGTATACCGGTTTATTATGTTAAGGAGCTTTCCTGATTAAACTTGGAAGTTCATTGGTTAAGGATAAAGGGGGAGAAGGGGGGCTGGTTCGCCCCCCCTTAATTTAGATAAATGGGTTTTTCATGCAGAATTATTTAATTTGTTCCAAATTTGGTATACCGGTTTATTATGTTAAGGAGCTTCCTCGATTAAACTCGGAAGTTCATTAGTTAAGTATAAAAGGGGGAAAGGGGGGTAGACCCCCTCCTTAATTTAGATAAATGGGTTTTTCATGCAGAATTATTCGATTTGCTCCAAATTTGGGATACCGGTTTATTATGTTAAGAAGCTGCCTTGATTAGATTTGGAGGTTTATGGGTTAAGTATAAAGGGGAGGGGCTACTCTCCCCCTTAATTTAGATAAAAGGCTTTTTCATGCAGAATTATTCGATTTGCTTCAAATTTAATATGCCGATTTATTCCGATATGGCGCTTCCTTCATTAGATTTGGAGGTTCATTGGTTAAGTATACAAGGGCTAAAAGGGGGCAAGTCCCCTCCCCTTAATTTAGATAAATGGATTTTCATGGAAAATTATTCAATTTACTGTAATTTTTTTTTCTATGTTCGTTCTGTTAAGGAGCTTTCCTGATTAGATTTGGAGGTTCATTAATTAAGTATAAAAGGGTTAAATTGGTTAGACAACCCTTAATTTAGCGATATGTTTCTTTTTTCATGCAGAATTATCTGATTTGCTTCAAGTTTGATATACTGATTTATTATGGTTAAGGAGTTTCCCTGATTAGATTTGGAGGTTCATTGGTTAAGTATAAAAGGGGCAAACGGGGGATATTTCCCTTCATTTATTTTTTGAGGGACATTATTCTTTGAAATAAGAGTATAATATGCAATTAGTGTGAATAACCTGTGAGCTCAATGCCATCAGTTTAACTGGCACTTATCTTTTTATTGCTATTAACCGATTTGGGTTATGAAGCATAGTGGTTTATGTATTCAGTTCTGTATAGTCCTAATTTCAAACTTTACTGTTAAATTTAGTGTCATTTTGCCCCGAATTTTCAATGTTTCTCTTATTTTAGCTCTGCCAAGCTGCCCTATACCTGGAGACTCAGATAAATACTATTTATTAAATACAAAAAGTTGAAAGAGGAAGGTGAGTGAATTCTGCGGGGCGCGAGAGTGGACAAAGGGGGGGCGGGTAATTTTCAAACTTTTACCAAACCTCTCCTTGACATATTATCGGAAAGTCCTTTCACCATTCTTTTATATTATGAACCTTTCTCCTCCCAGAGTTGAATTCCGGAAGGGGGCGGGGGGGGGGAGAGGTGCGGGGGTGATTTTTTTTTTTTTTTAATTGTAGAGATTTCTACAATAAATATCATTAAATGAGGTTTTTAATGGAGATCTAAGATAAATATTATTTGTTAAATATAAAATTTTAAAAGTGGGGCTGCGTGATTTCCGGGTGTATTCTCGGATAAAAGAGGGAACCCACGTGGGAGGGGTAGATTTCAAACTTTTTTTGGAACAGTCATTTGATATATCATCGGAAAGTTTTCGGTTATCATTGGAAAGTTACTCTTTCATATTATGAACCTTTCTTCTTCCCTCCCTAGTTTGACGTCCCGAGAGAGGCACTTTTCGAACTTTTTTGAAATCGTAGCGTTTTTAAACATTTTAGATCGGATTTTTTTACGGAGCCCTAAGATAAATAATTTTTAATATATGAAAATTTCAAAGAGAAAGATGGGCAGGGTATATTTCGGGGGGCACGATAATTGGAATCCTGGGAGTTGGGACTCTTTTCTATCATTTGCTGACACCCCTCATGTGATATATCATTGGAAAGCTCTGTGACTACTATTTCATTTTATATATCGCCCGCGCCACTCCCCTTACTTTGCCCCCGCGCGGGGGCACTTTTCTAAATTTAGCCGACACCCCTCATGTGACATATCGTTGGAAAGTCCTGCGACCACTTATTCATATTATGCACTTTCCTTGCCCCTCCCCCCCTACTTTGCTCCCCGTGGGGGTTCGTTTAATGTATTCCAGCCGAAGACTTTCTATAAATGGGGAAATTAAAGATCCAATCTCAAATGACGTAGAAAAATCAATAAAAAATTTTGATCTCTTTTATCATCCTTTAGTTCATGTTTTTGCCACTAGGGGGTGCTTTTGATCCTTATTTCTTTGGCCATTTTGGTGCTAATTGCCGAAAAATTCTAATTTTTGGTACTTAAACTCTCCTTACCGCTTCATAGCTACTCGCGTTTTTTCAGCTTTTTTCAACCAGGGGGCAACCTTACAAGACTTTTCCAGTCTTATGGCTCCTTTATAGCCTCCCTTTGGTTTGTTGTTTTTTTATTCCATCTGTTTTCAGTTCCCCTATATCTAATAAAATCTGCCTTATATATATGTAAAAACAATGATTTCAATAATCGATTCCAGAACATCTCCTTTGTAGATTCTCGAAAGTAATCGATGACTGTATCGATTGTGTATTTTACGATAACGATTTTTTTCGATTGGTAAATTTTCGAGAATCGCCCATCACTAAGCCCTATCACTACTATGAAATTGTCGGCCAGAATAATAGCTAAGTTTTCCAATAACTGTTTTTAGCTTTTCTCGTTATAATCGATTGTAAAACATCTCGATTGTAGATTCTAGGAATTAATCGATGGCTGTATCGATTGTGATTTTTTACGATGACGATTTTTCTCGATTGTCGAATTCTCGAGAATCGCCCATCACTAGGGTTACCATAGGGGGGACTCTGTTCTGTCGCCAAATACCGCCAAGTTTGTCGCCAACTTGGCGATATATCGCCATATTTGGAGGCCAAAATGAGTCGCCAAAAGTGACGCCAACTTGGCGATATCTCAAATATTTCGCCAAATTCCCATAGAGTTCCTTTGTAAACCTACTTGCTTACAGAAACTCAACAAATTGAGATATTTTAATGCAACAAAAACTAATATTACCTTAAGGGATTATATTGAATTTTTCTTTTATGGCCTAAGTAGGAATTGACTTTAAAAACAAAATTTTTATATTATTTGTTTTTCAGAAATACTTACAAAATTTAGTAGAACCGAAACAATGTACAGTAATACCACGACTTACGTCAGCAATTCATTCCAAGAATAGCGACATAAGTCGAAAACGACGTAAGTCGAGGTACATTTAGATAAGTAAAAACTGATAAACAATATAAATTCTCCAAAATCTAATTAACATACTCTATTGTATTTATGGATTATGTTACATACATGTAGCATTAGCAGAAAATAATGGGTTTGCAATACAAGAATTTGGAATAAATCAATTTGTTGACCTTTATTGTTTTCTAGTTGCCCCGTTGGAGTTTTTGAGATGCGAAAAAAAAATCCTGCAATGAAGTCTGAACCGACAAACTTAATAATTATAAATGTTCAGGGCATTTTTTTGTTTAATAATACGATTCTTATTAACATTTGTAGGACAATTGCACCTTAAAATATAATAAAAAGATTTATATGTAAAAACACATAAACTTGCTCATTGGTACACATAATTAAGAACTTTTATATGAACTGGTACAAACGATAAAGCATAAAATCGACGTTTCGAACCGCTTCTGGAGTTGTCTTCAGGATAAATGTGATGTTGAAATTTTTAAAAGCCTAGAGACGAAAGCTTCCTGTCGAGTCTTGATCAGTTATACGAATGGAAAACTGCTGTCTTTATTATAATAGTAACATTTCTTCAGCTTTCCATTCATATAATTGATCAAGACTCGACAGGAAGCTTTCATCTTTAGGCTGTTAAACATTTCAACATCATATTTATCCTGAAGACGATTGCAGAAGCCGTTCGAAACGTCGATATTATGCTTTATCTATAATGTTATTTGTAACGTTCACATAAAAGTTTTTGTTTATGTGTGCCATTGAACAAGTTTACGTGTTTTAATGTATAAATATTAATAAAAAAGTTTAAAATCTTAAACAACGATTTTACGCACAAATAACGTACAGAACATCAAAAAAATTCCCATACGATCGTTTCGAGGATTCCTAGATCACCTTTCTCAGTAAAAAAAAAAAAAAAAAAAAAAAAAAAAAAAAGAAGAATTAAAATGGGGTTCGACGAACCCCTCGATTATAGCCCAGAGTACTGGCATGGACTGATTGAAAAGGCGGAAACAAGAGTTTATATATCCCAAAGAAATGAAGTAAGAAGTAACTCTGGAGAAAGAAAAGGGGTGATGGTCATATCATTTACTAAGAAGGAAGTATGTTTATGAATATAGTGAGCTTCGTAAAAGTCTAGATCAAAAACTGAGTTACATTTTTGAATAATTTTAATGGTGGAATATTGACTAATTGGTGGAATATTTAATTTTCAATAATTTTAACAATAAATCTAACTGCTGGTTGGAATTCCAACAATGTTTCGCTATTGTAAGCATTACACATGTCCGGAATATATAAACCCTTGTCTCCGCCTTTTCAATCGGTTCATAAGCCAGTACTCGGAACTACAACCGAGGGGTTCTTTGAACCCATTTTAATTCTTTTTTTCCCCTCACTGAGGAAGGGTACCCAGGAATCCTCGAATGGGATTTTTTTTTCTCGTTCTGTACGTTATTCGTGCGTAAAATCGTTGTTAAAGATTTTAACTTTTTTATTACAATTCGCACAAAGTTTAATCTATGGGTATAAATATTATTTATAAGATATTTATTTAGATATTACCTCTACTTGAAGTTCATTAAAAATTGTCAAATTATCTTTAAACCGTTCAGTGTGAAACATAAATATTTGGTATCTTATTACAGCATTTCGCATTTAAAACAACTCATTTAATATTCATCTTTAAAATCATTTTAACTAGCTTTGTCATTAAGCTAAGCGGCTTGAAATTTTACAAAAGTCAGTGGAATACTAATTAACAGTTGGTTCGAAAGAGATGATTTGTTTTGTAACTAAAAGAGTAATTCATATGAAGAAAATATTCCATTTATTTTTAAGTATTCTGGATTTTTGGGACGTAAGAGGAGGTTCTAGTCTCGATTGGAAAGTAATAGAAAAACTTTAGAATTTTTTAGAGGTGGTCCGGGACACATTTTCAAATAATTTTTATTTATTGAGTTAAAATTTCCAAATTTTTTGTGATGGTTAACTATAACATTTGTAAATAAAATCACGTGATAAAACTTCTCATTCTTTTAAATTTTAAATTTAAATTTTATTAAAAATGTAGGGTAATTTATAATCGTTATAACTCGAAATATTATTTGTAGAATTTCAATTTTTTTGCATTTAAATAAACAAAAATATATAAGCTTTAATTTAGGTTCAGCGTTTTAAAAAATATTAATTTAAATAAAAATTAAAAATATTTAAAGTAAAAATTTGAAATAAAATGACGTAACTTTTTTTTTTTTAAAAGAATCACATTTTCAAAAGTAAATATTTTTTTCTAATTTGCGGCATCAAAATTAAAGCAAAACAATTGAAAAATACATGTTCCAAATTTGAACTATTTATCTTTAACGATTCTTGACTTATAACAATTTAAATACAAGAAAAGGTGAAAAAACCCATCATGAAGAAAAACGCATTTTCGGAAAAAGTCATTTTCATGACAACCATTGCTTGAAAGCTAGATTTTGAAAACAAACCAAAACTTAAAAATGAATAATTCCTGTTCCAATTAAGATAGAAACATGATTTAAACTTCATTTTAAGCAGAAAAAACAGAGAAATTTTTAATGTAATAAAAAATTTTAATAAAATTTTAAGATTTTTGTATCCCGAAGCCCCTTAAAATAAAGAATTAAATACTATAGAAATCTGGAGTCTGTATTTAGATATGTATATACAAAATATAAACAAGAAAGAAAAATCATACGCCAAACATAGATTATAAAAGATTTTTCAACAAAATACACAATAGGAACATTAAAAAGCTCACCGTTTTACTTAAAAGGCAACAAAGATAATATTACTAGAGATGATACAAGTTAAAAATATACATTTTATTTAAATTTCAAGTACTTCCGGTTTGCAATCCCGTGGCCATCGTCAGGGAATATTTTTACCCGACTGCCAAGAAAGGTTATGTGTTTCACGCGTATCTGGGTATATGGATTTCTTTATATCTTCGAAACATACTAACGGCTGGATGTAATTTAATGAATGAGGTCTCTATCGATTCGTCTTAATCGTCCGATGGTTATACAAAAGGTTTTGTTTTTATAAATTCAAAATGGCGGCCGTCAAATACAAAAGGGCGGTAGAGACGGAAATTTTTTTTTTACGGACCCTATTGAGTGGCATATCATTGGATAGGTCTTTCAAAATGAAGACGAAGTTTCATTGACTATTTTACAGTCAGAAGCTCCTTTTAAATATTACACAACCTGGAAGTTGTGTTGGCTCTCTAATTTTATTGCAATTCTAATCTTCATAGACATCTATAGGCCTCATCAAAACAGTGTTTATAGATTGGAACTAACAATTAAATGCAACTAAAAAGTCATCAATACACTGTAAATTTAAAAAAAAAAGAAATAATAACCCTGTAGTTCTACAGATGCAAAGTTACATGTTTACTGAACTTTTATCAGTAACTCTACAAATAAAGCTGCAAATCTCCAAAACTAGTTTTTGTAAAGCTACAGAAATCTGTAACTTTACAAATGAATCTGCTAAAATTACAGTAATCTTACTAAAATTTTATCTGTAACCCTGGTTGCAATTACATGAAAAGTTCTAGGCATCCCAGTTTCTTAAAAAATTTTTTAGTAACCTTACAGATTTTTTGATTTTTGGTGCAAAAGTGTGTTTGTTACATGAATTTTTGTTGTTGCCGGTTCATAAAAAGTTCTAGGAATCCCAGTTTCCTAGAAAAACTTTAGTAACATTAAAGTTTTTTTTTTTTTTTTTTTTTTTTTTTTTTTTTTTTTTTTTTTACAGTGTACAAGTAAATAAAATAATAGGTAAGTAATATAAAAATAGTTTCACATTGATGAGAAAAAAATAAATAATTTGTTCGCTTTTTACGCAGTCGGGTTTTTTGATTTTTTAAATTTAATTAATGAATTTATTATTAATTTTTGTTCCATTCATTCAAATACGCCACTTCGTTTAAAATTGGAGAGCGTAAAATTATTCGGGTACATGGAAATAGAAGTAGCAGTGTCTTGGATTAAACTTATGTAGAGGAAAACTTTGACTGTCGTTCCATTTATTTTAGGACATACCTTTGTTCACATACATCACATTCATTTTATCATAAAACGAAATGCAATATCCCCGCTTGATTCAATCGCAAAATACACAAAATAAACTACAAAAAGCTCACGGTTTTACTTAAGGCTATTCTCAAATCCAAAAGTGAAACTTTGCGACATAAGTTTAAATTTATTTTTGTTTGGAAATGCATGAAACTAGCAATTGTTGTTGTTCAGAAACTATGTAATCTAGTTGTTTTTTCCATTTTTTTGCAAATGCAATAGATCTTTCAGAAAATAGTGTGGAAGTGGGCATTTTGAACCGAATTTCCGCGCGAAAGAAAAACAATCAAGAACGGATGCTAAACGCGTTTGCCACGTGATCAAAATCGCTTCTAACTCAATAGGTAATTTATTGATCAAAAAATGGAAAACACAGTTCTATTTTAAATCGATTCTATGGTCAGGCTTTCCGATTTTATATTTTTTGTTAAAAAATGATTTCGTAAATGTGTCAAAACATTTTGCGCTAGTTGAGCAGAGCAGTTGACAACAGCTTTAAACGGTGATAAAGATAATAATACTATAGATGCTACAAGTTAAAAATATAAATTTTATTTAAATTTCCTAGTACTTTCGGTCTTCAATCCCACGGCCATCGTCTGGAAATATTTTTTACTAACTGCAGTTCCATTCCTTTATCCATTCTTTTATTGACTTTACAACATATTCAGAACTCTGTAAAAATACGAGTAAATTATATTAAATAAGTAAATTATATATAATTAATTCCTATTAAATATTATACAATTATCCATAAAAAATTAATGCATCATTAGTCATTATCTGTCACTAAATGTTAATTGTGTGAAAAAGAATATTTAATAAATAACCACTAATTATTTATAAATAAGCCATAATAAAATAATTTATTCAAAATAAATATTAAATAACTAATGAATGAAAAGCAAGTATATTTTAAGAATAAAAATAATAAAAATAAAAGATTAAAAAGTGACTATTAAAATATAAACGCATCATTATTCCTTATCTGTTACTAAATGTTAAGTATGAGAAAAAGGATATTTAATAATAACACTGATAAAGAAAAAATGACTTTTTATTTAATTTTATTTTATCTTAAATTTAAAGCTAATATTAGAATTATATACACTCTTGAGTAAATAAAAATGATATTAGAAATTTTCACTTGGTTCTTATCTATATTAAAAATTACAAACATATCTGTGCGTAACGCATACGCCATTTTGCGAATGGCAACACTTTGAAATAAAATTTCGGTTTTGCAATTTTCTCTACTGCAATTTTTTTAACTTCTAAACATCGCACATTTTAAATTTTTACACCGTCGTAAGAGGAAAAAAATGCTCTTATAAATGCAATTTGTTTGAAAGCTGTATCTCAATTTATTTTAGAGATATATTTTTTTTTGTAGTTTTGAAGACCATTTTTCTAACCGTGGCAACAAAAGTACCCCATTTCTATTGAAAGTAAAGGGAAAATAGTCAAAAGTAGGAGATTACTGTATCTTTTTGTTGCCATTTTCTCATAAAACCTCAAAAAAAGTTGAAATTAAAATACGGCTATGTCAAGAATATTGTCTGTTGTTCCGCGATAATGACGTCATATGCATACTTTTCCATAGACGAAGTTTAAGGCTGGATTGTAAAAGTGTATTGCTTTAGAGGATGCAAATGACGTCATTTTATAAAAAAGCGTGTATTTTAATTCTTAAAACTGAATTATGGTTTGTAGGAGTGCGTTACTTTCACTGCCCAGCTGCTCTGAAATTCTTCACAGGTGAAAATGCTTCACTTTTGAAAATAATGTAATCGAAATCACACACTAATAAAAAGCAATGTTTTACAAAAATTTAGAGTGTCTTTATAAAAGAGAGGTGACATGCAAATAATAGTAATTTATATTACAGAAATTGATGATTCTCACCTGGGTGGATTTGCTTCGCCGAGTTAGACAAGCAAACAAATAATACGAGGTTTAAAATAATATCACGTTCCCTTAATTTTTGTCCAAAATTCTCTCTACTAATAAAATTTTATTGCTATGCTTTAAATATGTTACTGTAATTTTATCAAAATAACATAATTTGCTTAATTTAATTTTTCATAATTTTATATAATCTACTAGCTACCTTGCCCGGCGTTGCCCGGGTACGTCAAAAAACAGCTCGAATTGCGAAAAAGCTCTGAAAATCACAATAAGATATCCCGAACAAATTTTAAATTGCGGCACAAATTTCTTAAAAGAGAAAAAAATATAAATATTGTGTTCGAAGATTGAAAGTTGGTTCGTTTCATTAATGTGGAAAAATGGTAGGAAATTGCTAAAGTACACTAAAAATCACATACAAAAATCCCGAAAAATTCGAAAATTGCTATACGAAATTCGAATAAACTTTATTGAAATGGGGGGAGAAATAACTTTAGTATCATAGGTCAAAAATGGAATGTCAAAAAATTGCAGTTGATCGCGAAGAAACGTAGAAATTGAATTAAAAATCACAAAAAGTTCAAAAATCACGAAAGTCAAAATTTACTGTAATTGGATAAAAATTTCAAACCTAATTCCTTTGACCTGCGGGCTCTCTTAGAAATTTATGTTTGGGAAAGCATGCTAAGCATTGTATCATGTTACTTTTATTCATAATTTAATTTACTTGCATTCCCTTAAATATAATTAATATAACCTTTTAAGTTAATATTAGTTTTTGTTGCAATAAAACATCTCAATTTGTTCATTTTCTGTAAGCAAGTAATACCTATTGGTTTACAATGGAAGTCTATGGGAATTTGGCGAAAAATTAGAGATATCGCTAAGTTGGCGTCACTTTTGGCGACTAATTGTGGTCGCCAATTTTTGCGATATATCGCCAAGTTGGCGACAAACTTGGCGGCATTCGACGACAGAACTGTGTCCCCCCCACGGTAACCCCCACTGTAAGATGCATTAAATGCTGTTCAATGATCGCATAAAAAATTCGCTAAAAATTCAAAAATCGCTGTACCAATTCCGGATAAACTGTTTTGAAAAGAGAACAAAATTTACTATATTGGGTTAAAAGAAAGAAACCGTATTCTTTTCACTAATGTGGAAAAATCGCCTCGAAAATTAAAAAAGCGCTAAAAATCGCTTAAAAAATTAAATTAAAAACAATCGAATATCGGGTTTCGAGTTGCAAAACTTCATATATAGACGGACCTTTTCCCCAAATTCTGTTGCTCTACGTGCAGCTGTCTCTTCAGAACATCGTCGACACACTCACACACTCACACACAAACTTCTTTCCTTACTATTATAGATTTAATTTACCTGGATTCCCTTAAATATAATTAATATAACCCCTTAAGTTAATATTAGTTTTTGTTGCATTAAAATATCTCAATTTGTTGATTTTCTGTAAGCAAGTAATCACTATTGGTTTACAATGGAAGTCTACGGGAATTTAGAGAAGATATCGCCAAGTTGGCGTCACATTTGGCGACTAACTTTGGTCGCCAAGTTGGCGACAAACTTGGCGGTATTTGGCGACAGAACTGTGTCCCCCCCCTACGGTAACACCCCTTATGGTATGAAGACGCATTACATGCTGTTCAGTAATCGCATAAAAAATGCGCTAAAAATTCAAAAATCGCTGTACGAATTCCAAATAAACTTTTTTGAATAGAGAACGAAATTTACTATATTGGGTTAAAAGAAAGAAACCGTATTCTTTTCACTAATGTGGAAAAATCGCCTCGAAACTTAAAAAACGCTAAAAATCGCATAAAAAATTAAATTAAAAAAATCTAATCAAAAAATCGAAAATTGGACTTCTAGTTGCAAAACTTCATATATAGACGTAGCTTTCCCCCAAATTTTGTAGCTCTACGTGCAGCGGTCCCTTCAGAACACCGTCGACACTCTCACTCACACACAAACTTCATTCCTTATTATTATAGAAGATTAGAGATATTAAAATATTAGAGATATCGCCAAGTTGGCGTCACTTTTGGCGACTAACTTTGGTTGCCAAGTTGACGACAAACTTGGCGGTATTTGGCGACAGAACTGTGTCCCCCCTACGGTAACACCCCTTATAGGTATGAAGACGTATTAAATGCTGTTCAGTAATCACATAAAAAATGCGCTAAAAATTCAAAAATTGCTGTACGAATTCCAAATAAACTTTTTTGAATAGAGAACAAAATTTACTATATTGGGCTAAAAGAAAGAAACCGCATTCTTTTCACTAATGTGGAAAAATCGCCTCGAAACTTAAAAAAGCGCTAAAAGTCGCATAAAAAATTAAATAAAAAAAATCTAATCAAAAAATCGAAAATTGGATTTCGAGGTGCAAAACTTCATATATAGACGTACCTTTCCCCCAAGTTTTGTAGCTCTACGTGCAGCGGTCCCTTCAGAACACCGTCGACACACTCACTCAGACACAAACTTCTTTCCTTATTATTATAGAAGATTAGAGATATTAAAATATTAGAGATATCACCAAGTTGGCGTCACTTTTGGCGACTCATTTTGGTCGCCAAATTTGGTGATATACCGCCAAATTGGCGACAACTTGGCTGCATTTGACGACAGAAGTATGTCCCTCTACGGTAACCTCCTTATAGGTATGGAAATGCATTAAATTTTGTAGCTCTACGTGCAGTGGTCTCTTCAGAACACCGTCGACACACTCACTCACACACAAACTTCTTTCTTTATTATTATAATATTAGAGATATTAAAATATTAGTGATATCGCCAAGTTGGCGTCACTTTTGTCGACTCATTTTGGTCGCCAAAGTTGGCGATATACTGCCAAGTTGGTGACAAAATTGGCTGCATTTGGCGACAGAACTATATCCCTCTACGGTAACCTCCTTATAGGTATGGAAATGCATTAAATGGTGTTCAATAATTGCATAAAAAATTCGCTAAAAATTCAAAAATCGCTGCACGAATTCCGAATATACTATTTTGAAAAGAGAACAAAATTTACTATATTGGGTTAAAAGAAAGAAACTATATTCTTCTCACTTATATGGAAAAATTGTCTCGAAACATAAAAAAGCGCTAAAAATCGCATAAAAAATTATGTAAAAAAATCTAATAAAAAATCGAAAATCGGGCTTCGAGGTGCAAAACTTCATATATAGACGTACCTTTTCCCCAAATTTTGTAGCTCTACGTGCAGTGGTCTCTTCAGAACACCGTCGACATATTCACTCACACGCAAACTTCTTTCTTTATTATTATAGATATATTTAAAACACAAGTGTGTTTTTTAGTCATCTGCCTTGATTTTTCTGCCGAACCAATTTTACTAATATATATATATATATTTAACTGAAAGCTGTTCATTTGAAGATGTGATCGCTCTATCTGTTTTAATATTTCCACTTTTCTATTTTAATTTTAAAAGCATTGTATGAAAATTCTTTTAAAATGGTGGTAATTAGGTAGCTTTCATTATTGCACACAAGAGAGAAATCATTGTTTATTTACCGTTATTCAAGCCATTTTCTTATAACAATTCGAAATCACTCATAAAAATTGTTGTATAGGGTTTAGTTTCGCAAAATCCCATGTTATTGTGAACGGAAAATGACGTACTGCTTTTGAAAACACGCACTTTTCCTCATAAATTTTCTTTATTGTTTTTCCTTCTGCATGTGTACTGATACTAAGTTTTGGACACTAGGCGAAATGGTTATTTAAGTGAAAATGAAGTCATATTTAAAATAAAACAATCATTTTCTTAGATAAAACTCAACGTTTTAACACAAATGTGTCGAAAAAACATAAATTATGGAAATTTTTACTCTCCGGAATTGAGATTAGAATCTCAAGTAAAGAAAGCGTATGTTCACATAAAAGATGTTGCTGATAATCGTGACTTCAAGTTTTGAGTTAAAATGATTTTAAAATGATAAAAAAAAATACAATTTTTTTTTTTTTTTTAATGATGAATATAAATATGAGAAGTGCGTATGCAAATATTCAAAAGGTGAAAATTGCTGCTTTTCATACCAAGCATAAGAGCCTAAATTGATAACCACATCCTAATAACTGATCTTTATTATATTTTATTGATTACGTATCTATATTATAAAGAACAAACGTATCTGTGCGTAATGCTGACGTCATTTTGCAAATGGCAACAATTCACGATCAAATTTCGGTCCTGAAATTTTAGCTACATCAATTTTTTAATCTTCTGACCATCGTACATTTTCAATTTTCGTCGCATAGGGAAAAAATATACTTTCAAATGCAATTCGTTTAAAAAAACTGTATCCTAATTGACTGATGTGTTATGTTTTTTAAAATAATTTTTAAGCATGATTTTTATCTTATCACGTGCCGGTTTCAATACATAATAATAATACACATTTTGCGCATAAAGCAACAAACATTGTTCATCATTTGTTTCTGAGTATTCTTGCATAACAAAATTAATACTTCCGTTATAAACAAATAAAATAATAATATTTAAAAAAAGATCAATCTAACATATTTGTGAAAGACAAATTAACGAAATTCATATTTCTTTTATAAACAAATAAAAGAATAATGTAAAAAAAACAGAAATCTAACATATTTATAATCGTACAATTTAAATTTTTAGATCACCAAATAGTATTTTTTTTTCTTTAAAATGAAATTTGTTTGCAAAGTTCAGCTCAGTTTACTGATTGCCTATGGTTTTAAAAACAATTTTAAAGCATGAAATATTTTTTCATTCATCTATATCGTGCGGAGCTCGATTGCGAAATATTAATCCGTTTGCCCTTAAAACAAAATAAAGAGTTCATCATTTTCTTACGGCTAATATCCATTTAAAAAACTTCCCTATGAATAAATAAATAAAATAATATAAATAAAACACAAATTTAACAGACATGTAAGCTCTGAAATTATCAGAATATAAAAGAATGCCGTAAGTAGCAAAATCTTGGCCTCTTAGCATGCGGCTAATAAGAAAATATCGCTTTTGATAAATTTCAAAAATTTATTTGATTATATAATTCGTATTTTTCATATGAAAAAAGCTTTTTAATGTAAGTGGGCAATCTAAAAAATTTATTGCATATAAAGAATTATTAGTTCTCAATTTAAAAAAAAATGTTTTCACCTATATTCTGTAACTCGGGAAGCCCGGGTACAATCCTCTAGTTTTTTTAAACGAAGGTTATGTATTTATAAGTTATTACGATATATCACAATTTATGAGATCGTGCAATAATGCACAATAATAACACATATATGTTAAATTTACCAGCAGTATACTTGTGCACTGTTTATCCCCATTTTCCACATATTTTACACTCATTTTACGCAGCTGAACACATTTTGAGTTTTTAATTTGAGTACATTAGTATCTATTTTGCGTTTATATTTATGTTCAGTATCTTCGGTCTTGATGAACCAACAGTACTCATCGGCAAGCATTGCTGCATTCCATTGAAATCTATAATGAGAATCCATGTCAGAAATCTGTTGGATAAATCATTCACTATGCTCGTCACTAATTGCTCCTATATTATCTGGGAAAATGTCAATTTGAGAGTGCAAGAAAATGTGACAATTTAACTGTTTTTTTTTCAACTGGACTAAATAGTATCAGGGTTGGAGTAGCACAGTTGAAGTTGATTCCAACAGAGCAAAAAATTATGTCAGCCAGGTATCGTCCGGATTGCTTAACAGGTAAAGCAAGCTCGGCACGCCAAGTATCCAGGTTCGATTCCTGGTCTGGACACTTTTCGCTCTGTTGGAATGAACTTCAACTGTGCTACTCCAGCCCTGAATAAGAATATTGTTTATCATATTTTGAACTATACAATTGTAATTTCCCTCATAGCATGCATGGTCACGGTGACGTCGTTGTGACGTCACTGTAAGTCACTGTGGTCACGTCGCATCTGTGACCAAAATGCCACCACTCAGTGATGTCAGATTGTGACTGAGATGTGAACTTCTTAGAAAACTTTAAAAAATTACGAAAATTCTTTAAAACATGTTATTTACTGTAAAATTATATTTTTCTGGCAATTAAAAAAAAATGTGACGTCACTGTTATGTCATTGCTATGTACCGTACGACACGTCACATATGTGACAAAAAAACCACTATATTGTAAGTCACAGTGTGACAAAAATATGAACTTCAAAAATCTTTAAAAATGAAGAGAAATATTTTAAACAGTCACGAGTTACAGCGGCATAAGGAATGAAAATATATTAGTGGATAGTAAATGGTAAATTCTGTCACTAAAGGGGAGGGGGGGGGCATAATAAATAAAGAGCACGATACAAGCATTAATAAACTAAATTTTCAGGCTATATTTTATCAATTTGATATCTAAGACAGTGAATGTATACTTTTTCATGATTTCAATTTTATCTAGCATTTGGATAATATATTTAGAATTAGGAATATTAAATTCATACACTTTACATATTTAGTTTGCTGGGAGGAAATTTCTTTCTTTCTTTCTTTTTTTACTTCTGTGGTTTCAAACTAAAAATTTTCTATTACAGTTAAATCTGCACCTTTTAATGAGCACGTAGAAAGAGTCTTCAGAGTTTAGTCATCTATGCATTTCTTGATTTCTTGCTTTAGGATATTTTTATAATTTGTATTCAAGTCATAAATTTTACTTCTTTCAGACTTTTTAAATAAAATTAGCATTTTCCGAAAATAAAAGAAATATGCAGAATTTGTGCAAAACAAACTTTACTTTAAAAAAAAGAGAAAAAAAAAAAGGGGGAGGGGTGATCGTTATTACCATTAAATTTATTTTTGCACCTTTTAAAAATTTAAACAATGTTTTATCTAATAAACTCTAATTATGAATATTATTACTATAATTATTTAGAAAAAAGGAACTTTACAGTACATTTTAACTTGAATTATTTGGTACGGATAAAAGGAAAAGGTTAAATACATTGGACATTTCTTCAAATACAAAATTTTAATTAACGATACTTTCAGAAAATTACTGCGCATTCAAGTTCTATATTTCTTGTATACAAAAACAAATAATCTGTAACAGACCATCTGCTTGAAAATCGTCTGCCCACAGAAAAATAAATATGAGAAGACGCGGGAAATAGTTCACTGTTTATAGAACATCACCACGTCTACAACACTTTAAGATAAGGAAATGACCATTTTCGGATACACGGATATTAATGGAACGTATATGTAAGTGTTATTTAATTTAAATATTTCGTTCGTGATCTGTATATTATGAGTTAAATAGTTTTATGTTATATTTGTAAGAGACTGATCTTTAACTGTCAGAAGCGATATTTTCCAATTCGATAACTGTAAAGAAAAATATCTTAATCTGACATCGCTTGAAAAACAAAAACTGCGCAGAGACTGATTCATGCCTACATTCATACTGGAATTAATATAAACATTAATTTACTCTTACTTGAGATTGAAAATGTATGGAACGACAATGATTTGGATTTATTTTATCGGCTTCTTACTATTTTTTGATTACTAACGCTTATAGTTATTATTATTTTGGGGTTAAATATGATGTTCGATTATCATGAGATTACGAAACTGTTTCAGATTAGAAATTAACATTATACTGGGAAAATGTATTTTTACATATTACAGTAGTGAAACATTTGAAAGAATTTTCTTTTAGTGCTAATAATATTTTAAATTATCTTTTAAAATCCTAAATCTTCAAACCAATGTTTTCAGATTTAACATTTGCCAAAATTATAAAATAATAGGAATTCCTTATTCCATATAAAAATATTTTTGAGATATTGTTAAATCTAATAATGCATTTAATTTATCTATTGTAGTTTGCTGTTGTTTAATAGTACAATTATAAATACTAACTATTATTTTTAGTGTTTTTCAAATTGGTATATTTATTTTTTTTAATTGTATGTAAGCATTTTTTCTGCTTGTGATTTTAATCAAACATTTTATTATAGACATTCTGAATCGGTTATTAAATTTTCTTCTATTGTAAATTCATTTTCTATGTTTATGATACGCGTAATTATCGGCACTAAAAAGTAAAATATGATATTTAAGCATTGAAATTAAGTGTTTTTCATGCCTGATAGGAAGTTATAGATTAAACTGCTTTAGTATATATTTTTTAAAAGTTCATATAATACAGGATACATAATATAGGACACAAGTTGAAAAGTGCTTATGACTTCGGTTTGTCTCTCCGTCTGTCCGTCTAGCAGTCTGTCCGCACTCTAACTCTCGAAAATATACTCGGATTGCCCTGAAATTTTTGGATGTTATTGACGTTTACCATAGCACGGTACCTATTTGTAATGAAGTTTGTAGCATGCTTTGTTCATTTACAGGTCCAGCCAAAAGTTTTCCGTTACATTACGGCCTATGGGAAAAATCGTTTCAAATGATTTTTAATGATTTTACGCACGCTTTCAAGCACAATAAAATTTATATGCATTTATGAAGTGCACTAAAATATGCATTCTGTTGACTATGCGATGCAAAGAATAGTTATTGTTCATTTACAGGACTAAAAAAGGAATTCAAATACATAATGATATAGGGGTGGAGGGAATTGTTTGCGGCATACTTTAATTATGTTAATCTATTTCATATATAATGAAATTGATATATGTCTCTGAGGTTTACATTCTATAAATTATTTCATGTATAATACGAATAATACGTATATAGCATTTACAGGGACACACAAAATATTTCAGATAATATATTATATCCGAAGTACTGTTCATTAGCGATGATTGCTGGAAATGTATTTTTAATTATGATATGCGCTTTTATGATTCACTATAGTTATGCATATTATATGGTGTATATAAATGCTATAATTCCTATACAAGGCTACACAAAAGTATTCGTAAGGATTACTGGGTATGGGCGCAAATTGCTTAAAGGTGGTTTTTAAATGAGTTATGCTTTTTTTCGCTGAACTGCATTTAATTTACCAAGAAATGTTTGTAGAATATAGATTAAATGATATACAGGGTCACGTAAAGAATTGGATACATGGCCGTCTATATATTATAATTTCTGGAAATGTGATTTCAGCAGTTTTAAGAGTGTCTTAGTTTGAATTAAATTTTAACTAAATAGTGGCATGTAATAAAGATTCTAGGTAAACTACAGGGTTGTAGAAAAGTATTCAAGTATGTTTCCATTCATTAGTATAAACTGCTGGAAAAGAATATCAACCTGTTAGGCGTTTTCTTGCTAAACTAAATTTTCCCATTATAAAGTGTTTAAAAAAATGGGTACTCGAAATTGAGTAAAAAGTACTCAATTTTAAATGCGTCACATACTCAAAATAGCTCCGATCCAAATGTACTCAAAGTTGAGAAACACATGCACTCATTTTTTATTCCATGGTTGTGATCAAATATCAATCGTTATGTACTGCCTCCCCACAACCCCCCCCCCCCTAAAATTTAAAGTAAAAATGTACTTACATTTATTTCCCGTTCAAAGTTCTTAACAAGAAATATTTAATTGATTATTTATTAAGAAAAATAACAAAATTCTTAAAAAGATACTCAAATCGAATATTTTTATGACAAGAGTATTATTTCCAAGCACTTTTAAATTATTTTTAAAATGCTGTGCATTATTTAATATTTACATTAACAAACATCATTTATGCCGCTATAAATGAAATGAACCATTACAGAGTACAAAACTATTCATTTGTTTGGGTTTGATAACATGTGATGTTTCAAAATAGAGAAAACATAGGTTCATTTTTGATCCAAAAATATTCAATTCGATACGAGTACGTCGGTTTACTCATTTTTGAGTACTTCATTTTTTTCAGTGTATCAACCTACAGATCAAATACAGGGCTGTTCAAAAGAATTGGAAAACATATTTGGCTATGGACGGTAACTGCTGAAATCAGTTTTTCAAATGTTTTATGCGTTTTCTAAAATGTTTACTTAGTTATCTTATTTACGTCATTTCCCTAAATTACGATGTCTTGTCAAAGCATTCAGAAAGTGTTGGAAAGTATTTTATAATCTATGCTTAACGCATGATTTTTCTTACTCGTTTTTTTTTCTATTTCCCAGATCAGTCTTTTCCTATAAAACATACCAAATCTATTTAGCTCATATTCACAAAATACAATATACACGGGAATAAAAAATTTAAATTAATATCGCTTATCATGCCGCTCTATAAATAACAGTTGTACTAATATCCGTTAGTCTCCATGTTCATATTTAATAAAGCAATGACAAATCACAACAAATTAAAAAACTTACACATTCTAAATATCAAGCTTGAACTCAATATCAAGCATAGAACTTAATAAAAAAAATATGTCAGTTGATAAGCATTGTTTTTTAAGTGGAAAATTTTAAAATATTTTAGAAGAATAGGGCTCCAAAATAGCGATATTTTGCTAAAAAGTACGGTAAAAAGATAAGATTTTATATTTACAGCAAAAGTTTATTTTAAAATTCATCGCTGTATTAATACTTAGAAATTTTTCCAGAGAGAATCATTCGCCTTATATACAATATTTCAAATGAAAATCAAATATCAAATTAATTGCTTAAAAGGCGCAAAGGCCAACATCGTGAAAAAGATTCCATGCCGGGACTCGAACCCGGGCCATCAGTATAGCACACTGACATTCTACCGACTAAACCACATGGAACGACACCCAGCCTGTAAAATTTATCTCTATTACATGTTGGCATGGCTACAAACTAGGGTGTAAAAAAATCATGATTTTTTAAAAAAAATAAAAAAAAATCGGATTTTTTTATTTAAATCAGATTTTTTTTATTTAAATCGGATTTTTTTTATTTTTTTTCCCTGTGTTAAAATATTAAACATCCATCAAGAATTAAGCATTTCAAAAATGAATAACTCTCCAATTGCTAACATAATCTATGTTATTTTGCTTTAATTAATAAAATTTTAATTATGTAATTTTAGAAATTACAGAAAACTGCAAATTAAAAATTTCTTTAGTAACATACAAAATTATATGCATTAATATTTTGTAATAATTATGTAAACCAATATTAAATACTGCTTATATTTTAAAGTTATTGATAAATTGCATTTATTTTCAAATTGGTGATAGATTAAATTTTGTAATCATTAAACAATTAACTGTTTAATTAAGAACATAATCTTCATTTTTGAAAAAGTGGTTGAAAAAAGGTGATAATTAATAGTTTGATAAATTCATAAAACAGCAAGTAATTTTACACAGGTTCTAAAGCGTTTGTATATCAAATTGATCAAAAATTGTAGCAATGTATACAGCAAACTCACACATAATTTATAAATAGATTACAAAAATTGTATTTTTGAAACTTAAATCAGATTTTTTCCCCCCACAACATTAAAATATTTGAATAGCTACTAAATATTATAATGTTTTGAAGTTATTTAACATAGTTAGATGTTTTTTAAATGTGTAATACTTTTTTTACACAGTTTAATATTGTTATAATTAACAATAACAAATATTACATTTTTTACAATTGATTTAGTGATAATTTCCATTACTTGTTATAATGCTTTTTCACACTATTTTAAAAAATCAGAAAATATGTGATTTTATCATCTGATTAAAATCATTGACACTCTGTTGCTATGTTTATTGTATATAAAAGAATGAATAACTTGATTATAAAAAGGAAAAAATGACATTGTAAGTTATACTAGATTTAAATATCATTTTAAAATTAAATGCTTTTTATGTTTGTTAGATAAAAAACCATGCTTTTTACAAACTGTACTTAAATTTTTCACAATACTCGGGAATTACGCTTCGAAACAATTATTTAAATCTGTGTTTTGCGTATTCATAAGTCACAATACCTGTAGAAACTTTCCAAATTATGTTAATCTTAGATTTGAATACTTTTTTATGTCATTTTAAACATTTAAAAAATTTTTGATTTTAATCAATGATTTTTTCTTTAAAATCACTTGATTAAAATCATGATTTAAAGATTTAACTCGTTGACACCCTACTACAAACGCAGCACAAGATGGAATATTTATCGTGAGCCACCGACATGGGGTAAACACGAAACTAAATTAAATCCAGCATCGATTGAAACTATATTAATAATTGGTAATTTTTCCAGGGAGAAACATTCGCCTTGCATACAAAATTTCAAATTAAAATTGCCTTTTAAGCAATTAATTTGAAATTTGATTTTCATTTGAAATATTGTATGCAAGGTTCTCTCTGGAAAAATTTCCAAGTATTAATATAATTTCAATCGATGCTGGATTTAATTAAGTTTCGTGTTTGCATCATGTTGGTGGCTCACGCTAAATATTTCATCTTGTGCTGCGTTTTTAGCCTTGCCAACATGTAATAGTGAGAAATTTTCCAGCCTGGGTATCGTTCCATGTGATTTAGTCGGTAGAATGTCAGTGCGCTGTACTAATGGCCCGGGTTCGAGTCCCAGCATGGAATCTTTTTCACTATTTTCGTCTTTTAAGCAATTAATTTGAAATTTGATTTTCATTTGAAATCAAAGTGTTTATGACAAGTTCGTCACAAATGACACATATTTCACAAATTGGTCACAGTGTGACTTCAAAGCATTGTCGCTTTCGTCACAGGTTCGTCACAAAGTTAATGCCAAAATAGTCACAAATGACACACTTTTCACAAATTTGTCACACCGTGACTTCACAGAGTGGTCACAATGTGACGTCACAAACGACCTCTAAAACGGCCATAACGACCTCGCATTCTAGTCACTATGACGTCACGTGACGTCACAACGACGGTCACAAAATCACAGTGTGACTTCACAACGACGTCGCCGTGACGTTACCATGCTTTACGGTTACGGGTTGTAGCTTTGTTATTCCCTAAGAAATTATGTACAACGACCTTGAATGATAGCCATCAAATTTCAGATTCAGGTTTACCTAATAAATATAAGAGCTGATTTCGTTGTGGTGTAAATCGTCAAACAGATGACGCTGCTATGCTGTATTTTTCCCGATTTTTGCAGTAGTTCTATATCAAAAGCTAATGCACGGATTTGTTGCTGATTACGTTTTAGCGTAAATCGCCTAACAGGTGGCACCGCTATGCCGCATTTTGCAGGATTAACACTACTTTAGCAATAGTCATATTTCAAGAATTAATGCACGGAATTTCATATCTTTAGAATCCTCATGATGGATATAGATTGCCATTTGATGTTGGCATTCTGATAGCGAATTTTGTTGTATTAACACGTCTGAGATAGAAGAAAGTTTTGGGATTGGCACATCCGACTAGTTTTTTCGTCTGCTGTATTTGTTATTTTAAAATTTTCTAAATTTTCACTGCCACACGCTGACCCACATCACGGCTATTTGAATGTTTAAAACTTGTATTTACAAAAATGAAACCATTTATTAAAAAATGCATATTATATTTCAAATGAAAATCAAATTTCAAATAAATTGCATAATAATTAATAATCATTATAAATAATAATCAAATTAATTGCATAATTTTCATTTGAAATATTGTATGCAAGGCGAACGTTTCTCTCTGGAAAAAAAAAATTCCGTGAATTAATATATAGTTTCAATCGATGCTGGATTTAATTGGGTTTCGTGTTTGCCCCCTGTCGGTGGCTCACGGAAATATATTCAATCTTGTGCTGCATTTGTAGCTTTTCCAACCTGTAATAGTGAGAAGTTCCAGGCTGGGTATCGTTCCATGTAGTTTAGTCGGTAGAACGTCAGTGCGCTATACTGATGGCCCGGGTTTGAGTCCCGGCATGGAATCTTTTTCATTAGGTTGGCCTTTGCGCCTATTATGCAATTAATTTGAAATTTGATTTTCATTTGAAATATTGTATGCAAGGCGAATGTTTCTCTCTGGAAAAAAAAATTTCCGTGAATTAATGCATATTATAATTTATTAGTTTATTTAATTTGTAGATCCTTACATATTTTTGGTCCCTGAAAGTCCTTAAAAGTCCTTGATTTTTATTTAAAGATATGTGTACGAACCATGTATTGTTCTGTCTATCTATAGATATATTTCTGCTTTCTCCTTCCCCTGTAAAAAGTACACAAAGTTAAAATAGTCCTTCCTGTGAAATGGTGCTGATTATGTTTTGGTGTAATTCGCCCAACAGGTAGCGCTGCTGTGCTACATTTTTCACATAGGCGAAACACATCTGATTGGCGTCTAGATGTATTATAAGTAGAAGATATTTGTTCACTTTCAGGATCATTAGACTGTACAAACAAAATACTTTAGAAGGCAAAAAATAACATACTGAGAAATATTTAAACACAGAAACGGAAACCTTTTTGGGAATTTTTCCAAAATTTACAAGAGTATGGTTACTTAAATCTGTTAAAATATTCCAAGAATTTTTTTTTGTTTATCAATGAATTACTAATTATTTATAATTAAACCATAATAAAATAATTTATTCACAACAAATATTAAATAATTGATGAATAAAATGCTACTATCACTCCATAACTAGAACTTTATGCATATAACTATATTTATAATTTTATTTTACTAAATTTTTAATTTTGTAATACTTAACGTATTAATTATAACTAAAAAAATATTTGCAATTATTCCATAGATACCTCCTTGAGGAATGTCAGATATCAAGTATAAGCAAATACTAATATCAGGATCTAGCCTGAAGCAAGAGAACCGGCGATACTGTGTTATTGCATTCCATTTTTATATCTTTACTTCCAATATATTTTCTACTTTATTTCATTAAATTGAACTTTTACGTAATGCGTTAGCTACTTAGTAACTTTTATTTTATTAAAGTGAATTAAAACAACGAAATATATTAAAATTCGCTTAATTATTTACCTTGGAGCTGTATAGCCGTGAAGTTAATTGAGATGCTTATCATTCTTTCCAAAAGTCAATAAACTACTTATTAATACTTTATTCGTAAATATTTTCACTTTTAAGAAGTGTTATTTCAAAACATGTTGAATTCATCTCTTGTTTCTAAAAACATTAAGTAATGATGCTGGTGCCGTAATTGTGATCGTTTGAATTTATCAGTTTATTCTGCAAAAACTCAGCAAACATAATTGTAGGTATTTTGAACTTTAAATTATACAAATTACCTATTGGTAATGTTATATATAACTTTTTTTATTAATCACTAGGGGGCTCGGCCCCCTACGAGCTACTCTCGCCAACCCCTGTTAAGACACCGCAGTTTCTAAAAGCACGCTAATTTGATCGGCTTTAAAAAGATTTTGAAAAATTGAATTATAATTTAAAAAATAGTGGCGATCTTCCTATAAACGGGTTTCTATTCACATCTCTTTGATTGGGGAATTTTAAGGGAAAATCAGCTACTGTTAAAAGATACCATGGCTGTTTTCTTCTTTGATTAAATAAAACCAGATAAACATTTCAAAATAAGCTAATATAAAATGAATTAAGTAAACAGAGTCTTTGTCTCCCGGTATTTTTTAACAAAGCGAAAAGAAAGTTCTTTTAAATAAGACATTTTAAGCGGGCTCTCATGTCAAGCACACATGTGGTATGTGTTGTTCAATAAATAAATGAAAGACATTTTAAATGTATCGTTTTTAATCTCACACAATTTTCACCAAACTTTTATTTCTCTTTTTAATATTCACGTGAAAATACTTTTGTTAGAAATGAAATATTATTTGCGCTGTCCCAACAAAAATAGTTGAAAAGTTCATCTCGAAATATCAAATAAATGTCTCGCGCAATTTTTAAATTTAAACTGTTTTGCAATATTATTTTTTGTTCATTTTACGTAATAAGTGTAATGTGACGTAAATGTAACGTAATTTCTCCTATTTAAGACTTCTAACGTAAGTTAATGAATTTATTATTTTACAATATCCTTTCTCTGTTAAAATTCACGCGTAAATATAGTTTTTATGAAGTAATTTTCATTAAGTTCCTGCTTTTTATATGTAATTGTTTAATTCTAATTCGAAAGTTTTTTTTCTGTTTATAATAGTCACGTGTAAATAAATTTTTAATTTTAAGCAAACATTATTGTTTGCGCTGTTTATACAGATGGCAACAGGTTAAATTAGTACAATTTTCTAAAATAAGTAAAAAATATCTCTCGAAATGCTGAAATTTTGAATTTAAAATAGAAATAAAAGCTCAAAAATGAGTCAAACTTAAAAAATAAATGCACATCGGGAAATTATAACGCATAAAATGATCTAAAAATAATTAAATTCCGATGTATAGTTTTTGCTCCTATAAAACTTCTTTAATGGAACGACTTTGTCCAACTTTAGCATTAAATATCTCTTAAAATAATTCTTCGATTTGAAAACTGTCTTCATGAGCGCATTTATCAAACATTTCTCTATAATACCGCCGATTTTCATATTTTTGTATGCAATATTTTTCTTAATATTAACGGAGAAAGACCTCCGGTCACAAAAATTTTAAAACCGGCGGCGGTGACAGCGTAAGTTACATTTTTTTAGAATAGAGAGATATTTAACTGTCAACATATAATCATTCGGACCGGATTCTGAAATTTAAAGCATCCTCATAAAAAGAAGATATCCCAGTTGCGTAGTAGTCAGCGCGTCTCACTGCCACGCTACAAGTCCACAATTCGACTTCGGGATGGGCAAGGTTCACTGAGCCTTTCATTCCTTCGGGATCGATAAAACGAGTACGAAGCTAGCTTGGGATCTAAACACTGAGAGTTGAACACGTTAGGCTTACCATCTGACCAGGACATGTGCTGTACAGCGCCTCGGGGAATTAAATTATATAAAATTACCTATTACTAATATTATACATATGTTTTTTATTATTCGTGTTAACTTATAATCATTCGGAACAGATTCCAAAATTTAAAGCATCCTCATAAAAAGAAGATCCCAGTGGCGTAGTGGTCAGCGCGTCTCACTGCCACACTACAAGTCCACAATTCGACTTCGGGAGGGGCAAGGTTCACTGAGCCTTTCATTCCTTCGGGATTGATAAAACGAGTACGAAGCTAGCTTGGGATCTAAACACTGAGAGTTGAACACGTTAGGCTGACCATCTGACCGGGACATGTGCTGTACAGCGCATCGGGGAGTTAAATTATATAAAATTACCTATTACTAATATTATACATATGTTTTTTATTATTCGTGATAACTTATAATCATTCGGGACATATTCCAAAATTTGAAGCATCCTCATAAAAAGAAGATCCCAGTGGCGTAGTGGTCAGCGCGTCTCACTGCCACACTACAAGTCCACAATTCGACTTCGGGAGGGGCAAGGTTCACTGAGCCTTTCATTCCTTCGGGATCGATAAAACGAGTACGAAGCTAGCTTGGGATCTAAACACTGAGAGTTGAACACGTTAGGCTGACCATCTGACCGGGACATGTGCTGTACAGCGCATCGGGGAATTAAATTATATAAAATTACCTATTACTAATATTATACATATGTTTTTTTATTATTCGTGTTAACTTATAATCATTCGGAACAGATTCCAAAATTTAAAGCATCCTCATAAAAAGAAGATCCCAGTGGCGTAGTGGTCAGCGCGTCTCACTGCCACACTACAAGTCCACAATTCGACTTCGGGAGGGGCAAGGTTCACTGAGCCTTTCATTCCTTCGGGATCGATAAAACGAGTACGAAGCTAGCTTGGGATCTAAACACTGAGAGTTGAACACGTTAGGCTGACCATCTGACCGGGACATGTGCTGTACAGCGCATCGGGGAATTAAATTATATAAAATTACCTATTACTAATATTATACATATGTTTTTTATTATTCGTGTTAACTTATAATCATTCGGAACAGATTCAAAATTTAAAGGATCCTCATAAAAAGAAGATCCCAGTGGCGTAGTGGTCAGCGCGTCTCACTGCCACACTACAAGTCCACAATTCGACTTCGGGAGGGGCAAGGTTCACTGAGCCTTTCATTCATTCGGGATCGATAAAACGAGTCTCAAGCTAGCTTGGGAACTAAACAGTGAACGTTAAACACATTATCGAAAAAATAGTTGCCCTTATCGAACCGGAAAAATTTCCGACTCAGCTCAGAATAAAATTCGTAAGAATGAGGAAATAGTCAGTAAAACGTTATTTTACGGATTTTATTCCGATTTTACGTATTTTATTCCGAGCTAAATTATTCCAGTACGATAAGGGCAACTATTTTTCCGATTCCTACCGGAAAACTGGCATTATTTTTTTTTTTTTACAGTGTAGATCGCAGAAAGAATGTCTGAAATATTTACACATTTAGGAGACATTTAGAATGTACTTAGTTTTAATAGTTTCTTTTTCGAAATTTCGAATTTCTATTTTTTAAGCAATTGCAAAATATAATGTTACTTTAGAACATATTGAAAAAACAAATAAAAATTAAATTAAAAAAATCAAAAACCCGAAACTAATTTATTTCTCATCAATGTGAAACTATTTTTTATATTACTTACATATTTTTTTTTTATTTACTTGTATTGATGACTTTTAAGTTGTGTTTAATTGTTAGTTCCTATCTATAAACACTGTTTTAATGAGGCCTATAGATGTTTATGAAGGTTAGAGTTGCAGTAAGGCTAGAGATCCTACCTACACAACTTCCTGGTTAATATTTAAACGAAGCTTCTGATTGTAAAATTGTCAAAGAAACATCGTCTTCATTTTGAAAGACCTATCCAATGATATGCCACTCAATAGGGTGCGTAATTTTTTTTTTTCGTCTCTACCACCAATTTGTATTTTACGCCCGCCATTTTGAATTTATAAAAACAAATCTTAGCCTATAACCATCGGACGTTATAGGCTACATAAAGAAATCCACATATCCAGATACGCGTGAAACACATAACCCTTCTTTGCAGTCGGGTAATAAACATATACAATAAGGGGTTAAAAATATATTTTTCAGTATATCACGCCGAATCAATTTTGCTAACATTTGTTTTCTTTGGCTACTGTTTTTTATTTGTTATTCGCCAAATCGCTAATTTTGGTCAAAAGACAGCGAGAATCCTCGGTACAAGGATAGACATGGAATAAAAATCATTTAAAATATTAAAATTTGAACAAGATTTTTTTAAAGAACGCTACTATTTGTTTAACATTAGTTTACGAGTATTATCACGTGATTAGATCTTACTACCAAAATGGCCCAAATGTTGTTAGTTAATTTAAAAGTTAATGACATTTGACTTTCCAATCTTTTTCTCTTTAGACATAGAATTTTGATACTTTCGAATTTTACTGTGTAAAAAACAAAAATAAAAATAAATAAATTTTCAAAAGAAAATTAATTTAAAAAATAGCAACAGCTGTAAATCTCAATTTTTTAAATGAACTCTTAATTCAATTAATTAAACTAAATTAGGTCGTAATGATTTTTTTAAATTAACAGGACGTTTCAAATTGGGCATTTAATAAAATACAGAATTAAGGCAACATATTAATGTCACAGAAAAAATTCTAGAATTTTGGATTTTTAAGTTGCTAGTTACTGAATCCCATACTTCCAATTGTGTACGCGAATGGGCACCCAACTTTTATGTCGTATGTTAGAAAGTCAATTAATTCGAAAATTTAGTTGAGCTTTTTTTTTTAATCTATCTAACTATATATACAGGGTGGTTATAATTAAAGTACTCTGTTTAGACCTACGCAGAGTCCGTTCTAGTAGGCAGATATCGATGAGTCCAGGCAATAGAGACCGGATAGGGGCTCTACCTAGCAAAAATCATGGTAGTTCTGGAAAAAGGCTTACTATATGTTTTTTGGGGTCGCTGAATCCAAATTTTTAACTTCCCACCAAAATTTCCCCCGGCAACGCCCCCCCCCAATTTTAGTAAAATGCCCCCCAAAAAAGGTTTTTATTAAAAAAATCATTTTTTTTTAAATTGTTTTAGGGGAAAAGTATCTAGAAATTCAGAAACTAGACAAAATTTGCAACAAATAGGATACATGATATTATAACGTAGGATGAACGGGGAGGGTGGGGGGGGCTGCCTCTGAACATGCACTGCGGCGCTACGTGCACTAAGTTATGAAGTCCAGGCAATAGGGGATTTTACCTGGAAAAATTAATACCAGTTCTGGATTTCGACTCACTTTATGTTTTTTGGGTTGCTGAATCCGAATTTGTAACTTCCCATCAAAATTTTACCCGGCAAAACCCCCAGAAAATTGATTTTTTGAAAAAATTTTGTTTTTGAGAAAAGCGCACGGGGAATGTTCAGAGGCAGCCCCCTCTCTCCCAGTTTATCCTACGTCATAATGTCATGTATCCTATTTGTTGCAAATTTGGTCTAGTTTCTGAATTTTGTAATGCTTTTCCTCTAAAACAATAAGAATATTAAGTATTAATAACAACTATTTTGTGAGTAAGTTAAAATTTCGGATTCAGCGACCCAAAAAACTTAAAGTAAACCTTATAAGGAAAGTTCGGAGGGGAGATGGGAGGGCGAATGTAAACGTGTGATTGGTTAAGTGGAATTGCGCAACTTAGTTTACGCAGCACCGCGCGCATGTTCCGAGGCAGATCCCCCCTTCCCCTTTATTCTAAGTCATAATGTCATGTATCTAATTTGTTGCAAATTTTGTCTTCTTTCTGAATTTCTAGATGCTTTTCCCCTAAAACTATAAAAAAATTGATTTTTTCAATAAAAACCTTTTTTTGAGGGGGGGGGGGGGATTTTACCAAAATTTCGGTGGTGGTTGCCGGGGGAAATTTTGGTGGGAAGTTACAAATTCATATTCAGCGACCCAAAAAACATAAAGTAAGCCGATTTCCAGAACTACCATTAATTTTGCTAGGTAAAATACCCTATTGCCTGGACTATTATATGGACCTTGGGAAAAAAGAAATATGCAATAAAAAATAGTAGTTCAAATTTCAACAGTTAGATGGTGGTTTTCATCTACGAGAAAGGGCGTTATGGAAATGTGGAGTAATTAAAAAAGCCGGTAGTCGCTGCCGTAAAGTCATTCTGCTCCATGTCCTTAGAAAAGAAAGAACGAGCGTTACTGGTGAAGTTGTTTGATCAGAAAGACAGTAATTTGGCATCCAAGAAGGTGTTCTACCTAACATAAGCCAAGCAGTGACAGCACTGGTAAAAAGTCAACTGGTAACTTCAAAGTGGGTTTTGTGCCCACTTCTACGATGATCGGGAAATTTCGAGAAGTTTTCGGACAACCTGTCTTCCTCGTTCTCCGGATTTGAACCTCTGTGACTTTTGGTTGTGGGGATTCTTGAAAGATCGTGTCTATGAAGGAAGCATGCGAACTCTGCATGATTTAAAAGCAAGCATAACTCGTCATGTTGCTGCAATTGATCGACAAACCCTTCGCGCTACTGTTGAACACGCTATCACACACTTTGAACATATGCATGTGGCACATGGAATGCACATTGATCACATGCTATGAATAAATAAAGTTTTCTGTTTCCAGTTTGAGTTTTCTGGTTTTCATGCGCCCTCTTCTCACCTGGTGTTTGAAATTCGAACTACTGTTTTTTACTGCAGATTTCTTTTCCCATTGCTCCATATAACATATTTTCCAAGTTTCATCAATATCTGCCTACCAGAATGAACTCTGTGTATGTCCAAACTGGGTAACTTTAATTATAACCACCCTGTATACATATATATATACATATACTTAACACTATACAAGCTGGCTGACGCATTTATGAGTCATTTATAAAAATATCGTTAAAAAATTCTAAATTATTTCCATAAAGATTCAATAGTTATGTTTGGCTATTATAATGACATATATTTCGTGAACAAAATAAAGAAAAACTAGCGTTAAAAATTTTCTGGTGTGAACTCAAAATTTCTGAAGGAAAAAAACTATTAGATTTGGCAATGCTATTTACGGCCTGTATATTTCTTGTATATATCCTTATTACAATATATATTCAAAACGGAAAAGTCAAACCATATATTAAAATATTTATTTGCTTAAGACGTTACGAAAAAGACATTAAAAATAAAAGAAAAAAAAATTTAATGTATTTTTTTAATTTACTTTTAATGTGTTTTTCGTAAAGTCTTTTACGCAAATAAATATTTTAATATATGTTTCGACTTTTCCGTTTGGAATATATATTGTAATATGGCTATTAGTGGGCGTAACTGAAGCTTATTACTCGTACTTACTTACATTTGTATATATCCTGTATACAGGCCTGTATATCTCTATATTCTTTTAATTTACTAACGATTTAAACTTGACCTCTACCATTCACCACAATTGGCCGAACAATTTTGTGCTACTGGAGAATTTAGATACAGAACTTTTTTGTCGATAATGTGTAATTAATAATACTATGGCACGACTTTTCATATTAGAATGTCTGCAAATTTCATTCAGTTTTAGAAATTCAGAATTGACTTTGAAAGTACCTTTTTGTATATCTACATGGTAAAACTCATTATATGTCTAGAATCATCATACACATTATTCTTGATATCAGCATCCTTTTTGTCTATGCACATACAAAACGAACAACTATGAATGAGATATACGAAATGTTTTTGAAGAATCTTTTAAAATAATACACTCACATTACGCTGAGACAAGTTGTTGGATTAAAAATTGCGTTTAATTAAAAATTAAACAAAAACCTAATTTCCAAAACAAATTAAAAAAACAGTATTTATTTCCTAAATTGTTTAAGCCGGAGAAGGGGCAGATATTAAGATATTTCATTCAATTCGTTCTACATTTAATGTTAAATTTTTGTAACAAATAAGCTAAACCAATTGCACATTAAAAAATAAAAATGAAATTCATACAATATAATGCTTTAAACACCTATATACTTAGATTCCGTTCAAATGAAATCGAAATAAATCTTAGACTTTTTTTAAAGTTTTGTATTTTGCATGTACCTTATCATATTATGTACAATCGTCATAAACATAATGCAAAATCTGCAGTACAAATATTTACAACTTAAAAATGGAAAAAGTCTAAGATTTATTTCGATTTCATTTGAACGGAATCTAAGTATATTGGTGTTTAAAGCATTATATTGTATGAATTTCATTTTTATTTTTTAATGTTCAATTGTTTTAGCTTATTTGTAACAAAAATTTAACATTAAATGTAGAACGAGTTGAATGAAATATCTTAATATCTGCCCCTTCTCGGGCTTAAACAATTTAGGAAATAAATTTTGTTTTTTTAATTTGTTTTGCAAATTAGGTTTTTGTTTAATATGTCAAGTTTTTTAATAACTACTGCATTCAGACAAACACATTTCAAAATTAATGGAGGGTATCATCATCAGGCTTTGATTTGTGCGATATAGCATCACAATTTGTGATGTAATTTACTTATGTATAACTCAAAATGTTGCACCAGTGCAGTAATGCAGGTTGTTGTAGTTTGATCAAGAAATTACAATCTGAACTTAAAAAATCTGCTTGAAAATGTCACTTTTTTCCACTATGACGTCATATTCCTCTTCTTTTAAATTCTTAATAAAAAAACTATTTCAGTTTCTTCAGTTTCATGTTTCACGTGAAAATCATTCAACTAAAAATAGGCAAATTATTATTACGGCTTTTGAATTATTTACAACAATGGAAGGAAAATGTTAAATTTTATTAGAAAATGTCCGTCGATTCTCAATGAAATAAAGAGAAATTTGGAATTATTAAGAAAAATATTTGAATAATGTAAATAAAAATTAGCCCATGTTACTCTCTAGATTATAATCCACCTATATGCAAAGGCATTTTATGATCCGTTTTGATCCTGACGTCTGGCAAATGTTTTTACACTTTGAATTTATAATATTATTAGAATTAGCAAAGAATTAAAAATGAGTGGCATCAGGGACAAAAAGGTGGGAAGAAAAAATGAAAAATTTATGATCTAAATAGGCTTTTCTATGTTAAATTAACATTGAGAAGTGACACTTGAAATAAATAAGTATTGCGCTGCCGCGCAATACTTAAATTAATGCAAAAACGTATCAACAACTAATCTCAAATATTGCATGCGAAAGACTCGCACGGATTCACTTATCTAACTGTAAAAAAAAATGAACAAGAAAAAAAAATCCTTCACCAAGCATAGATTATGAAACAATTTCCAACACATTGTGAATAATGTACCAAAAGTTCACCGCTTAAAAAGTTGAAATAGGATGCCCAATTGAACTATTTAAAAAGTCATAATTCATTCGAAAACCCAATTTCAGCAATTCCCAGCTACAGTCGGAAAATTATCAGAATTTTTTGAGCAGTCCTGTATATAATATGTATGTAACAATAAGGATATATGCTCGTAGTCGTCGTGTTTCTATTATATAAAAAGGAATGAATGAAGTCAGCAGCATTAGTCCTGCCGGCTTTTAATGCAACAATAACGAAGAATGCAGGCAGCGGTAGGCTTTTATCGTATAAAAAGAAGAAGGAAGCATAGATCAAGTTGTCTTACCGGATTTTAACGTAACATTTGAAGAATCCTGCCGTGCATTTAATGTAGTATTATTATACTACTGATCTTTGGTTGTCGTCTCTTTGCCGTATTTTAAGGTAGCATGATTGATCTGGCCACAGAATTGATCTGACCATGTAGGAAAACCATTCGCCTGATAGTCTTTATCATATCAAATATTGGTGCAAGTCATGGAGTTGCGGAAAAAAAAACACGAAATGAAATCTTTGGACGTTTCTCCAGGATAAAAAAACGAGGCAAATTAGAGCTCCGTGATTTTATTAATGAAATCATCGTCAAAGCAATTCAACACATCCTTTATAAGGCATTGGCGTCTGAAAAGTAAATGATTTGATATGAGATCACGGTATGATCTTAAAATAATAGAATAAACTATTAGAATGAATCATGTCTTGGAACGACCATCCAGGGAGCTGTTGTCAATAGGAAATTCGAACAAATTCTGTCGAAAACTCTCGTGCATCTGCTTTTTGCTACAACGCGGAGAAACACAAAATCATGACGCGGCGCGCGCTCTGACCAATACGAGAATAAAGGATACGCTTAAAGCGCACGACAAATGGGAGTGATAAAGCAAAGAGTCCTGGCAAATGGAAGCGGACGCATTAGTAAAAATTACCCCAGCGCGCGAAAATAATCTCGAAATAATAAAAAAAAAGAAATGGCTCTTTTAAAAACATTCGAATTCACATAAAATAATATAAAGGATCAGAAATCATGATATAATTCAGGAATAAACAAAAAGCTTTATATTTAAGTAAATCGAGCAAGATAATAATTAATTTAAGGTGAATTTAATAGGATTAATGATAAGTATTATTAAAGAATAAGAAATTAGTGAATATGCCGGTAATTTAGCATGAAAAGGGGAATATCGCGAAGGAAGAATTTATCATATAACATATATACTTGTATCTATTAACTACAGGTTTTGCAAAAATTTAGATCAGTTTGGAAATATATGCCTCAGATGAAAATCCTCCTTCAGCAATTTCTGCTAATAAAGATATTAGTAAATGAATTTTTTGTGAAGCACTGTACGCGAAGTATAGAATTTATATACAACGAGTAACATGCAAAATATTAGTTTAATTTAAAAGCCCATACCGAAATTGAAAACGCTCTTCCAGCAATTATTGCACAAAGACAATAGTGTAACCGATTTCTTTTGTGTGTCCCTGTAAATGAACGAAAAATGCTATGAATGCCTTATGCTAGAGTAATCATCTTGTAGAAAAATTCAGTCATTTATATCAATATCAATACATTTGAAATAGTTTAATGCTATTAAAATACATTGCAAACGATAATAATGTAACGGAATTATTTTGAGTGCCCCTGTAAATGAACTAGTAATGCTACACACTTTATATAAAATTCCAAACATGGCATGGGAAACATCATTGACATATATCAATTGCATGAAAATCCGAGTATAATCCGAGCGTGGAGAAGCAAAGAGGCAGATGGCCAGACAAACCGAATTCATAAACAATTTTCAACTATGTTGAAAAGTGATAAAATAATTTATTAATAACAGTAAGCTAAAAAAATCTTTAAAATAAATTAAGCCAATATTTAAAATCATCTAGTAGTCTGGTAGTCACAAGTATTGCCAAAAATTTACTAACTTTTGTGGAACACTGTCATATAAGATTTAATAAATGCATCTATGTTAAATATTTATCACGAGAAAATATTAATTTTTCAATTTACCCTAAAGTACTGAAACACATTTATTGTTCCTTTTGAGTTTTGTTACTTTGTTTGTTTATTCCCTTTTTACATTTTACTCCAATTGATTGATTTCAATTTATAGATCATTTTCCAGCTGATTACAACCATTTTTTTCACCATAAACCCTAATTTGAATAACTGCGAAATATTAAAAGTTCATTTCATTATTTAACTTGCCATTACATAACCACAAAATTGATTAGAAAGCTGTAATTGTCTCCTAAAGTCAATAAAATAGTAATTAATCTTTTACTCGTAAATATTTTCAATTTCAACAAATATGTTTCAAAATATGTTCATTATTTAGCATATTATTTTTTAAATTTCGCCTAAGGTACTAAAAGACATTTATTGTTACTTTTGATTTTTGTTTGTTTGTTCATTTATTCAAGTTTTACTTTTTACTCTAATTGATTGGTTTCAATTTATGCATCATTCTCCAGCTGATTACTCCCATTTTATTTCTTTATAAATCTTAATTAAAACAACTGTGCAATTGGGTGGTCCAAAAAAACTTTTATTCGATTTTCGATAATGGGTCGTACGGAAAAGTTGCCACTGGTGGCACTAAGTTCACACACAAAAATTGAGATTTTTTGGTTAATTCTTTAATTTGCCACAAATGGCTTGAAATTTTGCTCAAATGCTGATTTTTGAACTTTTTAAGCAAAAATTTAAAAAATGTTAAATTTAAGTTATTTTAGCTGAAATTTTACTTGAAATGTCATGTTTAGTGTACGAAATGTTTAAATAAGCTCTGATTATGTATTATTTAATAGTTATGTGCATTTTGAATTAGGTGACTTTTATAGATTTTTTGCGTATAAGTGAGCAAAAGTTGCAGGAAATGTAACAGCAAGGACTAATGATCTCGTCATCGATAAAGACTTGGTCAAGAGGCAGAAAAAGAAACTTGGAAAGAAGATACAGGATGAGGACGATCTTGGATCAAGAAAAATTACAAGCATATTTTTTGATAGTAGAAAAATAAAACGATCTTCATAGAAAATAAAGGGGACTAGCAGCACCGTCTACAGAAAGACGAAACAAATATCACCATGTGGTTTTAAACGTGGTTCGGAATATTTGGGTCACTTAACACCTCCTTCCAGTCACTGCGGAGAAATAGCAAAATCATTATATAATTTTCTAAGCCAGAATAAAGTCTGCTTTGGAAAAAATCAAGAAGAGAACTGCAAAATTTGATATGTATTCTTCATACGAACAAGCTCCTACTTTGACAGCGACATCAACTGTCTAAACTAGATGGTAGAACCACTTGTCCTAAAACATTTACCAACTGAAACGGAACTAGATTAATAGAGTACACAAATCTTCAGCATTTGACTTTCTGATGTGCATGAAACAGGAATAAGCTCGTAGAAATGGACACGTACTTTTTCGCACGGCATTACAAATATGTGCTTCGTATTTCTCTCGACGGTGCCGCTTCTTTCCTTTTTTCTATGAAGATCATGTTATTATTTCTACCATCAAAAAGTATGGTTGTGATTTTTCATCCTCCAAGATATTCCTCCTCTTGTATATTCTTTTCAAGTTTCTTTTTCTGTCTCCTGACCAAGTCTTTATCGATAACGAGATCCTTATTCCTGGCTGCCACAATTACTGCATCCGGAAGCACAGATGAAGCTCTTAACGCAATTTACCTATATGATATACCAGGTCTAAATCCGGCGAACGTTATGTGAGAAAGGGATATGGGAGTGTCTGCTTTTGAAGGCCCTGGTTCAAATTCTGATTCAGGCGAACTGCCTGTTTCAAAGTTCCCACTTTTTGAATCTTCTGACAATAGCTGTATTTTAGAGCAGAAAAATAATTAACATCCCATCTCGCAATTACTCCTATCTATTTCCTCCCTCATCCTCATGATGATTGATTGCAGTTTCATTGGTTTCTACTCAACATTCTCCTCTACTTCCAGAATTTCTGTCAAGACATGCTGTTGTTCGAAACTCAAATATGTGACTCTGAACGCATCGAAAAACCGAAGAAAAAGCGAGGAACATAATAAAGACATTAGAGAGAAACCAACGAACGAACCAAATAATGCATACAATTTTTACCCAGTTATACGCGAAAAGGCTATAAAAATCAGTTTAAAAATCAGCATTTGAGCGATACTTCAATCCATTTGCGGCAAATGAAGGAATTGTCTGAAAAATCTCAATTTTTTTGTGTAAACTTAGTGTCACCAGTGGCAACGTTTTCGCCCTAGCCATCATCGAAAATCGAAGAAAAGTTTTTTTCGGCCCACCTTACTATGCAATATTAAAACTTCATTTCATTATTCAGTTTGACATTACACAACCACAAAAATCATTGGAAAGTTGTAATTCTCTCCAAAAGTCAATAAAATACAATTAACCTTATACGTGTAAATATTTTCAATTTCAAGCAATATATTTCAAAATGTGTTAAATATTTAGCATATTATTAGGTTGAGCAAAAAGTTCTGGGAAATTTTTAATCTAATAGTTACCAGAATTTGTATTGTATATAGGGAGCACTAGTGGCACATCTATAGCAGTTCAGGTATTTCAACTCCAAAATGCAGTGATGGACCAGTGACGCAGCAGTTGAGCGATTGTCACCACTAAATTCTTGTAGTATTTCTTCGCCTTCAAAAATCGCAGAAATTTTGTCCTGAAGTTAGATGAAGAATACTAATAAAATTTTGCGGTGACAATCGATTCTTTGCTGCTACACTGTTCCATCACTGAAAAGGCCTATTGAACAGTATGATTTGCGTCTGTTGTTCCGGCATTATTGGAGAAAATGTCTAACGATTCTGAGAGCCGTCGATGAGATTAATGAGGGTGAAGGTGCTGGTACGGCGACAAACTTCGTACTTCCAGCAAATACGGAATCTTGCAGAAAGTTGTCGACTATGACGGTCTCTACTTTGAAGAATAGTCCTTGTTGTTTTTGCTGCTAATTTGCGCATAACAACGCAACTTTCACAAATATCCCAGAACTTTTTTGGTCAACCTAGTAATTTTTGATTTTCGCCATAGGTACTAAAAGACATTTATTGTTACTTTTGATTTTTGTTTGTTTGTTCATTTATTCAATTTTTACTTTTTACTCCAATTGATTGGTTTCAATTTATGCATCATTCTCCAGCTGATTACTCCCATTTTGTTTCTTTATAAACCTTATTTACAACAACTGTGCTATATTAAAAGTTCATTTCTCTATTCACATTGACATTAAACAACCACAAAATTGATTGGAAAGTTGTAATTCTCTCCAAAATCAATAAAATACTAATTAACCTTTTACGTGTAAATATTTTCAATTTCAAGCAATATATTTCAAAATGTGTTAAATATTTAGCGTATTAATTTTTGAATTTCGCCAAAGGTACTAAAAGATACTTGTTGTTACTTTTGATTTTTTTTTTTTTTTTTTTTGTTCATTTATCCCCTTTTAACTTTTTACACCAATTGATTGGTTTCAATTTATAGATAATTCTCCAGCTAATTACTCCCCTTTTTTCTTCATAAACCTCATTTAAAATAACTGCGCGATATTAAAAGTTCATTTCATTATTCACCTTGACATTACACAACCAGAAAATTCATTGGAAATTTGTAATTGCCTCCAAAAGTCAATAAAATTCTAATTAACCTTTTACTCGTAAATATTTTCAATTTCAAGTAATATATTTCATACTATGTTGAATATTTAGCATATTAATTTTTAAATCGCACCTACGGTACTAAAAGACATTTATTGTTATTTTTGATTTTTGTTTGTTTGTTCATTTATTCCCTTTTTACTTTTTACTCCAATTAATTAGTTTCAATTTATATATCAATCTCCAGCTGATTACTCCCATTTTTTTCTTTATAAACTTCAATTAAAACAACTGTGCAATATTAAAAATTCATTTTATTAATCATCTTGACATTACACAACCACAAAATTGATTGGAAATTTGTAATTGTCTCCAAAATTCAATAAAATACTAATTAACTTTTTACTCGTAAAGATTTCAATTTCAAGCAATATATTTCAAAATATGTTGAACATTTAGCATATTAATTTTTGAATTTCGCCAAAGGTACTAAAAGACATTTATTGTTACTTTTGACTTTTGACTTTTGTTTGATTGTTCATTTATTCCCTTTGTATTTTTAACTCCAATTGATTAGTTTCAATTTTTGGATCATTCTCCAGATGATTACTCCCATTTTTCTTCATAAACCTCAATTAAAATAACTGTGCGATATTAAAAGTTCATTTCATTATTCACCTTGACATTACACAACCACGAAACTGCTTGGAAAGTTGTAATTGCCTCTAAAAGCCAATAAAATTCTAATTAACCTTTTACTCGTAAATATTTTCAATTTCAAGAAATATATTTCAAAATATATTGAATTAATTATCTTGGAAGTAGTTTGGTATTTAATAATTACTACTTATAACTGCTTTAAAGGTAATTTCGAACAACCAATTTTATTATTATTAAAATAATTTTTAGCAGAGAATGGTTAATTTCATTACTCCAATTAAAAATTATTTTTAAACGTCTCAAGATTTAAAACTTATGCTTTTTAACCATATGCAGGTTACATGTTATACCCTGAACCTTTAATTTTGCTAAAGTATTTTCACTTATCTCTTATGCATAACATTAGAAGTTATTGCTAGATAAACTCAGGTGGATGTTTTTTTTTCTTTTTTCTTTCTTTTTTTTTTTTTTGTTATAGATCGGTAGGCGGCAGTACAGACATTCACCTCATCGAGTTCACAGCTGAAATCCTAAAATGAGTTAAAACTCGAATCACATATTAAAATGCAATCGGTCTGCCAAGTCATATCTTGGTGGACCACACATAAAAACCCGATTTTAGTGGTTGACTCGTATGCTTACCATTGTGTTTTCCTCTTCTCAGTCCTCCATGTTTTAATACCTTCGGATGCGGGAAAACACAATGGTAAACCTACTAAATGAGAATTCGGAATCACTCAATAAAAAATCAACCAAGTGCGGCATTACTGTGGCATTCAGCATCTGACTGAATTTTTATTTAGGCATTCCGAAGTCTCACCAAAAAGTTTAAATATTGGGTTGATCGCAAAGTCATGTCGTATTTTTACTATGTTTTTCAAAGTTGATTTATTCCTTGAAAAGTAAGAATTCAATCAATAATGTATTGGCTATTTTGTTCGATGACATTTCGCCATTGCTCAACAAGGTTCATAATTCCACGCTGATAGAATGGTCTGTCTTTAGAAGCGGGAAACTGTAACAGGTGCCAATTTATACCGTCATCGGAATCGAATGTTTTAAGATTCAAGGAATTCTGCAAAGAGCGAAACAAATGGTAATCTGAAGGTGCAAGGTCATGTGAGTATGGTGGGTGGGTCAACACATCCCAACCAAGCTCCAACAGCTTTTGGCGGGTGACAAAACTCGTGTGTGGTCTGGCGCTGTCGTGGTGGAACACAAGGCCTTTACGATTCATGAGTTCTGGCCGCTTTTGATTGATTGCATTGTTCAATTTGTCCAATAGCTGAGAGTACACGGCTGAATTAATCGTTTGATTCTTTGGTTAGAGCTCAAAATGCACAGCAGTTTTGAAATCCCGCCACAATGACAGCATGACCTTTTTCTGGTGAATGTTCGCTTTGGATGTTGATTGAGATGGTTCCTCGCGCTTTCTCCAAGACCGCTTGCGTACGACGTTATTGTAAACAATCCATTTCTCGTCGCCAGTGACCATACGCTTCAGAAAATGGTCGTTTTCTTCACGTTTAAGAAGGGAATGGCAGATGCTCAAGCGGCTTCACCAAATGGGTTTTTCCTTCAGCTCATGAGGAACCCAAACTTCAAGCTTGCTTAGGAATCCGAGCTTCTTTAAATGGTCATGAACGGCTGATTGAGCAATATGTAGTGCCTCTGGAATCTCTCGTGTCGGTTAGACTGAACCCTTGCCTTTATTTAGCCATTGTCAGCCTCCAATGACCTTCCTGACCGAGGCGCATCATTCACATCAAAATCGCCAGATCGGAATTTTGCGAACCACCACTGGCACTGACATGTCGTTAGAGCATCGTCCCCATAAACTTTACGCAACTTTTCACAAGCTTGCGCCGCATTCTTGCCTTGCGGAAATACAAAACAAAAGATAGCGAAAACCAGCAGTTTTTTCCTCCATTTTCAAATTCGTATAAAATCTATCCAACACATTCGAATCGAGCATTTTCCTGTTTATTGAATGGGTAAGAAGTGTGACTTTATCTAGTATTTCAGTGAGGTGCGTGCGCATGGTGCTTCTACTCAAAAAACGCACTAAAGACATCTGTTAGCAAAATACGACATGACTTTCCGATCAACCCAATAGTTATTATTGTTTTATAAGATGATAGATATTCCACAAATAAAATAAAGGAAAATTTCTATTCGAAATTAATTTAATAAAATTATTTGTCCTGCGATTGTGATGTGGAATATTGAAACCTGATGTCTTAGATGCCTATATGCTCAATTTCAGAACCGTAGCTGCTATATTAACATACAGTCGAGTCTCTCTATAACGAAACTCCATACATCGAATTTCTCTATATAACGAATTTTTAGTAGGAACGTCCCCTTTCCCACGATCTAATTAAAAACAGTCTCCATGTAGCGAAATATCTATCCCCATATAACGGATTTTTTCATAGAATGTTATTTATTTATTCAGTTTTGAAAAAGCTTCCAAATCACATGTAATCAATTTTCCATCACTGATTTCTGATTTATCGTTCAGTGCTGGGTTTTTTTTCTTACTTTTCTACCTTGAATCTCCTTGTTCTTTATGTCCAACGAATTCATCCCCCCCCCCTCTCCCACACACCTTCCACATCCTTCTTAAAACAGTGTCAATTGGATTGTTACATATATAAGAGCGGGATCAGAGAGGTAATTGGTTTATGGTGAATAAGATCGAAGATAATTCAGAAGATTAAATTAGAAAAATAAACTCTCTTTTAATCAAGCACAACAAGTCGATACTAGTAATATTCACTGCCAGAAAGCTCCCGAGATCCACTGCCATGACACGTAATCTGATGCGTTCCACAAAACGCGGGCGGAAAAGAAGGCGCAAGCATGCTATTGGTCGAATGGAAAATTCTCCCTCGACATCTGCAGCCGCGAGAGCAGATCACTATCACCATTTAGAACACGTTTTCATCTATCCAAACTAAAGCTCTCAACCCTTACAGTTAGAGTAGATGTTTATTCTTTCTGCCTTTCTTTAGTGTGAAAGATTCACAAAACTTAATCTGCTTCAGTGCGTTTTTTTTACTGCTTGTGCAAAAAAATCTCCTAGGAACTGTATAACTCTCTGTGATAAAGTGAAGATTTTGAAAGCAATCGATAAAGGATTTAAAAAATATTTGGGATTCCGGCAAGCATTCTGTCAGAATCATAAAAAATAGAGAGTCAATTACCGAGCAGAATTCGGATCTTGCACGAAAAAGAAAGAGGGCGTGCCAATATGAGGACTTAGGCGAATCAATGTTTAAGGGAATTAAAGGGATAAGGGATCGGAATCTACCACTTTCAGGACCAATGATTTTAGAAAAAGGCTCTAGAATATGCTTCATCTCTAAAGCCCTCAGACTTTCAAGCCAGCATTGATTGGCAAGAAAAGTTCAAGACGAGACATAGTTTATTCCATAAAACTGTCTGCGGTGAAAGTGCGGATGCGCCTGTGACAGCGTGTGATAACTGGAGTCTTAAAGTAGCAGAAATTCTAAAAGAATTCGCTCCTGAGAACATTTTCAATGCTGACGAAACAGGTCTCTTTAAGAAGTATCTCCCAAACAAGACTCTGGCGTTTAAAGAAGATAAATGTTTTGGCGGAAACAAAGAATTACCATTCTGTTGTGCGCTAACATGACAGGGAAAGAAAAATTAAAGATGCTAGTCATCGGAAAAAGTAAATCTCCACGGTGTTTTAAAGGCGCGAAGTCCTCAGAAGTGGACTATGATTGTAATCAAAAATCCTGGATGTCCACTGAAATTTTTGACAAATGGTTAAAAGCATTTGACAATCAAATGAGAAAATAACGCCGAAAAATTGCTTTGCTTATTGATAATTGTCCAGCTCACTCACAAAACTGTGGAGAAAAACTGAAAAATGTTGAAGTTATTTTCTTACCACCCAATTGCACATCAAAACTGCAACCCCTGGACTTGGGAATAATAAAAAATCTAAAGGTGCATAAGAAAAGAATTCTTAAGGAACTGATCATATCTACTGAAAAAAAATGATTCCACCTAAGACATCATTAGTTTTAGAAAGTGTACTGCGGAACTTTATAAAGCTTGGAGATTTGATGTAACTGAAAAAATAATTTACAATTGCTTCAAAAAGGCCGGCTTTTCTAAACTGAAGAATAATGCGGATTCTGAGGACGAAGAAGATGTGTCTTTAGCAGACTTAAAAGAGAAATGGAAATTAATTGAGGAACGCGGAAATGTCAAAGAAAATGTTACTCTCTCTGATTTTTTGTAAGTGGATGATAATCTCTCTATTGCGCAGTATCCCACTGATAGTGATATTTTAAGCAGCGTTATGAACAATGATTGTGAGAATGACAATGAGCATGAAAACGAAAACGTACAACTAGAGAAAAAAACATCACGTAGTGAAATGGCGAGTTCTTTTGATCTTATAAGCAAAGGACTTCATATGGAGGAAAATTTTCACGATACAATTTTTTCATTCCTTGCTAAAGTGTGAACATTTGTTCGAGAGTGTAACAATTTTGAAATCAAAACAGCGAAAAATTACAGATTTCTTCATCTAAAATTTATGTAAGTTTTTCTTATGTGATTTTTATTATCCTTTCAAATACATGTCTGTTCTATTTTTTGTAACTATTTGAATAATTAAGAAATACAATATTAGGTTAATATTTATATTTAAACATTTCAAATTCTTAATTAAACAACTCAAAAATAATTTTTGTTCAAAATGTACACATTAAGTAGGATTTTTTACTCATTTTCTATATAACGAATTTCTCTATATAGCGATTTTTTTACTGGAACAATGGATTTCGTTATATAGAGTCTGAACTGTATTTTGTTTCATTGTATGTGTGAGAGGTGGCACCTAGCTTAAAAGGGGGGTGAGAGACTGGTTTGGAGCTTATGGAGCCAGACTTGAAGCAGTTCTGTGATAGATTTGTGACAGTGGATGAGACCTGGCTACATCACTATGACCCCGAGTCCAAACAACAGTAGCCACGTCTCATTCAATGTCACCCGCCCCAACCACCCCCCTTTCAAGTTAGGTGCCACCCCTCACACACACAAAAAAAAATATGTTAATATAGCAGCTACAGTTCTGAAATTGAGCATATAGGCATCTAAAATAGGCATCTAAGAAGGTTTGAATATTCCACATCTACCATCGCAGTACAAATGTTTTATACACACTCGGGAAAATAATTATTGAACCACCCTGTAGATCATACTGGATATATAAAAAAAATCAAGACATTTGAAAAACATTGGTGAAATTTTAGCTTGTCAAATACAAAAAGTTTTCAAAAAAGAGTAAACTGCGAAAAACCAATAAACAGATTTTATGCTGAGAAAAAAATATTAAACCTATTCAATTTTACTCAAAACGTATCTTAGAATAGCTTTTCTGCTTATATACCTCAAAGTTGTGGATGTTACAGATTGTATTGGTGAAAATGTATTGTATAAAAATCTTGGTGGGAATGGCCTTTAAAGGGTTGGCAAAATAATGAATAGTGTTTTTTCTACATTTAGAAATGCTGGTAAAAACACGGATTCTGTTAAAAAACTTTTCTCGTTATAATACACAATCCATTCCCAATTTTATTAAGAAGATCATGCAGAATATAAAAAAATAATAATAATCAACATATCTGAAAATTAATTGTTTATGTATTAGAAATTTAAATAGAGAAAAAAAAACAAGAAAGAAAAATCATGCATTAAGTATATACCTCAATGATTATGAAACACTTTCCAACACTTCCTGAATCCTTTAACAAAACTTCGTTATTAGGGAAATAACGTAAGTAAGATAGCTAAAAAAAATTTTAGAAAAGCATAAAACATTTATTATCATAGCATATCAAAGCATAAAACATTTATTATTAAAGCAATTATTATCCATAGCCAAATATGTATTTCAATTCTTTTGAACAGCCCTGTATTTGGTCTCTAAGGTTGAAATATATACTATATAATAGGAAAATTTAGTTTAGAAAGTAAACGCATAAGAGTTTTAACTTTCTATTTTAGCAATTTATATTAATAGATGGAAACATACTTGAATACTTTTGTATAGCCCTGTAGTTTACCTTGTACATTTATTACACGCCCCTATTTAGCTAAAATTTTATTCAAACTAAAACACTTTTAAAACAAATGAAATCATATTTCCAGAAATTATCATCCATAGACGGCCATGTATCCATTTCTTTTTGTGGACCTGTATGTCATTTTATCCATATTCTACAAACATTTCTTAGTAAACTAAATGCAGTTCGGCGTATAAATGCATAACTAATTTAAAAGCCACCTTTAAGCAATTTAAGCTCATACCAAATAGCCCTTACGAATTCTTTCTGTAGCCCTGTATATGAACTATTGCATTTATACACACTATATAGTATTCATAAATATAGAGAAACTTAAAAGCGCATATCGTAATTAACTATTATGTTGTGGCCATCACAAAACTTTCTTCTATATAAATCATATAAACAGCAGTAATTGATATCAAGGAATACCTGAATCTGAAGTTTGATGAAAATTCGTGCATTAGTTCTGGAGATAGAGCTATAGTGGAAATTCTGAAAAATAGCAGGACCACCTGTTGAGCGATTTGCACCGAGACATAAACAGCACAAATTCTTATCAAAGTATACCTAAATCTGAAATTTCATGAAAATCCAAGCATTAGTTTCTGAGATAAAACTATTGCGAAAATCACAAAAAATGCAGCATAGAAGCGACACCTCTTGAGCGATTTCACCAAAATGTATAACACGTCAATTTATGTCAAGGACTAACTGAATCTGAAGTTTGAAGAAAATCCGTTCATTAGTTCTGGAGATTGAGTTATTGCGGAAATCGATAAAAATGCTGCATAGCAGCGCCACCTGTTGAGCGATATACACCAAAACGTATAAAACGTCAATTCATGTCAATTACTAACGTAATCTGAAGTTTGATGAAAATCCGTGCATTAGTTCTGGAGATTGAGCCATTGCAGAAACCGCGATAAATGTTGCATAGCAGCGCCACCTTTTGAGGGATTTACACCAAAAACTAATCAGCAGCAACTTATATCAGGAATTAACTGAATATGAATTTTTCTTAAATTTCGTGCATAAGTTCTTGAGATTGAGTGCCCACAAAATTTATATCACATACAGACAGACAAACACACAGACTCACAGACAGACATTTTATAAAAACATGTTTTTCAGAATCTCTGACCCCTAAATATGTAAATCCGTCTAAAACCGAAAGTCGACCATTTTCACGAATCCAATACTTTTTTCTTGTAAAGATAAAAGAAAGTAAAAATGCATTTCCAGCAATCTTTGCTAATAAACAATTCCCCCCTTCCTCTATATCATTATGTAACGGAATTCTTTTGTGGGGCCCTGTAAATGAATGACAACTATTCTTTTTACCGCATATTCTACAGAATGCATATTTTAGTGACCTTCATAAATGTATATAAATTTTATTATGTTTGAAAGGGTGTAACACCATTAAAAATCATTTGAAACTATTTTTTCCCATTGGCCGTAATGTAACGGAATACTTTTGACTGTCCCTGTAAATGAACTAAACATGCTAAAAACTTCATTTGAAATAGAGATCGTGCTATAGTAGAGGTTAATAACATACAAAAATTTCAGAACAATCGGAGTATATTTACGAGAGTTAGAGAGCTGACAGACAAACTGAAGTCATAAACACTTTTCAACTTTGTTGGAAAGTGTTAAAAAGAGCAAGCTGCGAAAAATAAATTTAAAGGCTTTATGCTTAGAAAAAGTTATTTAAAACTTAATACTAACTTAATACTGAGTGAACATCTTTGCTGCTTATGATATACCTCTAAGTTATAGATGTAGTACATGATAAGTTAATATATGATTAAGTTATAGTATATGATAGTTGTAGTGATGAACATGCTATGGTGTAAAAATTTAAGTGGACGTGGTATTTAAAGAGCTGGCAAAATAATAAAAAACATTTTTACAATACTTATAATTGTCAGGTTGTTTAAAATCTTCGATGAAATAAAGTTTCCAAAGTTTTTGCCAAAGATTAATTTTAGGAAAAAGTGAAAAAATCGATATTTTCATACTTTTTGAGTATTCGAAGGTTACAAAATCGCCCTAAGTCGCAATAATAATTAAGTATTGATAGTGCAAGTCTTTTTCAGGTCCTATCGTCTTTTTAACCCCCTCAAGTTTAGCGTCCAGAATTTTTTTTCTTTGAGGGGTATCACTATTTTCAAATAGCAACCCTTACTCTATTTAATAACATACAATATTAATTAAATAAGGGAAAAATTTCTGTTCGCAAATAGCGCTTCTCAAAAATATATACCGTACGCACATTTAAAAAAAGTATATAAGACGCATTAGTTCAACAGAAGTAAAAGGGGAGTGGGTAAAAGAACTGCTTTGTGACCATACGCTTTTTTTAAGTTAAAAAAAGTTTTTCAAAACTCGTTGGGACTCCCGTAAGCGCGAAGCTAGGTGCAAGGCCAAGTGCAAGCACTGTTGAGACATTATTTCCTTCCTTTAAATAGTAAAATAAAGGTTCGAGACGGGGTCCATCGTACATACTGTACCTCTTTACAGCCCACCAAATTTGTTCAAATATGCTTTCTGACATGATAACACTGCGGACACTTTAGATTCTAAATGTAAAACGAACAATTAGAATTAACATAGTCAAATGTTATTTACTTTTAAAATCGTCTAATTTGAAGAAACCTTTAGTACACACATAAGTTTGCCCATTGATTCAACCTAGCAAAAATAAACAAATATACTAGTTTGAAGATTTAGCCAAAGGCATTAAAACTGGCGGCAAGTATTATTATTTTCATCTTTTGTTTAATTATTTATTTCAACTTTTTTAATTGATTGGATTCAAATTATTGATTTCTCCAGCTTATTACTCACCTTTCTTTCATTATAAATTCCAATTAATACAACTGTACGATAATAAAAATCCACTTCTTAATTTAGCTTGGTATTACACAACTGAAAAATTGATTTGAAAGCTGGTAATTATCACTAAAAGTCAATAAAATACTAATTAAACTTTCATTCGTAAATATTTTATCTTTTAAGAAATATTTGAAAACAGCTTCAAGTAATTTTCTCAAAAAAATTCCGATATCCAATTATTATAACTTATAATCGGTTTGCTGGCAGTTTGGAGTGAAAGATAAATGCAATGAATGGTTATTTTTATGAATGAAAATTAAAATTCTAGTGCTATATTAGCCTTGAGTTAAATAATTAAAATCTACATAAAGCACAAATAATTGTACAAAACTTACCTTTAGGTGCATAAATATAATATAAAGATATTAAAAATATCTCAAAATACATCAGAATAACCTAGAACGTTTTCAACTATTACAAGGCTGTCTTTAGTAGGATTGAAATGTTGTCATTATTTTTTTTGCGCTTATAGGAGAATTGTCCACAAGAAAACATTGTCCTTCTATATATAAAAAAGAGTAACGTATTGGAAATGGACCAATGAAAAGCGTAGACACAGCGAAATGCTTTTGATTGGTCAAAGCTTTCTAACGCTATAAGGGGGGTTACCAAGGTGGAGAACCCGGCTCTGTCGCCAAACGGCGCCAAGTTTGTCGACAGCTTGTCGATATATCGCCAAATTTGGCGACAAAAATTAGTCACCAAAAGTGACGCCAACTTGGCGCTATTTGCAGTATTTTGCCAAATTTCCATAGACTCCCATTGAAATCCAATAAGGTTTACTTGCTTGCAGAAAATCAAATTGAGATATTTCAATGCAACAAAAACTAATATTACCTTATGAATAGAGCTTAACTGAACTATTTACATTATTTTTAAGCACAAATTCTAACTATTTACAATATTCGTAACACTATAAATATAATTTTTATTTAATTTGTTATTATTCAAATAAATTATAAATGTTACCATTTTTTAATGATTTTATATTTAATAATTCTTATAATTAGGAAACTCTGTAAGATCTAATGATTATGTGCTTGGAGATGAGGAAATAAAATTGTCTGGAGTTGGGGAGGAGCGCGTTTTAACCAAGTGGAATCTAAAAATTGAATGCATAGAAAATGAGGAATGGCGAAACAATTACGTCTGTGATTGGCTAGAAAATACGGATTGCTACGCGGGCGGTTGGTGAGTGCAGCGAGCAGGTGGTCGGAGACCCCCTAGTAATTTAAATTTAAATATTATACGTCAGATGAAAGCTCGTTTGTTGAAACTTTGAATAACTTTATCTGGCATCTCATTTGACGTACAACATTTAAATTTAAATTACAATGTTTTCTTCTGGACAATTCTCGAATAAGCACAAAGAAAATAATAACAACATTTAAATCCTACTGAAGATGGCCTAGTAATGGCTGAAAACGTTCTATGTATTTCTAATGTATTTTGAGATATTTTAAGGGGGTCCGGGACACATTTTCAAAAAAAATTTATTTATTGAGTTAAAATTTTGAATTTTTTGTGATGGTTAACCATATCATTTATAAACAAAATCAAATGATAAAACTTCTCATAGGTTTGTATAAAAAATTTTTAATTTAAAATTTATGAAAAAAGTGGTATAAATTAAAATCGTTATAACTCGAAATATTATTTGTAGAATTTAAATTGTTTTTCATTTAAATAAACAGAAATATATATATTTTAATTTAGAGTCAGCATTTTAAAAAATATTAATTTTTTAAAAAATTAAAAATATTTAACGAAAAAATTACAAAAAAAGTGGTACAACTTTAAAAAAAAATCATATTTTCAAAAGTAAATATTTTTTTCAAATATACTGGCTCAAAAGTAAAGTAACATAATTGAAAAAGATATGTTCCGAGTTTCAACCCTGTATCTTTAATGGTTCTCGAGTTATAAGAATTTAAATATGAGAAATGGTGAAAAAACCTATCATGAAGAAAAATGCAATTTCACAAGAACTCGTTTCCATGACAACCATAGCTTGAAAGGCAGATTTTGAAAACAAACCAAAACGAAAAAAATAATATTTCCTGTTCTGATTAAGATAGGAACATGATTTAAACATCATTTTAAGCAGAAAACACCAGAGAAATTTTTAATCCAATAAGAAGAAAAAAAATTGAAAATTGGAAGATTTTTGTGTTTCGGGCCCCCTTAAATTTGTATTTTAAGTATCTTTATATTATATTTATGCACCTGAAAGTAATTTTTGTACAATTATTTGTGCTTTATGCATATTTTAAGGGTTATTTCTGTTTCTCTAATAAGGAAATCGTTAAATTTGTATTTTAAGTATCTTTATATTATATTTATGCACCTGAAAGTAATTTTTGTACAATTATTTGTGCTTTATGCATATTTTAAGGGTTATTTTTGTTTCTCTAATAAGGAAATCGTTAAATTTGTATTTTAAGTATCTTTATATTATATTTATGCACCTGAAAGTAATTTTTGTACAATTATTTGTGCTTTATGCACACTGTTAAAAATTTTGCAGCATTCTGGCAGGTCATTCGGCCGTTTTTTGAAAAAACTGTTTCATAACCATAATTTAACAACATTCTGACCATAAAATGACCAATAATGTGGTCAGAAAGTGTTAAAATTACGGTTGTGTAACCGTTTTCGGAAAAAACGGTCAAATGACCTGCCAGAATGCTGCAAATTTTTAACAGTGCATATTTTAAGAGTTATTTTTGTTTCTCTAATAAGGAAATCGTTAAATTTGTATTTTAAGTATCTTTATATTATATGTATGCACCTGAAAGTAATCTTTGTACAATTATTTGTGCTTTATGCATATTTTAAGGGTTATTTTTGTTTCTCTAATAAGGAAATCGTTAAATTTGTATTTTAAGTATCTTTATATTATATTTATGCACCTGAAAGTAATTTTTGTACAATTATTTGTGCTTTATGCATATTTTAAGGGTTATTTCTGTTTCTCTAATAAGGAAATCGATAAATTTGTATTTTAAGTATCTTGATATTATATTTATGCACCAGAAAGTAATTTTTGTACAATTATTTGTGCTTTATGCATATTTTAAGGGTTATTTTTGTTTCTCTAATAAGGAAATCGTTAAATTTGTATTTTAAGTATCTTTATATTATATTTATGCACCTGAAAGTAATTTTTGTACAATTATTTGTGCCTTGTGCATATTTTAAGGGTTATTTTTGTTTCTCTAATAAGGAAATCGTTAAAATTGTATTTTAAGTATCTTTATATTATATTTATGCACCTGAAAGTAATTTTTGTACAATTATTTGTGCTTTATGCACACTGTTAAAAATTTTGCAGCATTCTGGCAGGTTATTCGGCCGTTTTTTGAAAAAACTGTTTCATAACCATAATTTAACTACATTCTGACCATAAAATGACCAATAATATGGTCAGAAAGTGTTAAAATTACGGTTGTGTAACCGTTTTCGGAAAAAACGGTCAAATGACCTGCCAGAATGCTGCAAATTTTTAACAGTGCATATTTTAAGAGTTATTTTTGTTTCTCTAATAAGGAAATCGTTAAATTTGTATTTTAAGTATCTTTATATTATATGTATGCACCTGAAAGTAATTTTTGTACAATTATTTGTGCTTTATGCGTATTTTAAGGGTTATTTCTGTTTCTCTAATAAGGAAATCGATAAATTTGTATTTTAAGTATCTTTATATTATATTTATGCACCTGAAAGTAATTTTTGTACAATTATTTGTGCTTTATGCATATTTTAAGGGTTATTTTTGTTTCTCTAATAAGGAAATCGTTAAATTTGTATTTTAAGTATCTTTATATTATATTTATGCACCTGAAAGTAATTTTTGTACAATTATTTGTGCTTTATGCACACTGTTAAAAATTTTGCAGCATTCTGGCAGGTCATTCGGCCGTTTTTTGAAAAAACTGTTTCATAACCATAATTTAACTACATTCTGACCATAAAATGACCAATAATGTGGTCAGAAAGTGTTAAAATTACGGTTGTGTAACCGTTTTCGGAAAAAACGGTCAAATGACCTGCCAGAATGCTGCAAATTTTTAACAGTGCATATTTTAAGAGTTATTTTTGTTTCTCTAATAAGGAAATCGTTAAATTTGTATTTTAAGTATCTTTATATTATATGTATGCACCTGAAAGTAATCTTTGTACAATTATTTGTGCTTTATGCATATTTTAAGGGTTATTTTTGTTTCTCTAATAAGGAAATCGTTAAATTTGTATTTTAAGTATCTTTATATTATATTTATGCACCAGAAAGTAATTTTTGTACAATTATTTGTGCTTTATGCATATTTTAAGGGTTATTTTTGTTTCTCTAATAAGGAAATCGTTAAATTTGTATTTTAAGTATCTTTATATTATATTTATGCACCTGAAAGTAATTTTTGTACAATTATTTGTGCCTTGTGCATATTTTAAGGGTTATTTTTGTTTCTCTAATAAGGAAATCGTTAAAATTGTATTTTAAGTATCTTTATATTATATTTATGCACCTGAAAGTAATTTTTGTACAAATATTTGTGCTTTATGCATATTTTAAGGGTTATTTCTGTTTCTCTAATAAGGAAATCGTTAAATTTGTATTTTAAGTATCTTTATATTATATTTATGCACCTGAAAGTAATTTTTGTACAATTATTTGTGCTTTATGCATATTTTAAGGGTTATTTTTGTTTCTCTAATAAGGAAATCGTTAAATTTGTATTTTAAGTATCTTTATATTATATTTATGCACCTGAAAGTAATTTTTGTACAATTATTTGTGCTTTATGCACACTGTTAAAAATTTTGCAGCATTCTGGCAGGTCATTCGGCCGTTTTTTGAAAAAACTGTTTCATAACCATAATTTAACTACATTCTGACCATAAAATGACCAATAATATGGTCAGAAAGTGTTAAAATTACGGTTGTGTAACCGTTTTCGGAAAAAACGGTCAAATCACCTGCCAGAATGCTGCAAATTTTTAACAGTGCATATTTTAAGAGTTATTTTTGTTTCTCTAATAAGGAAATCGTTAAATTTGTATTTTAAGTATCTTTATATTATATGTATGCACCTGAAAGTAATCTTTGTACAATTATTTGTGCTTTATGCATATTTTAAGGGTTATTTTTGTTTCTCTAATAAGGAAATCGTTAAATTTGTATTTTAAGTATCTTTATATTATATTTATGCACCTGAAAGTAATTTTTGTACAATTATTTGTGCTTTATGCGTATTTTAAGGGTTATTTCTGTTTCTCTAATAAGGAAATCGATAAATTTGTATTTTAAGTATCTTTATATTATATTTATGCACCTGAAAGTAATTTTTGTACAATTATTTGTGCTTTATGCATATTTTAAGGGTTATTTTTGTTTCTCTAATAAGGAAATCGTTAAATTTGTATTTTAAGTATCTTTATATTATATTTATGCACCTGAAAGTAATCTTTGTACAATTATTTGTGCTTTATGCATATTTTAAGGGTTATTTTTGTTTCTCTAATAAGGAAATCGTTAAAATTGTATTTTAAGTATCTTTATATTATATTTATGCACCTGAAAGTAATTTTTGTACAATTATTTGTGCCTTGTGCATATTTTAAGGGTTATTTTTGTTTCTCTAATAAGGAAATCGTTAAAATTGTATTTTAAGTATCTTTATATTATATTTATGCACCTGAAAGTAATTTTTGTACAATTATTTGTGCTTTATGCACACTGTTAAACATTTTGCAGCATTCTGGCAGGTTATTCGGCCGTTTTTTGAAAAAACTGTTTCATAACCATAATTTAACTACATTCTGACCATAAAATGACCAATAATATGGTCAGAAAGTGTTAAAATTACGGTTGTGTAACCGTTTTCGGAAAAAACGGTCAAATGACCTGCCAGAATGCTGCAAATTTTTAACAGTGCATATTTTAAGAGTTATTTTTGTTTCTCTAATAAGGAAATCGTTAAATTTGTATTTTAAGTATCTTTATATTATATGTGTGCACCTGAAAGTAATCTTTGTACAATTATTTGTGCTTTATGCATATTTTAAGGGTTATTTTTGTTTCTCTAATAAGGAAATCGTTAAATTTGTATTTTAAGTATCTTTATATTATATTTATGCACCTGAAAGCAATTTTTGTACAATTATTTGTGCTTTATGCATATTTTAAGGGTTATTTTTGTTTCTCTAATAAGAAAATCGTTTGCAGAATATCTAAGTTTCGAATTAAATCAGATATTTTAGATTAATTTTTCATTCTACGAAATTGTATGCTGAAATTATGTCAAAACGCTTATGTAGACATCCTATTATAGTATTATCCTATTCCAGTGTTTTTGTTTGTTCATAAATAACTTTAATAACAAGTAAAAATTAAATTTAAAAGATCAAAAACCCCGACTGCGTAAAAAGCGAACTAGTTAATTATTTCTCATCAGTGTCAAACTATTGTTTATATTACTTACCTATTTTTTTTTTATTTACTTGTGCTGATGCCTTTTAAGTTGTGGTTAATTGTTAGTTCTTATCTATAAACATTGTTTTGATGAGGCCTATACATGTCTATGAAGGTTAGAGTTGCAGTAAAGCTAGAGATCCTACACTGTTAAAAATTTTGCAGCATTCTGGCAGGTCATTCGACCGTTTTTGAAAAAACGGTTTCATAACCATAATTTAACTATATTCTGACCATAAAATGGCCAATAATATGGTCAGAAAAGTGTTAAAATTACGGTTGTGTAACCGTTTTCGGAAAAACGGTCAAATGACCTGCCAGAATGCTGCAAATTTTTAACTGTGTACCTACACAACTTCCAGGTTGTGTAATATTTAAACGGAGCTTTTGACTGTAAAATTATCAATGAAACATCGTCTTTATTTTGAAAGACCTATCCAATGATAATGCCATTCAACAGGGTGCGTAAAATTTTTTTTCGTCTCTACCACCATTTTGTATTTTACGGCCGCCATTTTGAATTTATAAAAACAAAATCCAGCATATAACCATCGGACGGTTAAGACGAATTGATAGAGACCTCATTGATTAAAATCCATCCAGCCGTTGGGATGTTTCGTGGGTATAAAGAAATCCACATACCCATATACGCGTGAAACACATAACCCTTCTTGGACTTCGGGTAAAAATGCGTTGAACCCTAAATCTACTGACGGTACTTATAAGTACAGCAAACTTCCTGTAATCCAGTACCTTCTGGACTTGAAGCATGTCGGATTACGAAATTTTCCGGATTACAGGATGATGTTGCAAAAAACGTGTAAAAATTAAAATTAAACAAAAAATATCAGTAAATCAGGATTTTTATTCTTTAAACAGATTGAATAGAATTTAAAAAATACTCAATAATATATAGTACAACATGTGTACATAACTATAAAATGAAACTTTTACTGCAGGCCTATACAGTAAACCTACTCATAGAAGCCCTCTTAAACAAATATCGAATAGCAGTTTGTTCTTGTTTAGGAAGGCATTTCGTATGATGTGGAGTTTCATAACTTCTGCATCGTTGACGAACTGCTGTGCTCAGAAAACTTAAAGGGGCTGGTCACGCAGCTTCCGATCTCCCCTCACTAATGTAAAGTTTATGGGCATTTGATGCATGCGTATATTTAAAATATCTTCTCGGGAAATTAATATTTTTTTGAGTACACTTCCTAAAAGTTGTCTTTTTTTTTCTTAGTTCGCAAAATACTTCTAACGTATAGGCTTAATTTTAGATAAAATGTTAAAATCTTATTCACAGTTCTCCCGCTATAAGCACATAAAATATTAAATTCAGCATAGAGTTTAGAAACATTTTTTAAAATTAAGAAGAAGAGAGAAATCCTTTAAGAAGAGTACACACAAAAAATATCTTAAAAATTTGTATTTCCCGAGAAGATATTTTAAATATACGAATGCATCAAAAGCCCACAGACTTAACATTACGGAGGAAAATTCCGAAGCTGAGTGACCAGCCCCCTTACGGCATCAGCTGCTTGATTCCAACCGGTGTTGTTTGTTTCGTCTACATCATCTTCATCAGACTCAACGTCTTTGGGGACTGTTGGGTTGATAATACTCAGAATGATGCCTCATCTGTCAATATTTCCTATGTTGGCTCATCAAAATCTGCTTCAACCTATTCTTTTATTCGCCCCCGGTAAGGTATGCTATTTCTTTCTCTCAGCTTATTTTGTGTCGTCTTCAAAAAGTAACGCTACCTTACAGACGCCAGCCGTAAAAAAAAGCAGTACGATTAAATATTCTATAGCAATTATTTAAACTTCTAAGCATCGCACATTTTCAATTTTTATACCGTCGTATTGGAAAAATGTACTTTTAAATGTAGTTTGTTTGAAAACTGCATCTACATTTACTTTTGAAATATTAATTTTTTTACAGTTTTTGGAGCCATTTGCTTAATATTGGCAATGGAAATATTCCATTACTGTAGAAAGAAAAGGAAAAATAGTTGTAAAATATTAATTATATATTTTTGTTGTCATTTTTTCATAACAACCGAAGGAAAATGTAATTAAAATACGTGTTATTTTCAAAAAATATAAACGAATGATTTCTGTTAAAACATGGAACTATTATAAACTATATTTAATTTTAAGTATCTGTATTAATGTTACAAAGAAATGAAGGTCTATGAATCATTAGACAGCCTTCTTTTTGTCGAGTTTCTTTAATGACGGCATCTTTTAGCTGCATTTGTGTATTATTTTGCGATAGTGACATCCTATGCATGCTTTACTGTAGATGCTTAAGAGTGGATCGTAAATGTGGAATTCCTAAGCGGATGCGAATGACGTCATTTTACATAAAATAAAAGCGTGTGCTGTAAGTCTTAAAATTTAAATATTTTTTGTACTATTTATATATACATATATTTTTTTTTTCATCGGAGGCGACACTAAATTCTGAAAAAGCAGAATTCCTGTTTTCTAGTTTATTATCTATTCAGTGGGGAGTTCCCACTGAATACATGGGGACATGGGGTTCTCAAAAGGCAAACAACCTAAATTATTTTCTAGTTCATCGTCAATTGTATCGCTTTCAGTAACTTCTACAATTTCTTCAAAATTACTTCAGGCCAAACTTTACGCCATTACTTTTTCAAAGTTTCAAGTTTCATTCCTCATTCGGAAGTTCGATTCGATTATTTTAAACACCAGGAGTGATTTAAGAAGGAATATTATATTTTTCTAAAGGTCGTGCCGGATTATCCAGCATGCCGGATTAGAGGATGTTTACTGTACCATTAAAAAAACTTGTTATAAAATTCATTTTATACATGGATTAGTAATAATACAGTGTCAAATGAGTTACAGATGCATTACTTGATCTTGTTCCAAAAGCACAAAAGCATTATTGGTTACACAAAGCAAAAACATTTTTAAAAGGATGATTTCTTTTGCCTTTGCATCTTTTCAGCTTTCTTGGCGTTGGTGGTGTGGGGTATTTTTCAGTTCGGAAATATTTCTATATTTCTATTGTAAAAGCATTATATTTGTACATTTTCAAATTCTACAAAATACTAAGAATAATATTTAAAATAAAAGATTTGAGTGGGGTTATAAACACTGCACAAAATCCCTATATATTCAAATTTAATCAATCCTTCTAAAATCCTTCTCAAATCTATAAAATGATTATGTAAATCTTCTAATGAAGTTTCAAAAATACACGAAAGATGCTTTAGAAGATAAAATAATCATGAATTCATCATTCAGTACATAAAGGGTTAGTTTAATTGATGCCTTTATATTTAATAACACAGCGTCATCATTAGGTAATCGCGAGAAATAATCCTACATGTGCGGGGCTAGGAGCGAGTGCAAATGTAAGCGAATTTGTGATCCAATTTTCTTTCTTTAAAAGGTAAAATAAAGTTTCGAGCCAGTGTCCATTGCACCTACCATACCCTTGTATAGCTGGCCTTTTTAATTTTCTGTTTAAATATGCATCTTGACATGATGAAAAAAATAAAAGCAGCAGTTTCTAATTATTAAAAATTAAAAACAAAAAACGAATAAACTAAGTCAAAAGTTATTTGCTTTTAAAATCACCTAAATACTTTTGACACATCCTATAGTCAGTGGCGTGGCGTGAAAATGTTCGGTGGTCATCGCAATTACTTAAGTTTGTGGTGAAAAATTATTAACTCTAAATTTCAATGGTTGAATGTTCAAAAAAGAAACTTTAAATCTTACCTTCACTTATACATGAACTCCAAATGTTCTGCTAAAACTGGATCGTAGAGTTTTAAAAGCTTATTAAGAGTTTTAAAATATTGCTTGGTCATCGCCGCATCGTGCGATGACCGGACGCCACGCCACTGCCTATAGTATATATCAAAATTTATCCATTGTAGTTACATATTAAGAATAAACAAATACACTAGCTTGAAAATTTAGTCCAAGGCATTAAAACTGACGCCACATATTATTAGTTTCAACTTTTGTTTATTTATATACATTTTTTTTTTTTTAATTGAGTGGCTTCAAATTATACATCATGCTGAAGCTTATTACCCACTTTTCTTTCTCTATAAAGTTCAGTTAATACAACTGTGCGATGCTAAAATCATTTTTTACTTTAGCTTGGAATTACAGAGCTACAAAATTAATTGTAAAGCTTATAAGAATTTCCAAAATCAATAAAATACTAATTAAACTTTCATTCGTAAATATTTTCACTTTTAAAAAATATTTCAAAAGATGTTGAAATAACTTTCGATATTTAGTACTTACTAATTTTAATTGATCTGATGACAGTTTGGAGTGACAGATAAATGCAATAAATGGTTATTTTTACTGATCCAATTAAAAACCTTTTGCAGAATACTTAAATTTCAAATTTAATCAGTTATTTTAGATTAATTCTTTTAGCCTACGAAATTATGTCAAAAAGCTTATTTAGAAAGCTAATAGGATGATCCTATTTAAATCATATTGTTTTTTATAACTAACTTTAATAAAAATATGCTCAACTTTATTTAATGTCTTTGTATTTAATAACACTATGTCATCATTAGATAATCATGACGTATTACTATATGCGCGCACTGTAAAAAAACAAAAAAAAAACAAAAAAAAAAACGGACTAAAATACTGAAATACTACTGGCAATCGAGACGCCAGCAATATTTCCGTATTTTAACGGAACTTTTCCCCCGTAAATTACAGAATATTTTCCGTTTTTTCGAATTTAACGGAATTTTTTCTGTAATTTACCGGGAAAAAGTTCTGTTAAAATACGGATATAGTACTGGCGTCTCAATTGCCAGTAGTATTTCAGTATTTTAGTCCGTTTTTTTTTACTGTGCGGTGATAGGTGCGAGTCCAAGTGAAAGCACTTTCGAGGCCCTATTTTCTATCTTTAAAAGATAAAATAAAGCTTCGAGCCAGGATCTATACACCTAACATATCATGTACTAGAGCTATAATTTTTTTTTTTTTTTTTTTTTTTTTTTTAATATGCCCTTTGGCTTTAAAAAACTGCAAAATCTGCAGATTCTAAATCTAAAGAGAAAAAATTAATTAACAGAGTCAAAAGTTATTTACTTGTAAAATCATCTAATAATTTTTACTGCACACTGTAATATACATCAGAATTTATCCATAGAATTTACATATTAAGAACAAACAAATACACTATCTTGATGATTTAATTAAAGTTATTTACTGACGGCACCATTTATTATTAGTTTAGTCATTTTTTATTTATTCATTTCTCTTTTTTTCAATTGATTGCCTTCAAATTATCATGTTTCAGCTTATTACTACATTGCTTTCTTTATAAAGTTCAATTAATACAACTACGCGATGTTAAAAATTTATTTAGTTTGGCATTGTACAGCTACAAAATCAATTGGAAAGCTTGTAAGCGTTTTAAAAAGTCACTAAAATACTAATTAATTTCTAATCGTATATATTTTCACTTTCAAGAAATATTTCAATAGATGTCGAAATCATTTTCGCAAGGATTATTACTTATAATGATTTTCTGCCTATTTGGCGTGAAAGATAAATGCATGAATGGTTATTTTTTATTCTTCCAATTAAAAAATCTTTTTGCAGAATATCTAAATTTCATATTTAATCAGCTATTTAATCAGTTTTTAGCCTACGAAATTATGACAAAGTTTATGCAGACAGCTGATAGGATATCTTATTCCAATTTCTTTAGTTTTTTCGCAAGGAACTTTAATAAAAATACGTAAAACTTTAATTGATGTCTTTATATTTAATAATGCTACGTCATCATTAGGTAATCGTGAGACATAATTCTATATGTGGTGGTCCCGCATATAGAACTATGGTGTGTACGACTATATAGGGTACGACTCCATGTGTAAGCCCTTTCCAGACCATATTTTCTTTCTTTAAAAGGCAAAATAAAGGTTCCAGACAGGATCCATTTCACCTACCAACCCCTTTAGGGGCTGTGCATATCTAACGTTATCAACTTTTTGGTAAATTAAGACCACTTCCCTCCCTTACAATATCATACGTTATCATTCCTCGACCCCCCCCCCCCTCCCGTTCTAATGATATCGTTGTGAAATTCTTTTGATTGTTGCAATTTTTTTCGTTTGTTTGCAGTGACATACAGATACGATTCTACATTTATTATTTGAAAACTTTATTGGTTCAAATGAAGAGAAGTCAATAAAATATGACTAATATATATGAAGTAATTTATATCAAGGAAAACTTACAAAATAAATAGTTACTATTTAAAAGTATTTAATGATACATTTTTGTTAGATAATGCATTCAACAGTAATAATGCATTTTTGCACTTGCCACCGCAAGGGGATGGGGAGGTCAAGCAGAACTGTTTATCAAGAAAACAGGTGCACAACATTCTTTATCTTTTCTTTATTGGTAAACTCATGCATCATTTTAAACATACTTCATACCTCGTTTCTCGAACAGCGTATTATATATGCATACCCATGCGACAAAGGAACTGCAATGTCAAACATTGAGGTATTCCATATTTTGGAATTAAATCTCTATAACAAAAGTCTAAGTCATGTGACTGTCATCAACAGTTCCGTGTTGACCGCTTCACTTTTTGTATGCCAAGCGGCCAATTTGGTAATTTAATGTTAGAGGGGAGCAGGTGATAAATCGCCAAATATTGTTCCTTGGCCAAATATTGTAAATATCATGTCATCAGTATTGTAATAGCTCATTTCATGCGACTTTCATAAATAATTTTTCACGTGGTAAATTAAAACAAAGCTTTGATGGTGAATTTGAATGTCAAGGTTTATGGTATTATTTGTTACTTTTCTTTTTTTCTTTTTTTTTTTTTTTTTAAAGAGTCATACATTTTAAATATTTCAGTTTTAAATTATAGTTATGCAGTTTAAATAAAATGAGTGAAAGTACTATATTTTAAATGAAATATTAAAAAAATACGACGGGAACAATGTTTCGCGATTTATTACCTGCGCTCGGCTAGCATAAAAATGCCGAGTTCAGGATTTCTGCATCAGAGTCTTTGGATTTGGCGAAGGATTGAGCAAGTAAATTAAATTATGTATAAAGGTAACGTGATACAATGCTTAGCATATGTTTCAGGGAGACCAAACTGGTCACCAAGGGCGGCTATTCATGTAATAATCATTTAATGATTTTAATACTAACTTTGTATTTTCATAAAAATAGGTAACAGACTAAAAAAGATTGCAGACTTCTTTAATGTAAAGAACAAATTGCAAATAAAAAGAAGAAAAAAATGATGTAACGGACAAATTACAAATAGAAAGAGAAAATTCTGGTTGGATCAAAAATGATAAAGATATGAAAAGACAGAGCATCTTCTCCCTAGAGATATCTTACGATATCAGACGCCAGACCCCTACTCACCCCTAAAGTGATAACGCTATATATGCACAGCCCCTTATAAACGTTTCCCTTTAAAAAAGTTGTTCAAATATGCATCTTCGCATAACGAAAGTACAAAATCTGTAGATTCTAAATTCAAAAATCATGCGTACAGAATAGATTATGAAACACTTTCCAACACTCCCTGAAAGCTTTAACGAAACTTCGCTACTTAGGGAAATAAGGTAAATAAGATAACTAAGTAAACATTTAAAAATCTGATTTCAGTACTTACCGCCCATAGCCAAATATGTATTCCAATTCTTTTGAAAAACCCTGTATTCCATCTATATGTTGATATATATGCCATATAATGGGAAAATTTAGTTTAGCAAGAAAATGCATAACAGGTTGAAATCCATCTTTTAGCAATTTATACTAATAGATGGAAACATACTTGAATACTTTTGTACAGCCCTGTAGTTTACCTAGTACCTTTATTACATGCCACTATTTAGCTAAAATTTAATTCAAACACGCTTAAAACTACTGAAAAACACTCTTAAAACTACTGAAATTACATTTCCAGAAATTATCACCCATAGACGGCCATGTACCCAACTCTTTGCGTGGCCCTGTATATAATTTAATCTATATTCTACAAATATTTCTTAGTACACTAAATTCAGTTTAGTGTAAAAATGCATAACTCCTTTAAAACCCACCTTTAAGCAATTTACGCTCATACTCAGTAACCTTTACGAATTCATTTCTGTAGCTCTGTATATGAACTATAGCATTTATACGCACTTTATAGTATGCATAAATATAGTGAACAAGTTAGGTAAGTGTGATCACAGATCGCACAGAAGGTTTCGTTTAATATTCCTTTCAAAACACTTCAGCCTTTTGAAAAATCTGTTAGTTCCACATTTCGCAACCAGAGGGGCGCACTATATTCTAAACAAACCTCTATCGGAACGAAACACCGTTTTATGTACTATGCGTAGATATATTAGTCGAGGGGATTGGTTTGATAGCACCCGAGATAAGTAGGCGCCCTTGGCGGTAAATAGTGGAACTAAAATATGTAAGGCTAAAATGCATAATATGAAAGAATTGTCAAAGGGGGTGCCGGCAAAAGTTGGAAAAGTGCTCCCCGGGGAAAAAGGGCGGAGATTAGAAAAATTGCTTAAAATACACAAGTTAGAGCCGGAGGAGTAAATAATATAAGACTTTTTGAAAATTTCATGATTTGCCGTGTGGTGTGAGGTATTCAGCTATACGTATGCAAAAATTCATGTCTCCAACTTAATTAGGGCCTCTCTTAGAAAGAATGGCTTAAAATACGCATGTGGGAGCTCAAAGGGTGAAATGTACGATTTTTTTTCAAAATTTTATGATTTGTCGTATGGTATGTGGTGTTCAGCTATAAGTATCCAAAATTTCACGCCCCCAACCTAAATAGGGTTTCACTTAGAAAGAATTGTTTAAAATAAACATGTGGGAGCTCAAAGAGTTAAAGGTACAGCTTTTTCAAAATTTTATGGTTTGTCATTTGATGCGAGGTGTTCAGCTATAAGTATGCATAATTTTACGCATCCAACCTAAATAGGGGCTCGCTTAGAAAGAATTGTTTAAAATACACATGTGGTAGCCCAAAGGGTTAAATGTACGACTTTTTCAAACTTTTATGGTTTGTCATTTGATGTGAGTTGTTCAACTATAAGTATGTAAAATTTCACGCCTCTAACCTAAATAGGGGCTCACTTAGAAAGATTTGTTTAAAATACACATGTGGGAGCCCAAAGGGTTAAATGTACGACTTTTTCAAAATTTTATGATTTGTCGTATGATGTGTGGTGTTCAGCTATAAGTATGCGAAATTTCCCATCTCCAAAATGTATAGTTTCTGAGAACTGGCTCTGTGACAGACGGACAGACAGACAGAGGAGCGAGACGAATAGGGTTTCGTCAGATGAACGAAACCCTAAAAAAGCGCATACCATAATTAAAAACACATTTCGAGCAATCATTACTAATATACAGTAATTCGGATACAATATAATATCTAAAATCTTTTCAAATACACCGCAAACAATTTCCCCTATACCATTATGAACGTAATTCTTTTGTTTGGCCCTGTAAATGAACAATAACTATTCTTTGCATCGCATATTCAACAGAATGCATATTTTAGTGGACTTCATAAATGAATATCAATTTTACTATGTTTGAAAGAGTGTAACACCATTAAAAATCATTTGAAACGATTTTTCCCCATTGGCCGTAATGTAACGGAAAACTTTTGACTGTCCCTGTAAATGAACTAAACATGCTACAAACTTCATTTGAAATAGGGAACGTGCTATGGTAGAGGTCACTAACATCCAAAAATCTCAGAACGATCCGAGCATATTTGCTTGAGTTAGAGCGTGGACAGACGGACAGACGGACAAACGAACAAACGGCCAGACGGACGCAGACAAACCGAAGTCATAAACACTTTACAACTTTGTTGGAAAGTGTTAAAAAAGAATAAACTGTGTCAAAAGTTATTTACATTTAAAACCACTTAAACACTTTTGGTGTATCTTTAAGTATATATCATAATTCACCAATCGATTTTACACATCAAGAATAAACAAATACACTAGTTTGAAGATTAAGCCGTAGGCATTAAAACTGACGTCACTTATTATCTGTTTCAACTTTTGTTTATTTATTTATTTAATTTTTTTTTCAATTAATTAGCTACAAATTATATATCAGTCCGATTACTTTCACCTTTCTTTCTATAAAAAGTTCAATTAATACAACTGTGCTGTGTTAAAAATTCCTTTTGTTATTCGACTTGGCATTACACTGATAGAAAATTAATGTTATGTATAATTGTTCATTTAACGGGGTTTTACTATATATATTAAAATTTACCCATTGATTTTATATATAAAGAATAAACAAATACACTAGTTTGAAGATTTAACCAAAGGCATTAAAACTGACGTCGCTTATTAGTTTAACTATTGTTCATTTATTTATTTAATTTTTTTTCACTTGATTGGCTTCAAATTATAGATCAGTCCGATTACTCTCACATTTATTTTTTTTTTTATAAAATTCAATTGATACAACTGTACTATGCTAAAAATTCATTTTGTTATTTATCTTGGCATTACGCTGCTTTAAAATTCATGTTATGTGTAATGGTTCATGTTAACGGGGTTTGACTGTATATATCAAAATTTACCCGTTGAATTTACATATTAAGAATAAACAAATACACTAGTTTGAAGATTTAGTCAAAAGCATTAGAACTGACGTCACTTTATAGTTTCAACTTTTGCTTATTTATTTATTTATTTATTTTACGATTGGCTTCAAATTATAGATAAGTCCGATTACTCTCACATTTATTTCTTTATAAAGTTCAATTAATACAGCTGTTCTATGCTAAAAATTCATTTTGTTACTTAGCTTGGAATTACGCTGCTTTAAAATTAACTGGAAAGATTGTATTTCTGCACTTCTTTAAAAAGTTCAATTAATACAACTGTGCTATGCTAAAAATTCATTTTGCTGTTATTAGCTTGGCATTACACAGCTTTAAAATTAATTGGAAAGCTTGTACTTATCGCCAAAAGTCAATAAAATACTAATTAAACTTTCATTCGTAAATATTTTCACTTTCAAGAAATATTTCAAAACATGTTCAAATAATTTTCTCAATATTTTTTCATTATTTAATGAATAATACTTATAATTGATTTGCTGCCAGTTTGGTGCGAAAGATAAGTTTTAGCGATAAGTGGATAGTTTTTATTGCACTAATTAAAAAAACTTTTGCAGAATATCTAAATGTCTAATTTAATCAGTTATTTTGGAATACTTTTTTACCCTGCAAAATCATATGTTGATTTACATGCTGAAATTATATCAAAAAACTTAATTGGACATCTGATAGTGTAATTCCAGGATTTATACCGCACATTTTTTTGAAATTGTGTATAAAGTCCCATGGTGGACATAAAATAAAAGAAATCACGCTGTGCTATTTAATGTTATACATACAACACGTGTACTGCGACAAAATATTTCAAAACAAATTATTAATATTTTTTAACAATTTTTTTCTAAAACATTACACTGCGGCGCGTCACCCGTACATTCAAGCCGAGACGCCGCACTTGTGCGGTAGTTATGCGCGCTTGTAATAAGAGCAGAATGAAATTATATATAAAAGTATTTACAACAAAATATTCATATCTGGACTTATAATTAACGATGTAATAACAAAATGAAACTAAATGAGTACAATGAAACGTGTTAGTAGATTCAAATTAGTAATTGTTGCCTACTTTCACTATTAAAATTATCGACTTATTTTTTTACGTTAAATTTTTATTTTTATTTCAGCAACAACGTAACATCAGTGTATTAGGAAGTGAAAAAAAATGTAAAATTGTGTTTACTTAATTTATTTGTTAACCCAATCGGAATTGGTGGCTTTTACACAAATGTTATTCGGTTGGTACCACTTTTTTAAAAAGAAGCTACATTTACTTAAATAATTATAAAAATGCTCTAATTAAACAAAGCAAATATTACTTTTCTTTTTTACTGGTGCCAGAAACAAATTTTGTAAGCTCTTTATGAAGGTGCTTATATGCACCTATGGCCCCGATTGGGTTAAGAGACCTGTTTTTTCAACTACAATCTACAGAAAAAGTGTCGAAAAAGTACGGTCTTTACGTAACTACATTTAAACGTACGATGCACCGAAGCCAATTACACATCCTCTTTTTTGGAGTAGTTTTCTAAACGTTCCTTGCAAAGAACGTCTGCGTAACGCTTAATCCAATTTTTCATTATTATCATCTTGACTTGCATCTTACTTTTTACTTTCCTCTTTCTCTCCTTTGGTTTTAGTAAACTTGATAACGTGCCTAAGATGATTAGTCTGTGCAAAAAGAAAAGTTAATAACACTTAATCATCTCGTACAAAAGAAACTGCGGCATTTATACCGGAATAGAAGTGAGGCATGTATCCCATTTTGCATGGTGCAGATGTCGGCCATCGCGGTTACTTGCCATCGCTAAGGGAAATGGTGTAACCATACACACAGTACTCTATGCAAATGCTACACTTAGTTTTGACTTCGAAACCATGCATGCATTTAGTAATTAGTGTATAAAATGTATTTAAACATAACTTGCTTAAAAGTTTGGACAGTGAAATCACGCGCTTACGTGAAATTAACGATTGCACTTCTACAAGTAAATATCGAAATGGGATTCACGCTATACACTGGTTAAAATAATCTCATTGCGCACCTATACCGTGCGTTTGACGACCATCTATCGATAATTATAAGAAATACAAGGGGTACGGCATCTATCCCGTATACGGCGACTCTCCCGGAGTTACCCTATGTCCTTTCAATTTTAATATTTTTGTTTTCCATAAGTAGTAAATTTAATAAAAACAGGTTTAATTTTAACTGAAGGAATTGCATTTAATAATGTTACGGAATCATTAGGTAATCGTATGAAATAATCATTAAACTATTACTAGGGGTTGAGTTGTTAAGTTTCCTAACTCCTCATTACTGAGTTCGAGGCAGACGAAAACGACATACTACCGCAACCTCGTCATGGTTTCGTCTCCGTTTAAACCTCTTGAGTATTGCCCTGTAAAAAAAAAATCGTTAAAATACAGAAATTGTACTGGCAATCGAGACGCCTGTACCATTTCCGTATTTTAACGGAATTTTTTTCCGTAAATTAAGTGAAAATACGGACTTTTTTCTGGAATTTACGGTAAAAGAATCCCGTTAAAATCCGGAAATAGTACTGGCGTCTGGATTGCCATTACAATTTCTGTATTTTAGCGGAATTTTTTTTACAGTGTGTTGCCAGTTCCAGAATCACAAAAACGGGACAGATCTTCAAAGAAACCTGGACAGCAGCTTTTAAATCGGGATATAGAAATACAATAAACCCTGTAAAAGCGGAACCTGTACCATACAATTATACCTGTTAAGACAAAAGACTGTTTAAAACGGAATTTGATTCTTATCCTTTATGATTTCATTTTAGCAGTTTTTTTTTCTTTTTTTTTTTTTACTTTAAAAAATACAACAAACTTATGTAGTAAATCCCATGAAAGCGGAATCACTAGAAAGAGAAAAAAAATTGTAATTTAACAGATATTAATGTATACGCTGTAAAAAAAAAATCTGTAAAGTTACTAAAGTTTTTCTAGGAAACTGGGATTCCAAGAAATTTTTATGTAACGGCAACAAGAAAAAATCCTGTAACAGACGCTGTTACAGGAATTTTTCTTGTTGCCGTTACATAAAGATTTCTTGGAATCCCAGTTTCCTAGAAAAACTTTAGTAACTTTACAGATTTTTTTTTACAGTGTAGTATAGTTATCGTAAGGCCAAGTAAATTTGTACTTTTAAAACATAATTTCGTTATATAGAGGTTCCGTTTACACAGAGTTCACTGAACCTCTCAGAAATGCTAGAAACCCCATTAAATTCTATTTTATACAGGTTTCCGTTTAGTGATGTAGATTTTAGGTAATTCTTTCGAAAGTACTATAAAAAATTACTTTATAGAAATGTTCTGTCTTCACAAGGTTTGTTTACTGTATTAAGTTCCATTCGATGCAGACTAGGGAATAGCAGGGTACTAAAAGAAATTTGCTGTTCAGGGCAATTGTCAGAGTTGACTGATCGACCATGTGGAATGACATCAATATAAAAGACTTACTCAAAATACACTGTAAAAAAAATACGACCAGTTTTCCTGTAGGAATCGGAAAAATTGTTGCCCTTATCGTACCGGAAAATTTTCCGACCCAGCTCGGAATAAAATCCGTAAAAAAAGGAAATAGTCAATAAAACGGTATTTTACGGATTTTATTCCGAGCTGGGTCGGAAATTTTTCTTGTACGATAAGGGCAACTATTTTTACGATTCCTACAGGAAAACTGGTAGTATTTTTTTTTACAGTGTACCACGTTGATCATTAAATTCTTATCAAACCGCCCTTGTTCTGTATCAGGCTGGGCTGACTGGCCCACATGCAATGATTGTTTTCGATTATCTGGGTTTCGTAGATACACCCATTTCAAATCAAATGCCGTTTGAAAAACCACAAATCCCGTGATTTTTCCGGAATATTTATTCCATAAACAACGGACAAAATGTCCTGTACGTGACGCTTACATAAATATCTGTATCTATTAACTTATAAGTCGTTGGATTACAAAGTGTACATTAAAAATAACATAATACCCTAGATATTCATACTAGCATAGTTGTTTTAATTTGAGGATGCCATATCATTGTTAAAACAGCGGTAGTATGTAGAAAAGCTGTTCCACACGTGATATGACCGTTTAATAGGTTTAAAAATCTCCACATTTTAAACCCTAGGCCTAAGTAACCTGCCTGTTTTTAATAGGGTTAAAGATCTCCACATTATTTATCCTAGATCGAAATAGTATCTGCCCGTTTCAAGGTGATTAACCTTTTATGAATTCATGAAAATTTTATCTTCTAAAGTATTTTTCGTGAATTTTTGAAACTACATTAGAAGATTTACATAATCATTTAATAATTTTTAGAAGGATTTTAGAAGGGTTGAAGGATTTAGAAGAATAAATTAAATTTGAATTTATAGGGATTTTGTACAATATTTATAAACCCGCTCAAATCTTTTATTTTAAATATTTTTCTTAGTATTTTGTAGAATTAAGAAATGTATAGTGTTCTTACAAAAGAAATATAGAAATATTTCCTAATTGAAAAATCCCCCCCCCCCCTCCCTCAACGCCAATAAAGCTGAAAAAATGAACAGGCAAAAGAAATCATCTTTTTAAAAATATTTTTGTTTTGTGTAACCAAAAATGCTTTTGGAACAAGATAAAGTAATGTATCTATAATTCCTTATAAACTATATTAAAACTAATCGATGTATTGAATGAATTTGATAACAAGTTATTTTAATGATACTTATAAGTACCGTCAGTAGATAAAGGGTTAAGTGATGACCTCCCACTTCTGGGATCCATTGCAAGAGACAAGTTACATCGCTTAAAACATTTAAACAAGTTTTAGGCTATACGATTGCTAATCATAACATCCCTTTCAGCTTCTCGAATTTTATAAGCTGCTTCAACAGCTTTACGACACATTTTAAAATAATGCCTTAAGATGGATAATATTTAAATGTTTGTGTCAGCTATAATATAACCTAGAAACAAAGAAAAGGATAGGTATTAGTATAATGCAATATAGAGGAACATAAACTTTTCAATATAACATTTTGCATTGGTCATTAATTATATGATAGTGTCATCTATAATCTATAGCCTTTCATATAAAGGTATTCAAAACGCGAAAATACTTTTGATACAACGTAATAACATGATATGCTTCATTTCTATGGGATATCTATTTGATTTCAACTTGAATTCAATTATAAAATAAAATTTACTGCTCAGGTGTTTATTTGATTTTAAACTTTAAAAACACCAGAAGGTTAGTGCATAGAGTTTTAGAAATACAAAATGTTGGTTCGAGAAATAGGCTTATTTTTTAGGTAGATTTCGTAAGAAATACTGCCTATTGCAGTCGTTACCATGGTGCGACTTTTGAAAAATTCCTTCATAACTTTTCATTATAGGACCCCAGGAACCCAAAACCACCCCCACCTAAAAAGTTTATATATATATATATATATATATATATATGTATGTATGTATGTATGTATGTATGTATGTACTAAATTTTGTCCGCACGATAAAAGTCGCAATTATGCACGAATCATCTTCAAACTCGCCAACAACTTTGAGATGGCTAATATCTCGGCGGGGATTGAAAATGGGCAAAATCGGCCCAAGGGGAAATATGGGGAGGGTTAAAATTTTGAATACCGTCTTAACATGATTCTGATAAAAATCCCTGCCAGCTCGGGCCTACAGGCGGAGGTAGATTTCGAAGTTAAGTACTAAATTCACCAACAAAACTTAAATCAAGATTAAAGATAAACCCAGTTCCTTCGCTAAGAATGAGCTCTAGGGAGCTAAACATTTTGTGAAAATTCTAATATACACACACGCATGTATATGGAATATGTTTAAAAATTGTTAAATAAAATTCAGAGAACCTCAAAGTGTTAAAATATGTTAATATTTCAATACTCTGGTTTTTATCATGTTTTAATACGTTTCTTCAAACTCAATGACGTTACATATTCACCTGCTGTGGTCCATTATATTTTCAATATGACGCAATATTTTGTTGTTTTTTTTAATTCGTCAAACTATTTATTTCATTTTGAATTTTCATGCAGAAATCTTGCTCTAGAAAACTTATGACGTAATATTCAATTTGTTTTCAATTCGTCAAACTGTTTATCTAATTTAATTTTTCACGTGAAATTCTCGCAAAAGAAAAGCAATTCTTGTGGTGAGAATTTTATAGCTTTTTTTTTAATTGTTGGCAACTGCAATGACGAAAAATATTTATTTTTTCCTGCCATTGTTGTGTAAGAGCTGATTTTATCGGAATCATGTTAAGATGGTATTCAAATTTTTGAACCCTCCCCATTTCCATTCCCTTGGTTCGATTTTACCCATTTTCAATCCCCGCCGAGATATTAGCCATCTCAAAGTTGTTGGCGAGTTTGAAGACGATCCGTGCGTAATTGCGACTTTTATCGTGCGGACAAAATTTAGTACATACATACATACATATATATATATATATATATATAAACTTTTTAGGTGGGGGTGGTTTTTGGTTCCTGGGGTCCTGTAATAAAAAGTTATGAAGGAATTTTTCAAAAGTCGCACCATGGTAACGACTGCAATAGGTAGTATTTCTTACGAAATCTACCTAAAACCAGCTCTTTCACAACAATGGCAGGAAAAAATAAATACTTTTCGTTATAGCAGTTGCCAACAACTAAAAAAAGCAATCAAATTCTCACCACAACAATTGCTTTTCTTTGCAAGATATTCACGTGAAAATTAAATTAAATAAACAATTTTTGAAAACAAATTGAATATTACGTCATAAGTTTCCTAGAGCAAGATTTTTGCATGAAAACTCAAAATGAAATAAATAATTTGACGAATTAAAAAAAAAAAAAATCAAAATATTGCGTCATATTAGAAATATAATGGACCTCGGCAGGTGAATATGTAACGTCATGTGAGTTTGAAGAAACGTATTAAAACATGATAAAAACCCGACTATGGAAATATTAACATATTTTAACACTTTGAGGCTCTCTGAATTTGCTTTAGCCATTTTTAACCCTATCCATATACATGCGTGTGTGTATTCGTGTATATTAGAATTTTCACACAATGTTTAGCTCCCTAGAGCTCATTCTTAGTGAAGGAACTGGGTTTATCTCTAATCTTGATTTAAGTTTTGTTGGTGAATTTAGTACTTAACTTCGAAATCTACCTCCGCCTGTAGGCCCTAGCCGGCAAGGATTTTTTTTTTATTTGTATAATCATGCTACGTCTGAATTTCTAAATATCACTATACAAATAAATAACAAAACTTTAATTTAAAAAGAATAAAAAAAAACTAGTCGGATGTGCCAATCCCAAAACTTTCTTTTATCCCATACATGTTAATGCTTCAAAATTAGCTATCACAGGGCCAAAATTAAATGAAAATCTTTGCCCATCATGAGGATTCTAAAGATATGAAATTCCGTGCATTAGTTCTTGAGATAGAACTATCGCTAAAATCGAGTAAGGCAAATTTCGACATTGTGTACGGATAATACGTAAGTTAAAAAGCGTGCAAAAAGACGTCCGTCTGACATGAGCCTAAATCCTGCAAAATGAAGCACAGCAGCGTGGCCTGTTGGGTGATTTACACCAAAATCTAATCAGCAACAACTTATATCAACGTCTAACTTAATCTGAAGTTTGATGAAAATCCGTGCATCAGTTCTTGAGAGAGAGAGCTATTGCGGAAATCGGGAAAAATGCAGAATAACAGCACAACATGGTGGGTGATTTACACCAAATCTAACCAGCACCAATTTATATCAGAAACTAACTCAAAATATTTTTTATTAAACTATGTGCGTTAGATATTCAGACAGAGCGCCCACAAATTTTGTGTCACATACAGACAAGTAGAAAAAGACATAGACACACAGACAGACAACATGTTTTTGGGGATGTCTGAACACTAAAACGTATAAATCCGTCAAAAACCGGAAGTCGAAAATTTTCAGGAATCCAATATTTTCTTCTTTTAAAGATAAAAGAAAGTAACTAAGATACATTAAAATTAAAATTAACATAAACGTTTCGTGCTATAAACATAGCACCTCATTACTAAAAACATCAATATCATAAGCAATTGCAAATGAATCAGTTATTCAGAGTTAAAATAGGCTTATCTTTTATTTTCAATCCCACACCACTCATTCTATTCTCTTCTGTCTTTTGAGATTTTTTTTTTTATTCTTGAGCGAAAGAAGAGATTTATGATAGATGGAACTATTGTTTTTCTTTCCACCGGAATAGTGGAGTAATAAAGAAATCGAACGATAGCGAGAGCAAACGTCCGTTATATATGGGCTTTATGTTGAAAGTTTTGTTTTGTCTCTTTTGTATTTCTTTTTATTAAGCTTTTTCAGGAACAAATTCGATGATAATTCTGCCATCGAATTTCTATTAAACCACCTATCTTTAGCCTTTGTCGCAAATAAAACTCCTCCTCCTATACAGTAACTTTTTGTAAATAAAGTAAAAGATTAAAGGAATTGTTGGAAAACGAAGTTAATTTATGTTAATATTTTAGAACTAAATATTATACAAATAGAGTAGTATTCTTTTATCAGAATTCCAACACATAGGTTAAAAAATTAGTTTATGTATGTATGAGGACTTGAGCCTTATCCAGAAAATCAATTTTTGAGAAATAGCGAAAACCCCCTAATTGCGTCCATTCGTTTTCATTGTAAACCAAGATATTACAATTGCAGAAATACACTGCTCAAAACAATTAGGGGAGCACATGGTTTTAACGAAATTATGCAAATATTTACACCGATAAGTAACGTAAAATAAAACAGACATAATTTAAAGTGCTGTAGAAAACAGATAAAGAAAACTTCACATGTAAATTAAAGTTTATGACATCAAAAACTGGAAAAAGGAGATAAGTGAAGAAATCGGTATTTTGAAGAAACGTCTGTTTCACTGCCGCAGTTGTAAAATTCAATTGCTCAGCTTGTGTTTTTGAGAAAAGGTGGCTTTGAAATGTCACAACAACATGATTTACCGCAATCCATGGCTTGGCGTGTTATCGGGACAGTTGAATTTGGGAGACACAACGAAGTGTAGTGGACGCTGTGGGAGTCGCAAGAAGTGTTCATGAATGGCTGTGGAATCGATTCCAAGACACATGGAATGGTAGTCATCGACAAGTGCAAGGTCGAAAATGTGCTAACACAGAAACTGACGACCGATATATCCTGTTAACAGCTCGTCGAGACGGAACAGGCAATGCTACTCAGTTACAAGCACAGTTATTCTTGGCCAAAGGACGAAGGGTGCCCAGTCAAACAGTCCGAAATAGGCTTCATCAGAGTGGTCTCTATGCATGTAAGCCAGTGGTCTGTATTCCGTTGTCCTCAAGGAACTTTACGGCCCAAAGAAGGTAGGCAACTGAAGATCGAGATTGGAGGCAACGTGGATGGAGTCAAATTCTGTTTACAGGCGAGTTCCGAATCAGTCTGGATGTGACATCTGATGTGTTTTGGCATGGAGAGAAAGAGGCACTCAAAATAATCCCACATTCGTTCGTGAAAGATCACATTACAGACGATGTGGGTTGATGCTATTGGCTGGAATCAGCATAGGTGGACGTACGGGCCTGCATATCATTCGGAATGGCACTTTGACAGTCCGAAGTAATACAGACGAGATACTGAGACCTCATGTCGTATTTTATGTTGCAGTGATTAGTGATTTCTTTTTTTCCATGCATGATAATGCCTGACTTCATACAGTTCGTCTTGTGGAAAACATGCTTGAAGCTAAAACAATACAGTATATGGAATGGCCAGAATGCTCTCCTGACCTAAATCCGATCGAGCTTATTTGGGACATACTCAGACGATGCATTGCTGCGAGACCGAGGCCTCATGTTACTGTCCGGGACTTGGAGATTGCAATTCTTGAGCAGTGGAACAGTATTCCCCAAAGTCTTATCAATAACCTCATCGCATCCATGGAAAACAGGTGTGCAGCAGTCTTAGCTGTTCGAGGAGACCACACGTCGTATTAAAAATCTTGCATCACTTCAAAACAATACTTTTTTTATCATTTACTTGAAACCAAATTGTTGCCCTAAACCATCTTTTCATGTTCTTTTCATCTTTTCAAAGAATAAAAACTTCCTTACAATTTTTTTGCGTCTTTCCGAGTGTCTTTCCGTTGCGTGTACTATCCATTTTATGCCCATACATGGCTGTCTTGCACTGTTCTCTTCACTTTTTTGCTTGTTCCCCTAATTTTTTTGAGCAGTGTATAATATAAAACTTTTTTTCTTCAGGATGGTAGTGTTTTTTCAGTGCCCAAAAAACACGATTTTTTAAATTTTGGAGAGGGAAAGTTTTGTAAATCACGCTCGCATATGTATATTATACATATATATTCAGGGTGTCCAAAAAGTCTCCGTACAACTTCAAAAATTTATTACAGAAATAATAACACGCCTACAGCAAAAAATAATTACAACAATACATAGAGTAACTAAAAAAGTTTTTTTCTACTACCTTAGTATACTTCTACATCAGATCCTTTCGTTGCAGGCGACGTTTCAAAAAGTCTCCGTACAACTTCAAAAATTTATTACAGAAATAATAACACGCCTACAGCAAAAATAATTACAACAATACATAGAGTAACTTAAAAAGTTTTTTTCTACTACCTTAGTATACTTCTACATGAGATCCTTTCGTTGCAGGCGACGTTTCCATGCGATGAAGCATCTCAACTGCAAATTCGAAGCATTTCGCATAATCATCTGTTTAATCATAATCATAAACCCCTGCACAATCTGAATTTTGAAGGCTGAAAGTTGTAATCGTTTATGAAGCACTCTGTGTATTGTGCTTTTCGACATAATATGCTTTTGCGATGATTTTCGAATTGATTTTACAGGGCTCCTAGAAACAGTTTCACGTACTCGTTTCACATTTTCTTCACCAGTGCTAGGGCGACCACTTCTTTTTTTATCATTCACACTTCCCGTTGTCATAAATTTCTCATATCAGTCACGAATGCTTTGCAGGCGTTACAAATGAATGATTATGCGAAACACTTCAAATTTGCAGTTGAAATGCTTCATCGCATGGAAACAACACATGCAACGAAAGAATCTTATGTAGTAGTATACTAAGGTAGTAGAAAAAAACTTTTTATGTTACTCTATGTACTGTTGGAATTATTTTTGCTGTAGATCTATTATATTTTTTGTAATAAATTTTTGAAGTTGTACGGACACATTTGCGAAACCCTGTATATAATATATCTAAAATTATTTCCACAAAAGGCCTCTCGAATAGAAGATCTGTGACATCTTAAATACTTAAACCCTTTTTAGGTGCGTTCGTAATTATATAAGTACGTAGCACCTATAGTAGTGCTCGGTCCGTCCGTCCGCATATAACAGAGCAAAAACTACCAAACCGTATGGTTTGAAATTTTAAATATATAATTGTTACAACATTTTGTACAATCATTTCAAATTTTATGAAAATCGGATGTATAGTTTAATTACAGGGACAGTCAAAAATTTTCCGTTACATTACGGGCAATGGGAAAAAATTATTTAATGTGCATTTTAATAATGTTACAGCATTTCGAACAGAATAAAAATGATATGCACTTAAGAAGTGCACCAAAATATAAATTCAGTACAATATGCGATGCAAAAAATATTCATAAAGCAAAATTATAGTACGAACGCACTACATTTGCCCCGTTTGACGTGCAATTTCACTTCAACTTGTTACTTTAAACAATATTACATCTGATTTGAAGATTTTAATTCGTGCTTATGATGGCTATATTGCCATTGGTGTCTTAATGGACAAATCATGATAGACTGGTAAGGACAATACATGACCCACTGGAAAAATCACCTATAGAATACATCAAACAGTTTCTTTTAAAGATTTTTATTGGAAAATTCACATATACAGGATTAGCGGGAAGACACGTCGCCCATGAAAACAAACGAGTTCACTTAACATGTGGATTTTCGTCACAACTCCATAAACATTACTATTTCATAGCCACATACTAGTAATATTCGATATGTACGACCAAAAATCTATTTCATCGTTCTCTGATTCCCACATGAAGTTAAGGGGACCGGGACAGCAAAATTCAACCAAAAAATCGATTTTTACTTTTTTATATCATTAACTAGTTTAAACTTTATTTTTGAAAACGGTGTGTCACACATATTTATATATATAAAAAGTGTTGAAATTATTCATACTTTCTAAGAGTACTTCACAGCTTAATGGCCATTTAAATCTTTAATTGACTTTTTCTCAAAACTTGGATTTTTCATGTTCATGTTCCTTTTTTTTTCAATATCTATAAAACTGAAGAACTCAGATTTTTTTTATGCTTATATTATGTTATATTGTATACTTTAACAGAGGGATATAATGATTTGTTGAGAATTATTTATTTTAGGCAGTGAAATCTTACCAAAAATGGTAATTTAAAAATGACTTTCAATAAATAATTAATAATTAATTTTGAGTTTCACTTAGAAAGAAAATGAGCTGTTAAAATACGTAAATCATGTTATTCTAACTACTCTAAAAAATCTTGACCTCTATCCTTCACCATTTCTGAGGAAAATGTACATAAAGTTGGTGAATTTAACATGGCGGAGATAGGGCTTTCCCGGTCCCCTTAAATGACAATGTAAGTTAAAGAAAAAGATTTCTCTTCGTGCGTGCATAAGCTTTTATTGATTAAGGTGTATGAAAATAAATTCCCAAAATTCAGCAATGCGCAAACTTTTTTAACCCATCATCGCGCCCTATGGAACTCTTTAATTGCTTGTGGGAAAATTCTATGAAATACGGTGTTAATTTCGGTAGGAAAAATTACAAACGCGTCCCTTTGAAAACTAAAACTAGGCTTACGCATTAATAGAAATATTCTAAATGAAATAACTCTATTGGCCGTGTTAGACGGGGAACTGTAAACAACAAACATTTTACGAAACATGTTCGTCCAGCTCTTTGCATGTTTGGTAAAGAGGTTCTTCAAACCTTTTGGCTACGTGTTGATCTGGAAGAGTTACCTGATACGTTTTTATATATTTCTACTATCCATTCAAATAAATCCTGTTTTCCTAGATTCGTTACCATTAGCTCAGTTGACCAAGCGCTAAATAAATATCCAACATTTCTCGGGTGATGCCGGGAAGTTTAGGTGAGCAAGAATAGCCAGCCAAATTCTCCCCATCATCAAGGTCAAGCAGCTTTAGCTGAGTATGATGTTCTGTTGAGAAAAATGTTCGGCGGACGACTTTCGTGTGATACGGCTATAAAATGGAATGAATTTTGATACAGAAAAACTAAAATACCACTCTTAGAAGCAACAGAATTTCGATCTAGGGAAAGAAAAAAAAAGTATTTTAAAGTGGGCATAAGTTAATTAAATGGGTCAAAAAATATTAAAATTTAGAATATTTTATCTATATTCTATATATGGGGCATTCTCACAATCTTTTGACTTTCGAGAATAAAAATCAGGTGAAATTAAACTTGCTAAAATAACATTTTACTGTGATAGACGCTTAATGATTCAAAATAAAGAAAAAATGGTCAGCAGCGGAATTTTTTTATTTAACTGAGGTTTAAGTTAAATTTGCGAGTTTAATTTTCCTTACCATTTTACCACTATAACTTTTTATTTTCTTCTAAATTTTTACTTATAATGAATTTGCATAGTACCCACAGGACTTTCAAATAAGAAATAATAAAAATGTAGTATTTTTAATACAGAATTTTTGTACAACATTGTCTTATAGGGGTGTTAGAAAAGAGACGGTAAGGTAAAAAAAGGGGACGGTATAGGAAAAAAGGGACGAAATGGGAAAAAAAAGGGACGGTAAGGATGGAACGGTAAGGAAAATTATCACTTATTATTAGGCAAATCATGTTAAGACTAAGTGATAGACACAATGTTCATTGATTTTTAGAAACAGTTGTTAACATTGGATTAAATTATTTTTTTTAATTTACCTCGAAAAGTTCAGGAATAAACCTTGGGGACGTTAAGACTACCAATAAAGCCACGATGCTTGAAATGGATATTTAAATGCTGATTTAAATTTTGCAGTAAATTTCCTGTCAAAGAATTTTAGACATTCTTTCTCTAACATACTTCTACATGAGAAAAAACTTGAAAAAAATTCTGTGGCTGCATCTGAAGTGATTTTCTGTATAAATTTAGAAGAGGGACGGTAAGGAATCTAAAACCCAAGGACAGAGTTAAAAAAATAATATCAACCGTAAAAATGTGTGCAGGTTAATATTTTGCTACATATATATATAACACAATTGTCTCAGTTTCGGAAAAAAAATTACATCGAATTACTTTTATTGAAACAATTTTATCCAGACAGCTCCAAACTGAAAAATCAGCATCAGGGATAACGCACGGTATGGGAAATTCCTGGTATTTGGATCCCCAATATCGTCCAAAACTTATTTATCTCGTTAATATTGTTATGCAATCATGCAATGGGATGTTCCTCAGTATATGAAATAAAAAAAAAAAAACACAAAAAAATGTATAAAATAAATAATATTATTCAGTGACATAAAAGTCAAAAGATTGTGAGAATGCCCCATGTATACACAGGATGTCCTCGAATTCATGGGCCGAATTGTAAGGAAAGGTAAATAAACATAAAGGAACAATGTTGGTATAGCAATGTGGGTTCGGAAGTGAAAAGTTTCGACGAAAAACAAGAAATGCTTGTGCAAGAAATGTAGAAATGATTGTGCATCTTCGACCTCACATAAAACTTCCCCACATACAGCCCATACCCTTCGATCCTACCCATATCCTTTCGACCCCACATACAGCCCATGGGTTGCAGGTACTTTATTGCTGGCACAGAGTGTTGCGAAAAATAAATAGTTTCTCCAAAAAGTAGATAAATCTTTTGCTTCTATCCCACATGGCCAATTTTATAATCGGACAACAATTATTTCATTCAGCCGTCATTGGAAAATAAGAAATACTGATCTACACAAGAACAAGTAATAGAAAAATTTATTTTTAAAGTAAATTCCTACTTAGGTCATGAAAGAAAAAATTAATATAATCCCTTAAGCTAATATTAGTTTTTTTTGCATTAAAATATCTCAATTTGTTGATTTCCTATAAACAAGTAGGTTTACAATGGAAGTCTATGGAAATTTGGGCGAAATATTAGAGATATCGGCAAGTTGGCGTCACTTTTGGCGACTCATTTCGGTCAACAAATTTGGCGATATATCGCTAAGTTGGCGACAAAATCTGCGGTATTTGGCAACAGAACAGGGTCCCCCCTATCATAACCCCCCTTATAGATATGAAGATGCATTAAACTGCTCAATAAGCAATGGGCGCCATTTTGCGTCCCATATAAAACTAAAATTAATTAATTAAAATTTAACTAATGAATTAATGCACTGCTCAAAACAATTAAAGGATATTTGAAGTTTTATATAAAATAAAGATATAAACGAAATTTTTTTTGCCGAAAATAGAAGAAGAGAATCACAAATGCAAATTTTTCTGGTTTTCAAACTGTGGAGTATGCAAATTTTGAGTTCGACGTCAAAAACGTCGCTTCAGTGGCAGCGAATGAAATTTGACTTTCAACTGGATAAAAGAGAATGAAGACAAGGATGATCGGCATTCAGTGATTGCTTTGTTTCAATGAGTACGATGTCTCAGCGAAGTCATTTGACAGATTCAGAAGCTTTGAGAATTGTTGGTAGGTTAGAAGGGGGCCAAACTCAAGCCGAAGTAGCGCAAGCCATTGGAGTGTCACAAAGTGTCATTTCCAGGATCTGGAACCGTTTTTTGGAGAGTGGATGTGCAGGCCGAAGACCAGGGCAAGGTCGTAGACGGGCAACAACGCCCAATGAAGATCGGTATTTAGCGTTAACAGCTCGGAGACACCGAACCATGAACGCTACTCTTCTCCAACAACACCTTCGCTCGGCTACAGGCACCACGATTTCAACTCAGACTGTCCGAAACCGGCTCCATTCTGTAGGTCTGTATGCTCGCCGACCGATGGTATGTGTTAGATTAACATCAAGGCATTGTCGCGACCGCAGGGAGTGGGCAACCGAGCATGTCAACTGGATGAGAAATGAATGGAGCAATATTCTGTTTTCTGACGAGTGCCGTTTTTCTGTGCATCCGGATAATAGGCGTATTTTCATCTGGAGGGACCGTGGCAGTAGGAATAATCCTGCGTTCGTGCACGAAAGTGTCAGATTTGGTGGTAGAGGAGTGTTGGTGTATGGTGGCATCTCCATTGACGGGCGCACTGACCTCTACATCATTCGAGATGGAGCTCTGACTGGTGGCCGATATAGGGATGAGATCCTCAGACCTATTGTAGTCCCTTACGTTGCAGCAATCGGAGATAACTTCATTTTAATGGACGATAACTGCAGGCCACATCGTGCAAACCTGGTGGAGGATTTCCTTTTCGAGGAAGGAATCGTTCGAATGGAATAGCCAGCGTGTTCTCCAGACATGAATCCAATCAAGCACGTTTGGGACGCTCTAGGAAGACGAGTTTCTGGCCGCCAACAACCCCCACAAACTCCCCAAGAACTGGAAAGAGCTCTTCTGGAAGAGTGGGGCAGAATACCCCAACTCGTCATTAATAGCCTCATTGAGTCCATGCCTCAAAGGTGTTCAACGTTACTGACCGCCCGTGGAAACCATACCCCCTACTGAAAATGATTTTCTTTGAAGAAAACACCTTTTCTTATTCTTTTTTTCTCATATGCACAAATTGTGTTTTTTTCCTTTAGTACACAAATGCGCAATAAAATGCATTTTTTTCTGCCAAACATGTGTAATTTATTCTCATATAACCTACTATGTCTGTCGACCATGTATCAATCAGCTAAACAGTTTACCAGATACAAAATCCACCTAAAACTGCAATATCCTTTAATTGTTTTGAGCAGTGTATTTGAAAAATCTGTATTAACATCAATTGACACCCAGTACAAGTTTTAAAAAAAAATATTTCAACTTGATAGGATGAATAATAAGTATTTTATTAACGATTGAAAATTTGAACAAGATAAATGAATAAACATAGGGAGAGTGTGAACTAATAGTAGGGATGTAAAAATAATAAAGAAAGAAAATCGGTCAAATGAGAGTATTATTCGCGAAGAGAGGATTCCTTACAATAAATATATTAATTAGTAACTGGAATATTATTTAAAAAAAACGTTGCTAAAAGAGTAAGACTTTGTAAAAATCTAAACAGCATAGTTTGGGTTAAGTTACACATACTAGAAATGTATAGATGGATATACCATGAAAGATCAGAGAGATTTGAAGCCTAAATAGTGTCAAATATTGCCATAATTTTTTTCAATCTTTTCCAAATCTGTTTATGACGGAACTGTAAATAAATTCATTGAATAAATTCAGTGAATGAATTCAGAATAGTAATACTCTTTTCTTTTTAGAGTATACCTAAAACAAAGAGATTTTGTTAAAAGTTTAAACTTGACATTGTGCTGCAAAAGGTATCGCAACGTTGCAAAACCGCTTTGGCCCGTGCCGCGTTATACCAGATAGAGTTTTAATTAACCTTTAAAGGCACGGGTAGCGTATTGAGAGCGCCACTCAATGCAAACTAGTCGTAAATAATAAAGTAACTATGCGATTAATTCCAATTAAATTAGTCTGTTTTAACAATTTGACGTTTATTGCTTTTATACTACTACTGTGTTTACAAAAATATATCATTAACAGTTTTTATCTAGACCTTAAAAGCCGATGGCGCATAGGCACTTTCAGCGTTCTTTAACTCCCTTGTTGAGCTCCCACAAAGTGAAACATGTGTATAACGGGAAAATGCAGTTTTCTCTAAAAGTGTGTGATACAGGACATAGGGTAATCGCTATTGTTTTCCTGCAAGGTTTAAGCAAACCTCTACTACCCCAAATTTGTTAAAAATTTTAGCTTCAATAGATTCGGAAATAGTGTGTGTGTGGTGGGGGGGGGGGGGGTAAGGGACATATTTTCGTACTACACTAGGGGCGCTCTGCCACCCTACTCGCTGTGCTCACCAAACCCACTCGTAATCGCTTCTCGCGAAGCATTTCCTATTTTCTAGCCAACCCGTAATTGTTTCGCGTTTCCAGTCTGGATCGCTTCTCGATCCCTTATTTTTCTATGCATTCAATTTTTAGATTCTACTTGGTAAAAACGCGTTCCTCCCCAATTCCTGAAAATTTTATTTCCTTATCTCCAGGCACATAATCATTAGAGCTTAGAGAGTTTCATAATTATAAGAATTATTAAATATAAAAATATATGCATGGTGTTACGAATATTGAACATAGTTAGTGTTTGTGCTTAAAAATAATGTAAATGGTTCAATTAAGCTCTATTCATAAGCTGATATTAGTTTTTGTTGCATTGAAATATTTCAATGTATTGATTTTCTGCAAGCAAGTAAACCCTATTGGATTTCAATGGGAGTCTATATATATTTGGTGAAATACTGGAAATAGCGCCAAGTTGGCGAAAAACTTGGCGACAGAGCCGCCCTCCTTGGTAACCCACCTTATAGCGTCAGAAAACTCTGACCAATCGGATGCATTTCGGGGTATCTACGCAGATTTACATTGGTCCATTTCCAAATCGTTACTTTATATATATATATATATATATATAGACTGGTTTCAAAAAATTAAGGGAAAATGACAAAAATAGCGATTACTCAAAATGTTACAAGTGGATTTTAATAAAACTGAGACACAATGTACAACACATAGTAAGGTATAAAATAATATTAAAAGGAATTACCAGACGATTGTGGTGCTTCAGAAACTAATACAAATATAAAATAAACAAAATAAATGTGTCAATTTGGTATAGGAAAAGTACCTTTAATATGGAATATGATCACCTCTAGTAGCAATGCAGCACATACAGCGATGTGTGACACTGTCAATTATGTGATCGAGAAGTTCGCTGGGAAGTGCGAGCCATTGCTCTTGTAAAGCAGTTGTAAGCGGGCAAGGGTCTGAGAAGGGGGATTGAGAGCAGAGACACATTATCCTAAAGCATCCCAAAGATGCTCGATGGGATTCAAGTCCCGTTATCGCGCTGGCCATTCTATGCGCTGATTTGTTTGGTGCTGAAGATAATCTCCTAGGACGTGAGCCCTGTGCGGTCTAGCGTTATTGGCCTGTAATAGGAAATCGTTACCTATTGCACCGGCAAAAGGTTACACATAAGCATCAAGAATGTCATCTCTATAGACGTGAGCCTTCACAGTTCCACGTGAAAAGTCATGGAGGTCTGTACGATCGCCCAAAAATACCATCCCAAACACAGACATTTCTTCCTCCATACAAATCTCTTTTTCGAATGTTTGATGGATGATAGCATTTCCCTTGTTCTCTCCAAATCAAACAATGCCTACTATTGCTTTTGGAGGCTAAATTCGAACTCATCTGTGAGGAGAACACGCCTCCATTGATCAGCCGTTCGGTGGACATGTTGACGTGCTTACCTTAAATGTTCCCTCCGGTGACATAAGTTGAGCGGCACACAAATGTCTTATCGCATCGCATAAAGACCACCTTCATGAAGCTTTCTACGCGCAGTAGACGTTGATGCCAACCTTTCTGTGGCGGCAAGCAGGGAGGCTCTAAGATGAGAGGGGATTGCTGTTCTATTTCTTCGTACACATAACTGCAAATATCGGTCATCGGTGCTTGTCGTAGCTCTTAACCGTCGTTGTCTAAACCTTCTGGATGCCGAACCAATGGTTTGAAATTGTTTCCAAAGCCTATGAATAACAGAAGAACTCAAATTTAGCCATCTGGCAACCTCTGTCTGACTTTGGACTACATCTAATCTTCCAATAGTTCTATATCGCAGTTATGGTGACAAATGATACCTCGAGGTCATACTAATGAATTGGCTATCTCAGTTTTCTTATCTCATATTCACAGCGACAACAGTAGCTGCACTCTCTAGCATACATTTTTATGCTCCGCACAGATGACGCAATCCGATTGCAACCCCACTAATTTGCATTTTGTAATTTTAGTCAGCATCTTTTAGTTAACAACATATGCAAATTTCATGCAGATAGGCTCATTTTTGAACGAGTTATCGCTCTTTTTGTGATTTTTCCTTAATATTTGGAAACCACTGTAGAAGGATTTTCGACGATATCTCTGAAAACATTATAACTAAAATCAAAACAAATGTGAGTTAGGCGTTACGAGAGCTTTAAGGGGTCTCAAGACTCTTTAAATTGTAAAAAATGAAAAAAAAAATGACAATTTTCAACATTTAATATCTTAAAATGTATTTGATTTTAAGACACAATTTTAATTGGAATAAAACATATAAGTGCGTTCTTTCATTTCATGTATTTAAAAAATTATAAGATGCAGAATTAGCATTTACAGGGGACTCCAAGCTGTTAGACATTTTTCGAGCAAAAAATCGACATAACAGCCTACGCGCACGATTACAAAATAAGTGTTGCAACTAGAATGAAAATTTTGGTGCCTACTTATACTTCAGATTATAATAATAACCCTTAACCTAAATAAATTTGTATTTAAAGCATTTTTATATTTTTAATACAAAGTTGTATTTAGCTAATGCAAAATTAAGAAAATTTCAAAAGTATAATCACCTAAAAAAATATTGTTTTGAACAAAAAAAATGAAATTTTAGGTTCAGTTTATACAGACTAACATGAAACATATGTTTTGAAAATTTCATGAAAAAATATTCGTAACTTTTTGAGATATCGTGCGCATATGCCCAAAAACGTCATTTGGAGAAAAATGGCTTCAAAGTTTCCGCAACGACACTTCCGATATTGAACGTATATAAATGTAAAAGCCATAACTTCAGTTCTAATAGGAATTTCAAGGAAACAATTATATCAAAATGTTTAGAAAAGATAGGAGTTTAACGTCTAGAAAAATTAAAATTTCGAAACTTTTAAGGCTTTAAGAGTCCTGAGACTCCTTAATACAATACCCCACACGATATATGCATACCGGATGTTTCAAAAGTTCCGTGCAAAAGAAAAACGCGATAAACAAAGATCTATGGGTCGAAGGGACGCGCGGTTTCCAGATAAATATTCAGAGTGGTACGGGATTTTGTATGACACAAACAAACAAATTAGTTCAAAATCCCGACAATAGAGGGCACTACGGCAGATATTTCTATGGAATAATTCCTTATTGCTCACACGACGCAAGATTTGGATACCAAAACATTAGAGAACACTTTTTTGTATCGAAATCTTGCGTAGTGTGAGCAATAAGGAATTAATTCAAGGAATTATACACAGTAGCGCCCACTGTTGTCGAGATTTTGAACTGATATTTTTTGTTGGTGTCATACAAAATCCCATACCAGGCTGAATATTTTTTGTTGGTGTCATACAGAATCCCATACCAGGCTGAATATTTATCTGCAAACCGCACGTCTCTCCAATCCATCGATCGTTTTTTATCGCGTTTTACTTTCGCACCGAACTTTTGCAACACTTGGTATATAACTTAATTACCCCCCCCACCCCCTACGTTTTTAATAAACATATTTGTGAATGATTAAAAATCTTTAAAAATGTGGGTTAATAACTTTTATTACTTCTGCCAAATTTGAACTGCCCATGTTACATAGTTCACTAGAAAAACGACTGTGACAAACGGGTAGACAGACAGATACACCAGTCATCTTATAATGGTTCCGTTTTTACTTTTTAAATACGAAACCCTAAATACAGAAAAAAAGTATTGATACCAATACAATAAATCGGTTTTTTTTTTTTTTATATATAACCCATTAGCGCCCAGCGTCCTCATTTGATGACGCTGTAAAAAAAAATGTTATTTCCTACATTAAATTTTAAAATATTCTTTTATTTACAAGTTGGTATGATAGATGACAGCACCATACAATATAATATATGCGATTTCATTGGAACTAAGTAAAAATGCGCAGGAAAGATACACTATAATTTTCCTGTTTTTTGGTAATCACGTTGTGTATTTTTTATACTAATGTATGGAACTGGATTTATGAGGTAAATTCTTTCAATTTGGTATAAATGTAATCTAGATAGTCCATATTATGTCATTAGCATGTTTTTTAATATTTTTTGTTATTAATGTATCCATAATACACAGGAAAATGTATTCGTCATCGTTTGAGGACGCTGGACGTTTGGATTTAGTTTTTATTCGTATTCAAAATTGTTTTTTGAGAGTTTCTTACTGGCTTTTTTTGCAGATAATCTACAAAAGAAAACTGAAAATGAGTAGAATAAAAGTTTTTAGAAGCTTAGAAAATGCACCTGCTTTTTTTTTTCTTTAAGGGTAACAATAGGGAAGGATGCTATGACTAGAAATTTCTACTTAAAGCTCAAGAGATTATTACATTTCCAAGCTAATAAAATACATTAGTATAACAAACATGATAAATCATTTAAAGTACGTCCCTTGTTAGAAATACTTTCCAAGAATTTTCAGAAATGTATAATGTTACATGAAAATGTGCCTGTTGCGGAATGATAGTTCGTTATTATGGCCGTCATACACTGAAACAGTTTATAAAATCTAAACCTATTAGATTTGGCTATAAACTCTGGGCTCTGTGTGGCAACGATGGTTACGTTTGCAATTTTACACTGTATTGTGGAAAAGAATCAATTACTTCTGAATCTGAGAAAATTTCCTTTAGATACAAGAGTGGTGTTAAATTTATTATCTATTGTTGAAGATCCAAAGAGCTATTGTGTTTATTTTGATAACTTCTTTACCAGTCATATGATTCTAAAAAAACTTAAAGAAATACAGTTCAGAGCTAGTGGAACAATACGAGAAAATCTTACTGAAAAATGCCCAATAATGGATGATAAGAAAATGATTTAAAAAGAGAGAAAGTTTTGTGATTGTAGATTTGAGAAAAAAAAATGAAATTCTTGTTGTTAAATGGAAGGATAATAAGTGTGTTTCTTTGGACACTAATTTTGGTACCATATTACCCCTATCTCCAGTACAAAGATGCAGTATAGAAAAAAAGAAGAAAAGGTGAAAGTGAATCAGCCTCATTCTATAAGTTCCGATACCTCATTTATTGGGTGAGTGGGGGAGGTTATCTACCTTCATAATTGACTTCTTGAGAAACATTCTATAACAATACGAAGAAAGAAATGGTATTTTTGATTTATTATTAGGCTAATATATATGGTTGTTGTAAATAGTTATGGCATTTATAAAGAAATCCATAGTTCTAAGTATCTGGCAATCAAAGATTTTAGAAAGTATCTTGCAGTAACCTATTTAAAAAGGAGCCGATTCAAATGCAATTCTGGGAAGACCAGTACAAAGGAAGATCATCCAGATCCAATGTGCTTTCAGACATAAAATTCGACAAAATATAGCATGTTACTGGCAAAAAGAAGGAACAAATGCTTTTCCAATATTATAACTGTCCTTCAAAGCCAAAAACATATTGTATGAAATGCAATGCAACATTATGCAAACAATGTTTTCCTCTTTTTCACGCTAAAAATCAATCTTAAAAATGTAAAAAAAAAGTTTTCTTAGATATCTAACAATAAATTTTGATTTTTAACATTATTTTGCCTATTTGTTTAAAAATTTTTCATTTTTTAAATTTTTGATTTTTATGTACAAACGCCCAGCGTCATCAAATGAGGACGGCTTAAAAAATATGGTTACAGTTAATTTTTTTCAAAATGCTTTTGCAATACTCTTAATTTATGCATTTCTAGCCAAATGTGTCAATTTCAAAGAAAATTTTCAAAAATTGTTAATTTGGGCGTTAATGGGTTAAAGACAAAGATCTGATATAATATCAGATAAGTATTCGGGAAAATAAAGACTTTTTTCTACAAATAAGTTTTACTTTCTATCCCATACCACCCCTTTTATTCTCTCTTAGCTTTGGAGATCTTTTTTTGGTTGGGGAGCGAGAGGAGGTTTATGATAGATGGAACTGTTATTTTTTTTTTTTTTCACCGTAAGAGTGGAGTAATAACGAAATCGACCTGTATTCAGAGCAAACGTCCGATATATATGTGGGCTTTGTTTAGAAAGTTTTTGCTTTGTCTCTTTTATATCTCTTTTTATTATATTTTTAAACGAAAAAGTCGATGAGAACTCCAGTATCGAATTTCTCTTAAACCGCCTATCTTTAGCTTTTTTATAGTAACCAAGACTCCTGCTCCGATGGTTTAGCTTTTAGGAAATAAAATAAACTAATCAAGGAGGTGTCGGGAATTTTTGTTTTTTATTAGCCTCCGGAACGGTATGCTATTTCTTTCTCCCAGCTTATTTTGAGTCGTCTCCAAAACATAACGTTACCTTACAGAAGCCAGCCGTAAAACAAAGCAGCACAATTAAATACTCTATAGCAATTTTTTTAACTTCTAATCATTACACATTTTCAATTTTTATACCGTCGTATTGGGGAAAAAAAGTACTTATAAATGCAATTTGTTTGAAAAATGCATCTCCATTTATTTTTGAAATATTACTTTTTTTGTAGTTTTTAGAGCCATTTGCTTAATATTGGCAACGGAAGTACTCCATGTCTGTAGAAAATAAAGGAAAAATAGTTGTAAAAAATTAATTATATATTTTAGTTGCCATTTTTTCATAACAACCGAAAGAAAATGTAATTAAAATACGTGCTATTATGAAAAAATATAAATGAATGATTACTGTTAAAACATGGAGCTATTATAAATTATATTTAATTTTAAGTATCTATATTAATGCTACAAACAAATGAAGGGCTGTGAATCATTAGACAGCCTTTTTTGTCGAGTTTCTTTAATGACGGCATCTTTTTGCCGCATTTGTGTATTATTTCGCGATAGTGACGTCCTATGCATACTTTATTGTAGATGTTTAAGAGTGGATCGTAAATGTAGAACTCTTAAGCGGATGCGAATGAGGTCATTTTACATAAAATAAAAGCGTGTACTGCAAATCTTAAAATTGAAATATATTTTGTACTATTTATATATACATTTTTTTTCATCGGGGGAAGACATTAAATTCTGAAAAGCAGAATTCCTGTTTTGTAGTTTATTTATTTATTTATTTTTATTTTTTGACCAATTCCATCAAAAGCAGTTTTGCATGGTTGGTCTGTGTAGTACATAAATATATAACATTATTTATTATCTTTAATCCTGTTTTTTTAATTCTCAATTAATTTTAATTTTTGATTATATTTTTTCCTATTAATTTAATTTCAGTTTTACTGCTGTTTTAATATCAAAAAATTTCAAAATTATATTTATCTTTTCAATTTTGATTTTTCACAATTGTCTACATTGACTAAAAACTTTTGAATTTTTCACAGAAACTTTAAATCTTCAAGAATACGTGTGCTATGCTTACAAAAAAATGCGCACAAACGTTGAACACTACCCAAATAGTCATTTAACGCATTGACTGACCATTTTCAGCATTTTCTGTTACATAGGTGATCTCAAATATATTTTATTATTAAATATATGATTAACCCCCTAATTGTCCTTCCTCCTAAATCTACAATGAGAAATATGAAGTCAAACATGTTCTTTACACCAAAGTAGTTCAGGAACAAACCGTTCAGAATTTCAGTAGGTGTTCGACAAAACGTGTAAAATCGAAAGCGTCCGGCCACATATCCTTAATTTTTGGATATGTTGTGTATTTTTTTTACAAAAAAATCCGCACAAACGTTGAACACTACCCAAATAGTCATTTAATGCATTGACTGACCATTTTCAGCATTTTCTGTTACATAGGGGATCTCAAATATATTTTATTATTAAATATATGATTAACCCCCTAATTGTCCTCCCACCTAAATCTACAATGAGAAATATGAAGTCAAACATGTTCTTTACACCAAAGTAGTTCAGGAACAAACCGTTCAGAATTTCAGTAGGTGTTCGACAAAACGTGTATAATCGAAAGTGTCCGGCCACTTATCCTTAATTTTTGGATATGTTGTGTATTTTTTTTTCTATCCCACACGACCACGGACACCGAAAATTTTATTTATCCGTCATTGGAAAATAAGAAATGGAAAAAAATTGAAAAACCTAAAAAATATTGAGACCAATAACAATCAAACGTTTCTTTGAAAGACACGTCAGATACTACAGTATTAAGAAAAGTAAAGTCTTGTTTCGACAAATAAGTTTTACTTTCTACCCCACATCACACCTTCTATTCTTTCCTAGCCTTTGATATATATTTTTGATTGGTGAGCAAGAGAAGAGATTTATGATAAATGGAGCTATTGTTTTTCTTTCCCCCGTGAGAGTGGAGTAATAGCGAAATCGACCTGTACCCAGATCAAACGTCGGATATGTATATGGGCTTTGTTTAGAAAGTTTCTGTTTTGTCTCTTTTATATTTCTTTTTATTATATTTTTCAACGAAAAAGTCGATGAGAATTCCAGTATCGAATTTCTCTTAAAGCGCCTAATTTTAGCATTTTTTATAGAAACCAAGATTCCTGTTCCGATAGTTTGACTTTTAGGAAATAAAATAAACCAATCAAGGAGGTGTCGTAGAAAAAAAAATATTTTATTTTATAGTTTTTGGGGGTTTTGTTGTTGCTATTATGCTTTCTGACCAATTCCAACAAAAGCAGTTTGCATAGTTGGAGTATATATATATATATATATAATTTCTAATTCATCTTTAGAACTTTACCAATTTATTCATATATTTGTGATTTCGAATTTATTATATATATATATATATATATATATTAATCTCTATCGTTAACTCTGTTAAATTCCCTTTAATTTAATGTCTCACTTGTCTAAATTGCTTAAATATTACGCTTTTAGTATTCTTAAATTAAATGTTCCATTTCCGCGCTTTTTTCTTTCTAGAATGTTCTTTTAGCTTCCATTTTTACTTTACTGCACATTTCTGAGGTTATCCTTTTTCCCTTCATATTCATCTGCTTGCTCTGTCCGGACTCTTTCCATGACGTGATATTCTTAATTATTCATTGGTTGAGAGCGCGATCTACGTCATATTTGTATTCCTACACTTGAGGAACAAAAAGTCGATGCTTGCTGTGTTTCAGCAGATTTGAATCGTATTTCCAGTTTACATACCATCCCTTGGTCACCGTCCATTTTTTCAATTATCTACAACTTTGATTTAGCCTTAATTACTACTATGGAGAGATGGCTAATATTCTTGAAGGAAACTGCGCCGCCGAAAAATGTTCTAATAAAGTGCTGAGTTGATATTATGTATTGTTTCAATTTATTCTGGGGAAACTTCACGGAAAGATGTATTCCATAGCCTTCACTCGACGACTGCAATACAACTAATTGTTATACTAATATAACACGATCGAATTACCTGTTCTGGCCACTTCTATTACGCTATTACTGCTGGATGTGATCCACGACTGCTATCGAGACAGCCAGTACTGCATTTTCAACGATAAATTAATCCAATGTTGCTATAATGCAACATTGCAACACACACACACACACATATATATATATATATATATATATATAGATTTTTATGTATATATATATATATATATGTGTTCAATGACGAATCATATTACTTGAACATTTTTTAAGAATTTAAATAGCATGAATGACGTGTGTGTAGCAGTGTAGGTATTACACTGTAATAATTATAGTAAAAATTATTTTTAGAAAGCAATGAACACATAATGCTGTTTCTGTTTTCGAATCGATGATGTAATGCATAATTGTTAAGTTTCAGGAACAACTACAGAGTTCCAGAAAAGTCTAAGTGAAAATTTACACTGTGAAATAATTGTATTGAGCATATTGTAATATACATTGTTCAGTTAAAATTAATGCTGTATTAGTCAGGATGAACTATGTGATCTAGGGTAGTCGCTATAGTTTTCCTGCAAGGTTTAAATAAATTCCTAGCATCTCTAAATTTTTTATAATTTTATTAGCAGTAGATTCGGAAATAGGGGGGCAAAAATTACATTACATTTTCATCGATACCTCTTAAAATATTATACCTAAATTCAAATGTCTATTCTTGAGTTCGGCCTAATTGGAGCTTTCACACAATACCCCATACGATATACAAAAAAAAAAAAAAAAAAAGAATAACAAATTACAACGACCATTTGGAAAATGATTTTTTCGAAGACTAAAATTTAAGACATAAAAAATCGCACGGAGTTGATCATACATTATGTACGCCATGAATTAAACATTAACATTCCCGGACCCATCATGAACAAATTTTAAAAGAAGTTTCAGTTTTAAAATTTTCGGTACTGTAAATTTTTAACTTCTACGTAGCTGGTCATACATTACGTACGCCATGGATTAAACAGTAATATTCCTGGACCAATTTTAAATGAAATTTCATGCATTACGTACGCCATGGATTACATTTTTCGGTACTGTAAATTTTTAAACTTCTACGGAGCTGTTCATACATTATGTACGCCATGGATTAAACATTAATATTCCTGGACCCATTTGAAATGAAATTTCATTCTTAAACTTCTAAACATCCCATAATATTACTTTTTACAATATTACTTATAGAGATATTACTTATAGAAATATTACTTATAGAGAAAAAAATGTACTTTTAAATGCAATTTGTTTGAAAGCTGTATCTCAATTTGTTTCTGAGTAATTAATTCTTTTTTTTTTTTTGTAGTTTTTCTTACTTTTTTGTCATAGTGGCAACAGAAGTATCCATCTCTGTTCAAATTAAAGGGAAAATGCAGATTACTGTATAGACCAATAAGAAAAGTATAAAATGTGGAATTAAACTAATAAAACGCTTCATATATGTTTTTGATATCCTACCCTGACAGAGGACAATAACCATTTTTCCAAATGGTTAAAAAAAAAAGTCTTTTTTTTTTTTTTTTTTTTTTTGGTAACTTAATTACTCCTCTACATTTTTCCTAAATATTTTTGTGAATGAATAATATGCTATAAATATCTTGGTCAGTATCTTTCAGTACTTCTGATAAATTTGAAATTTTAACGTTACATAAATTTCGAGAAAAACATCTGTGACAGACGGGCAGACAGACACTCACACGAGTGATCTTATTATGGGAACTAAGAGATCTTCTCAAAACACCATCAAAAACGTTTAAATGCGCTAGAAATTTCGAAAAATCTGAGTCTTTCTTGGTCATACGAAAAGAAGACGTACTTCTACTATGAAAGCAGCAGCAAGACATAGTAGAAGCACGTCTTCTTTGAGCCTGATGAAGAAAGCCTCGGGTCTTTCGAAATGCCTCGGGCATTTAAAAGTTGTTGATGGTGTTTTAAGATCTTTAGTTCTTATTGATTCACACCAGTTTAAACTTATTTTTTTTTTAATCTTATAATGGTTCTTTTGTTACTTTTTAAGTACGGAAGCTTAAAAACAGGGGAAAAAAATATTGAGATCTATACAATCAAACGTTTCTTTGAAAGGCACGTCAGATACCAAAGTATTAGGAAAAATAAAGACTTGTTTCGACAAATAAGTATTACTTTTACTTTTTATCCAACACCACCCCTTTTATTCTTTTCTAGCTTTTGAAATCTTTTTTTTTGATTGGTGAGCGAGAGCACAGATTTATGATAGATGGAGCTATTGCTTTTCTTTCCGGCGTAAGAGTGGAGTAATAACGAAATCGACCTGTATCCAGAGCAAACGTCCGATATATATGTGATCTTTGTTTAGAAAGTTTTTGTTTTGTCTCTTTTATATCTCTCTTTATTATATTTTTCAACGAAAAAGTCGATGACATTTCCAGTATTGAAGTTTTCTTAAACCACCTATCTTTAGCTTTTTTTTTAGTAACCAAAACTCCTGCTCCGATATTTTAACTTTTAGGAAATTAAATAAACCAACCAAGGAGTTGTCGGCGAAAAGAAGTTATATTTTACAATACCGTTGTGGTTTTTTTTTTTTTTTTTTTTTTTTTAAACTTATTCCAACAAAAGCAGTTTTGCAGAGTTGGTGTGTGCAGTATATAAATATACAACATTATTTATTATCTTTAATCCATTTTTAGTGTTCCGTACTTAAAAAGTAAAAACGGAACCATTATAAGATCACTCCCGTGTCTGTATGTCTGCCACAGCCATTTTACTCGCAAACTATGGAATGAGGAAAGTTCAAATTGTGGAAAGTAATAATGACTATTGACCGACATATTTACAGATTATTAAACACTCACAAATATAGTTAGGAAAAATGTAGAGGGGGTAATTAAGTTACTTGAAAAAAAAATCTTTTCTCTGTATATCGTGTGAAAGCTTTCGTAACGCTGAACTCAGAAATACATTTCATTTAATTCATACATTTCATTTTTACATTTTCAGAGACATTGTCTAAAATCTAGTGAAAAAATATGTCCCCCCCCCCCCTCTATTTCCGAATCTACTGAAGCTAAAATTATGAAAAAATTAGAGGTTGTAGACTTTAATTTAAACCTTTAAGGAAAATTATAGCGACTACCCTAGGTCACATAGTTTATGAGAAAATCGCATTTTTCCGCTACACACAAATTTCCATTTGCAGACATTCAGCATAGTTGTTTAGGACCGCTGGAGGTACTTTGCAACAATGACCCTACAGACACTATTCAACGTTTATGAAGAACTGAGTTATCGACTTGATGTGTGCCGTGTGACGAAAGCTGCTCACGTTGATCACTTGTAAGCTTGTAGGTAAAACTGTTTGAGTTGCTCTTTCATTTTGTGTATTAATTATAAGTTTTTTATAATAAATATTACCAAGCGTTAAAACCCCGATATTTATTTAGAAACACTCTGTATAACATAGAATGAAAAAGGGGGGCTGCGATTACCTCATGTTCTCTTTGAAGCCAACTTTTGGGTGTCGTATATACCTCTGCATATACTAGATATTTTAAATTACTATTATTATTCCAGGTTTTACAATAACTCATAAAGTCAGAAACATAATCTGTTGCGTAGAAACAAAATCGAGAAACAGACTAATTTATGCTTCCTTTGATGCCGCATTTTTATGTTGAGTTTATTTTTCATTAATATACAGTGTGTCCATAACAGAGTGTCTCAGTTTTAAATTTTAATAGCATCAATTGTAAGCGTTTTAGAGTACTGGTTCAAGGTCACAAATAAAGGGTAACTAAAACAGTTTTAGATAAGCGCATGCGCGATTATTGCTTTCTCATTGAGTCGCTTGCAGTGCCACATAAGCAAAAAGGCGACTCCTGAGCGCCAAGAAATATTGTTAGGCTGAATATTTAAGCCGTTAGAGTTACAATAACTCATAAAGTAAGAAACTTAATTTGTAACACATAAACAAAATAGAGAAATAGATTAATTTATGCTTCATTTGATGCCGCATTCTTGTGTTGAGTTTATTTTTCATTAATGTACAGAGCGTCCATAACAGAATGTGTCAGTTTTAAATTTTAATAGTATCAATTGTAAGCGTTTTAGAATGTTGGTTCAAGGTCACAATAAAGGGTAACTAAAACAGCTTTAGATAAGCGCATGCGCGATTATTGCTTTGTTATTGATTCGCTTGCAGTGCCACATAAGCTAAAAGGCGACCATGAGCGCAAATAATTATAACTTGGCTGAAGATTTAAGCCGTTAGAGTAGTGCGATTTTTTTCTTTTGAGGTTATATAAAAGATCGTGTCTAAGTTCTGCCGCTATCTATTGATTTGTCAGAGTTGAGACATAGAATTGAAGTGTCTACTTCTTCCATTACGTCCGACTTGTTAACCGAAGTGTGAGAAGAATTTGACTTTAAGTTGGATCTGTGCCGTATAAATAAAGGTGCACATATTGAAGATTTGTACGAAAAACTAAATTAGTTTACTTTCATTTTGACACATGATTTATTGTAAATAGTCTAAATCAAACTGTTATATTGCATCGTTGAATTTTGCACATTGTTTTAAAGACACCCTGCAGTTATTTTTTATCACTTCTACTTTATATTCTTATTCTATCAGTATATGAATAAGGTATTAACTTATTCTTTCTTACATATACAGTTTTATAAATTCTAGATTTGGAAGTATCTCACTCGGAAAATCTTAACGAGATTTTTTGTGTGTTTTATTTATTGTATTTATATTTAATCTGTTTTTCTTTTCTCCAGTTTGTTATGGCACGAGGATGTGGGACAAGGGTCCAAGGCACCTCGTTAAAACGTCAGAAGTCCATAATCATTACTAAAAAAAGCAGGTGTTAACTCACCCCCTTCCACTTACATTTTTTTCCACGTTTTACAATGGCTAAGAGAGTTTGAAGTATAATTTGCAATGCGAAAACAAAATGGTGGAGGCATGATTACGCCATACTCCCTTTGATGCCATATTTTTAGTTTAGTATTTTATTTATAATATTTATATTTAACCTGTTTTCTTTTATAGTCTTACACAATAACTAGACGAAGCAGCAACCTATTAAAATCAAACCTCTAAATATAATGGATTTCGTTTATTTTGCTTTTTTTTTTTTAATTCCACGTTTTAAAATAAGAAAGTCTGAACTGATATCTGTAATGTAGAAACTAAATAAAGAAACATATTACCTAATTCTTTCTTTAATGACGTAATTTTCTTTTGAATTTTTTATTCATTATATTTCTTGTTAATCTGTTTAACAGTATACTCTTATTCTAGCGCTTTATGAATAAGGTTTTAACTTCTTCTCTTCTATATATACAGTTTTTTATTCTAGCTTTGAAAATATCTCAACAAAGAAAATCACACCCAGAAAGTCTTAAGAATGTTCCATTGTACTAGTAGATAGAAAATGTTAGATAATGATTACATCATACTCCCTTTGATGTATATATATATATATATATATATATATTTATTAATTATATTTATTTTTAATATGTTTTACTTAGTATTCTTTCTGCAATACTAGAAGAAGCAGATATTAACTCACCCCCCTCCATTTACATTTTTTTTTTTTTTTATTCCACGTTTTGCAATAACTTAGACAGTCAGAAATATAATCTGTAATCTCGGCACAAAATGGAGGATGTGCGATTACGCCAACTCCCTTTGATGCCATATTTTTAGTTTAGTATTTTATTGATTATATTTATTTTTAATCTGTTTTACTTTATAATATTAGTCAGTCACTATGGGAAGCAGGTATTAACTCTCCCTTCTCCATATGCTAGATTTTGTTTTGTTTTGTTTTTTCTTTTTCATTATTCCATGTTTTACTTTAACTAAGAAAGATAGAACTATAGTCTGTAATCTAGAAACAAAATGAAGAAACAGATTACGTAATTTTTCCTTTGATGCAATCTTTTTTTTTGTTGAATTTGTTGTTCATTATATTTATTTATAATCTTATTTATTATTTTGTTATTCTAGCACGATACGTAAAGAAGGTATTAATTTCCTCTCTCCTACATATACATTTTTTTAAATTCTAGTTTTGAAAGAAGCACCTCACCAAAGAAAATCTTAACTAGAAAGTTTTAAAAATGCCCTATTGTAGGCTGAAATCTTTGGATAATGATTACGTCATATTCTCTTTGATGCCATATTTTTAGTTTGCTTTGTTATTTGTTATATTTATATTTAATCTGTTTTCCTTTATAGTCTTACTCAGTTATTGAACGAAACAGGTATTATCACGCCCCCCTCCATATACTAGATTTTGTTTTTTTATTCCAGGTTTTACAAAAATTAAGAAACTCAGAAATATAATCTGTAATGTAGAAACAAAGTGGAGAACCACATTACGTAATGCTTCCTTTGATGCCATATTTTTTGTTGAATTTTTTACTAATTATATTTATTTTTAATCTCTTTTACTTTATACTCCTATTCTAGCACTATATGAATAAGGTAATAACATCTTTTCTCCTACATATATATATTTTTAATTCTAGCTTTGGAAGTATTTCACCCATGAAAATCTTAAGTAGAAATGATTAAGAATGTCCTAATGTAAACAGAAAATGGTGCATAATAATTACAATACTCTTTGATGGTAGATTTTTCTTGTTTTGCTTCTTATTTACTTTACAAAAAGCAAACTATGTATGTTCTCTTGTTTTCCTTGAAATACAAATCAGGAAATTTGAAAACATTTCGCTTATGTCCGAGGAAGAAAATGCGGTATGCTCGATTACGGGAAGCTTCCGCTAATGCCACATTTGATCGCTTTATTTACTATTTACTTTAAAAAGAAAAAAAAAACATACAAAGAGAAAATGTTAAAATAATCGTTTTTTATGTCGATGGTGATCTATGAAATGGAAGTTCGGGAAGTTGCAGTAAAAGAAGAACTGTATTTAAAGGATTAACGTTTGTTTGTGTTGTGTTGTTTTATGGCTTTTGAATCTTAGTCCTTTTTCTCAGAACCGCGGTGTTTGGTTATTTTATCTATCACGTGTGGCTTCTGATTTTTTGATAGATAGAATATCAACTAGGGTGAAGAAATAATCCTTTCTGTGAACAGTTTAGTTTTTTTTAGTGTGGAAGACTTATCGATGAGGTATTGAGTACCACTAATACATTGGTTCCTAAAAATGAGTCGTCGTGAATTATCCGTCAAACGGGGCAAATGAGGTGCGTTCGTATTATAAGTAGTTTTATAAATTTTCAGATCTTGGTGCAATAGCTGTTGCACTCTTATGAATAAATGCATGAATACAAAATATTACGATCATATATATTAAATTCAGTAATACGGAAATAACAGGACTCCACCTAAAATAGAACGTAATCACCATGGCAACCTAGAATTTTTACCTATCAAGTGATATCATTGAAATTACCTATGATCGAATTTAATAAAACGAAGAAATCTTTAATTAATATCTTTTTAAGTTTTGATTCGATTTCCCTAAAATTTGAAATGACTCGACAAAATTTCGCAAGGATTCTATATATTAAATTTCAAACCCTTCGGTTGGATAGTTTTTGCACTGTTATACGCGGGCAGACGGACAGACCGACAGACGGACGGATCAGACGACGACTATAGGTGCTACGTATATAGAATTACGAACTCATATAAAAATGCTTCTAAATAAAGGAAAATGTAATATAGCCATTCACTGAAATATGCAATAGCCCTTCCGAGTAACCAGCGAATCCGAAAAGCATTTCTCGTTTTCTTTAGAAACTCCCAAAACTAATATATTTTAAGGATGTAAAGAAGCCTTTATAAAAACAAACTTACTATTTCTGCCACCAATTTTTAAAAACGTTTCCGAGTAATTTTTATAGTGTAATAATCCGTTTCTCAACCTGGAATATAGGTTTTTTCCGATACTATCAATTGCCAACAAGTAAATATTTTCAGGTTCAACTAACACGTTTTACAGGTAAACATGAAAGATTGAAAGCATTTACATTAACATTAAAGATAATATTATTTTGCTGCTCTTACATATGAGCAGCTCACCAAATCCATTTTGAAACTAGTTGGATGTGGCAATCCCGAAACTTTCTTCTATCTCGTACATGTTAATACTTCCTTTAAAATGTAGTCGGTTAGATGATTTACACCAGAATCTAATCAGCAATAACTTATGTCAACTTGTAACTGAATCTAAAATTTTGTGAAAATCCGTGCATTAGTTTTTGAGTAGAGCTATGGCGGAAATCGTTAAAAGCACCACCTATTGGGCAATATATACCAAAACCTAATAAGCAAAAACTTAAGTCGACTTCGTAACTGAATCTGAAGATTTATTAAAATCCGTGCATCCCTTCTTGAGATAAAACTACTACGGGAATCAGGGAAAATGCAACATAGCAGCGCTACCTGTTGGGTAATTAACACCAAAACGCTGTCAGCGACAACTCATATCAAGGACTAACCGAATCTGAAGTTTGATGAAAATCCACGCATTAGTTCTTGAGATAGAGCCATTGTGGAAATCAGGAATAATGATGTATAGCAGCGCCACCTGCTGAGCGATTTACACTAAAACATAGTAAACATCAACTCATATCAAGGACTAATTGAATCTGATATTTCATGAAAATTCGTGCATTAGTTCTTGAGATAGAGCCATTTTGGAAATCGTAAACAATGCAGCCTAGCAGCGCCACCTGTCGAACGATTTGCACCAAAAATTAATAAGCACCAATTTATATCAGGGACTAACTGAATATAAATTTTTATTAAATTTCGTGCATTAGTTATTGATATAGAGCGCCCACAAAATGTGTGTCACATACATACATACAGACAGACAGACTCGTAGACTCACAGATTCACAGACACAAATTTTGTAAAAACATGTTTTTCGGAATCTCTGACTCCTAAAACGTGTAAGTCCATCGAAAACCGAAAGTCGAAAATTTTCACGAATCCAATACTTTCTTCTTGTAAAGATAGAGTAAAATAAAAAAATATATGTATATTGTTCATTTAGAAGGTGAATAAAATCTGTTTTATTCACTCCCACAATGAACCAAGTCTGTAAACTGATGTCATATATGAGAAAGTATGTGAAAACAGGATTGGTTCACTGTGCGAGTAGATAAGACTGATTTTACGCACCTTCTAAATGGACTGTCTTTTTTTTTTTTTTTTTTTTTTCAAAATGTTCTTGGTCTACTTGATTGCGAGCACCTCATATATAAATTTAGTTATTTAAAGTATGTAAGTTTGTGAAATTTAATTAAAGACCAAAATTTTAAAACCAGATTTTCATGTACAATCAAATAAAATGGCTACATATAAAGCACTTAAATTGCAATAAAATATAATGACTTTTGTGACACACGGTGTCACCTCCTCGGATCAAACTTCTGTTAAAAATTGACACAGAAAAACAGCCGCAAATAAAGGTTACAAAAGCAGCTAAGCATTCACTAATACTGTGTATTCGCAAAGTATTGCACAAGATTAATTCAATATAAACTTTTCTTGTCGCGAGAATCAACCTCTCAGTAAACTCCAAGAATTTTTTCTTTCGGCGTAAATACAATTTTTACGATGTAAATTTCAATATTTTACTACTTTGAACACGTAATCATTTAATTTTAATGATAAAGTTTTGTTTTCAGTTTTAAAAAATCACGTGTAAATAAATTTATCTTTGAAATGAAATATTATTCTTTGCGCTGATTTTACAATTGGCAACAATTTAAAATAATCAAATTTTCTGAAATATGAAAAAAATCTCTTGAACAAGGAAAAAAATTTGAATTAAGAAAAACTCTTAAAAATTTTAGTTAAATCAAAAAAATAAATGCATCTTCACACCCAAAATTTGTAACGCCATATCCTTAGAAAAAATGATTAAATTCCTATGCATAGTTTTTGCTGCTGTAAAACATTTTTAATAGAACAATTTTGACGAACTTTAACATTGAATATCGCATAAAATGATTCTTCGATTTAAAAATTTTCTGCTTCAGCATTATTTCTCTATAATATTACCCATTTTCAAATTTTTGTATGCAGTAGTTTTCCTTAATATTAGCAAAAAAAAAAAAAAAAAAAAAAAAAAAAACTTCCAGTGATAAAAAATTCATTTACGGTATTAGTTACTTCTTTTAGAATAGAGAGATATTGAATTAAATATTTAAATTATTTTCATCATTTACTTTTTCATTTAAACAAAATAAAAAGCGTAAAATATCCCAAAATGCAATAAATTGCTACTGCACAAAAACAAACTGACATTAAGCTGAAATGATTTTATTGTTACAATACGTGTTTTGTATTTCCTTTTTTAATGAACAATGTTTTAAAATGGCTGAATAAATGACAGATTTATCGTCTGCTTCACGGATTTTTTTACCTCCATTATTTAAAAATAAGAGAAAATATATCGCAGGTTAGTCATAATACCGCAAATTTTACTGGTTTATCCAACAGATTCCGTGACCTACCGCACGTTTTTGCTAATGTTTGCTTTGATTCACCTTACATAAATTCTATTCAATGTAAACTAACTAAGCGAAAACGGTCTCAAAAAACGCAAAATGGCTAAACAAAGAAAGGATAAATCGACTATTGTTTTCTTTTCTATTATCTACAGGAAATCTGCGAAATTTTTTTTTTTTTCCGGCAAAAACAGAAAAAAACACTTCCAAATTCTTTATTGTTCTATTTTTTGTAACAAAATTTATTACATGTATATGTGTGAAACTAAGTTAGTTTAGGATATGCGTGATTCTAAGTAATTTTAGACAAATATTGGATATGACAAATATTGATGATTTTTTTTCTTACTTTGAAATTAAACGTTTTTTTAGGTGCGTTCATAATTATATAAATACGTAGCACCTATAGCCGTCGTTCAGTCCGTCTCTCCGTCTGTGTGTTCGCATATAACAGAGCAAAAACTACCCAGCCGAATGATCTGAAACTTTAAATATATAATTGTTACAAAATTTTGTGGAGTCATTTCAAATTTTATCAAAATCGGATATATAGTTTAATGACAGGGACAGTCAAAAGTTTTCCGTTACATGACGGCCAATGAGAAAAAATATTTCAAGTGAATTTTAATGATGTTACAGCGTTTCGAACAGAACGAAATGTATATGCACTTATGAAGTGCACTAAAATATACATTCAGTACAATATACAATGCAAAAATTATTTATAAAACTAGTTATAGTACGAACGCACCACATTTGCCGCGTTTGACGTGCAATTTCTAACTTGTATTTACTGCGTAAGCTTGTAACAGGGAATATGTTTCTTTAGCCTATAGTTTCCATAAAGATACCAAACTTTCCATTTTTCTATTGTTTCTAGTTATTTGTCTTCTAAATATAAACCTACTTAAGATAAATAATACTTACAAATACGCAATTTTAATGCTTTTTCAACACTTTCCACAACAAAGCTGAAAAGTGTTTATGAATTCGGTTTGTCTGGCTGTCTGTCTGTGTGCCCACGCACTAACTCTCGTAAATATACTCGGATTTCCATGCAATTGATATATATTATTGATGTTTACCATGGCATGTTCGGTATACAATACGAATTATGTAGCGTTAATACATCATTTACAGGGTCACTCAAAAGAATTCCGTTTCATTATGGTCAATGAGGAAAAATCGTTTATTGAGTGTTTTAATGACATTGGGCTATTTCAAATTTATTGAAAATGATACAAATCACTGAATTTCACTAGAAGATAATTACTATAGAATAGGGCACTCCTAGCATTTATCGTTCATTTACAGGGATACGCAAAAGAAACCGGTTACAGTCCTGTCTTTGAGGAATATTTGCTGGAAGTGCGTTTTCAATTTCAGTATGCGCTTTTAAATTGACCGAATTTTCTGCATGTTTCTCATTGTGTGTAAATAATATACCTCATATACAGGGCTACACAAAAAAATTCATGTACCATTCTCCTTATTAGATGAAATTGCTAAAGGGGAATTTTCAATAGAGGAATGCATTTCCGAACTGAAATATTTTTTTGCATGCATGTAGTTAACAGATGCAAATCTATATATCCGAATTCTTTCAGCAATCCTGTATAGGATACAGGATGTTCAAAGAATTCGGATGTTTTTTCCGACGGTAGATGGGAAATGCTAAAGGGGACCGGGAAAGCAAAATTCAACCAAAAAATCGATTTTCACTTTTTTATCATTAAATAGTTTAAACTTTTATCTTTGTAACACATGTTTATATATAAAAAAATAAGTGTTGAAATTATTCATTCTTTTTTAAGAGTACTTCAAAGCTTAATGGCCATTTAAATCTTTAATTGACTTTTTCTCAAAACTTGGATTTTTCGTGTTTATGTTCCTTTTTTTTAATACCTATTAAACTTAAGAACGTAAAACATATATATGCTACCAAAATTATTTTCGGTTGAAAAAATGCTGTTGTGTGAATAAATAACCTATATAAATTTTATTCAATTTGAAATAAAATTTCTGCATATAGAGGGTAATGTATCCGAATTTTTTATGTGTCCCTGTAAAAGAAATACAACTGCTACGCACTTTATTTTTCAATTTAATAAATGCTATTGTGTATCTCGATAATCTTCCTTAATTTTGTTGAAATTTATAACATGTCTGCTTTTTGGCAACAATCTTTCCGCGATCTTTTGTGTGGACCTGAAAAAAATGCATAATTTCTACGTTCGTCAAAAATTATAATTTAATAGAACTGTCATCGAAAAAACGCATGTAGGAAAAGTTTAGCTCAATCAGATAATTGAAAGTGGTTTAAAATTGTCTTGCAAGATTTGAACTAATCTTTTATGTGGCCCTGTAAACAAAGCGTAACTGCTACGTTCCATAAATTATAATAATATTGCATTGTCACCAGAACTACATATCCTGATCAAAGTTTCAGCTCAATCACGCGGTTTTGTAAAATTCCGAGATAATCGGAAAAATAAATTTTGTTTACATAGATCATCAAAACGCCCCACTTTGTGCCGCTTTAAATGGACCGTTGCAATTCTGCCGTTAATTACAGAAAGAGACGTCATCTACCGATAAAATTCTACTCGTCAGAATGTTCGTCAATTATGATTAGAAGAAGCAGTCGGCTTCTACGTGCTATTTTCAGACAAATTAAAATAAACCTAAAATTAGCTGTTTTGATCTAATTTTTTTCCTACTAAATGTGAGAGAATACTTTAAAACTTAGATAAGTTGTTATGTTTTTATATACATATCTAAATTCATTTGCTTATAGTGCATATTTTCCACGTGGATTTGTTTGCTTTCGTTTTTGTTCTTAGTCTTGAGATTATCTGTTTTAAGGGGTCTTGTACCTTTTAAACGCGTCAAAAATTAACGAAAAACTTCAAAGTTTGAATTAGTCTATCTTCAAAGCCTTTTTATGTATAAACATGAAATTTTGGATATTGATTAAACAGACTGTGCTCTATAATATGCTGTCATTAGAAATTTATAAACCCTTTACAGAATTTGTGTATTGTTGAAATCAAAATAGCTCTTTTTTTTTTACCCCATAAGTTATTGTGCGCATGATATCTTGAGAAAGTATGTATGGATTCGCATGAAATTCGGTAAAGATACTAATCATATATGTGTGTTTAAAATGATCTACTCTTAGGCTAAAATTATTTCATTAACTATATAAAAAATATATTTATATATTTTCTTTAAAAAAAAAAAAAAAAAAAGTATTTTTAATGAATAAAAATAGTCATAACTAAAAATATTACCATTGTAAATACTTAAAAGTAGATCATTTTAAACACACATATTTGTTTAGTATATTTACTAAATTTCATGACAATCCCTACATACTTTCTCAAGATATCATGCGCGCAATGACTTATGGGGTTAAAAAAAAGCTATTTTGATTTCAACAATACACGAATTCTGTAAAGGGTTAATAAATTTCTGTTGGTAGTATATTACAAAGCACAATCTGTTTAATCAATATCCAAAATTTCATGTTTATACATAAAAAGGTTTTGAAGATAGATTAATTCAAACTTTGAAGTTTTTCGTTAATTTTCGACTCGTTTAAAAGGTACAAGACCCCTTAAGAAATGGCGCAATTGCCTTAATTGGATAGTTGCATAAATTAGAACCAGATGCATGATCATAAATTCGAAAAGTAAGCAATGCATTTAGAGAAGGCTGTAGGTACACCCCCCCCCCCCAAAAAAAAAAAAAAATAGTCAAAGAATTATTAGCAATATTATCTCCCTTGTCAAAATCAGTTAACTTAATGTACAGAGTGAGCCAAAATACAGCTGTGTTAACATCTTCGCCATATAAAGTAAACCTTGAAATGAAAAAAAAAAAAAAAAAAAAAAAAAAAAAAGAAGCTCTCAAACACAAAAGCAATTGGAACTTCAAGTTTTAAAAAATAGACGCAATTCAGTTGGAAAGAAAATGATGGAAGGGAAGAACCACAGACATAAGGTAAAGAAAACTTCTGTTGGAAAATAAGTCTAGTGATTCAGAATCGAAAAAGAAAAATCAAAATAGTAATGATTGCGTTTGCCTAATTTATGATAAAAATAAAATAGCAGAAATGATTCAGTGTTCAGATTGCCAAATATGGTTCCATTTTGTGTGTGTGTGAATAAAAATTAACAAAAGAAATTCATGTGTAAGCCTTGAATCACGTCTTACATGATATTCAAGTAACTGGCTATTTGTTCAATATTTTCTATACTTAATTACTTATAATTTTGATTTATATTTTCAATACATTTTGATTTAAAACAATTACTCTTACTTTTCAGACATTTGATTTCGTTATATTTCATTGCTGTTGTTTTGCTTGATTGTTTCCTAATCGCAAACTTTGCTTTAAAAAAATAGTTATATTCCCTACTTATTAAACAGCCTAATATTGTTTGGTCCAATTCAAGAGACTGGGGCTCCAACTTAGGCAACTAGTCGCTGAACTTGGACCAATTTTTGACGAATTTTTCAAATTAAAATAAAACTTAAGATTTTCAAAAAGAAATTGTTCTAAAGATTTATTTAGTTAATAAATGAATATATTTATCACGTGTACTGATATTTTGCAGATATTCCAGAAATGAGGTGAGTTACACCTGAAAATATGTGAATTAGTCCAAATTCGGCTACTCTACCCTACGTGTTTTAATTTTGCTATTTCTTTTCACATTACTTGGTGTGAATAAATTCTATACATTATATGCAGGACTACACAAAAGAATGCTCGTACATTTGCGCTTATTGGTAAAAATTGCTGAAAGGGTATTTTCAACTCCGTGCTTGTTAATCGAAGTGTGGGAAGAATTGAACTTCAGGTTGGTTGTGTAACGTATAACTAAATGTTCACAAATTGAATATTTGTCAGAAAAACTAAGTTAGATTACCTTGATTTTGATTCAGGGATTGTTGTAAATAAAACTTAAACTTACACTATGTGCAAAACTACATAAAAGATGAGACAATATTTAAACTAGTAAATCTGCAGATCAGGAGCATCAACGTCATCTTTGCAAGTCATTGTTTTTTAACACTCATTGCGTAATATTCATCTTCCTACAAATCGCTTTTTAAAGTTTTCAAATTACATGAATATTTATAAGAATACAAAATACTTCGTAAAGTTTCAGAAATTAAATGTGTTAAACAAGTGGTTATACACTGTTGTTCTGAAATTCTGATGAGCTGCTTATTCCGGTAACTTTTTAAATCAAAAATTGCATTTCTTCAGTGGGGCTCTGCCCCCCTGAACCCCACGTAGTCTATTTAAACTTACATTCGTAATATTTATTGATTGTGCGGATGGTTATATTATATCATAGGTTTTTTTTACGCTGTGATTTATAAGGGTAAGCATAAGTTTTTTTTTATAAATTAATAAATTTAAAATTTAAAATAAAATCCTCCAACAATAAATCTTGAAGTGACGCCAAAAATGTAATCTTAAAATCCGCTACATTCGACCCAAACACAACGGCGTGCTTAAAAAAATAAAGAAAGAAAAGAAAAATATTTTTAGTAATACAGTTTTTAATTCATAATACGATGAAATGCTATTTTAGAATGCTTAAATATAAGCAGATCATTTCCATTTTACAGAAAAAATGCACGGATGAAGTCAAAGAATTCGGTCCCTGTTCCACGTGATTGTTTTGTTTGGGCCGAATGAGGGCATTTAAATCTGAGCGATAACGCACATCATATTGCAAACTGTTTTTACGGCATACTGCATCTCCATCTATCGCTTTCCTCCGTGAATAATAGTTCATTTTATTTTAGCCAAGATCTTTTTATTCCAACATTTTTTTTTTTTTTTTTTTTTTTTTTTTTTTTGATAAATGACGTCTAATTTACCTGCTATTCGTACTTACTCAAAACCTTTCATCTTGTTATATCAAGAAATACTTGAGAGTTTTCTTTTTATTTCCAATATGTCGCCATATTAATTTTTTTGTTCTTAATTTTTAGGTAGCTTTCATTACAAAAAGCTACCTATTGCAGCCGTTCGGAGGAAAGCGATTTCAAAAAATTTTGGTATATTTTCATCGATCATGACCCCCAGACCCCGAAACCACCCTCTGTTCAAAATTGATATATATATATATATATATATATATATATATATCCATATATATATATATATATATATATATATATATCTGACCTATGTCACACTGTAACTCTCGTATTTATGAACTGATTTCGATGTAATTCGGTGTGTAGATAGTACATATCAATGTCTCGACCGAGTTCGTTGTCCAGCTTCATCCGCCATTTTTTTTCAAAATGGCGGCCATTTAAAATTTTTAAAAAAATTTAAAATTTGAAAAGTGGTACCAAAAAATTGAAAATGGAAAAATATTTTTTTCTTACGTATTTGACCTTTATAAAAAGATTCCGGAGCAGTTTTTGTTTCGTCTATATCTTAAAAAATGGCTGAGTTATAGCATTTTGAATTTCTAGTGTGGCTGACATTTTGAAACGTCCTGAATTTTGTCACGCGATAAAAGGCGTATTTATGAACCGATTTGGATGTAACTTCGTTTATACATAGTACAGACCAATGTCTCGAACGAGTTCGTTGGCCAGCTTCATCCGCCATCTTGTTTAAAAATGGCGGCCATTTAAAATTTTAAGAAAACTTTAAATTTGAAATGTGGTAGCAAAAAATTGAAAATTGAAAAAATATTTTTTCCTTATGTATTTGACCTTTATACAAAGATTTCGGAGCAGTTTTTGTTTCGTATATATCTTTAAAAATGGCTGAGTTATAGCATTTTGAATTTCTAGCGTGGCTGACATTTTGAAACGTCCTGAAATTTGTCACGCAATAAAAGATGTATTTATCAACCGATTTGGATGTAACTTCGTTTATACATAGTACAGACCAATGTCTCGAACGAGTTCGTTGGCCAGCTTCATCCGCCATCTTGTTTAAAAATGGCGGCCATTTAAAATTTTAAGAAAAATTTAAATTTGAAATATGGTACCAAAAAATTAAAAATTGAAAAAATATTTTTTCCTTATGTATTTGACCTTTATACAAAGATTTCGGAGCAGTTTTTGTTTCGTCTATATCTTACAAAATGGCTGAGTTATAGCATTTTGAATTTCTAGCGTGGCTGACATTTTGAAACGTCCTGAAATTTGTCACGCAATAAAAGACGTATTTATCAACCGATTTGGATGTAACTTCGTTTATACATAGTACATACCAATGTCTCGACCGAGTTCGTTGGCCAGCTTCATCCGCCATCTTGTTTCAAAATGGCGCCCATTTAAAAAAAAGTAAAAAATTTAAAATTTAAAATGAGATACCAAAAAATTGGAAAATGAAAAAGAATTTTTTTATGTGTTTGACCTTAATACAAAGATTCCGGAACAGTTTTTATTTCGTCTATATCTAAAAAAATGGCTGACTTATAGCATTTTGAATTTCTATTGTGGCTGACATTTTAAAACCACCTGATATTTGTCACGCGATAACAGGCGTATTTATGAACCGATTTGGATGTAACTTCGTCTGTACATAGTATATACCTTTGTCTCGACCGAATTCGTTGGCCAGCTTCATTCGCCATCTTGTTTCAAAAGGGTTGCCATTAAAGAAAATTAAATTTAAAATTTAAAATGAGGTATTAAAAATTGGAAAATTAAAAAGATTTTTTTTATGTGTTTGGCCTTGATTCCGGAGCAGTTTTTGTTTCTGAAAATTTGTTCTTTTGTTTATATCTTAAAAAGTGGTTGAATTATAGCACTTTGAATTTCTAGCATGGCTAACATTTTGAAACGATCTTGTATTTGTCACGCAATAACACACGCATTCGCCTATTTCAATGTAAGAAGGCATGTGGATAGTATACATCAATATCTCGACCAAGTTCGCTGGCCAGCTTCATCAGCCATCTTGTTTCAAAATGGCGGCCATTAAATTAAAAAAATTATATTTAAAGTGAGGTGCAAAAAAATTAGAAATTGAAAAAGGTTTCTTTCTTAAGTATTTGACCTTGATATAATGATTCAGGACCATTTTTTGTTTGTCTTTATCTTAAAAAATGGCTCAGATATAGCAGTTTCAATTTCTAATGTGGGTGACATTTTGAAAAATCTGATTTTTTGCCTGCGACAGCACTTGTATATATCAACCGATTCCGATGTGGGTGAGCATGTGCACAGCAATTACTAAGGTCTCGACCAAGTCCACTGGTTAGCCTCATCCACCATGTTGTCTTAAAATGTCGTGCCCTTTAAGAAATCGCCGAATTTGGCAGCCAAATATAAATTACTTTAAATAAAAGCAGCTTGGATAAACTTACTAATTAAGCGCGAAATTAATAACTAATTTCGCGAAATTCTCATTCATAATGATTTAGTATTGATAAAAATTAGTACTGAATCTCCTATATTCGGTTTCCACTAAATTGAGCTTCGTGTGTTTGAATAATATAAGTTGGCTTTTTTAAAATAAGGAATATGAAAGCTACCTCTTCCTCCCGGCAGTGGCCGGAAGGACTTCTTTTTCATTTTCTTGTTTCACGTCAAAATCTTTCAATTTAAAATTATTTAAGAGAAAATATTATTCAGGGTTTTGATTTTCTTGGCAACGATTAAAGAAACATTGATAAATTTTATGAAAAAATGTCATATTATTCTCTATGAAAATAATGAAATTTTGTATTTTTAAGCAAAATATTTGAATAAAATAAATAAAATATAGCCTATTTTTATTTCTGGGGCTAAAATCCATCTATATGCAAAAATACAAATGCATTAATTCATCCATTTTGACGTTGGCTTTACTGAAACATTATAGACGCATTTATACTAATATTATTAAGACCAAATACGTCGCTAGGCAACTGATGAAAGAAAAGATAAAAAATGAAATATGTATTATGTCAAATTGATAAAACAAAATGCTTTATATTATTGGAAAACATGCATAAAGTTCCCCCAAAAATTATAAACCTAATTTAAAAAATCTCGCAAATATATTGACATAATTTCAAACTAATTGGAATAATTTAATAATCTTATTTAAAAATTTCAGCATCCAAAATTTACCATTTAAATCCATTTTTTATATGAGACATTTCTTTCAACAAATACAAATTTTAAAATCGTCTGACTTGCCATAGAAAAGCATTACAGAGCAAAATAAAATGTTCTATATTTCCCGAACGAATGAACCAAATTTAGCCAAAAACAATACAGCTAAGTCCGAGTACCTCATCAACATGCCCAATTAATTTCAAGCCGATGGGATGCTTTTTGCGGCAGTTATCGCGGAACAGACAGACAGACAGACAGACAGACAAACGGAAATCAAAACTTTTCGTGTCTCCACGGTAAGCCTTCACTAACGTTTCGGCTTCAGCATCCAAAATTTACCATTTAATCCATTTTTTATATGAGACATTTCTTTCAACAAATGAAAATTTGAAAATCGTCTGGCTTGCCATAGAAAAGCATTACAGAGCAAAATAAAATGTTCTATATTTCCCAAACGAATGAACCAAATTTAGCCAAAAACTATACAGCTAAGTTCGAGTACATCATCATCATGCCCAATTAATTTCAAGCCGATCGGATGCTTTTTGCGGCAGTTATCGCGGAACAGACAGACAGACAAACGGAAATCAAAACTTTTCGTGTCTCCACAGTAAGCCTTCACTGACGTTTCGGCAATAATTACGAACGCACCTAAAGAATAGTACTAACTAGTAAATCTGCAGATCAGGAGCCTCAACGTCATCTTTGCAAGTCATTTTTTTTTAACACTCATTGCGTAATATTCATCTTCCTACAAATCGCTTTTTAAAGTTTTCAAATTACATAAATATTTATAAGAATACAAAATACTTCGTAAAGTTTCAGAAATTAAATGTGTTAAACAAGTGGTTATACACTGTTGTTCTGAAATTCTGATGAGCTGCTTATTCCGGTAACTTTTTAAATCAAAAATTGCATTTGCCCCCCTGAACCCCCCGTAGTTTATTTAAGTTTACATTCGTAATTTCTTATTGATTGTGCGGATGGTTATAGTATATCATAGATTTTTTTTACGCTGTGATTTATAAGGATAAGCATAAGTTTTTTTTTTTTTATAAATTAATAAATTTAAAATTTAAAATAAAATCCTCATGTTAACCGTACGCAAACAATAAATCTTGAAGTGACGCCAAAAATGTAACCTTAAAATCCGCTACATTCAACCGAAACACAACGGCGTGCTTAAAAAAAGAAAGAAAGAAAAGAAAAATATTTTTAGTAATACAGTTTTTAATTCATAATACGATGGAATGCTACTTTAGAATGCTTAAATATAAGCAGATCACTTTCATTTTACAGAAAAAATGCACGGATGAAGTCAAAGAATTCGGTCCCTGTTCCACCTGCTTGTTTTGTTTGGGCCAAATGATGGCATTTAAATCTGGGCGATAACGCACATCATATTGCAAACTGTTTTTACGGCATACTGCATTTCCATCTATCTCTTTCTCCGTAAATAATAGTTCATTTTATTTTAGCCAAGGTCTTTTTATTCCAACACCTTTTTTTTTTTTTTTTTTTTTTTTTTTTTTGATAAATGACGTCTAATTCATCTGCTATTCGTACTTACTCAAAACCTTTCATCTTGTTATATTAAGAAATACTTGAGAGTTTTCTTTTTATTCCCAATATGTCGCCATATTAATTTTTTCATTCTTAATTTATTTTTTTTTTTCATTTTCCTGTTTCACGTCAAAATCTTTCAATTGAAAATTGTTCAAGAGAAAATATTATTCAGGGTTTTGATTTTCTTGGCAACGATTAAAGAAACATTGATAATTTTTATGAAAAAATGTCACATTATTCTCTATGAAAATATTGAACTTTTGTATTTTTAAGCAAAATATTTGAATAAAATAAATAAAATATTGCCTATTTTTATTTCTGGGGCTAAAATTCATCTATATGCAAAAATACAAATGCATTAATTCATCCGTTTTGACGTTGGCTTTACTGAAACATTATAGACGCATTTATACTAATATTATTAAGACCAAATTCGTTGCTAGACAACTGATGAAAGAAAAGGTAAAAAATGAAATATGTATTATGTCAAATTGATAAAACAAAATGCTTTATATTATTGGAAAACATGCATAAAGTTCCCCCAAACATTATAAACCTAATTTAAAAAATCTCGCAAATATATTGACATAATTTCAAACTAATTGGAATAATTTAATAATCTTATTTAAAAATTTCAGCATCCAAAATTTACCATTTAAATCCATTTTTTATATGAGCCATTTCTTTCGACAAATGAAAATTTGAAAATCGTCTGACTTGCCATAGACAAGCATTACAGAGCAAAATAAAATGTTCTATATTTCCCGAACGAATGAACCAAATTTAGCCAAAAACTATACAGCTAAGTCCGAGTACCTCATCAACATGCCCAATTAATTTCAAGCCGATGGGATGCTTTTTGCGGCAGTTATCGCGGAACAGACAGACAGACAAACGGAAATCAAAACTTTTCGTGTCTCCACGGTAAGCCTTCACTAACGTTTCGGCTTCAGCATACAAAATTTACCATTTAATCCATTTTTTATATGAGACATTTCTTTCAACAAATGAAAATTTGAAAATCGTCTGACTTGCCATAGAAAAGCATTACAGAGCAAAATAAAATGTTCTATATTTCCCAAACGAATGAACCAAATTTAGCCAAAAACTATACAGCTAAGTTCGAGTACCTCATCATCATGCCCAATTAATTTCAAGCCGATCGGATGCTTTTTGCGGCAGTTATCGCGGAACAGACAGACAGACAAACGGAAATCAAAACTTTTCGTGTCTCCACAGTAAGCCTTCACTGACGTTTCGGCAATAATTACGAACGCACCTAAAGAATAGTACTAACTAGTAAATCTGCAGATCAGGAGCCTCAACGTCATCTTTGCAAGTCATTTTTTTTAACACTCATTGCATAATATTCATCTTCCTACAAATCGCTTTTTAAAGTTTTCAAATTACATAAATATTTATAAGAATACAAAATACTTCGTAAAGTTTCAGAAATTAAATGTGTTAAACAAGTGATTATACACTGTTGTTCTGAAATTCTGATGAGCTGCTTATTCCGGTAACTTTTTAAATCAAAAATTGCATTTCTTCAGGGGGGCTGTGCCCCCCTGAACCCCCCGTAGTTTATTTAAGTTTACATTCGTAATTTTTTATTGATTGTGCGGATGGTTATAGTATATCATAGATTTTTTTTACGCTGTGATTTATAAGGATAAGCATAAGTTTTTTTTTATATATAAATTAATAAATTTAAAATTTAAAATAAAATCCTCATGTTAACCGTACGCAAACAATAAATCTTGAAGTGACGCCAAAAATGTAACCTTAAAATCCGCTACATTCAACCGAAACACAACGGCGTGCTTAAAAAAAGAAAGAAAGAAAAGAAAAATATTTTTAGTAATACAGTTTTTAATTCATAATACGATGGAATGCTACTTTAGAATGCTTAAATATAAGCAGATCACTTTCATTTTACAGAAAAAATGCACGGATGAAGTCAAAGAATTCGGTCCCTGTTCCACCTGCTTGTTTTGTTTGGGCCAAATGATGGCATTTAAATCTGGGCGATAACGCACATCATATTGCAAACTGTTTTTACGGCATACTGCATTTCCATCTATCTCTTTCTCCGTAAATAATAGTTCATTTTATTTTAGCCAAGGTCTTTTTATTCCAACATTTTTTTATTTTTTATTTATTTTTTTTTTTTGATAAATGACGTCTAATTCATCTGCTATTCTTACTTACTCAAAACCTTTCATCTTGTTATATTAAGAAATACTTGAGAGTTTTCTTTTTATTCCCAATATGTCGCCATATTAATTTTTTCATTCTTAATTTTTTTTTTTTTTCATTTTCCTGTTTCACGTCAAAATCTTTCAATTGAAAATTGTTCAAGAGAAAATATTATTCAGGGTTTTGATTTTCTTGGCAACGATTAAAGAAACATTGATAATTTTTATGAAAAAATGTCACATTATTCTCTATGAAAATAATGAATTTTTGTATTTTTAAGCAAAATATTTGAATAAAATAAATAAAATATTGCCTATTTTTATTTCTGGGGCTGAAATTCATCTATATGCAAAAATACAAATGCATTAATTCATCCGTTTTGACGTTGGCTTTACTGAAACATTATAGACGCATTTATACTAATATTATTAAGACCAAATTCGTTGCTAGGCAACTGATGAAAGAAAAGGTAAAAAATGAAATATGTATTATGTCAAATTGATAAAACAAAATGCTTTATATTATTGGAAAACATGCATAAAGTTCCCCAAACATTATAAACCTAATTTTAAAAATCTCGCAAATATATTGACATAATTTCAAACTAATTGGAATAATTTAATAATCTTATTTAAAAATTTCAGCATCCAAAATTTACCATTTAAATCCATTTTTTATATGAGCCATTTCTTTCGACAAATGAAAATTTGAAAATCGTCTGACTTGCCATAGACAAGCATTACACAGCAAAATAAAATGTTCTATATTTCCCGAACGAATGAACCAAATTTAACCAAAAACTATACAGCTAAGTCCGAGTACCTCATCAACATGCCCAATTAATTTCAAGCCGATCGGATGCTTTTTGCGGCAGTTATCGCGGAACAGACAGACAAACGGAAATCAAAACTTTTCGTGTCTCCATAGTAAGCCTTCACTGACGTTTCGGCAATAAAGATGTTAAATTACTTTAATATCCTTAGTACTTTGAACTACAAAAACATAGCCTTCGTCAAAGAAATACAAGAAATACTACTGTTATTATCGTCTTATTTTCAAAATTCACGTAGATGGTGTCGAAAAGGAGTGAAAGTGGAAGTCAATTTTTTAGATTCGGAAAATATTGGGAAAATAAAACATGGATATAGGGAAGTGGAATATTACTCGTTTTATAATTCTTTAAGCAAACTGAGTCATATTCTGGGTATGTTGTAGGATAGAACGTCATTACAAACAGTATTTTCTTTAGTAATAATTTCTATTGATTCACGGATAATTAAATCTTGATAATTATTTGAGGGATACATATTTTATTTTATTTTTTTTTTTTTTTTTTTGTCTTTGAAATTAACTTGTATATTCTGCTTCTGGTTAAGTCTTGACAGAGCTGTTATTGGTCGGTTGTACTTTAAATCTCTCAAATATTCTTTCATACGAACTTTAAGTTTATGCCATATCCCATTAAGTATACCCAGAATTTGGCTCAGTTTGCTTAAAGAATCATAAAACGAGTAATATTCCACTTCCCTATATCCATGTTTTATTTTCCGGATCTAAAAAATTGACTTCCACTTTCGCTGCTTTCGACACCATCTACGTGAATTGTGTTAATAACAGTAGTATTTCTTGTATTTCTCTGACAAAGGTTACAGATTTATTTCAAATTTGTACCGAACTTCAATGTAAAACTTTCTATTGCCCCAACCATTTTTGTATCAAAATTACTTTTTAATTGAAAATTCTGAAAAAAAGAGGCAAAAAATTACTTTCTTTCAGACAGCCGCCATTAAAAAAAAAAAAAAAAAAATTTCTTAGGTAGGGGCAATAGCGACATTCTTACTAATTATTATTATTATTTTTTTAATTTTGCTTCAGGTGACCAGAAGGTTTTCAATCGCGCCAACCAGCACACCTGGTAAAAAACCTTTAAATTTACCAGCTTATAACTTTTTAGCCCCAGGAATATACTATTTCTTTCTCCCAGCTTATTTTATGTCGTCTCCAAAAAATTATGTTACGTTGTATAAGCCAGCCGTAAAACAAAGCAGATGTTTTACGGCTGTTTTACATTGTACGATTTTTACTCTACAGTAATTCTTTAAACTTCTAAGTATCGCGCATTTTCAATTTTTATACCGTCGTATTAGGAAAAAAAAAATACTTTCGAATGCAATTTATTTGAAAACTGAATCTCCATTTATTTTTGAAATATTAATTTTTTTGTAGTTTTTAGAGCTATTTGCTTAATTTTGGCAACGGAATTACTCCATTTTTATAGAAAGTAAAGGAAAAATAGTTCTAAAATAGTAATTATATATTTTTGTCGCCATTTTCTCATAACAACCGAAAGAAAATGTAATTAAAATACGTGCTATTTTGAAAATAATTAAACGAATGATTTCTGTTAAAACATGGAGCTGTTATAAACTATATTTAATTTTAAGTATCTATGTTAATGTTACAAACAAATGAAGACCTATGAATCATTAAATAGCCGTTTTCAGATGCGTTCGTAATCATATAAATACGTAGCACCTATAGCCGTCGTTCAGTCCGTCCGTCTGTCCGTCCGCATATAACAGAGCAAAAACTACCCAACCGAATGGTCTGAAATTTTAAATATATAATTGTTGCAAAATTTTGTCGAGTTTTTCAAATTTTGTGAAAATCGGATGTATACTTTATTTACAGGGACAGTCAAAAGTTTTCCGTTACATTACGGCCAATGGGAAAAAATATTGCAAGTGCATTTTGATGATGTTACAACTTTCCGAATGATCTGAAATTTTAAATATATAATTGTTGCAAAATTGTGTCTGGTCATTTAAATTTTATGAAAATCGCATGCATAGTTTAATGACAGCGACAGTCCAAAGTTTTCCGTTACATTACAGACAATGGGAAAATTTATTGCAAGTGAATTTTAATGATGTTACAGCCTTTCGAACAAAATAAAATTGATATGCACTTATGAAGTGTACCAAAATATACATTTAGTACAATATGCTGGGCAAGCAATATTTATAAAACTAGTTATAGTACGAACGCACCTCATTTGCCACGTTTGACGAGCAATTTCCAACTATTTTTTTTTTTTTTTGTCGAGTTTCTTTAATGATGGTATCGTTTTGCTACATTTGAGTTTTATTTTGCGATCTTGACGTTCTATGCATGCTTTACTGTAGATGTTTAAGTGTGGATCGTAAATGTAGATTTCTTAAGCGGATGCGAATGACGTCATTTTACATAAAATAAAAGCGTGTGCTATTTAAGTCTTAAAATTTAAATATGTTTTCTACCATTTATATATGTACATTTTTTTTTTTCATCGGGGGAGACACTAAATTCTCAAAAAAGCAGATTTCCGGTTTTCTAGTATTATTTTCATTTCTTTTTTCAAAAAAAAATTTTGTATATTTTCAAAAAATCAATAAATATGTTGTAAAAAGTTAATGGTATATATATATATATTTTTTTTTTTAATCCGGCTTAACAAAATGCCCGAAATTTATGTCTCTAAACCAGAATTCCACCTTAAAATTACACATTTGCAAGAACATACCGGATGTTTTACCAAAAAAAAAAAAAAAATAATAATAATAATAATAATAATTTAGATAGATTTAGATAAATGAAGTTTTATTGCAATTGTTATTTTTTCGCGAAAAGCGTTCTAAATTGTGATTTCTATGCAATCTCAGGAAATAACAATCCGAATTCAAAAGTAACTGTGTCAAATTGATGGTGACAGTCCCTGCTCCAAAGTAGGCTACACTGTAAAAAAAAAAAAAAAAAGAAAAAGGTACTAAAATACGGAAATACTACTGGCAATTGAGACGCCTGTACTGTTTCCGTAATTTAACGGACCTTTTTCCTGGTAAATAACAGAAACATTTCCGTTTTTTTGCCATTTACGGTGGAAAACTTCCGTTAAAGTACGGAATTACTACTGGCGTCTCGATTGCCAGTAGTATTTCCGTATTTTAGACCGGGTTTTTTTACAGTGTATATTTTATGTTCTTGTCACTACCACCTGGGGGTTGCAGGAGCAAAAAATGTTTTAAATTGCATTGTTACTGATACTGAGGGGTCTAATATTTTGAAATTTGAAATGGTAAGTAAGATGTAAATGCTTTCTAAGAACTGTCTGAAGAAAATTTCAAATTTAACAGGGTGAAGTGAGCGAAAAACGTTCCAAAAACATTCTAAAATACGATTTTTATGCAATATTATGAAATACGAAACCGAATTAAAAATTAATGGTTGAAAATTGGTGGTTATAGAACCTGCTCAAACATAAGCAATATTTTAAGTCGTGCAACTACCACTAGATGGTTGCAGGAGCCAAAAACTTTCTAAATTGTTTCAATAAAATGTTCTAAAACATTCTAATTTCTGTGATACTGAATAGGCTAGAAACTTGAAATATGGCATGATAGTTTCAAAAATATAAATGCCCTCTTATAACAGTCGAAAACAAATTCGAAATTTAAAAGTGGTGAAGCGAAAGGCAGGAGTGAAAAGCGTTCTAAAAGTTTCCTAAATTACGATTTCTATGCAATCTCAAAAAGCAATGAAATGTTTCCAAAAGTAATGGCTTGCAATCAATGGTGACAGTTTCTGATTCTGCACAGGTTCTATTTTATGCCGTTTCCACTACAACCTCGGGTTGGTAGGGACAACAAAGTTCTAAAACTGCCTCTAAAAACGTTCTAAATTACGTGTTCTATGGAATATTAGAAAATACCAAACTGATTTCACAATTAATGTTGGTAAATTAATGGTGACAGTCCCTGTTTCAACATAGGTATTTTATGTTGGTGTACTACCAACTGAGAGGTGGTAGATCGTTAGACAAAAAGCTTGAAATATGACGTGATGGTGATGATTGATTTTAAGATGTAAATGCGTACTAAGAAGATGGTATTTAAAAAATCCAAAACTTCAAATGAATACTGAAATGAGCGTATGAAATGAGCATAAAACCTTCAAAGTACTTTCTAAATTATCATTTATTTGGAATTAGTTTTAGTTCTTATTAATTTAAGTCTCATTTTTGCCTAATGCAGTGTAATAATGAAGTGGTAATGCAGTGTATTAATGCAGTGTAATAATGATTGTGGCTTAATTAGTAATTTTTGAATTATTCCTAAAAGTATAATTTCTTCTAATAATAACTAGACATAGGAATATCACTTGGCATATTTCAACTACTACGCGAGCAACGCCACGGGGTTTGCTGTTGTAAAAATAATAGAAAAATACTTAAGGCTGTTGTCACTCAGTAGTTCTAAAACTAATAATGAAAATTAAACTTTGGAACTACAGAGTTTAAGGTCATATGTTACATACTTTATTAAAAATTTATTTCTACTAACAACAAAAACTGAAACATTAATATCTGTAATGTAAAAGCAATCTTTTAATCTTAGGAAAGTTAAAGAAAAAATGGCGTATCCTTTTTATTTGATGTTTGATCTCTTGTCAATATCACAAGCCAAGCAAACAAAAGCCGTAAGATGAGAAAAGTATATTAAAATAAATACTTTTCTTTTCCGCTATTTTAGTCGTACACTTCAATATCTTTTACTATAGAAATTTTATTTATTTTCAAACCCCTTATTTTCAACTTTTACCACATCACTCCATTTTATTACACTGATTTCCAAAAATTAAGAAAAAACAACAAAAGTAGCGATTACTCAAAATGTTACAAGTAGATTTTAATAAAACTGAGACACAATTTGCAACGCATAGTAAGGTATAAAATAACATTAAAAAAATTACCAGACGATTGTGGTGTTTCAGAAATTAATACAATCTATTCTATTCTATTATATCTATTTATATAAAATCCAAGTCTCTGTGTGTCCCTCACGATTCCGGTAGGACCACCTCATTGAAATGAGTAATTGTTGAAAAATACTAATGCAGGGTTACCACAGTAGCGCCAAATGTTGGCCAACTTGGCAATAGCTGGCTGATTTGGTGAAATTCCCATTTATAACTATAAATCTTTCATAAAGGAGGTCACCAAAATTTAATTTAAACTCCGCTCTTTTAAATATTTTTTCAAAATCTATGGGTAAGAATTTAAAGTACATCTTTACATCTTCCTCCCGCTGCTACTAATAAAATAACCGCCAATAGACGACGCTGTACTGTATGAGCTCCTAACTGCGCGATTTTAATGTGCTTTAGGTACTTTTCCAGTATAAGTGCCTTGGCGAAAAAAAGAAATTTGGCAACATTTTCCCGGAACCTATGCACTGTTTCATTTTATATACACATGCATTTTTTTTTCGATATTTATACGATTTATTTATACGATTAAAAAAGCCGTTTCTCTAATTTTATACAGAAACAGATGTAATTTGTACATAAAAACATGAATAATATACATATAAAATAAACATATAAAAAAAACACTCATCAAGTTTGTTTTCATAGCTGTTTATATGATTTGACAACAATTCTCAATATTTTTCCGTTATACGGACACCATGCCAAAATGTATGCCGTACTTTTCCATTATACGGACAGCATTGTCGCCAAGCTCAATAATTGGCGCAAAATGAAAATAAGGTGAATTGAAACATTTGAAAAATAAAAGAAAAAACATTCTCGATAGTAAAGTGGGCATTTTAAAAATATAACTTTTGAAAATTACAAACTTTTACGAACTATTTTATTAAATCACAAATATATACTTAAAATAAATGAACAAATAACTGTTATACTATAAAGTAATAAAATAAAAAATCATATTAAACTGCTGCCATAAAATTATAAATATCTTTCAGCATTGCAGTAAACATTTCATTTTTTGAATGAAGGTGTAGCCACATAAAATCTGAGATACGACTCTAAATGATGACGAACAGCTTCCCGATGTCTTTTGTTGCGCCATTTTGCGATGCCCCATAATCTCTCAACATTTGGAGTATGACATCCAGTATTAGGGTCCACAAAATTGTATTTGTGATTTACTGTGAAATGATCATAACCAGCACTTAGCAGTTCATCTGTTTTATATCCTTTTCAACAATCTGTATAAATAATACATGACTTTCATCTACTTCTATAATTTTATTAGGTTCACAGATTTTTCTATTTGGTCGAGAACATAAAGCATTTGCACAAACTTCTCTCGAATAACTATTCCATTCCACTGTTGTGTTGTGGTTCATATCAAGTTGCAGCTCACAAAACTCAATCGATGTCAACTCTTTGCACGATAAATATATAAACCTCAAAGCATTAAGAAAAGTCACCCGCGATCCTTTAAACCAAGTTTTTTGTCGTATTTCTACGCTTTCTTCGCATGATCGTAAGCTACAACTCAATTTCGGATTTCCAGAACTCATCCATAATTTCATTTCATGATTTTTTGAACACAATCTTTTATTATGCAGAATTCCAAATTCCTGAAACATTTTTATCACAACTTTCTCATCATCTGGTAATTGCCAAATGATAAACTCCATCTCAGCATCAGCAGTAAAAGTAAACTACAACTTTATAAAAAAAAAAAAAAGCATTTTTAATTCGATTAATAGCAGATTAAAAAGCTTTCCAAGGTTAAGGTTAAACAATAATCATTCACGTGATTCACGTTTCATAAATAACAAATCACAATGTTTCGCATGGTTTACAATAAAAATCTACGATCAAGGTTGAAATAATTGGCGCATTAGCATACATTTTAGCATGCTGTCCGTATAACGGAAAAGTACCATGTATGCTAATACGCCAATTATTTCAAAATGCTAAAAGATATTTGTAATTTTATGCCAGCAGTTTAATATGAGTTTTATTTTATTGCTTTATTTTATAACAGTTATTTGTTCAATTATTTTAAGTATATATTTGTGATTTAATTAAATAGTTCGTAAAAGTCTGGAATTTTCAAATGTTATATTTTTTAAATGCTCACTTTAGTACGACAATATTTTTTCTTTTATTTTTCAAATGCCTTAATTCACGTGACTTTCATTTTGCGACAACTATTACGCTTGGCGACAATGGTATCCGCATAACGGAAAAGTACCCAAATCTCACTTTCTGATGCCCAAATTACACCAAACTTTTTTTTAAAAATGCCAAAGCCCCTACAGTGGAAAAGTATCAAACTGTCTATCATTTTGCGCTATCTGTGTTATAGTTTATACTATATGCAAGGTGAGTGGAGCGAAGAGTTTAAACATTAAATATTAAAGTTTCGGCACAGATGTCATATACACAACGGGTACTTAACTGTCATCAAAGTGTCGTTATTTTGCTTGATATGGTAACCCGGATGTTGTTGTTTATGCTGTTGATGTTTTCGCCAAATTGGCGTCGGAAAAAATCGCTCCAATATGGGGTATATATGACAACTGTGCCAAAGTTTCTATAAAGCAGTATAAGACTAAAAATTAAGAATAAAATAAATGCAAAATAAGACTAAAGAAGAAAGAAAAATCATGCGTTAAGCATAGAATATGAAACACTTTCCAACACATCCTGAATGCTTTAACAAAACTTCGTTATTTAGGGAAATAAGGTAAATAAGATAACTAAGTAAACATTTTAGAAAACGCATAATTTTTAAGAAAAATTGATTTCAGCAGTTACCGTCCATAGCAATAGTACCGTTATTACATGCCACTATTTAGCTAAAATTTAATTTAAGCTACTCTTAAAGCTACTGAAATCATATTTCCAGATATTATCATCCATAGACGGTTATGTATCCAATTCTTTGCGTGACCCTGTATATCATTTTATCTATATTCTACAAACATTTCTTAGTAATCTAAATGCAGTTCAGCGTAAAACTGCATAACTCCTTTAAAAACCACCTTTAAGTAATTTATTCTCATACTCAGGAACCCTTACGAATTCTTTTGTGTAGCCCTGCATATGAACTGTAGCATTTATACACACGGTATAGTATGCATAAATGTAGTGAAACATAAAAGCACATATCATAATTAAAAATGCATTTCTAGCAATCATTACTTATGTACATACAATACTTCGGAGAAAAGTTTCTTGGCGAGAAAGAAGTTTGCCAACGTATTTTCTGACAACCTATTTACTGCTTCATACGTCTCACAAGCATTTTTTTGCATATGTATACAATTTATTTAATGTAAAAAAAACTATTAACCATTTTTATAAAGAAACAGAAGTATTTTTTGCACAGATGTCATATACGCATCGGGGTTGGTGTGATTTTTCTCTGACGCCAATTCGGCAGAAATCTCGCTTTCGAATACCACTTACTTATATATTTTTAAATTATTTGCTATCATTTTGAAAAGGAAATAACTATAAATAAATAAAAGTTTGAATAATAACTATAGAACAAAACAGTTTATATAATTTAAAAACAGAAAATAAAAGTAAATAAACAATGGCACAGATGTCATATTCGCCCCATATTGGCGCGATTTTTTTCTGACGCCAATGTCATATACGCAATGTATACTTAACCGGCTCCAAAGTGTCGTTATTTTGCTTGATATGGTAACCCGGATGTTGTTGCTTATGCTGTTGATGTTTTCGCCAAATCGGCGTCGGAAAAAAATCGCGCCAATATGGGGCGAATATGACATCTGTGCCTAAACAATTTATTAATAAATAAAAAACAATAGCCAGCAAAATAACACCATTTTAGCCCCATAGGTATCCCGGTTCATATCTGAAATCTGTGCCGTAATTTGTATATAAAAAAAATATTATATATATTTAGAAACGATTTTTTTTATGTATATAAGTGCATATATAAACAAAAATAAAAGTTCATTAGATTTGTTTTTATAGCTGTATATTTTGGCAACATATCTGACTTTCTGATGCCCGAATTACGCCAAGCTTTTTTTTTAAAATGCGCTATAATGGAAAAGTACCTAAATAAATAATTAACAGAAATAACCAATTATACAAACTAAAACATTTTATTTCGAGATTAAAGCATTGTTTTTAATTTCGATTAAAAATACATATATCTTTGGGGATCAGATGTCATATTCGCCCCATATTGGCCCAATTTTTTTTGGTTGCCAATTTGGCGAAAACATCAACAGAATAAACAACATAATCCGGGTTACCACATCAAGCAAAATAACGACACTTTAGCGCCGGTTAAGTATACATTGCGTATATGACATTGGCGACAGAAAAAAATCGCGCCAATATGGGGCGAATATGACATCTGTACCATCTTTGGATAACTTTAATTGAAATTGGGTTCACGGCTTAATATCTCATTCCATAAACCTAAACAAACACAAGTGATTCATTCATCGTGAAACGTCAAAAATATTAAATCATTGAGGTAATCATTCACAAAGTAAGTTCTCCAACAATCAATGGACAATATTCTAATGACGTCATAGTATGTAAAATGGTGGCGGTATCATTTGTTTATGGTTTGAAATCACAAAGATTTAATTTTGCAATGTCTCTTAGTTACATTATTTTATTGTCGTATTTATGAGATCAGAACAAAAGCATATTTTTTCATTATTTAGTTATTAAAGACGGAAAAAAATTATAAATGTGCATGATTTGAAAAATTTAAATAATTTTCTTTCTTAATACTAAAAAATAACACCAAGAAGTAACAGCGAGTTTAAGTTAAATAAGTTTAGCTGTTTAATTCTGTTGTAATATTCAAAATAACTGTATTTATTAGATTTCAGTAAACAACATCAGGGCCCGATTAAACTTTGAAGTTAGACATAGTTAGTATTACAATGTCATTTCAGGACCTTTCTTTTGGAGAAGCTTTTCTAAATTCCACATACACATGGAAACTCTTCAGTGTTAGAAATATTATTCCCAGGACTGGCATAGCATGAGAACGGCCTGCAATTTTACACAAGTTTTTGAAAACTACTTTATATCAGAAATTTTACTAAAAACTGGTTACTTTTTCGTTATAGAGGCCCACACTATTAGAATTATGACAAGTTGCAGCCAATTTCGCCAAAGTCGTAACCAAGATCGTGAAGCACACACATATAATACCATATAATACCATTTTATGAAATCGTATACGATAATTTAATAGTTTTTACCTTACTTCAAGTGTGTAATTTATTTATTTTTAAGGCTTAATAATCTAAATTGTCCAATATATGAATTAAAAAAAAATTTAAACAAAGACTGAATAGACATGACCGCAAAAATCTGCAGAAAACTTGGAATTGTGCAGATTAGTGGTCTTCTACTGTACACAGTTTTTCATAAATGTGTTTCGTTCTTAAAATGTGTTATTTTCATCTATCACTGCGGAACAAATGACAAAACTCATATTTTTGCATATGAGTTGTATATATCTTTATATCTAAATTTCCGTCATTTTTGACGGGCTACCTTTCTAGTCTATTTATATAAAATCCAAGTCTCTGTGTGTCCCTCACGATTCCGGTAGGACCACCTCATTGAAATGAGTAATTGTTGAAAAATACTAATGCAGGGTTACCACAGTAGCGCCAAATGTTGGCCAACTTGGCAATAGCTGATTGATTTGGTGAAATTACCATTTATAACTATTAATCTTTCATAAAGGAGGTCACCAAAATTTAATTTAAACTCCGCTCTTTTAAGATATTTTTTCAAAATCTATGGGTGAGAATTTAAAGTACATCTTTACATCTTCCTCCCGATGCTACTAATAAAATAATCGCCAATAGACGACGCTGTACTGTATGAGCTCCTAACTGCGCGATTTTAATGTGCTTTAGGTACTTTTCCAGTATAAGTGCCTTGGCGAAAAAAGAAATTTGGCAACATTTTCCCGGAACCTATCCACTGTTTCATTTTATATACACATGCATTTTTTTTTCGATATGTATACGATTAAAAAAGCCGTTTCTCTAATTTTATACAGAAACAGATGTAATTTGTACATAAAAACATGAATAATATACATATAAAATAAACATATAAAAAAAAACACTCATCAAGTTTGTTTTCATAGCTGTTTATATGATTTGACAACAATTCTCAATATTTTTCCGTTATACGGACACCATGCCAAAATGTATGCGGTACTTTTCCATTATACGGACAGCATTGTCGCCAAGCGCAATAGTTGGCGCAAAATGAAAATAAGGTGAATTGAAACATTTGAAAAATAAAAGAAAAAACATTCTCGATAGTAAAGTGGGCATTTTAAAAATATAACATTTGAAAATTACAAACTTTTACGAACTATTTTATTAAATCACAAATATATACTTAAAATAAATGAACAAATATCTGTTATACTATAAAGTAATAAAATAAAAAATCATATTAAACTGCTGCCATAAAATTATAAATATCTTTCAGCATTGCAGTAAACATTTCATTTTTTGAATTAAGGCGTAGCCGCATAAAATCTATGAGATACGACTCTAAATGATGACGAACAGCTTCCCGACGTCTTTTGTTGCGCCATTTTGCGATGCCCCATAATCTTTCAACATTTGGAGTATGACATCCAGTATTAGGGTCGACAAAATTGTATTTGTGATTTACTGTAAAATGATCATAACCAGCACTTAGCAGTTCATCTGTTTTATATCCTTTCCAACAATCTGTATAAATAATACATGACTTTCATCTACTTCTATAATTTTATTAGGTCCACCGATTTTTCTATTTGGTCGAGAACATAAAGCATTTGCACAAACTTCTCTCGAATAACTATTCCATTCCACTGTTGTGTTGTGGTTCATATCAAGTTGCAGCTCACAAAACTCAATCGATGTCAACTCTTTGCACGATAAATATATAAACCTCAAAGCATTAAGAAAAATCACCCGCGATCCTTTAAACCAAGTTTTTTGTCGTATTTCTACGCTTTCTTCGCATGATCGTAAGCTATAACCATAGCTGCCAACCTTTCACTAATCTTCCGTAATATCTGGATTAATTTGACCCAGGTTAACCACTTTCGAACCAGAAAGTTTATTTCATGAATCCTTATTTATTTAATTCAAGATTTCTACGTGGACCGTATTTAATTTCATTCCTTAAAATAATTTCTGGTTTGAAACGTATTAAACCAGGGTCAAAATAACGCACGTATTACGGAAGATTAGTTTGAGGTTGGCACCTATGGCTATAACTCAATTTCGGATTTCCAGAACTCATCCATAATTTCATTTCATGATTTTTTGAACACAATCTTTTATTATGCAGAATTCCAAATTCCTGAAACAGTTTTACCACAACTTTCTCATCATCTGGTAATTGCCAAATGATAAAATCCATCTCAGCATCAGCAGTAAACTACAACTTTATAAAAAAAAAGCATTTTTAATTCGATTAATAGCAGATTAAAAAGCTTTCCAAGGTTAAGGTTAAACAATAATCATTCACGTGATTCACGTTTCATAAATAACAAATCACAATGTTTCGCATGGTTTACAATAAAAATCTACGATCAAGGTTGAAATAATTGGCGCATTAGCATACATTTTAGCATGCTGTCCGTAAAACGGAAAAGTACCATGTATGCTAATGCGCCAATTATTTCAAAATGCTAAAAGATATTTGTAATTTTATGCCAGCAGTTTAATATGAGTTTTATTTTATTGCTTTGTTTTATAACAGTTATTTGTTCAATTATTTTAAGTATATATTTGTGATTTAATGATATAGTTCGTAAAAGTCTGGAATTTTCAAATGTTATATTTTTTAAATGCTCACTTTAGTACGACAATATTTTTTCTTTTATTTTTCAAATGCCTTAATTCACGCGACTTTCATTTTGCGCCAACTATTGCGCTTGGCGACAATGGTATCAGCATAACGGAAAAGTACCCAAATCTCACTTTCTGATGCCCAAATTACACCAAACTTTTTTTTTAAATGCCAAAGCCCCTACAGGGGAAAAGTATCAAACTGTCTATTATTTTGCGCTATCTGTGTTATAGTTTATACTATATGCAAGGTGAGTGGAGCGAAGAGTTTAAACATTAAATATTAAAGTTTCGGCACAGATGTCATATACACAACGGGTACTTAACTGTCATCAAAGTGTCGTTATTTTACTTGATATGGTAACCCGGATGTTGTTGTTTATGCTGTTGATGTTTTCGCCAAATTGGCGTCGGAAAAAATCGCTCCAATTTGGGTATATATGACAACTGTGCCAAAGTTTCTATAAAGCAGTATAAGACTAAAAAGTAAGAATAAAATAAATGCAAAATAAGACTAAAGAAGAAAGAAAAATCATGCGTTAAGCATAGAATATGAAACACTTTCCAACACATCCTGAATGCTTTAACAAAACTTCGTTATTTAGGGAAATAAGGTAAATAAGATAACTAAGTAAACATTTTAGAAAACGCATAATTTAAAAAAAAAAATTGATTTCAGCAGTTACCGTCCATAGCAATAGTACCGTTATTACATGCCACTATTTAGCTAAAATTTAATTTAAGCTACTCTTAAAGCTACTGAAATCATATTTCCAGATATTATCATCCATAGACGGTTATGTATCCAATTCTTTGCGTGACCCTGTATATCATTTTATCTATATTCTACAAACATTTCTTAGCAATCTAAATGCAGTTGAGCGTAAAACTGCATAACTCCTTTAAAAACCACCTTTAAGCAATTTATTCTCATACACAGGAACCCTTACGAATTCTTTTGTGTAGCCCTGCATATGAACTGTAGCATTTATACACACGGTATAGTATGCATAAATGTAGTGAAACATAAAAGCGCATATCATAATTAAAAATGCATTTCTAGCAATCATTACTTATGTACGTACAATACTTCGGAGAAAAGTTTCTTGGTGAGAAAGAAGTTTGCCAACGTATTTTCTGACAACCTATTTACTGCTTCATACTCACAAGCAATTTTTTGCATATGTATACAATTTATTTAATGTAAAAAAAAACTATTTATACATTTTTATAAAGAAACAGAAGTATTTTTTTGCACAGATGTCATATACGCATCGGGGTTGGCGTGATTTTTCTCTGACGCCAATTCGGCAGAAATCTCGCTTTCGAATACCAGTTACTTATATATTTTTAAATTATTTGCTATCATTTTGAAAAGGAAATAACTATAAATAAATAAAAGTTTGAATAATAACTATAGAACAAAACAGTTTATATAATTTAAAACAGAAAATAAAAGTAAATAAACAATGACACAGATGTCATATTCGCCCCATATTGGCGCGATTTTTTTCTGACGCCAATGTCATATACGCAATGTATACTTAACCGGCGCCAAAGTGTCCTTATTTTGCTAGATATGGTAACCCGGATGTTGTTGCTTATGCTGTTGATGTTTTCGCCAAATCGGCGTTGGAAAAATATCGCGCCAATATGGGGCGAATATGACATCTGTGGCTAAACAATTTATTAATAAATAAAAAACAATAGCCGGCAAAATAACACCATTTTAGCGCCATAGGTATCCCGGTTCATATCTGAAATCTGTGCCGTAATTTGTATATAAAAAAATATTATATATATTTAGAAACGTTTTTTTTATGTATATAAGTGCATATATAAACAAAAATAAAAGTTCATTAGATTTGTTTTCATAACTGTATATTTTGGCAACATATCTCACTTTCTGATGCCCGAATTACGCCAAGATTTTTTTTAAAAATGCTCTATAATGGAAAAGTACCAAAATAAATAATTAACAGAAATGGAACAGATGTCATATTCGCCCCATATTGGCGCGATTTTTTTCTGTCGCCAATATCATATAGGCAACAGGTACTTAACTTGCGTCAAAGTGTCGTTATTTTGTTTGATGTGGTAACCCGGATTATGTTGTTTATGCTGTTGATGTTTTCGCCAAATTGGCAACCGAAAAAAATCGCGCCAATATGGGGCGAATATGACATCTGTACCACAGAAATAACCAATTATACAAACTAAAACATTTTATTTCGAGATTAAAGCATTGTTTTTAATTTCGATTAAAAATACATATATCTTTGGATAACTTTAATTGAAATTGGGTTCAGGGCTTAATATCTCATTCCATAAACCTAAACAAACACAAGTGATTCATTCATCGTGAACCGTAAAAAATATTAAATCATTGAGGTAATCATTCACAAAGTAAGTTCTCCAACAATCAATGGACAATATTCTAATGACGTCATAGTATGTAAAATGGTGGCGGTATCATTTGTTTATGGTTTGAACTCACAAAGATTTAATTCTGCAATGTCTCTTAGTTACATTATTTTATTGTCGTATTTATGAGATCAGAACAAAAGCATATTTATTCATTATTTAGTTATTAAAGACGGAAAAAAATTATAAATGTGCATGATTTGAAAAATTTAAATAATTTTCTTTCTTAATACTAAGAAAATAATAACGGGAAGTAACAGCGAGTTTAAGTTAAATAAGTTTAGCTGTTTAATTCTATTGTAATATTCAAAATAACTGTATTTATTAGATTTCAGTAAACAACATCAGGGCCCGATTAAACTTTGAAGTTAGAGGAATTACAATGTCATTTCAGGACCTTTCTTTTGGAGAAGCTTTTCTAAATTCCACATATACATGGAAACTCTCCAGTATTAGAAATATTATTCCCAGGACTGGCATAACATGAGAACGGCCTGCAATTTTACACAAGTTTTTGAAAACCACTTTATATCAGAAATTTTACTAAAAACTGGTTACTTTTTTGTTATAAAGGACCACATTATTAGAATTATGACAAGTTGCAGCCAATTTCGCCAAAGTCGTAACCAAGATCGTGAAGCACACACATATAATACCATATAATACCATTTTATGAAATCGTATACGATAATTTAATAGTTTTTACCTTACTTCAAGTGTGTAATTTATTTATTTTTAAGGGTTAATTATCTAAATTGTCCAATATATGAATTTAAAAAAAATGTGAACAAAGACTGAATAGACATGACCGCAAAAATCTGCAGAAAACTTGGAATTGTGCAGATTAGTGGTCTTCTACTGTACACAGTTTTTCATAAATGTGTTTCGTTCTTAAAATGTGTTGTTTTCATCTATCACTGCGGAACAAATGAGAAAACTCATATTCCTGCACATGAGTTGTATATATCTTTATATCTAAATTTCCGTCATTTTTGACGGGCTACCTTTCTAGTATATATATAAAATCCAAACGGAAATTTCGTTCCGAACGCCGAGATTTCGAGTTCTACCGCATGGAATTTTACGGAACTTATACCGTTAGATAGGTATCGTTCCAGGGAAGGTTTTAAGCTATAACACATCATTCTACCTAGATTCGTTATAGAATTATTACGGAAAATTCTATTATTTTGGACTTTGTTACTTCATATTTCCTTAAATATCTGGGCTCCTATTGGTCGTAGAGTTTAGATCTCGAGCCAAAAGTAGCTCCGAAGCACCCAAGCAAACTTTTCCCCGCGATTATTTTGCCGTCCTCCGATTTCCTCTAACTCTATTATGGGCCCGCGTAGAGCCCCTTTAAAATATTTTTCGTAGTAATTTCAGCAATTATCTTAAATTATTGGTTAAGACCGCCACCCTCCCGATTCATGTATCTACGGAAAGGTTGCATAAAGGAGTTTCGTTCATATACGCTTTCGTTAAGAATAGAGTGCACTCCCTGGTGGTGGAATGTGGAACTAACATAACGCGATATTGTTAAAATTAGGAAATCTAACAATGCGATCTGTTTTAAACTTTGAGATAGTTCATAACACATAATCTATTATCTATTCTATTATATATATATAAAATCTATTATCTATTCTATTATCTATCTATTATATATATAAAATCCAAACGGAAATTTCGTTCCGAACGCCGAGATTTCGAGTTCTACCGCATGGATTTTTACGGAACTTATACCGTTAGATAGGTATCGTTCGAGGGAAGGTTTTAAGCTATAACACATCATTCTACCTAGATTAGTTATAGAATTATTACGGAAAATTCTATTATTTTGGACTTTGTTACTTCATATTTCCTTAAATATCTGGGCTCCTATTGGTCGTAGAGCTTAGATCTCGCGCCAAAAGTAGCTCCAAAGCACCCAAGCAAACTTTTCCCCGCGATTATTTTGCAGTCTTCCGATTTCCTCTAACTGTATTAGGGGACCGCGTAGAGCCCCTTTAAAATATTTTTCGTAGGAATTTCAGCAATTATCTTAAATTATTGGTTAAGACCGCCACCCTCCCGATTCATGTATCTACGGAAAGGTTGCATGAAGGAGTTTCGTTAAGAATAGAGTGCGCTTCCTGGTGGTGGAATGTGGAACTAACATAACGCGATATTGTTAAAATTAGGAAATCTAACAATGCGATCTGTTTTAAACTTTGAGATAGTTCATAACACATAATCTATTATGTATTCTTTTATATATATGTAAAATCTATTATCTATTCTATTATCTATTATATATATAAAATCCAAACGGACATTTCGTTCCGAACGCCTAGATTTCGAGTTTTACTGCATGGATTTTTACGGAACCTATACCGTTAGATAGGTATTGTTTCAGGGAAGGTTTTAAGCTATAACACATTATTCTACCTATATTAGTTTTAGAATTATGACGGAAAATTCTGTTATTTTGGGCAATAAGGTTACCATTTTATTTCTTGGCGAAATTCATCGTTGATAAAAAAAATTGAAACGGCTATTAAACCTCGAAAAATAAAAGAAAAACTGTTACTAATTTTATTTAAATGAAAAAAAAGAAAAAAAGAAGAGGAAAATCCGTTTTAATGAGTGATAATATTAAAAAACGGAAACATTTAATCAAAACCTGAAAGAAATATTTGTAATGCTTAAAAATTAATTTAATAAGAAATATTACACTTGATACGCAATATTTGGCTCTTTATCGCTTGCGTTAGATATGGAAACGAATCTGAAAATTTGATTAGATGAAATTTTAACGACATTTTCTTTCTGTTCTGTTCTTTTCTTTTTTTTTTTTTTTTATATCTAATTGTCCCATCACGTGACTTATAGAAGAAACAAGCAGATGTAATTGTGAGTCACATGTGTAATTACTATTTGTTTCTTTACAATTTTTTATTTTCCTTTTGTCGCCAAACAATGTGATTTTAAGCCAAAAATACATAAGCCTGACATTAGCTTGAGGATGTTCTCACAAATGGTGTTTTTTTAGGTGAAAGAGATCATTTTTTGAGTACATTTTCATATTCAATTGTAACTTATATAGATATCAGTTAATATTTTAAAAATGGAATCGAATACTTAAATTTCAGTGTGAATTTCTGCCACACATACATATTGTAAAATAATTTCATACTTTTTAAAATGTTTTTCGCCGTAATTCCGAAAGCATGTGATATTTATAAACTCGAACTCAGATCAACGAATATTACCCATTTTATTTAAGCAAATATTATCTATTTTCTCAAGTCATTTCGCCAATTTCATTTATAGGAAAATTCACAGATTCGAAATCTAGGAAATAAAGATAATTTTTAAGGAAATTTATGTTTTAATACGTTATAACTATGGAAAAATTCAACATTTTGAAAAAAAAAAAATTACAAGTCTTTTGTAATTCGTCATTTCTTCTTTGTCTTTCTTCGTACTTTCTCCTCTGTTATGTAATATTTCAAATGATATTGGACTAATTTTCGATCATCGATTCACCGCAAAATCGCATATCAAATATAGTATATAAAATAAAGTCTGGATTAGGGGACTAATTAACGCACAGCGCAAATTACTGAACCTAAAATCTTGAAAATCGTGGTAAAGATACTTCTTATGACATAAACTTCTGCTAAGAAAGGATTTTCTAAAGTGTCACCCCTAATGGTTATTGCACGGGGAGGGGAAAAAATCGAATATCAAAATTATGCGTCAAATGATAGCATATTTTAATGTAGTTTTGTATGCTGAATCGAATGCTACCAAAAAAAATTTTATAAGTCCAACAGTTCATGACACATTTCATATTTTTCTAATTTGGCGGTGTCTTTGGCATCTAAACCTCAAAATATCTATCATTACATCCGTTACTCTAGCAACGGAAAAAATTCAAATCAACCCTTTTGGCTAAAAAATAAAAACGGCTCTATGAGTTTGAAATAAAAATGCAAGCATATTAATTTTTTTTTAAATAGTGAGTTTATGTAAAATAAAAGGGAAAAAATTACTGAGAATTTAGCGTTATAAAACAAAAATGGAAAAGGTACTACTTAGATATTCCGTCGACCAAAAATCTATCGTCAAACTATAAGATTAAATGCCAATAATGGTTGATCGTAAATATCAAATTCACTTGAATTTAAACAAACTACACGTGTTTACGTCATCAAGTGATTTTAATTTCGACGTTTTATTTGTATTTTTATTAATGTTATACTAATTTATTTGTTATTTCGTTATTTGAAATAAAGATTATGTCAATTTATATAATTTGGCGAATGGTTTGGCGATTTATATAATTTGACGAAATTGGTCGACGGGATAACATGTAGTACCAATGAAAATATTTAAGTATGAATGCAATGTTTGTAACGATTTAAAAATTATTCTCATATATATAAACTCTGTTTATGGCGTCAGATGCCGTCATCCGAAGAATCTACAAGAGTCTTTTTCCATTTTTTCCGGTCATAGGTTCCTCAATGAAAGAAATTGGAATTGGAATAATATTGTGCGATTTATAAATTTCTCCTCGATAAGAAGAAAAAATGGGTACATTTATAACAACCGTGCGCACATCTCGCTGATAGCATTTTTAAAATTCCCAGTAGCAGTAGTTACATTTTGCGCATGTAAATTAAAAATATTTTTTTTTTGCTTTTAATTATGGCATTATTTCCTGTTATTGTTTATTTTTTCAGTTTTTTAAATGAAATTAGTATAAGGCATGCATTTTAAATTAAATGAGTGAAAGGTTTGTGTTTTAAATGAAAATAATAAAATAAGAATATGCTATGAAAACAATCTTTATTGATTTATTACCTGCGCCCGGCTGACATAAATGTATCACAAAAGCCACATATTCACTTTTCTTTGAGTATTTGCCCATGAGAATTCAAGTTAACCTTCCGTAATCGGATACTTCACATATTGGTGTATTAGCTTTAATGTTGAAAGCATCGTTTTTGTCTGAAGCGAAAACTTTACTATGAATTCTATTACACAAAATCGCATCATCATCATCTACTATATATTTACAACGGAAATTTGTATTTCATTCCGATTGTTTATAGTACTTTCGTAGGATATACCACAATTAGTTAGGTAATAATTTTGGAAAGGTTTTAGTGTATACATATTGTTCAAGGGTACTTAGTTATAGAGCAACAGTAAAAGTTCAAAAATTAAGTGAACCTGATTATGAAAGTTTAGCCTTTTAAAAAAAATCTACAGAACATATTTTGTTACAAGTGGACCTGTTGTATGACTTTTAGGAATGGTGTTAGTATACTATAATATATATACGATTTCATTATATGTTGATTAGTTACAGAGGTATTAATTCCTGTTGTCATAACGGTCTCATTACCCGACCATAAGTGCGCTGTTTATAATCAACTAAAACAATTACTTCTTAATTGCTAAATTTTGTCCAACGCTTAAGATAACATTATATCGCAATGGCGCTCGCATCGTTTTCAGTAATGTGCAAGGTCAAGCTGAAGATCCATATTGTTTAAAATACAAGTTCAAATTCACCATTTAGTTTAATCCAAGGTTCATTTGGAAATATTGACCAGCGCAGCGGGCATAGCCTGCTAGTATATATATAAAATCCAAACGGAAATTTCGTTCCGAACGCCGAGATTTCGAGTTCTACCGCATGGATTTTTACGGAACTTATACCGTTAGATAGGTATCGTTCCAGTGAAGGTTTTAAGCTATAACACATCATTCTACCTAGATTAGTTATAGAATTATTATTGAAAATTCTATTATTTTGGACTTTGTTACTTCATATTCCCTTAAATATCTGGGCTCCTATTGGTCGTAGAGCTTAGATCTCGCGCCAAAAGTAGCTCCGAAGCACCCAAGCAAACTTTTCCCCGCGATTATTTTGCCGTCTTCGGATTTCCTCTAACTCTATTAGGGGCCCGCGTAGATCCCCTTTAAAATATTTTTCGTAGTAATTTCAGCAATTATCTAAAATTATTGGTTAAGACCGCCACCCTCCCGATTCATGTATCCACGGAAAGGTTGCATGAAGGAGTTTCGTTCAGATACGCTTTCGTTAAGAATAGAGTGCGCTACCTGGTGGTGGAATGTGGAACTAACATAACGCGATATTGTTAAAATTAGGAAATCTAACAATGCGATCTGTTTTAAACTTTGAGATAGTTCATAACACATAATCTATTATCTATTCTATTATATATATATATATAATCTATTATCTATTCTATTATATATATATAATCCAAACGGAAATTTCGTTCCGAACGCCTAGATTTCGAGTTCTACTGCATGGATTTTTACTGAACCTATACCGTTAGATAGCTATTATTTCAGGGAAGGTTTTAAGCTATAACACATTATTCTACCTATATTAGTTTTAGAATTATGACGGAAAATTCTGTTATTTTGGGCGATAAGGTTACCATTTTATTTCTTGGCGAAATCCATCGTTGATAAAAAAAATTGAAACGGCTATTAAACCTCGAAAAATAAAAGAAAAACTGTTACTATTTTTATTTAAATGAAAAAAAAAAGAAAAAAAGAAGAAAATCCGTTTTAATGAGTGATAATATTAAAAAACGGAAACATTTAATCAAAACCTGAAAGAAATATTTGTAATGCATAAAAATTAATTTAATAAGAAATATTACACTTGATACGCAATATTTGGCCCTTTATAGCTTGCGTTAGATATGGAAACGAATCTGAAAATTTGATTAGATGAAATTTTAACGACATTTTCTTTCTGTTCTGTTCTTTTCTTTTTTTTATATATCTAATTGGCCCATCACGTGACTTATAGAAGAAACAAGCAGATGTAATTGTGAGTCACATGTGTAATTACTATTTGTTTCTTTACACTTTTTTATTTTTCTTTTGTCGCCAAACAATGTGATTTTAAGCCAAAAATGCATAAGCATGACATTAGCTTGAGGATGTTCTCACAAATGGTGTTTTTTTTAGGTGAAAGAGATCATTTTTTGAGTACATTTTCATATTCAATTGTAACTTATATAGATATCAGTTAATATTTAAAAAATGGAATCGAATACATAAATTTCAGTGTGAATTTCTGCCACACATACATATTGTAAAATAATTTCATACTTTTTAAAATGTTTTTCGCCGTAATTCCGAAAGCATGTGATATTTATAAACTCGAACACATATCAACGAATATTACCCATTTTATTTAAGCAAATATTATCTATTTTGTCACGTCATATCGCCAATTTCATTTATAGGAAAATTCACAGATTCGAAATCTAGGAAAGAAAGACAATGTTTAAGGAAATTTATGTTTTAATACGTTATTACTATGAAAAAATTCAACATTTTGAAAAAAAAAATTACAAGTCTTTTGTAATTCGTCATTTCTTCTTCGTCTTTCTTCGTACTTTCTCCTCTGTTATGTAATATATCAAATGATATTGGACTAATTTTCGATCATTGATTCACCGCAAAATCGCATATCTAATATAGTATATAAAATAAAGTCTGGATTAGGGGACTAATTAACGCACAGCGCAAACTACTGAATCTAAAATCTTGAAAATCGTGGTAAAAATACTTCTTATGACATAAACTTCTGCTAAGAAAGGATTTTCTAAAGTGTCACCCCCTAATGGTTTTTGCACGGGGGAGGGGAAAAAAATCGAATATCAAAATTATGCGTCAAATGATAGCATATTTTAATGTAGTTTTGTATGCTGAATCGAATGCTACCAAATAAATTTTTATAAGTCCAACAGTTCATGACACATTTCATATTTTTCTAATTTGGCAATGTGATTTTAAGCCAAAAATGCATAAGCGTGACATTAGCTTGAGGATGTTCTCACAAATGGTGTTTTTTTAGGTGAAAGAGATCATTTTTTGAGTACATTTTCATATTCAATTGTAACTTATATAGATATCAGTTAATATTTAAAAAATGGAATCGAATACTTAAATTTCAGTGTGAATTTCTGCCACACATACATATTGTAAAATAATTTCATACTTTTAAAAATGTTTTTCGCCGTAATTCCGAAAGCATGTGATATTTATAAACTCGAACACAGATCAACGAATATTACCCATTTTATTTAAGCAAATATTATCTATTTTGTCACGTCATATCGCCAATTTCATTTATAGGAAAATTCACAGATTCGAAATCTAGGAAAGAAAGATAATTTTTAAGGAAATTTATGTTTTAATACGTTATTACTATGGAAAAATTCAACATTTTGAAAAAAAAAAATTAGAAGTCTTTTGTAATTCGTCATTTCTTCTTCGTTTTTCTTCGTACTTTCTCCTCTGTTATGTAATATTTCAAATGATATTGGACTAATTTTCGATCATTGATTCACCGCAAAATCGCATATCTAATCTATTCTATTATATATATATAATCCAAACGGAAATTTCGTTCCGAACGCCGAGATTTCGAGTTCTACCGCATGGATTTTTACGGAACTTATACCGTTAGTCAGGTATCGTTCCAGGGAAGGTTTTAAGCTATAACACACCATTCTACCTAGATTAGTTATAGAATTATTACGGAAAATTCTATTATTTTGGACTTTGTTACTTCATATTTCCTTAAATATCTGGGCTCCTATTGGTCGTAGAGCTTAGATCTCGCGCCAAAAGTAGCTCCGAAGCACCCAAGCAAACTTTTCCCCGCGATTATTTTGCCGTCTTTCGATTTCCTCTAACTCTATTAGGGGCCCGCGTAGAGCCCCTTTAAAATATTTTTCGTAGTAATTTCAGCAATTATCTTAAATTATTGGTTAAGACCGCCACCCTCCCGATTCATGTATCTACGGAAAGGTTGCATGAAGGAGTTTCGTTCAGATACGCTTTCGTTAAGAATAGAGTGCGCTCCCTGGTGGTGGAATGTGGAACTAAGACAACGTGATATTGTTAAAATTAGGAAATCTAACAATGCGATCTGTTTTAAACTTTGAGATAGTTCATAACACATAATCTATTATCTATTCTATTATATATATATAAAATCTATTATCTATTCTATTATCTATCTATTATATATATAAAATCCAAACGGAAATTTCGTTCCGAACGCCTCGATTTCGAGTTCTACTGCATGGATTTTTACGGAACCTATACCGTTAGATAGGTATTGTTTCAGGGAAGGTTTTAAGCTATAACACATTATTCTACCCATATTAGTTTTAGAATTATGACGAAAAATTCTTTTATTTTGGGCGATAAGGTTACCATTTTATTTCTTGGCGAAATTCATCGTTGATAAAAAAAAATTGAAACGGCTATTAAACCTCGAAAAATAAAAGAAAAACTGTTACTAATTTTATTTAAATGAAAAAAAAAAAAAAAAAGAAAAAAAGAAGAAGAAAATCCGTTTTAATGAGTGATAATATTAAAAAACGGAAACATTTAATCAAAACCTGAAAGAAATATTTGTAATGCTTAAAAATTAATTTAATAAGAAATATTACACTTGATACGCAATATTTGGCTCTTTATCGCTTGCGTTAGATATGGAAACGAATTTGAAAATTTGATTAGATGAAATTTTAACGACATTTTCTTTCTGTTCTGTTCTTTTCTTTTTTTTTATATGTAATTGTCCCATCACGTGACTTATAGAAGAAACAAGCAGATGTAATTGTGAGTCACATGTGTAATTACTATTTGTTTCTTTACAATTTTTTATTTTTCTTTTGTCGCCAAACAATGTGATTTTAAGCCAAAAATGCATAAGCGTGACATTAGCTTGAGGATGTTCTCACAAATGGTGTTTTTTTAGGTGAAAGAGATCATTTTTTGAGTACATTTTCATATTCAATTGTAACTTATATAGATATCAGATATTATTTTAAAAATGGAATCGAATACTTAAATTTCAGTGTGAATTTCTGCCACACATACATATTGTAAAATAATTTCATACTTTTTAAAATGTTTTTCGCCGTAATTCCGAAAGCATGTGATATTTATAAACTCGAACTCAGATCAACGAATATTACCCATTTTATTTAAGCAAATATTATCTATTTTCTCAAGTCATTTCGCCAATTTCATTTATAGGAAAATTCACAGATTCGAAATCTAGGAAATAAAGATAATTTTTAAGGAAATTTATGTTTTAATACGTTATTACTATGGAAAATTTCAACATTTTGAAAAAAAAAAATTACAAGTCTTTTGTAATTCGTCATTTCTTCTTCGTCTTTCGTCGTACTTTCTCCTCTGTTATGTAATATTTCAAATGATATTGGACTAATTTTCGATCATCGATTCACCGCAAAATCGCATATCTAACATAGTATATAAAATAAAGTCTGGATTAGGGGACTAATTAACGCACAGCGCAAACTACTGAACCTAAAATCTTGAAAATCGTGGTAAAAATACTTCTTATAACATAAACTTCTGCTAAGAAAGGATTTTCTAAAGTGTCACCCCTAATGATTTTTGCACGGGGAGAGGAAAAAAATCGAATATCAAAATTATGCGTCAAATGATAGCACATTTTAATGTAGTTTTGTATGCTGAATCGAATGCTACCAAATAAATTTTTATAAGTCCAACAGTTCATGACACATTTCATATTTTTCTAATTTGGCGGTGTCTTTGGCATCTAAACCTCAAAATATCTATCATTACATCCGTTACTCTAGCAACGGAAAAAATTCAAATCAACCCTTTTGGCTAAAAAATAAAAACGGCTCTGGGAGTTGGAAATAAAAATGCAAGCATCTTAATTTTTTAAAAAAATAGTGATTTTATGTAAAATAAAATTGAAAAAATTACTGAGAATTTAGCGTTATAAAACAAAAATGGAAAAGGTACTACTTAGATATTCCGTCGACCAAAAATCTATCGTCAAATTATAAGATTAAATGCCAATAATGGTTGATCGTAAATATCAAATTCACTTGAATTTAAACAAACTACACGTGTTTGCGTCATCAAGTGATTTTAATTTCGACGTTTTATTTGTATTTTTATTAATGTTATACTAATTTATTTGTTATTTCGTTATTTAAAATAAAGATTATGTCAATTTATATAATTTGGCGAATGGTTTGGCGATTTATATAATTTGGCGAAATGGGTCGACGGGATAACAAGTAGTACCAATGAAAATATTTAAGTATGAAAGCAATGTTTGTAACAACTTAAAAATTATTTTCATTTATATAAACTCGGTTTAGGGCGTCAGATGCCGTCATCCGAAGAACCTACAAGAGTCTTTTTCCATTTTTTCCGGTCATAGGTTCCTCAATGAAAGAAATTGGAATTGGAATAATATTGTGCGATTTATAAATTGCTCCTCGATAAGAAGAAAAAATGGGTACATTTATAACAACCGTGTGTATATCTCGCTGATAGCATTTTTAAAATTCCCAGTAGCAGTAGTTACATTTTGCGTATGTAAATTAAAAATATTTTTTTTTACTTTTAATTATGGCATTATTTCCTGTTATTGTTTATCTTTTGATTTTTTTAAATGAAATTAGTATAAGGCATGCATTTTAAATGAAATGAGTGAAAGGTTTGTGTTTTAAATGAAAATAATAAAATAAGAATATGCCATGAAAACAATCTTTATTGATTTATTACCTGCGCCCGGCTAACATAAAAGTATCACAAAAGCCACATATTCACTTTTCTTTGAGTAGTTGCTCATGAGAATTCAAGTTAACCTTCCGTAATCGGATACTTCACATATTGGTGTATTAGCTTTAATGTTGAAAGCATCGTTTTTGTTTGAAGCGAAAACTTTACTATGAATTCTATTACACAAAATCGCATCATCATCATCTACTATATATTTACAACGGAAATTTGTATTTCATTCCGATTGTTTATAATACTTTCGTAGGATATACCACAATTAGTTAGGTAATACTTTTGGAAAGGTTTTAGTGTGTACATATTGTTCAAGGGTACTTAGTTATAGAGCAACAGTAAAAGTTCAAAAATTAAGTGAACCTGATTATGAAAGTTTAGCCTTTTTAAAAAAAATCTACAGAACATATTTTGTTACAAGTGGCCCTGTTGCATGACTTTTAGGAATGGTGTTAGTATATACGATTTCATTATATGTTGATTAGTTACAGAGGTATTAATTCCTGTTGTCATAACGGTCTCATTACCCGACCATAAGTGCGCTGTTTATAATCAACTAAAACAATTACTTCTTAATTGCTAAATTTTGTCCAACGCTTAAGATAGCATTATATCGCAATGGCGTTCGCATCGTTTTCAGTAATGTGCAAGGTCAAGCTGAAGATCCATATTGTTTAAAATACAAGTTAAAATTCAGCATTTAGTTTAATCCAAGGTTTATTTGGAAATATTGACCAGCGCAGCGGGCATAGCCTGCTAGTCTATTATATATATATAATCCAAACGGAAATTTCGTTCCGAACGCCGAGATTTCGAGTTCTACCGCATGGATTTTTACGGAACTTATACCGTTAGATAGGTATCGTTTCAGGGAAGGTTTTAAGCTATAACACATCATTCTACCTAGATTAGTTATAGAATTATTACGGAAAATTATTTTATATTGAACTTTGTAACTTCATATTTCCTTAAATATCTGGACTCCTATTGGTCGTAGAGCTTAGATCTCGCGCCAAATGTAGCTCCGAAGCACCCAAGCAAAATTTTCCCCGCGATTATTTGGCCGTCTTTCGATTTCCTCTAACTCTATTAGGGGCCCGCGTAGGGCCCCTTTAACATATTTTTCGTAGTAATTTCAGCAATTATCTTACATTATTCGTTAAGACCGCCACCCTCCCGATTCATGTATCTACGGAAAGGTTGCACGAAGGAGTTTCGTTCGGATACGCTTTCGTTAAGAATAGAGTGCGCTCCCTGGTGGTGGAATGTGGAACTAACATAACGCGATATTGTTAAAATTGGGAAATCTAACAATGCGATCTATTTTAAACTTTGAGATAGTTCATAACACATAATCTATTATCTATTCTATTATATATATATAAAATCTATTATCTATTCTATTATCTATTATATATATAAAATCCAAACGGAAATTTCGTTCCGAACACCTAGATTTCGAGTTCTACTGCATGGATTTTTACGGAACTTATACCGTTAGATAGGTATTGTTTCAGGGAAGGTTTTAAGCTATAACACATTATTCTACCTATATTAGTTTTAGAATTATGACGGAAAATTCTGTTATTTTGGGCGATAAGGTTACCATTTTATTTCTTGGCGAAATTCATCGTTGATAAAAAAAAATTGAAACGGCTATTAAACCTCGAAAAATAAAAGAAAAACTGTTACTAATTTTATTTAAATGAAAAAAAAAGAAAAAGAAAATCCGTTTTAATGAGTGATAATATTAAAAAACGGAAACATTTAGTCAAAACCTGAAAGAAATATTTGTAATGCTTAAAAATTAATTTAATAAGAAATATTACACTTGATACGCAATATTTGGCTCTTTATCGCTTGCGTTAGATATGGAAACGAATGAAAAAATTTGATTAGATGAAATTTTAACGACATTTTCTTTCTGTTCTGCTCTTTTCTTTTTTTTTTTATATCTAATTGTCCCATCACGTGACTTAAAGAAGAAACAAGCAGATGTAATTGTGAGTCACATGTGTAATTACTATTTGTTTCTTTACAATTTTTTATTTTTCTTTTGTCGCCAAACAATGTGATTTTAAGCCAAAAATGCATAAGCGTGACATTAGCTTGAGGATGTTCTCACAAATGGTGTTTTTTTAGGTGAAAGAGATCATTTTTTGAGTACATTTTCATATTCAATTGTAACTTATATAGATATCAGTTAATATTTTAAAAATGGAATCGAATGCTTAAATTTCAGTGTGAATCTCTGCCACACATACATATTGTAAAATAATTTCATACTTTTTAAAATGTTTTTCGCCGTAATTCCGAAAGCATGTGATATTTATAAACTCGAACTCAGATCAACGAATATTACCCATTTTATATAAGCAAATATTATCTATTGTTTATTTCATTTTTTCTCAAGTCATACCGCCAATTTCATTTATAGGAAAATTCACAGATTCGAAATCTAGGAAATAAAGATAATTTTTAAGGAAATTTATGTTTTAATACGTTATTACTATCGAAAAATTCAACATTTTGAAAAAAAAAAAAAAAAAATACAAGTCTTTTGTAATTCGTCATTTCTTCTTCGTCTTTCTTCGTACTTTCTCCTCTGTTATGTAATATTTCAAATGATATTGTTCGATCATCGATTCACCGCAAAATGGAATATCTAATATAGTATATAAAATAAAGTCTGGATTAGGTGACTAATTAACGCACAGCGCAAACTACTGAACCTAAAATCTTGAAAATCGTGGTAAAAATACTTCTTATGACATAGACTTCTGCTAAGAAAGGACTTTCTAAAGTGTCACCCCTAATGGTTTTTGCACGTGGAGGGGAAAAAAATCGAATATCAAAATTATGCGTCAAATGATAGCATATTTTAATGTAGTTTTGTATGCTGAATCGAATGCTACCAAATAAATTTTTATAAGCCCAACAGTTCATGGCACATTTCATATTTTTCTAATTTGGCGGTGTCTTTATCATCTAAACCTCAAAATATCTATCATTACATCCGTTACTCTAGCAACGGAAAAAATTCAAATCAACCCTTTTGGCTAAAAAATAAAAACGGCTCTATGAGTTTGAAATAAAAATGCAAGCATCTTAATTTTTTAAAAAAAAATAGTGATTTTATGTAAAATAAAAGGAAACAAAAATACTGAGAATTTAGCGTTATAAAACAAAAATGGAAAATGTACTACTTAGATATTCCGTCGACCAAAAATTTATCGTCAAACTATAAGATTAAATGCCAATAATGGTTGATCTTAAATATCAAATTCAATTGAATTTAAACAAGCTACACGTGTTTACGTCATCAAGTGATTTTAATTTCGACGTTTTATTTGTATTTTTATTAATGTTATACTAATTTATTTGTTATTTCGTTATTTAAAATAAAGATTATGTCAATTTATATAATTTGGCGAATGGTTTGGCAATTTATATAATTTGGCGAAATGGGTCGACGGGATAACAAGTAGTACCAATGAAAATATTTAAGTATGAAAGCAATGTTTGTAACGACTTAAAAATTATTTTCATATATATAAACTCGGTTTATGGCGTCAGATGCCGTCATCCGAAGAATCTACAAAAGTCTTTTTCCATTTTTTCCGGTCATAGGTTCCTCAATGAAAGAAATTGGAATTCGAATAATATTGTGCGATTTATAAATTGCTCCTCGATAAGAAGAAAAAATGGTTACATTTATAACAACCGTGCGCACATCTCACTGCAGTAGTTACATTTTGCGTATGTAAATTAAAAATATTTTTTTTGTTTTTAATTATGGCATTATTTCTGTTATTGTTTATCTTTTCAGTTTTTTAAATGAAATTAGTATAAGGCATGCATTTTAAATGAAATGAGTGAAAGGTTTGTGTTTTAAATGAAAATAATAAAATAAGAATATGCTATGAAAACAATCTTTATTGATTTATTATCTGCGCCCGGCTGACATAAAAATATCACAAAAGCCACATATTCACTTTTCTTTGAGTAGTTGCTCATGAGAATTTAAGTTAACCTTCCGTATTCGGATACTTAACATATTGGTGTATTAGCTTTAATGTTGAAAGCATCGTTTATGTTTGAAGCGAAAACTTTACTATTACACAAAATCGCATCATCATCATCTACTATATATTTACAACGGAAATTTGTATTTCATTCCGATTGTTTATAATACTTTCGTAGGATATACCACAATTAGTTAGGTAATAATTTTGGAAAGGTTTTAGTGTATACATATTGTTCAAGGGTACTTAGTTATAGAGCAACAGTAAAAGTTCAAAAATTAAGTGAACCTGATTATGAAAGTTTAGCCTTTTTAAAAAAATCTACAGACCATATTTTGTTACAAGTGGCCCTGTTGCATGACTTTTAGGAATGGTGTTAGTATATACGATTTCATTATATGTTGATTAGTTACAGAGGTATTAATTCCTGTTGTCATAACGGTCTCATTACCCGACCATATGTGCGCTGTTTATAATCAACTAAAACAATTACTTCTTAATTGCTAAATTTTGTCCAACGCTTAAGATAACATTATATCGCAATGGCGTTCGCATCGTTTTCAGTGATGAGCAAGGTCAAGCTGAAGATCCATATTGTTTAAAATACAAGTTCAAATTCACCATTTAGTTTAATCCAAAGTTCATTTGGAAATATTGACCAGCGCAGCGGGCATAGCCTGCTAGTATATATATAAAATCCAAACGGAAATTTCGTTCCGAACGCCGAGATTTCGAGTTCTACCGCATGGATTTTTACGGAACTTATACCGTTAGATAGGTATCGTTCCAGGGAAGGTTTTAAGCTATAACACATAATTCTACCTAGATTAGTTATAGAATTGTTACGGGAAATTCTGTTATTTTGGAGTTTGTTACTTCATATTTCCTTAAATATCTGGGCTCCTATTGGTCGTAGAGCTTAGATCTCGCGCCAAAAGTAGCTCCAAGGTACCCAAGCAAACTTTTCCCCGCGATTATTTTGCCGTCTTCCGATTTCCTCTAACTCTATTAGGGGCCCGCGTAGAGCCCCTTTAAAATATTTTTCGTTGTAATTTCAGCAATTATCTTAAATTATTGGTTAAGACCGCCACCCTCCCGATTCATGTATCTACGGAAAGGTTGCATGAAGGAGTTTCGTTCAGATACGCTTTCGTTAAGAATAGAGTGCGCTCCCTGGTGGTGGAATGTGGAACTAACATAACGCGATATTGTTAAAATTAGGAAATCTAACAATGCGATCTGTTTTAAACTTTCAGACAGTTCATAACACATAATCTATTATCTATTCTATTATATATATATATAATCTATTATCTATTCTATTATCTATTATATATATAAAATCCAAACGGAAATTTCGTTCCGAACGCCTAGATTTCGAGTTCTACTGCATGGAATTTTACGGAACCTATACCGTTAGATAGGTATCGTTTCAGGGAAGTTTTTAAGCTATAACACATCATTCTACCTAGATTAGTTATAGAAGTATGACGGAAAGTTCTGTTATTTTGGACGATAAGTTTACCATTTTATTTCTTGGCGAAGTTTTTTGTTGTTGAAAAACTTGAAACGGCTATTACACCTAGAAAAATAAAAGACAAAAACTGTTACTAATTTTATTTAAAATCTTTAAAAAAGAAAAAAAAAAGAAATCCATTTTAATGAGTGATAATATTAAAAAACGAATATATTTAATTTAAACATGAAAGAGAATGTTCGTAATACTTAAAGAATTACTCAGTTGAAATATTGCAATTGAAATAATATTTGGCGATTTATCTTTTGCATCAGGTTAAGAAAAATGCATCTGAAAATTAATAAAATGATATCAATGAAGTTCCCCATAAGCGCATGCTCAGCATTATTTGAAAAAAAATATAGAATATTCTTCTCATAAATATATATATATATATATATATCCATAAAAAAAAACGGCAGAACCTCTATTTAGCATTCCTAAAAAAATAATGAAAATTTCATTTTTTGCGATTTAGCGCTGGATGGCGACACGATAAAATTTTGAATAATACTATGATAAATATTCTTTAAGAAAAACTTTTTCAACTCTCGATACGAAGTTAGTTTAAGTAAGTTTAACTTAAATAAATACATATTTATAACTGCAGTTTTGTCATATACATTTATATATGTAACAATGAAATTTAACGATCGTATTTATGCCGTTTACAATGAAATTTAAATGGATTAAAAGTGTTTCAAACTCAAATTAAGGTCCGATTCTGAGCATTGGCAATTTGACTTCGATATTGTTAGTGTCAGAGACAACAAGAGAGTTTTATTGCCATGGAAACAACAATTTAATATCGAAATGTTTAATGATAGCATTCTTAATTAAAATACCCTTAAAACTTATCCAGCCGGTGACACCGTATAAAATTAAATAGCTCAATACAAGTAACACGCAATTTGCATATATTATATAAGCTTAGAGCAAAAATAGTAAACTAATCCACAGTTTAAGTTTAAATTCATTGAGCATTAGGCATTTAATTACTTATTTAACAAGGAATTTATAAATGCATTTCAATCTCTTGCATTTGGCGAGGAAACCTATTGGTTCGCCAAAGAGCGTCGAGCGTTCGTCAGTTCGCGCCAAACACTCGAAAAAATATTTTTTTACAGATTTACTATTGCGATTCGACCGCTATATTTTTACCGAACTTTTTTACATACATGAGTCATTTTATTTGCATTTCCTTTTTCAAAATATTTTGAGTATGCGTTTTAAGGAGACCTTCCTTGTGAGTAACAATTTTTATTATTATTATTATTATTATTATGTATCTCTTACAGAAAAAACTAGCAGATGTAATTATAAAAATAATGATATTACATAAATAGCCGTTAATATTATAAAAGTGGAGTCAAATATTTAAATTTTAATGCAAACGTTTGCCACCCCCCCACACATACACACACATATTTTAAATAATTTAATTTCGGATATTTAAAATATTTTTCGCGTACTTTACTACGGATACATGCTATTTTGTTTTTCCCCAAACTTATGACTTTTATAACCTCGAACTCAGATCAACAAATATTGTCCACTCTTTTTTTTTTTTTTTTTTTTTTAAACATATATCGCCAATTTTTCTTTTAGAAAAGTCTACTGTTTCAAATGTTCTGTACTAAAGATTATTCTTCAGAAAATTTATGCAATTTTGCGTTATTAATACCACAAAAGAAAATATTTTGCAATAAAAATTGCTTACTGAAATACATTTTCGATTGTCTTTTTAATTCGTCATCCCATTTTCAGTTTTTTTAAGGTTTTTGATATTGGATTAATCTTCCGTAATCAGGTTACCTGCTAATTAGTGTATTTACTGAACTATTTAGATGTTTCTTTTATATTTGAAAGAGTCAGATCAGTGATCAGACAGTGACTGTCAGACAGTGATCGCGATTGTAGAAGATTACATGAAATTTGTACTTAGCTATTAGTAAATTTATGTTTTTTCATTATGAAGCAAACGGAGAACAGAAGATTTAGTATTATATATATTTTTATTTGCAGTTATTTTACTGTCGCTAAAAAATAAATACTTGGGAAAAAAATTTGAAATTCCAATGGTGGCTGGTGGAACAATATTTGTTGATTTATCATTATAGCCTAGATAAGAAAAAAAGTACTTGAAATGCAGATAAAATTGAAAATAGAAATCATTATAAAGCAAGTTCTTCTGACGCACAATCCTATTCGCTAAACTGAGGAAAAAATTAACGATTTTAGGTTTATTTAGGCAGCAGACTAAAGAATAATGTAATTTTGAAAATAAAAAGTGTATTTATTTCTCCGTGTTATTGCACTCTTTAGAGAAATGAAAAAAGGTCTTCGGTGCATCAAAAAGATTATTTCGTTATATTGTAACGTGCTAGGTTATTAAGTTTTGTATAACTGACTGTATTTGTCATTTACAAAGAGTATTTTTGTCGAAAGATCTATAATTCAGCCAACAGCAATTTGACTTTATTTAATGGGATGTAGTCTGGAGCATAATTACGTATGTTTTACGTGTGTTAACTCTGGTAAATTTGTAATCATATAGTTTGCAAACACTTCTAATGTTTGCCGTAAAACTTAGCTGTGCACCCGATTATGGACGATTGGGAAGATTTTGATTGGATGAAAACAAGAGGTTTATTTTTCTATCATAATGAGTTATCGAGTTTTTTTTCAGGTTAACAGTTACATAATTGCAAGTGGTATATATATAAAAAGGAAATGGTAATGAAAATGACATTATTTTAATTTTATTCAAACATTTCATTTTTAAAAATCCACTTTTATGTGATTCACATTTCGTTTAATGAAAGTTAAAGACTTTTTGTGTGCAAACAATTTATTACATTTTTTTACCGTATTTACTCTGCTGTAATCTGAAGGTAGAAAACTGCAGTAGACCTGCTAGAAGACGTGTATTACAAAATATAATGCAACGCAGAGAGAAATTGTATTTAAGCTATCAGAACCACACATAGCACCAAGCTGAGAAGCCCGGAGTTCAAGAACTATCAAACGAAAGTGAATAATCCGAACATAAGTAATGTTCAGTGGTCACTCTCTGCAATCATTGTAATTATCTCTCCTTTTAGTAGTGTGGTGACTAGAGAACATTTTAACATTTCTGATTATCACAACGGCCGTATTTTCTTCCCAACTTCTACTTTAAATATATACTGTAAAAAGAATTTCTTCTGAATAGTCCGAATTTTGCCTAACCCATAAGATATTATAATAGCTAAATAGCGTTCGCATAGTATTCAGCAAATGCGGAAAGATTTTCCCGGTGAAGGTCTATATTTATTTAAAATACAAGGTCGAATTCATAATTTTGTTTGATCAATGATCATTTGGAAAATGGACCAGCGAAGCGGGTGTAGCCTGCTAGTATCTATATAAAATCCAAATGGAAATTTCGTTCCGAACGCCTAGATTTCGAGTTCTACTGCATGGATTTTTACGGAACTTTTACCGTTAGATAGGTATCGTTTCAGGGAAGGTTTTAATCTATAACACATTATTCTACCTAGATGAGTTGTAGAATTATGACCGAAAGTTTTGTTAATTTGAACGATAAGGTTTACAATTTTATTTCTTGGCGAAATTTGTCGTTGATAAAAAAATTGAAACAGCTATTACACCTCGAAAAATAAAAGAAAAAACTGTTACTAATTTTAATTAAAAGAAAAAAAAGATGAAAAAGAGAAAATGAAAAACAGTTCTGACGAGTAGTAATATTATAAAACGAAAATATTTAATTTAAATAAGAAAGAGAATATTCGTAATGCGTGCAAATTTATTCAGTAAAAAAGATTGCAGTTTTAAACAACATTTGGCGATTTATCTATTGCGTCAGGTTAAGAAAAATGCGCCAGAAAATTTGATGACAATATTAGACTGACATTTTTTTTTTTTTACTTTTCATTTTCATCAAACGCATCCATCATTAGGCTTAAAATAATGGTACTTGTGTGTTACATGTATGTTTATTTACGATGTTGATTTTATCGCCAAATAATATGATTTTAAGCCCAAAACGCATAAGCATACCATTGGTTTGAGTGACATTTACAATATTGGCGATTTTTCAAGCGGATGGCAGTCTTTTTGGAGTAATCTAATTCTAATGCACACACATGCACACACATATATATGTATATATACATACATATAATACAAATGGAAATTCCGTCGTGGTTATAACTCGAGTTCTGCTGAACTTGCAATGTTAGATATGTAATTTTTTGGAAGGTTTTAGTATATAACATATCATTCTACGTTGTCTACGTTGCTTAAGTATCGAATTCTGGTTTAAAGTTCTTTAATGAGATGAACCAGATTATGAAAAAATAATCTTTTGAAAAGATTCTGCCGAATGTTTTTCGATAGAACTTGCACTTTTAATCAGATAATTTTACAGGGAGGATTTAAGTATCTAACATATTCTTCTACCTTGCTCAGCTATTCAGCTATGGGGAGAATTGTGGAATGTGGTGACCCCAAATATAAAAAATTTACTTTAAAAAAAAAAATCTAATATACTGTTTTTTCTGGGTTTGCATTGTTAGTTTGATAATTTTTCAAAGACAGCTTCAGCATATAATATATTGTTCTACATTGCTTAGTTATATATCAATGGGGGAAATTTTGTTAATTTTCCAATATCCTTGGTGATCTTTGGCGAGATGCAGAAAATGGTCTTGACGGAAGAAGTAAAATTTCAAAGTGTGTTTTTTGTTCAATAATTATAGAATTTATTTACTATAAAGAAGCCATTTATCTCTTTTTATATAAAAACAGAATTAAATTGAATGTAAATAACAATAGTAGTAATATATTTCATTAAAAAGTTTATTATATGAATACATAGGTAAAAAAGCATAAAAGTTCATCATATTTATTTTCATAGCTGTTCATGTCATTTGTCCACAAATCTCACATATTGAAGTCCAAATTGCGCCTTGTTAAAAAAAAAAAAAAAAAAAAAAAAAAAAAAAAAACACCGACAATGATTCCTGTACTGGAAAAGTATAGAAAATTATGTAATCAGGTGAATCCGTTTATGACATATCTCAAATGACAGCATTGCTATTTGACTAACCATCGTCGATTTGGGGAGAAATATTCGTTAAATGGATTTAATCAAACAATTATTGGCTGATATTTGACATCAAACTTGATTGTTCACTAATATAGGCGTCGGAGTGGTCTCTATTTTGACTAACACAATTTCCTTACAAAATCTTTCGTTTTAGATTTCACTTACAAATTTCGTAGAAACCAGCTACGCGATGATGTTTTTTCTCGATCTTTTAAGTTAGCCGGGCACAAATCTCACCAATAGCATTTTTATTTCAGGGCAGTAGCATATTTTATTTTTCACATGTGTCAATTAGAAACAATACATTGATCATGAAGTAGAATATTTTTGTTTATAGCATTATTTGTTATTTTTATCCTTTTGAATTTTTTATGAAATGGGTGAAAAGCAACTATTTTAAAGGTATGTAATATGTATATTTAACATATGTGTATTTTAAATTAAAAGAGTGAAAGCTTTATATTTTAAATGAATGGCAATGGGAACAATACTTTGTTGTTTATCAGATGTGGCCGGATAACATAAAAGTACCGTTTTTCCTTGAGATTTTTCAGGCAACCTATCACAGAAATAATTTAAAAAAATTATTGCGGGCCCAAAAAAGACCGCTTCTCTGATTGTTAATAATATCAGAAATAGTGTTAATATTGAATATTATAATAATATTTCGCAGATCAAACTAAAATACGGCGACAGTGACAAACATATATACATCTAACTGCAACTATTGATAAAAAAAATCAAGAAAATTGGAAAGTAGGTTTAGTTTGTAAAGTATGCATTAATTAAGGAAGTAAATTACGTGATCGAGTCTACAGACAATTTAAATATTTGGTACCAATAAATTACATAATCCAGTCTACAAACAAATGGCATATGTTACCGGTCGTGGTTTGATGGATAATTAACTTAATAAAAGAAGTTAGAATTGGAGTAATTTGGGACACAATTTTTGGAGACATTTTTCAACATTTACATTACACCAACACTAAACCAACTACCAAAATGTTTGCTATTGTGTCATTTATTTCAAGCCTGAACATGCAAAGATTTTTTGGTACTTTTTCAATATCGGTAGCTTGGCAAAATAGGAAAAATAGCCTTGGCGGAAAAGGAAATTTGGCAATATATTTTCTGACAACCTATTCACTGTTTCATTTCATATACACATACATTTTTTTTTAAATTTTTTTACAATTTATTTAACGTAATAACGCCAATTATCTAATTTTATATCGAAACCCATTTAATATGTATGAAAAAACATTAATAATATACATACATTTAAAATAAATATATAAAAACTTGCTATTTTTTGAACGTGGATCACTTTTGGCTTCAATTATTATTTAGTCGTAACAATGCATTATTTCATTTACTATTTTTCCAATGGAAATTTTTTTTTATTATTAAGTAAAATTAAGTTATAATTTCATTTTTCGCTGATTCAAAAATGGAAATGTTTACAGCATTGCTAAGAGACAGTTTTCAGAGTATTTCTCTACTATAACATGAGAGTTGAACGTTAGATCGACTAGATTATCATACTATAGTATGACGATTAAATTTAAATTCGAATTTTGAACAACCTTTACCTTAAAGAGTATCATTAATTAAGCAAAACAATGAAAAATATCATTTTTTTAGGAAAAAAGCTGATTTCTGCAGATTTTATTCAACTGCAAGATCAAAATATCAACTTAAATGGATAAAGTTAAAGATATATTTCAATTTTGAACAATCTATACCTTAATGAGTATTATTAATTAAGCAAAACAGTGGAAAATATCAATTTCTTAGGAAAAAAGCTGATTTCCGTAGATTTTGTTCAACTACAAGATCAGAATATCAACTTAAATGGAGAAAGTTAAACATATATTTGATTTTTGAATGATTAACACCTTAATGAGCATTATTAATTAAGCAAAATAAAAAAAAACATCAATTTTTAATGGAAGAAAAGAATATTTCTTAGGATTTTTTCTACTATAAGATCAGAATATCAACTTGAAAGATAAAAGTGAATCATATATATTTAATTTTCATCAACCTTTACCTTAATGAGTATTATTAATTAGGCAAAACAATGGAAAATATCAATTTTTAATGAAAAAAGCTAATTTCTGCAGATTGTTTCTCAACTACAAGATTGGAATATCAACTTAAATGGGGAAAGTTAAACATACATTTGAATGAACAACACCGTAATGAGTATTATTAATTAAACAAAACAATGGAAATTTAAATTTTTAACGAAAAAAGCATATTCTTTCAGAGTTGTTTTATTTTTCAACTATAATATAGAGATATCAGCTTGAAAGGAAAATTTAAACATATAATTTAGTTTTTGATCAACCATTACCTTAATGAGTTTTGATAATTAAACAAATAACAAAGAATAATATCGAATTTTTAAAGAAAAAGATTAATTTTATTAATCCAATAATGATTTTTACATCTTTATATAATACTTTGAACCCATTCAACGTTTTTATTCTTTATTACCTTTAAGTTTTATCATTTTCATATAAAATTTTGAGCTTTCAAACCAATTACTTAATTTTACTACATTTTAAATGTGGATATTTCTAGGTAAATAACCAATTTTATCTTACACTTAGTAATTTTTACACCAACCTAATTGATTTTACTATGTTTAGACCACTGTAGGATTATAATTCAACATATCACTTCTTATGAAAGTAAATATCAGCAGATTTTCTTTTCTTTCGCAAAATACATCTACATTCCTTTCAAGTTCATAGGGAAATCCTGCACCCCCACCCCCACCCCTTGAAGGGTGACGGGTATAATAGGTTGACGTCACTTGTTTTCAAGTATGTTTGGCGATATGTTGACAATTTGATATTTTTTTTTCCTTTCCATATTCTGTAAATGAAAGTGTCAATATTTTTACATTATTACAAGTATAATTTTTAGAGTTTAATGAATAATTACTTATTTATTATTAGATACCAAATTTATTGACAGATAAATTAAGTATACCTGTGCACACTATATTTTACATATTCAGACACATTTTGAGAATTTTTAGCTCAATAAGTAAACATTAACTGTATTTTGAACATAACCCATGTTTTTCAACACTAGTTCCTACACGAGAATTTTGTTTATGAAATTGTATTCACTTTCAAATTGCTTTTACGTGAAATTATATGAATCTTTTTAACAGACACGAATTGTTGTAGTTAACACGTTCAACCTCAATATTAATAATTAAACAAAACAATGGAAAATATCAATTTTTAAGAAGAAAAATAAAAACAGATTTCTTTAGATTTTCTTTTTCAGCTACAAGATAAATATAACAACTTAAATGAGGAACGTTAAACATATATTTTAGTTTTTGAACAGCCATTAACTTAATGAATTTTTATAATTGAACAAATAACAAAAGGAAAATGTGATTTTTAATGAAAAAGACGAATTTAAACGAATTTGATTAACTTTTACACTAGTTTGAGATTTTATCATTCTTTTAGATGCTAGCTATGTAGAATATTAAGCTTTCAACGAGACACACTTCAAGAAATACTCATTACTAAACAAAAATAAATTAAATTTAAACTAATCAATGACTGAAAATTTCATATTTAAAAAATAATTTCATGAATGTGCATAAATTAATATCCTTATTTTTATTACATTTAACTGGATTTTTCTACATTCGAGCTTAATTTTTATACACAAAGCATTAATTAATCATATCCAGTACTTTCACATTTAACGAAATTCAGCGATTTTTCGCTTTTCAAACCAATCCTATGAGTTAAAAAACAACAGCGCCTCCTATAATTTTATAACTTTGAGTGAAACGAGTCAAATTTTTCATACTGTTTGCTGTTTTCGTTATACGAAGACGTCAGCTTATATTCTCTAATTTAACTAAAATGAGTAATATGCAAGAATGTCTTTAACAGAAGAAGATTCAAGTCAATCTTACTTAAAAGATCTCTTAAATTACTTACTTTACTAACTTAAAGATCTCTTAAAAAGATCTCTGAATAAACTCTTTTTTAACAAAGTCTGCTTTAACTAAACATAAAAAAATTCATCCCAAGGAATATGAATGTAAACACTGCAACATTAAATTGTATGACGAGGTTGAGTTTTTACATCATAAAAAAGTTCACCCTAAGAAATATAGTTGTAAACACTGTAAAATTGTATTTTATCTCCAGAGCGAGTTTATTCTTCATCTGATCAACATGCATAAATGAAAAAATGCAAACTTCGTCATAAACTTGCAATTCATAAACTTGATTTTAATATCTGTATATTTAAAACATGTATATGTCTTCCTATAACTATTGAAAATGATGAATAAATATTGTTTAACTGAAAAAGCTTTTGTCGTTTATTTTTGCTATATCAACTTGTGATTTTTATTGACTCTATCTCATCAAGTCAAAACAATTTTACTAAAATTTTAAAATACATATTTTTTTTAAGTTTATAATTTCATTTCTTAAATTTCTTATCGAATGAAACATGAGTTAACTATCTTTTATTAATTTCATATTAAAAACCTAAAATTTTCCATATAATTTTATTATGTTCAGTCTAAATTTTATATACCCAATTAAATTCTATAAACCCTTCTTATTAGCAAACATTGCTATTTAACTGAAATCTCACATTAATGTTTTTTTTCCATGATTGTACATATAAAAATAAGAGTTTACAAACAAATTTCCATAATTTATCACATTCGAACTTAATTTTTATACTCAAAACATTATTTAATCAAATTTTATACTTTCTGATTCAGTGAAATTCGATGATTTTTCAGTTTTTAAACCAATACCCCAATATTTATCTACATCGGACTTGATTCTTTCCCTGCATATTTTTACATTACACAATTAAGATAGATATAGACTTAGGACAGCAATAGAGTTAAAAATTGATTATACTGAATTTCCACCTTATATGAATTGGCCCTACATAACATTTCTTATTGCTACAATCATTTGAAATATTAAAACTAGTCTGAGTTATTCAGTTCATATTATTAAACAAATTATCACATGTTTCATCTTACACTTTGAAGATTTTCGAATTCACAGACCTGCAAAAAAATACTTTTTGAAAATTGCATTAATTTTGATAACTAATTTTTGTGTTCATTTTATTGCTGATTCCGAAAATGAAATCCATTTTTTTCTATCACGCAAGGATTTTTCACAAAATGATTGCATATTTTTAAAGAAAATACTAAAATCACGAAATTTTGACATTTCATTTAAATTTCATTTATTTATAAATCTATATAAATTACATTTATATCTGAGTTCAAGTAATAGTTAAGTATATGTAGAAGGTTACAAGTCCTTAGAGTAATGTTTTTTCTTTACATCAAAAGTTTTTTTGCCACTTTTCCTATTGTGAACTTCGCAGGGATTGTCTTTTTGTAGCATCCAGCAATAGTCCGCTATCATACTAACATTCCATTTGCCTTGATATCACCTCTCAATTTCCTTTATATCCTGGTGAAATCTTTTACCTTGTTCCTCACTAACTGCACCTAAATTTTCAGGAAAATAGTCTAAGTGTGAATCGAGAAAATGAACTTTAAATCTCATATTACACCCTAAAATCTTGAAATTTTTTACCATCTCTTCTACAATAGATTTGTATTTGGAGTCCTTTTTGTTGCCAAGAAAGCTAGTAATAACTGGTTTGAAAGATTTCCAGGCTTTTCTTTCGTTTGTTTTCATTTTATTCTCAAAATTTTCATCTTTCATCATTTTCCTGCTGTCTGGTCTTACAAACACACCTTCCTTCAGTTTTGCTTTGGATAAACCCGAGAACTGATCACAAAGGTATTTGAAACATTCACCTTCTTTTGGAAAAGCTTTGACAAATTGTTTCATAAGACTTAATTTTATATGAAGCAGGGGAAGTAACACTTTTTTGGATCAACAAGATTTTTCCTTTCCCAGGTCCACGAGGGACAGGACGTATGGCAGACGGAATGTCAGGATAAAATATTTCCTTTTTGTTCTTTAAATTGAAACCTTTCACATTATAAATACAAAAATAGCAATCATCACAGTGATTTTTAGGTTCTTTACAAACCATTGGTATACCAAACCGAAACGATTGCTTTTAAACCATTGCCTTAATTCTTCTACGCAAATACGACAAACTTTGTGTGTAGGCCAAGGCTTGTCTTGATCGCCTAATTTCATGCCAAAATAAGCGAAATGCACTGTTTTTTACAAAATCAGATATGTTTCTTTGTTTTTTCACTGTATAGTTACAACAAATATAGCAGAAACAATTCGGTGAATTAGCACATCCTCTGGGAGCCACGTTCTCTAATGCAGAAAAAACTAGAAGTAAAATTTACTACTATAACTTATAACTCATAAGTTGGAATAAAAACACGTGTGTACAGCACAGTGTAAAGAAAGACACTGATTCAGAAGTATACATAAGGTCCGTGAAAAGACGTGTGAAAAAGTGGCGAGCAGATACCTGCAAGCAGGAGAGATCCGATTTCAACTGGTTTCTACTGTCTTGAATATTGTATTTTAATAGGCACTTTACCGATAAAAAGAAATATTCTGTATTGAAATAGTTTCTTCTTTCTTTTTTATTAGTTTAATGGATCAATTTACTACTTTAAGTCCATAATTTTTTTTATCAAACTCATACAAATAATAATTTTTGGTCCGAAATATACTAAATTCATAAAAACATAGATTGCGATTTGTGATGAAACTGTACGTGATGGAATTTTTTCATTATTTTTCTAGTAATCAGCATCCAAAAAACTATAAAAAATACCACTTAATATGCCGGCAATTTTTTCATCGCAGGCTTGTGTTATCCATCAAGTTGCTTAAAATATTAATACTATGTTTATAGTTCTAATGGTACATAGCATACATGAATACAATCTTTAGTTTTAACATTTCACATTTTAAATAACCTATTTTCAAAACCAAATTACATGAATTTTTACTACATCATTTATCAATATCACAGAATGATCTATGCTTCACACTTTTCTAATAATTATCAGATTCTTATAACATAATTTCTTGATAACATATTTTATACTACTGATTTGTACGCATGCGTGAGTTGTCACGTGATCAAAACGTTTGAGAATAATATAAATTTTCGAAAAGCAGCGCAGCATTTCTCATTTCAACTGTTAGACTTGGGAGAGAAGGTGACTTTACGTGCGCAACTCTGATAAATTTCCAGATTTTAATTCAAGAGAGGAATCGATTTCTTTGTTGGTGAATAAAGTAAGTTTTAGTATATCATTACAATATATATGTATTAATATAAATAAATAAATAAATGATTATTTATATATTAAACCTTTCCTAAGTATATAAATATATTTCTTTTATTGTACAGATGTTGCAGCAAGATGAATCAAAACAGCAGCAATCCTCTTTATCAGAAATGGATGATCTGAATGATTCGCTCTTAGCACGTGTAGAGTTAAAGAATAATAAATATGTAAGTACTTATATGAAATACTATAATTCATATATGAAACGTAATTAGAGTAAATTCAAAATCAAATATTTTATTGTTTATACTTTAACAAATGTTTTTTATCTATATCATTGAAGAGAATTCTAATTGTTTAGATTTATTTCTCTTACAGATGTGTTCTATTTTCTACAAACAATTTTTAAGTAAATGGAATTTAAAAGAACATACACAGATCCATACAGATGAAAAACCCTATACTTGCGAAGATTGCCAAAAGCCGTTTTCAAGAAAATATGAATCAAAAATGCATACTGCATCATATAGTGTATCACCAGTTGTATGTAAACTTTGTGAAGATATTAAAAATATAACCAGACGTTTGAAGAATTTAACAACCAATTAAGAGATTTAGACTGTGTACCAAACCTCATTGCATAAGATTTACTACAATATCCCAAAATTAAAATTTGGAAGGCATACACACTTGATGTAAAGAAATTTTTGTTATCCGTGATTCTTCTAACTAACATGAATGTGGATATTATTCACAATGTATCCCTCACATGGTTATAATAAATATTCTTTTATCTACCCATATCAACATGTTTATTTTTTCACAATCCATTTCATTATTGAATATATCTCCTAACATTTTAAACGAAAAATTGCTTTCTCATCATAAAAAATTTCATAAGGACAAACAAAAATGAACTGAAGAATGAAAAATATACACGTTCACAAAATAATTTCAAAGTTTTCTAGGTATATTTACAAAAATATTTACAAAATAAAAAACTTTCAAAGTAAAAAAAATAAAAAAATCCCAAAAGTAAAAAAAAAAAAAAAAAAAAAAAAAATTACAACTAGATTTTTTTTTTCCAAAAGTGAAAAAAGTATTTTTACAAAAAAATTTTTTACAAAAAATATTTTTACAAAAAAATTTTTTACAAAAAATATTTAATTTTTTTTTTCTTTTTACGTTTGTAAAAAAAAAATTACAAAATTTGTAAAAAAAATTGCAAAAAATTAGAAAAAATTTACAAAAAAAAGTTATGAAAAAGTTTTTAAAAATGGTATTTTAAATAGAATTATAATGGTTGGCCAACCATTATACACTATATTTAAAATGTCATTTTTTGAAACTTTTTCATAACTTTTTTTTGTAAATTTTTTCAAATTTTTTGCAATTTTTTTTACAAATTTTGTAATTTTTTTTAATTATTTTTTTGTTATATATTTTTTTTTTTTTACTTTTGTAAAAAAAAAAAATTGTAAAAATATTTTTTGTAATTTTTTTTTTTTTTTGTAAAAATATTTTTTGTGAAAAAAATTTTTGGATTTTTTTTTTTTTTTTGTAAAAATACTTTTTTCACTTTTGGAAAAAAAAAATCTAGTTGTAATTTTTTTTTCTACTTTTGGGATTTTTTTTTATTTTTACTTTGAAGGTTTTTTATTTTGTAAATATTTTTGTAAATATACCTAGAAAACTTTGAAATTATTTTGTGAACGTGTATATTTTTCATTCATCTGTTAATTTTTGTTTGTCCTTATTTATTTATTTATATTAATACATATATATTGTAATGATATACTAAAACTTACTTTATTCACCAACAAAGAAATCGATTCCTCACTTGAATTAAAATCTGGAAATTTATCAGTGTTGCGCACATAAAGTCACCTTCTCTCCCTAGTCTAACAGTTGAAATGAGAAATGCTGCGCTGCTTTTCGAAAATTTATATTATTCTCAAAAGTTTTGATCACGTGACAACTCACGCATGCGTACAAATCAGTAGTATAATATATGTTATCAAGAAATTATGTTATAAGAATCTGATAATTATTAGAAAAGCGTGAAGCATAAATCATTCTGTGATATTGACAAATGATGTAGTAAAAATTCATATAGTTTGGTTTTGAAAATCGGTTATTTAAAATGTAAAATGTTAAAATTAAAGATTGTATTCATGTATGCTATGTATCATTAGAACTATAAACATAGTATTAATATTTTAAGCAACTTGATGGATGATAATTCGGAAATCTTCAAAGTTTAAGATGAAACATAAGATAATTTGTTTAATAATATGGACTGAATAACTCAGACTAGTTTTAATATGTCAAATGATTGTAGCAATAAAAAATGTTATGTAGGAACAATTCATATAAGGTGAATATTGAGTATAATCAATTGTTAACTCTATTGGTGTCCTCAGTCTATATCTATCTTAATTGTGTAATGTAAAAATATGCAGGGAAAGAATCAAGTCCGATGTAGATAAATATTGGGGTATTGGTTTAAAAACTGAAAAATCATCGAATTTCACTGAATCAGAAAGTATAAAATTTGATTAAATAATATTTTGAGTATAAAAATTAAGTTCGAATGTGATAAATTATGGAAATTAGTTTGTAAACTCTTATTTTTATATGTACAATCATGGAAAAAAAACATTAATGTGAGATTTCAGTTAAATAGCAATGTTTGCTAATAAGAAGGGTTTATAGAATTTAATTGGGTATGACGGGGTCCCATCTACCGGTCCCAGGCCCTTGCAGGCCCATTCGTCTACGTGCGGAAAGACCCCCGTTCTAAACCCCGCGGCGCGTCCCGAAGGTCGCTGCCAGGAGTGGTCCGTTAGGGCCGAACCACACGCAAACTCCGGTCAAGCCGGTGCACTGCCCAGCGCACGTCACAACGGTTATTCCCAAGAGGACGAATGGTCGCGTGCGACAGATCCCACCACTTAGCTAGAGGAGCCAAATGGTTCTTTCTCTTGGTTCCCGACCCGGGACGCCCCGGCAGCCCGCAGGAACCGAGCACCTATAAAGGAGTCGGGCCCACGAACCAGTTCGAGGTTACCGAGCCGGAGTTGATGTATGGAGGTCCCTCAAGATCAAATACCATTATCCGGCAAAGACATTTATGAGGGACAACCTATTAAGGGGGGTAGGTGCCGCTCGCGAGCCCAGGAGAATCGCGGAAAGTTTCTCCTTGAGCGCATAGACACGCCCTCGCTAGAGGTGGGCTGTGGGGTCGGACGTCTCCGACCCCCAGTCCACGGGTACCTTACCTACATAATTATTGCACTACACATATTATACACTACTACATATATACACTACGGTATAAATACACTACGACATATTATTCACTACTAAATGCAGGTTCATGAGACGGAGTCTCGAACCTGAGAACCTCATGCACCACCACCTCCAGTGCCACGTGTGTAGCGGACTGGTTGATTTGCGTTCAACTGCGGCGTTTGACCGCGAAGGGCTCTGGTACGGCGACCATGCCTTTGGCGTCCCAGATCTCGATCCAATGTTCGCAGGAGGAGATCATTAACTATGGCCTTCACTCCTTTCCGACAATAGCCGTCGAGACATAGATCGAGAAGTGTTCGAGTATGGAAGTTCCACGGGAAAAATCTTTCCCTGATGGACCGCCATAGGGGACAAGAGTAGAGACAGTGTCTCCTGTCACTTATCCCTGTCCCACAAAAACATGTGGGATCCTTCTGGAAGAAGCGAGCCTGATAAAATTTAGACTGAACATAATAAAATTATATGGAAAATTTTAGGTTTTTAATATGAAATTAATAAAAGATAGTAACTCATGTTTCATTCGATAAGAAATTTAAGAAATGAAATTATAAACTTTTAAAAAAATATTTATTTTACAATTTTAGTAAAATCGTTTTGACTTGATGAGATAGCGTCAATACAAATCACAAGTTGATATAGCAAAAATAAACGACAAAAGCTTTTTCAGTTAAACAATATTTATTCATCATTTTCAATAGTTATAGGAAGACATATACATTTTTTAAATATACAGATATTAAAATCAAGTTTATGACTTAACAAAGTTTGCATTTTTTCATTTATGCATGTTGATCAGATGATGAATAAACTCGCTCTGGAGATAAAAGATAATTTTACAGTGTTTACAACTATATTTCTTAGGGTGAACTTTTTTATGATGTAAAAACTCAACCTTGTCATAAAATTTAATGTTGCAGTGTTTACATTCATATTCCTTGGGATGAATTTTTTTATGTTTAGTTAAAGCAGACTTTGTTAAAAAATAGTTGGAACATTTATCACAATCATAAAAGTTCTTATGAAATCTCTTGTGAATTCTTAACAGAAACTTTTGTAAATAATCTTTCCCGCATTGATCGCATTTATATGTAGTAGATGTCCTGGAATGAGTTACACTATGTCGTTTTAAATCACTGCTTTGAATGAATGTCTTTGAGCATATTTCACATTCAAAGGGCTTTTTCTCCAAATGGGACATTTGATGTCTGTTTAATGTATTCTTTTTGGAATAGGATTTCTCGCATTGATTGCAAGTAAAAGGTAGTTTTAGTTGTTCTGGTGAAGAGGGTATTATTTCAATGTTCGAAGCATGTACTTCTTGGCTGGGTATAGCTGATTTCATATCCTTTAAGTAAGATTGACTTGAATCTTCCTCTGTTAAAGACATTTCTTGCATATTACTCATTTTAGTTAAACTAGAGAATATAAGCTGACGTCTTCGTATAACGAAAACAGCAAACAGTATGAAAAATTTGACTCGTTTCACTAGGAGGCGATGTTGTTTTTTCACTCATAAGATTGGTTTGAAAAGCGAAAAATCGCTGAATTTCGTTAAATGTGAAAGTACTGGATTTGATTAAATAATGCTTTGTGTATAAAAAAATTAAGCTCGAATGTAGAAAAATCCAGTTAAATGTAATAAAAATAAGGATATGAATTTGTAAACTCGTATTTTTTATGCACATTCATGAAAATATTTTTTAAATATGAAATTTTCAGTCATTGATTAGTTTAAATTTAATTTATTTTTGTTTAGTAATGAGTATTTCTTGAAGTGTGTCTCGTTGAAAGTTTAAAATTCTACATAGCTAGCATCTAAAAGAATGATAAAATCTCAAACTAGTGTAAAAATTAATGAATTTCGTTTAAATTTGTCTTTTTCATTAAAAATCACATTTTCCTTTTGTTATCTTTTCAATTATTAAAATTCATTAAGGTAATGGTTGCTCAAAAACTAAAATATATGTTTAACGTTCCTCATTTAAGTTGTTATTCTTATCGTGTAGCTGAAAAAAGAAAATCTAAAATATCTGTTTTTATTTTTCTTCTTAAAAATTGATATTTTCCATTGTTTTGTTTAATTATTGATATTGAGGTTGAACGTGTTAACTACAACAATTCGTGGCTGTTAAAAAGGTTCATATAATTTCACGTAAAAGCAATTTGAAAGTGAATACAATTTCATAAACAAAATTCTCGTGTAGGAACTAGTGTTGAAAAATATGGGTTATGTTCAAAATACAGTTAAAGTTTACTTATTGAGCTAAAAATTCTCAAAATTTGTCTGAATATGTGAAATATAGTGTTTAAGCACAGGTATACTTAATTCATCTGTCAATAAATTGGGTATCTAATAATAAATAAGTAATTATTCATTAAACTCTAAAAATTATACTTGTAATAATGTAAAAATATTGACACTTTCATTTACAGAATATGGAAAGGAAAAAAAAAAGATCAAATTGTCAACATATCGCCATACATACTTGAAAACAAGTGACGTCAACCTATTGTACCCGTCACCCTTCAAGGGGAGGGATACAGGATTTCCCTATGAACTTGAAAGGAATGTAGATGTATTTTGCGAAAGAAAAGAAAATCTGCTGATATTTACTTTCATAAGAAGTGATATGTTGAATTATAATCCTACAGTGGTCTAAACATAGTAAAATCAATTAGGTTGGTGTAAAAATTACTAAGTGTAAGATAAAATTGGTTATTTACCTAGAAATATCCACATTTAAAATGTAGTAAAATTAAGTAATTGGTTTGAAAACTCAAAATTTTATATGAAAATGATAAAACTTAAAGGTAATAACGAATAAAAACGTTGAATGGATTCATAGTATTACATAAAGATGTAAAAATCATTATTGGATTAATAAAATTAATCTTTTTCTTTAAAAATTCGATATTATTCTTTGTTATTTGTTTAATTATCAAAACTCATTAAGGTAATGGTTGATCAAAAACTAAATTATATGTTTAAATTTTCCTTTCAAGCTGATATCTCTATATTATAGTAGAAAAATAAAACAACTCTAAAAGAATATGCTTTTTTCGCTAAAAATTTATATTTTCATTGTTATGTTTAATTAATAATACTCATTACGGTGTTGTTCATTCAAATGTATGTTTAACTTTCCTCATTTAAGTTGATATTCCAATCTTGTAGTTGAGAAACAATCTGCAGAAATTAGCTTTTTTAATTAAAAATTGATATTTTCCATTGTTTTGCCTAATTAATAATACTCATTAAGGTAAAGGTTGATCAAAATTAAATATACATGATTCACTTTTATCTTTGAAGTTGATATTCTGATCTTATAGTAAAAAAAATCCTAAGAAACATTCTTTTTTCCATTAAAATTTGATATTTTTGTTATTTTGCTTAATTAATAATGCTCATTAAGGTGTTAATCATCCAAAAATCAAATATATGTTTAACTTTCTTCATTTAACTTGATATTCTGATCTTGTAGTTGAATAAAATCTACGGAAATCAGCTTTTTTCCTAAGACATTGATATTTTCCACTGTTTTGCTTAATTAATAATACTCATTAAGCTAAAGATTGTTCAAAATTCAAATATATGCTTAACTTTCCCCATTTAAGTTGATATTCTGATCTTGTAGTTGAAAATAATCTACAGAAATCAGCTTTTTTCCTAAAAAATTGATATTTTCCATTGTTTTGCTTAATTAATAATACTCATCAAGGTAAAGGTTGTTCAAAATTCGAATTTAAATTTAATCTTCATACTATAGTATGATAATCTAGTCGATCTAACATTCAACTCTCATATTATAGCAGAGAAATACTCTAAAAACGCCATTTTTTCCGCTAGGGGGCGGTGGCGTATGGGGTACCAGAGGCGGGTTCGGAGGGTGCACAGGAGGGGGTGTCGAAGGGGGTGCGGGACCGAAGGGGAGACCGCAGGGGGCACGGTGCCCCAGTACCCCCTGCGGCTGAGCCCGTACTCTCGTTTTCCTACTACTGGTGTTGAATTACCAGAAAAGTACTAAACATTTAAATTGCACATTGCAGCATGGAGGATATAATGTATAACATGGGACAATACACAATAAAAAAAAACTGGTTTATAGCTTCAGGTTAAACTGAGACTTTAAATTACATTTTCTTTAAATAATTTTAAAATATTGATGAGGAAAAGTCTGTGATCGGAACTCTCACCATATTAGCTCTTTTTAACGACAATGATCTGATACAAAATGAAATATTGTATATTGTGTTATCATTTTTTACCAAATCCTACTGTGATTGATAATCTTGGGTTAGACCGTAACAGCTAGCTGAAATTTTGTATGCACATTAGAAAATATAATAGCACAATGGCGTTCATATCGATTCAGCACTGCGGAAGGACATTCAGTTAAAGGTCTTATTTCTTTAAATCACAAGATCAAATTCATCATTCGTTTGATTCAAGGTTTACTTGGAAAAATGGACCAGCGCAGCGGGCATAGCCTGCTATCTAAAATAAACAAAATAAATGTCTGATTTTGGTATAGGAAAAGTACCTTTAATATGGAGTATGATGACCCCTAGAAGCAATACAGCACATACAGCGAAGTGAGATACTGTCAATAAGCGATCGATAAGTTCGCTGGGAAGTGCGAGCCATTGCTCTTGTAGAGAAGTTGTAAGCGGCAAGGGTCTGACGAGGGAGATTGAGAGCAGAGACATATCTTCCAAAAGCATCCCAAACATGTTCGATGGGATTCAAGTCCAGTGATCGCGTTGGTCATTCCATGCGCTGAATTGTTTGGTGCTGAAGATAATCTTCTACGATGTGAACCCTGTGCTGTCCAGCGTTATCGTCCTGTAACAGGAAATCATTACCTATTGCACCGACATAAGGGCGCGCATAAGCATCAAGAATATCATCTCTTTAGACGTGAGAATTTCAGTTCCACGTGGAAAGACATGGAGGTCTGTTATTACGCCCAAAGAGATACCATCCCAAACACAGACGCTGCCTCCTCTATACGAATCTCTTTTACGAAAATTTGATGGATGATAGCGTGTTCCCTGTTCTCTCCAAATCAAACAATGCCTACTAACGCTTTGGGGGCTAAACTGAACTCATTTGTGACTAGAACACGCCTCCATTGATCAACCGTCCAGTAGACATCTTGACGTTCCCTCCGGAAACATGAAGTGTACGGCACACAAATATCTGGTCGCATCGTGTAAAGACCACCTTCATGAAGATTTCTACGCACAGTAGACGTTGATACTAACCTTCCAGTTGCTGCAGCAAGGACGGATTTAAGATGAGAGGGGGTTGCTGTTTATTCTTTTGTACACATAACCACAAATATCTATCATCGGTGCTTGTCGTAGCTCTTGTTTGTCCTTCGCTGAACCTTCTGAGGCCGAACCAGTGGTTTGAAATTATTGCCAAAGCCTATGAGTGACAGAAGGACTCACATTTAGCCATCTGGCCACCTCTGTCTGTCTTTGGCCTACATCCAATCTTCCAATAGCTCTATATCGCAGTTATGCGAGCAAATGGTACCTCGAGGTCATACTAATGAATTGGCTATCGCATTTTTCTTATCTCATAATCACAGCGACTCCAGCAGCCGTACTCTCTAGCGTGCATTTTTATGCTCTGCACAGATGACGCAATCCGATTACAGCGCCACTAATTTGCATTTTGTAATTTTAATCAGCATCTTTTAGTTAACAACATATCCAAATTTCATACGAATAGGTTAATTTTTGAACGAGTTATCGCTATTTATGTGATTTTTCCTTAATTTTTGGAAACCAGTGTATTAACCTATCTCCCCAGCCCAACACACACATATACGTACATTTTATTTTTTATTTCACATTTTCGAGCTAAGTGTCTGAAAAATTACGTCACACTTTTATCGATGCTGTTTTTGTTGTTGTTAAATATGTTTTCTATTATTTTCACTAGTACAGTCGAGGGGGAAACAAAAGTAAACACCCCCCTACTAACTCCTCAGAAAATTATCGTAGAAGAAAGTTACAGATACCAAACAATTGGAAATAATGTCTACTTTTAAATGATGTATATAAAATTTGCTTAGGGGGTCATCTACAGATTAAAGCGAACCCAAATTTCATTTCTTCCAATGAAAATGCCTAATTTTAACAAGATATTTCAAACCTTCGGTTCAAACTATGCCTAGTCACCAAATTTCAAGTCATTTGATTAATAAGTTTTCGAATTATAAACATTCAAATTTTAGTGCTTCAACTGTTAAATTGCATTTTCATAGTTTCATTAATATCTCCTGAAATTATACTCCTAATGTGCTAATTTTTTGGGTAACAATAATACTAAAATACCCAAACATAAATACGTTGAATTTCCAATTTTTATAATTTTATGATATGAATTATGAAATTAATATTCGAAAATTTTATGAAATGCAACCAACAATTTTTTTGATGGATTTAGATTTATTAAGTACTGCTTTATGGAAATCCAAAATTTGACGTTTTATTTCCAAGTAGTTTTCAAATTATTCTTAAAAAACGGCAAAATGATGTTTTAAGGGGCCATCTATGATAGAAGTGACCAGATATTTTGAAATTTTTTATGCTATCCTGTAATCTAGTCTTTAATCCAGTCTTCAATGACTGCTTGAGTGACACTAAAGAAGCCTTGATCAAGAAGAGGGCTCTCTCGGTCAACAATCGAGTACCAAACTTCAATTTGGCACCAGCCCCTAAAATACGCTCGTTTTAAAATAATTAATTTCTGGGAAACGTATTGTACGAATTCCATAAAAATTTGTTTTTAGACTAATTGAAGGGTGTAGAGTTCATTTATTCTATCAGAATTGTGTACTGCTATTGAAAAAAAAAAGTTATAGTTCGTTTTAACATGTAGAAGCCCCCTAAGCAAATTTTATATACATCATTTAAAAGTAGACTTTATTACCTATTGTGTGGTACCAGTAACTTTCTTTTACGATAATTTTTTGCAGAGTTAGTAAGGGGTGTTTACTTTTTTTTACATGACTATACATTACTATACCTTTTTGTTGACATTTACTCATAAAAACTAAACAAAAAATGTAATTAAAATACGTGCAAGCCCAGAATGTCGTCTGCTATCAAAATGTATTTTAAAGTATATATGCGTTACTTTTTTCCCTGCCTTTATTTAAGTCCTATCAGAAGTTGAAAGAATGCAATTTTATTAACCCGTGTGGGATAAAATTTTCCGAAATTCTGAAAAATATAAATGAATGATTTCTGATAAAACATGGAGCTGTTATAAACTATATTTAATTTTCAGTATCCATATTAATGTTACAAACAAATGAAGGCTTATGAATCATTAGATACCCGATTTTTTGTCGAGTTTGTTGAATAACGACATCCCTTTTTGCTGGGTTTATGTATTATTCCGCGATAGTGACGTCTTATGCATACTTTTCTATCGATTGTATTTAAACCTGGATCATAAACGTGGAATTTTTCACTGGATGCAAATGACGTCATTATATATAAAAATAAAGCGTGTATTTTAAGTCATAAAATTGAAATATATTTTGTGCTATCTATATTTTATATATATTTTTTTTCATCGGAGGCGATACTATATTCTGAAAAAAAAAAAGAATTCCTGTTTTCTCGTTTCTTTTTTTTTTTTAACATACCCCTTTTTTGTATTTTTAATTGAGGTAAATGTATTATGTAATTTATAGTTTAAAAGGGAAAAAATACCGGAATTGTTTTATTTTTAAAAAAATTGTAAAGATATATTGATGTTAACTTAAACTTATTGAAGGGCAGGTGTGATATTTTTTATACCATTTAATTTCAATCGAAATTTGTATAATATTTTGTTTATTGAAATTTACCTTTTTTTGCTTACGTGAAAAATATAACAAAACATTTATTAAGGGGCTGCACATATATAATAACATTTTGCTAATTTTGAACCCACTCCCCTTACTATATCCTACTTTATCATTCGTCAAATCACCCCCCCCCCCCCCCAATGATATTGTTATCAATGTCAAAAAATTATTTTCTTCTGTCATTAGAAGAAGAAAATAATGGATTCGTGAAAAATTTCATCTTCCGCTTTTCGACGAAATGATACATTTTAGAAAGTTATGAACACGATTTGTCTATTTTTTGAAAATGCCCGTCCGTTAGTCTGGTCTGTATGTATGTATGTATATGACACAAATTTTGCGGTCGCTCTATCTCAAGAACTAATGCACGGAATTTAATCAATCTTCAGATTCAGTAAGACCTTGACATACATTGGTGCTGATTAGTTTTCAATGTATATCTGCCATGAGGTAGCGCTGATGTGCTACATTATTCGCGATTTCCGCAATAGCTATGTCCTAAGAAATAATGCATGGAAATTCATCAAACATATTCTGTTATAACTTTACATAAAAAAATCCTTATTAGGTTTATCTATATACTGCTCACCAGGTGTCGCTGATATGCTCTATATTTCATTATTTCCGTCATTGCTATTCACTGTAAAAAAAAAAAGAAAAAAATCGTTAAAATACGGAAATTGTACTGGCAATCACGACACCAATACTATTTCTGTACTTGAACCGAATTTTTTTCCTTAAATTCATAAAAAAATCCGTTTTTTCACAAAATTTATGGAAAAAAGTCCGTTAAAATACGGAAATAGCACTGGCGTCTCGGTTACCAGTACAATTTCCGCATTTTAACGGGAATTTTTTTACAGTGTTGTTATGGTTTTTCGTTGTCAATACGATAGTAATTATTAAGCAAACTCCAGCCAACCATTGGTAGAGACTTTGAATAACCACTGTTTTGTTGATAGGATGCCACCACCGATATATGCTTGATATCGGACACAATGCGAAAAGGATAATAACTAAATACTAAATTATTCAGTTAATATTAAAGAATATTTAATTTACAGATAATTTACATAAAAAACAAGTTGGAAATTGCACGTCAAACGTAGCAAATGAAGTGCGTTCGTACAATAACTAGTTTTATAAATATTTTTTGCACCGCATATTGTACTGAATGTATATTTTAGTGAACTTCATAAGTGCATATTAATGTCATTCTATTCGAAAGGCTGTAACATCATTAAAATGTACTTGAAATAAATTTTACCCCTTGGTCATCATGTAACGGAAAACTTTTGGCGGTCCCTGTAATTAAACATCCATTACACATCCGATTTTCATAAAATTTGAAATGACTCGACAAAATTTTGCAGCAATTATATATTTAAAATTTCAGACTATTCGGTGGGGTAGTTTCCTGTTACATGCGGACGGACAAACAGACGGACGAAACGACAGACTGACCTAACGACGACAATAAGTGCTACGTATTTATATAATTACGAACGCACCTAAAAACATAATTTTCAATTATAGGCTAGAATATAGCAGATCTTGCTCAACACTAAGTTATACGGTGATAATGTCTATGTACTGGGTAATACATTAAAATAAGCGCTATTCCTTTCTCAATTTACCGATCTAAACAAGGCTTATCAGAGAACCACTCAGGTATATCCCTTCGTATACACTTTTCTCGAGGAACGACTCCTTTCTCAGGAACACTTTCACTGGTAAATCCACGGCACAAACCTCCAGCCTCTACCCACGAGACTTCAGCCAAGATTCCTAAACACGCTCTCTCAGCGTCTACCTCGAGAGAAAAACACGTAAGGTGCTCCCCTGTAAATCAAAGTATCCCTTTATCTCTCACTGAGCTTCGTTTCCTCTCTCGGTCATTCACTAAGGTTTCCCAAAGACCTCCCCTTGTTCACTTTATATTTTTTCTTTGTTTCCCAGATCCTGTATACAAAAGAATGCTGGTATGTCTTTTACACAATGGAGCAATTTACATAATAAGATATTGGTATAATAGGCTCCAATCCCAAAAATTAGAAATAAAAAACATTTCTCAAATTCGAGTACGTAGAAAATTATATACAAACAAAATACAATAAATAAATAATATTAATTAACCGTAATCTTTATTAGTCACATGCTCATTAACGTCAGAAACCTGACAGCTATATCTCATGAACAAGTAGGTTGTCATTTATTTTTGGTTGCAGATGATTTGATTTATATAGAAGAACGTTTTGTGATGGCCTTACTAATTTGTTTTGCAACTATCTTAAATAATGGCTGCGATAACAGCACTTTGAAATTCTTGGCTGGTTGATTTTTTTATAATGGGGTTTCATTTATGAGCTTAAGAAACCGCGGATTTCCGCGCATTTACTTCTATTGTTGCAATCTTCCAATCAATTTTTAACCCACTTCCCGATATGTTATAATTAGAAAAATTGTGTACAAAGGCAGAGCTCCGATGACAATACAATAATTTAATATTTTTACAACTTAAATATAAATTAAAATACATTAATTTTAGGGCATTTTTAAGGCATTTAGGGATCAACAGTCAAATATTATTTATGTTAAGAATAAAACATAAGTTACTCAATGACACCATTTTTAAGGAACTCTTCGCAGTGAACTGTATATTTCTTTATTTTAAAACAATAATTGTTAAGAGTGAAACAGTCTCTCTGGCCGTTTCCAAATCAAACATTCCATTATCTCAATAACAACAACAACAAAAATTCAGTGTTTCCACTCACTAGTAACTAAATTACAATCTATCGTCAACACGCAGACGATTGGAATAATAAATAAATTTACGGCGCTGACACAGCGCCCTCGTACGGGAGATTTTAATTACGATCAGTAACATACTCCCGACCGTTGAAACCTGCAGGTTTCAAAACTACTCTAATATATAATATAAAATTACATAATACTACATATAACAATGCAAAGATATAATTAATAACAAAGGAAAAATGGCTAAATTACTTTACATTTGAATACAATAAAACATACTATAGAAATTAAACAACAAAATATATTCAAAATATACCAAATATATACATTAAAGAAATTAGTTTCCATTAATTGGAAGGGGACAAATACTTCTCACATCTCTCTTTATTATTCTACCGTTAGGTAGACGAATGTTCACTACTCGAACTTTTTTGTCCTTACCGAGAAATATCTCGGAAATCCTACCTGTTGCCCATTTTGTGCTGAGCATATTTTCATCTTTGATCAATACGAGAGAACCAACATTTATATTGTTTTTATTTATTTGCCATTTATTACGTTGCTGCAAGGTGTTCAGATAGTCCCGCTTCCATAATTTCCATATTTGCTGGCTATATTTTGTTATTTTTTGCCAGTTGCTAAGTTTGTTTTCCGAAATTTCAGTGAGCTGGGGTTCAATAATAGACGTTAAGGGCCTACCTATAAGAAAATGACCCGGTGACAGAGTCTCGAAATCGTCGAAATCTGATGACAATGGGGACAGAGGTCTTGAGTTCAAAACACTTTCAATTTCTAGAATTACTGTCAGAAATTCCTCTAAAGTGAGGTGCGCGTTACCAATTACACGTTTTAGATGGAATTTGAATGATTTAACCCCTGCCTCCCAAAGACCACCGAAGTTCGGCGCTTTCGGAGGAATAAAATTCCATTCGATATTTTCCCTTGCAAAATAATCAGCTAATGCTTCATCTGGATGTCTAACCAAATTGTGAAGCCTTTTCAATTCTAAGTTTGCCCCTACAAAGTTTTTTGCATTGTCAGAAAATATTTTTGAACACTTTCCCCTTCTGCTAACAAAGCGCTTAAAACAAGCAATGAAGGCTGCAGAAGTGAGATCTGAAACGAAATCTAGATGAATAGCTTTGGTGCAGAGACAAACGAATATACATACATACACTTTATTATATGTACCTTTCCTTTGATTTTTGAATTTAATGTAAAAAGGGCCACAATAATCAGTTCCAATAATGGAAAATGGAAATGAAGGTGTAACACGCTCTTTGGGCAAGTCACCCATAACTTGACTCGCTAATACAGGCTTGTTTTTAAAACAAGTGACACATTCATATGTTATTTTGCGACAGATGTTTCTGCCATTAGTTATCCAAAATTTACGACGAATATGGTACAACAATGTTTGTGATCCTACATGTAAATACTTTAAATGAAAATATCTTACAATAATTAAAGTAAGGGGATGCTTACTTGGCAGAACCATAGGATGTTTTTCCTTTGTTGTCAAATATGAGTTACCCAATCTACCCCCAACTCTTAAAATATTACTTTCATCTAAGAAATAATTTAAAAAATTTAGTTTACTTTTATTTGGTACCGAATTACCTTTCTGAAGACATTTTATTTCTTCCTGATACTCACTTTGTTGAACCATCTTTATCAGTGATAATTCTGCAGCATTCAATTCTTTAGAAGTAAGATGATCTTTCACTCTATTAACATTTCGAAGGTTATGAATAAATCTAAGCACATAACATAAAATACGAATGATAGTTATATAATTATTACTAACACTAATAATATAATCTAATAAATAATTTTGATCATAAATAGCTAGAGTAACTAAAGAGTTATCATTTTCACATTTAACTGTTTTCTTTAGTTCATCAGAATAGTCATCTGGCGAATTTTGTATGTTGCAGTCATTAGTTGGGAGAACAGTTTCTCTCAAAAAGGGGGGACCTTTAAACCACAAATCCTTTTCTAAGAGCATATCAACACTGACGCCTCTGGTAAGGAGGTCGGCTGGATTAGACTTTCCCGGACAATGAAACCACGAATTGGAGTCAGTCAAAGATTGAATCTCGTTGACACGATTCGCTATGAATGATTTCCATCTTTTATTAGAACCTCTAATCCAGTACAAAGTGATTTTCGAGTCTGTCCAGAAGAACACATCTGATGGCTTCTTATGATCTACTATTTTCTTGACTGCATTACCTAGTCGGGCAGCAAGTAAAGCTCCCAATAGCTCTAATCTTGGTAAAGTGATTTTTTTAAGAGGTGTAACTCTACTTTTTGGGAGAAAACTACTCTTTGAAGTCACAAGGTTAACTTCAATAGCATTTTCTTTTACAATTCTGAGGTATATGACAGTGCCGAAGGCTTTCTTACTAGCATCGCAAAAACAGTGAATCTCTACCACATCTGAATTTTCTTCTTTCGTTGAATTTAGCACAATTCTTGGAATTTTTAGGTCGGAGAGGCGTGGGATCTCAGAACACCATTGAAGCCACTTTTCTTTAACATCTATTGGTAGATCTTCATCCCAAGCAATTTTCCTCAACCACAGATCTTGAAATAGGCATTTCATGCGAATAGTATAAGGAGTGAGCAAGCCAAGAGGGTCGAATATTTTTGAAATAGCACGCAGGATGAAGCGCTTGGTGTTTTCATTTTTTGATAACATTTCTAATAAGCCTTTTACATCTACGATAAAGCAATCTTCACTCGTATGCCAAGACATTCCTAGAACCTTTGTTGAGTCAAATCCTAATTCAATTGGGTTGTGTAGAGGCTGAGTATCAAACCCTTCTTGTTTCCATTGCTCCATCAAATCGTTATCATTAGTTGACCATTTTCTGAGTTTCATACTTGCCTCGCTCATAATATAAACAGCATTTCGAGAGATTTCTAACGCATCTTGCAAGTTGTCAGCACCAGCGATGAAATCATCAACGTAGAGGCACCTATCTAATAACTTTGTTGTTGTAGGATATCTAACTTGAAATTTCTTGATATGTTTTCTTAGAGTAGCAGCAAGAAGAAACGGGGAAGCATTCATACCAAAAAGAACTCGGTTGAAGCGATATATTTCTATACCTCTATCTCCAATCCATAAAAACCTCACTGCATCTCTGTCTTTCTCCGCTAGGGATATCTGCAGAAAGGCTTTTTCTATATCACCTATCAATGCTATTTTGTTTAATCTAAAATTGATAAGTAGATCGAATATGTTTGGATTTAGATTTGGACCTGGCCAAAGACAATCATTTAACGATAATTCGCCAACATCGTGTGAGCTGGCATCGAAGACTACTCTCATTTTTGTTGTCAGGCTTTGTCTAAAGACAGGTTGATGTGGAAGATAAAAAAGTGGTTTCTCCACTGGCTTGTGCGTTTCCGTTATTTTTTCTATGATTCCTTTATTTTCATAATCTTTCAAAGTCTCACAATATTGAGCACGAAGCTCCAATTTTCGCTTCATTTTCACTTTAAGACAGTTTAGTCTATTATTGGCTATTTTGAGATTGTCGTTCATTTCTCGCCAATCTTTTTTCCATGGTAAGGTAACTTCGTAACGTTTATTTTTATAAGATACAGATTTTTCGAATATTTCTAATGCTCTATCTTCGTCAGTACATGTGGGATCGTCTTTTATCCCTAATGTTTCTAACTGAAAGAATTTTTGAACTTCTTTTGTCAAATCTTCATAGTTACAAACAAGCCCACAATGAGTATTTTGTGTGTTTGATTGTCAGGATTTAATACGCTTCCACAGGCAATGAATCCAAATACCGAGTTTTGGAATTTTAAATTAGAATTGGGGACTTCAATTCGACCGACTTCTAAAAGATCATAAAATATTTGAGCTCCCAAAAGAACATGAATTTTTCCAGGTTTGTAAAATTCTGGATCCGCTAATTTAATGTTATTAAGGTATTGTTCTGTTGGAACGTTAATCTGATTTACTGGAATAGTATCCGATATTTTTGGTACACAAAGAAGTTCTATTTCCGCCTTAAAATTTGAATTGTTCGAAATTAATGCTTTTACCTTGGAGTTAATATTCACGGAGACGCCATTTAATCCTGAAACCGCAACTTTTATTTTTTCTTTCTTAATTCCTAAATAATCAGCACACTGAATCGTAATGAAATTACTCATTGATCCAGCATCAATCAAACCTCTTAACGGCTTAAATTCACCAAATTTATTTTTAATATAAACAATGACAGTTGATAAGATGCCAGAACTTAAATAATTCATCTCACAAACAGATGTACCTGAAAATGCTCTTTCGTTAGAAATGTGAAATGTTGCAGCATTCGGGTCTAGATTTGAATGCGCTACGATTTGATTCTGGTTTTGGGTATTGCAATCACTGACCTCGGGTTTTGAAATAAATTCATTTTTTCTATCGCTGTTTTGAATTTGCTTTTCATTTTCATTCTCGAAATGCAGTAAACTCGAATGTTTTTTCATACATTTCTGACAAGAATAAGTAGATTTACAATTTCTAACCAAGTGGAATTTTAAACAGTTAAAACAAATATTATTTTTCTTTACGAATTCATATCTAGAAGCCACTGAAAGATTTAAGAATTCTGGACATTTGTGCAAACCGTGGAATTCATTACTCTGACACTTAACACATTTAAATGTTTTTGAGTTTTTACCATTAGATGTAGATACCATACTAGTGATTCGTTGTTGAGCATTGCGTTTAGGAGTTACATTATTTATAAGAGGTTTGGAAACTTGCAGTGTTCTCGCTTGTCTTTTTAAAAACTCGATTAATTCTTTTAATTTTGGTAGCTCGTCTTTTTTTTGTTCACGTTCAAACCATAATTTTGTGGACCCATCTAATTTCTGCCACAATATATAAGTTATTATTGTATCCGCAAACCCTTCAATTTTTTGATCGAGAATTTCTAGAGATCTGATACATTCACTGGCGGTATCTGCTAAATTAAGAATAGCACTAGGTGTTTCACTTTGTATTGAATTAATGGACATTAATTTTTTAATGTGAGCAAACACTTGTTGTCTTTTATTGGAATATCTTTCCTCTAATAAGGACCACGCTGTTTGATAATTATCATCTGAAATCGTTATACTTTGTACAACATTTGCAGCTTCAGAATGAAGCGAAGATTTCAAATATGATAACTTTTGAGCACCCGAAAGTGCGCTATTATTGTGAACGCTAGATTTAAAAAGATCACTAAAATATATCCAATCCTGTACGTTTCCACTAAAAGAAGGTAGATTAATCGTGGGAAGTCGAACTTCCGTTACACTATTCTCTTGTTTCGGCTTTGATTCATTAAGAACATTTATTTGTTTTTGTTTCGCTCTTTTAATTTTCAACCAAGTTTCATCTAACTCTTTTTCAATCGATGATTGTTCATCGATATATCTATCAATTTCCTCTTCATCGCACAATGAATAAATTTTATCAAACATTTCTTTCAATTCTGTATTGAATTGATCACATTTCGTATTTACAAGTTCTAAAGAACATTCATCAGAGTTACTTAATTTAATTTCACTCACAAATTTAGTAATTTTACATTTTAAAACTCTTTTTTTTGTCAAAATATTTTTTAATTCAGTAGCCATGTTAAGGAAAAAGTCCTACCTTATTCGAAGAAACCAAGTCTCGTCGCTGATTCTTGACTCTAAAAGCAAACGATAAATCCGTTTACTTTGGCCTCGAAGGACCAATTTATGTTAAGAATAAAACATAAGTTACTCAATGACACCATTTTTAAGGAACTCTTCGCAGTGAACTGTATATTTCTTTATTTTAAAACAATAATTGTTAAGAGTGAAACAGTCTCTCTGGCCGTTTCCAAATCAAACATTCCATTATCTCAATAACAACAACAACAAAAATTCAGTGTTTCCACTCACTAGTAACTAAATTACAATCTATCGTCAACACGCAGACGATTGGAATAATAAATAAATTTACGGCGCTGACACAGCGCCCTCGTACGGGAGATTTTAATTACGATCAGTAACAATCTGCATCTCGTACAATTGTATCGGAGTTGGAACAAAAAAGAAAAAATCATGCGTCAAGCATAGATTATGAAACACTTTCCAACACATTCAGAATCATGATATAAAACTGGACCGTTTAATAAGTTAAAATATCATGTCTAATTCACACATATGGAAATGCATAACACACTTGAAAACCCAATTTCAGCTGTCCACGTCTACAATCGGGAAGTTATCCGAATTCTTTGATCAGCCCTGTATATATTGTATTGCCCTATTATATAGTAATCATCTTGTAGTGAAATTGGGTGATTTATATCAATTTCAATACATTTGAAATAGCGTAATGTCATTAAAATACACTGAAACGATTTTTCCCCATTGACTATAATGTAACGGAATTCTTTTGAGTGCCCCTGTAAATGAATTATTAAACCCACATACTCATACTTCATATACAATACCAAACATGCCTTGGTGACCCTGAATAAGGTTTATCAACTGCATGAAAATCTGAGTCTATTTACAGGAGTTAGAACTTGGACAGACGGACAGACAAACCGAATGCTTAAACACTTTTCAACTTTGTTGGAAAGGGTTAAAAAACAATTGATTTAAATATGCGCCCATAAAAGATCATCAAAATACCGCAAATCGCTGCGGATTTGCAACAACTGCATAATGAAACTGCATAATGAAATGAATGAGACTGCATAATGAAACTGCATTTTAAACTAAAAAACAAGTAATATAAAAATTTTGTTTTTAAAGTAAATGCCTACTTAGGTCATCAAAGAAAAATTTAATATTATCCCTTAAGCTAATATTAGTTTTCGTTGCATTAAAATATCTCAATTTGTTGATTTTCTATAAGCAAGTAGGTTTACAGTGGAAGTCTATGGGAATTTGGCGAAATATTAGAGATATCGCCAAGTTGGCGTCACTTTTGGCGACTCATTTTGGTCGCCAAATTTGGTGATATATTGCCAAGTTGGCGGTATTTGGCGACAGAACAGCTCCCCCCCCCCCTTATACATATGAAGATGCATTAAATGCTTCAATAACCAATGGCCGCCATTTTGTCTCCCATGTAAAACTAAAATTAATTATTTAAAATTTAATTAATAAATTAATATTTGCAAAAACTGTATTAACATCAATTGTCATCCAGTACAAGTTTTAAAAGAATTTATTTCAACTTGATAGGATGAATAATAAGTATTTTATTAACGATTGAAAATTTGAATAAGATATATAAATAAATAAATAAATAAATAAATATAGAGAGAGTGTGAACTAATAGTAGGAATTGAATAAACTACTAGGCTGAGCAAAAAGTTCTGGGAAATTTGTGAAAGTTGCGTTGTTATGCGCAAATTAACAACAAAAGCAAGAAGGACTATACTTCAAAATAAAGACCACCATAGTCCATCAATTGCTACCATCGTTCTGCCAGATTTCGGATTTGCTGGAAGTACCATGGTGGCTCCTTTTAATCGAAAAACTCTTGACATGCTTCTTGAACTTCATTAAAAGATTCAAATCGACAGCCCTTGAAAAAGTTTTCCATTGATTGAAAGAAGCCATAATCGGATGGAGCCACGTCTGGACTGTGCCACTAATAGTCCTATATACGATACAAATTCTGGTAACTGTTAGATTAAAAATTTCCCAGAACTTTTTGCTCAACATAATAGTTAAAATGAAGAGAGTAATATTAAACAAAAACTTGCTTCTATCAATTAATGGTTAAATATTAATTAATTCGCAATTATACGTTGAGAAATCATTTTAAAATCTTAAAAAAATAGCTTAAATAATACTTCATTTTTTTCTTTCCCGATTCCTTTCTTGAAAAGTAAACAGAGAAAATATTATATATTTTTTAATGAAATCTTTCACTCGGGCTTTCTACGCCACGTAAAAAAAAGCAGTGAAATTTTCAGAATCGTGCTCGTTGCCCACGCCAAATTAATATATTGTATTCGGAATTTTCAGCTAAAAAATATAAATTTCAATCAAAATATTAGACGGAATTTTCAAGATGGCCACTGGATGCTAACAAAAGAGCACTTTTTGCCGCCTTGCCTGTGACGCCCGAGCTCAGTTCGGGAAACGCAAATGCTCCAATTTTGGAATGCCCGACCTGAGTTCGGGCAAAAGAAAAATCGGTGTTTCAATTCCGTGAATCCCAAACTCAGTTCGTCCAATACATAATATGTAATTTACCATTTTCCCAATAGATAGCGATATTAAAGAAAAACAATATTTTGAACTATTTTTCTATGACAATTTGACTCACACCATAACGGATGAGACTAACAGATATGCTCAATAATGCATTGAAAGGCAACATCTCAAACCAAAAAGTCGATTAAAAAGGTGGGTGCCTGCCTTCAAATTACAATGAGCTGAAAATATTTCTGTTGCTCCATGTTTTACAGAGTATTATTCAGAAGCCCGATGTCTCAATGTTTTGGTCAAAAAAGACACTTCTTGAAACTCCATTCTTTTGCAATGTTATGTCCTACGATATATTTCAAAGGATAAGAAAATATTTTAATTTTGTGAACAATGAAGATGTCGACCTTGAAACACGCTCTAAAGCAAAACTGTACAAAATTTGGCCCATTTTTCAGTTTCTCAATGCCAAATTATGTTCGCTTTACATCCCCGCTCGTGATGTCACTGTTGATGAAAGCCTTATGAGGTACAAGGGTGGATTGGGATGGATCCAATACATGCCTCTAAAAAGATCTCGGTTTGGCATAAAAACATTTATACTAAGTGAGTGTAAGGCTGGCTACATTTTTCAAGCATCATCACGCGGGAAAGGGTACAAAGCTTGGCAGTGAATATGCACATCTCGGCATGTGTGATCAAGTGTTAGTTTGTAACGAAAGTTTTCCGTCAAATCACCATTCCATAATATTATACTAATTGTAACATATATAATTAACTGTAATATTATATATAGCCACCTTTACGCCAAACCTTCACAGTGTCATATGATACAACATTAATACCTAAAGCTGTACACTTTATTCGGTGACATTGTGTAGTTGACTTTTGGCAAAAGATCTGGAAGTAAATGATGGTTCCAATCTAGTAGCGTGATAGTTCCATTTCAGACAGCTTGTACTTAATGATAACGATACTTTTTACAAATTTCACAACACAATATTATAAAGTAAGTCTCTTTCTTTCAAATGCCAAAAATCGCTTGATAAAATATGAGCAAACACGTCGACGCGAACAGTTTGCTCAGACCGCATTAGCTGTGCCGGGAAACTTTCGTTACAACCTGATAGTTACGTTATTGATGAAACACCTGTTAGGCAAAGGATATTCTTTGGTCACAGATGATTATTATACTTCTCCACAGCTTACTGATGGGCTTGTGCAACAATATTCTACAGACATATACGGAACTGTGCCGGCAGTCAGGAAGGACTTACCACACGATTTCAAAAAGAGAATGGTGACGTTCAGGTTTTCCAGCATGTGAAATTCACAGCTCTAAAATGGCACGACAAGAAAGAAATTTAGCTGCTTTCTTCGATCCATACTGCAGAAATAATTGAGATGGAAAGATTGGAAGAAGCAAAAGGAACTGAAACCTAAACTAGTTGCCAACTATAACAGCACTATGGAAGGTGTTGATAAAGTTGATCAACTTACAGATTATCCCATTGACAGAAAACGTGGAAAGAACTACGTAAAGATAGTTTTCCATCTTCTGGATCAAGCACTTTGGCATCTTTATTATTTATCAGTCGTCTGGCGGGGGAAAATATAATATGGACTACGGAATCTCAATTGTGCAACAAATCATTGACGATAATAAGCCATAGATTCAGCCGACAGGACTAGAGCGTCCTAATATGAACTTGTTGCGACTTACGGGTCGGCATTTTCCTGAACACATTCCACCAACGGAGAAAAAGACTACTCCAACCAGACAATGTGTCCTTTGTCGTCGTAAAACTGGTGAAAAGGGAAACAGGATACTACGCGAGACTCGAGTTTATTGTAAAGACTGTGATGTAGGCTTGTGTGCCATGCCATGTGTTCCTATATACCATACTGTAAAGAGTTTGTGAAATTCAAAGGAATCTGGGGGACATGGAATTCATGGCAGTTGATATCTATAATATCTATCTTCTATAATAATAAAGAAAGAAGTTTGTGTGTGAGTGAGTGAGTGAGTGTGTCGACAGTGTTCTGAAGAGACCACTGCACGTAGAACTATAAAATTTGGGGAAAAGGTACGTCTATATATGAAGTTTTGCACCTCGAAGCCAGATTTTCAATTTTTTGATTAGATTTTTTTAAATTTAACTTTTTATGCGATTTTTAACACTTTTTTAAGTTTCGAGGCGATTTTTCCATATAAGTGAGAAGAATATGGTTTCTTTCTTTTAACCCAATATAGTACATTTTGTTCTCTTTTCAAAAAAGTTTATTCGGAATTCGTGCAGCAATTTTTGAATTTTTAGCGAATTTTTTATGCAATTATTGAACAGCATTTAATGCATTTCCGTATAAGGAGGTTGCCGTAGAGGGACACAGTTATGCTGCCAAATTTGTCGCCAACTTGGCGGTATATCGCCAAATTTGGAGACCAAAATGAGTCGCCAAAAGTAACGCGAACTTGGCGATATCTCTAATATTTCGCCAAATTCCCATAGACTTCAATCGTAAACCAATATGGATTACTTTCTTTCAGAAAATCAACAAATTGAGATATTTTAATGCAACAAAAACTAACATTAACTTAAGAGATTATATTAATTTGATTTTTCCACAATAGGAAAAAGAATACAGTTTCTTTCTTTTAACCCAATATAGTAAATTTTGTTCTCTTTTTTTTTAAAGTTTATCCGGAATTCGTACAGCGATTTTTGAATTTTTAGCGAATTTTTTATGCGATTATTGAACAGCATGTACTGCATGTCCATACCTATAAAGGGGATTGTCGTAGGAGGGATCCAGTTCTGTCGCCAAATAAAGCCAAGTTTGTCGCCAAATTGGCGATATATCGCCAAATTTGGCGACCAAAATGAGTCACCAAAAGTGACTCCAACTTAGCGATATCTCTGATATTTCGCCAAATTCCCATAGACTTCCACTGTAAAACAATTGGTTTTACTTGCTTACAGAAAATCAACAAATTGAGATATTTTAATGCAACAAAATTTAATGTTAACTTAAGGGATTATATTAATTATGTTTAAGGGAGTCCAAGTAAATTAATTACGAATAAAAGTAACTTGATCTAATGCTTAGCATGATTTCCAAAACATAAATTTTAAGAGAGCGAACAGGTCAAAGGAATTAGATTTGAAACTTTTATCCAATTATAGTAAATTTTGACTTTCGTGATTTTTGAACTTTTTGTGATTTTTAATGCGATTTTTACGTTTCTTCGCGATCTGCTGCAAGTTTTTGACATTCCATTTTTGACCTAAAGAACATTCTGCCCTCATTTCAATAAAGTTTATTCGGATTTCGTACAGCAATTTTCGAATTTTTCGGGAATTTTGTATGTGATTTTTAGTGTATTTTAGAGATTTGCTACTATTTTTCGACGTTAGTGAAAGGAATCAACTTGCAATCTTCGAACACAAAATATAATTTATTCTATTTTCAAAATTTGAGAAGCGATTTAAAATTTTTTCGCGATATCTTATTGTGATTTTCAGAGCTCTTTCGTAATTCCTGCTGTTTTTTGACGTACCCGGGCAACGCCGGGCAAGTTCGCTAGTATCTATAATAATAAAGAAAGAAGTTTGTGTGTGAGTGAGTGAGTGTGTTGACGGTGTTCATGAGACCGCTGCACGTAGAGCTACAAAATTTGGGGAAAAGGTACGTCTATATATGAAGTTTTGCATCTCGAAGCTCGATTTTCGATTTTTTGATTAGATATTTTTATTTAATTTTTTATGCGATTTTTAGCACTTTTTTAAGTTTCGAGGCGATTTTTTCCATATAAGTGAGAAGAATATGGTTTCTTTCTTTTAACCCAATATAGTAAATTTTGTTCTCTTTTCAAAAAAGTTTATTCGGAATTCATGCAACGATTTTTGATTTTTTAGCGAATTTTTTATGCAATTATTGAACAGCATTTAATGCATATCCATACCTATAAGGAGGTTGCCGTAGATGGACATAGTTCTGTCGCCAAATGCAGCCAAGTTGGTCGCCAACTTGGGAGTATATCGCCAAATTTGGAGACCAAAATGAGTCGCCAAAAGTAACGCGAACTTGGCGATATCTCTAATATTTTGCCAAATTCCCATAGACTTCAATTGTAAACCAATATGGATTACTTTCTTTCAGAAAATCAACAAATTGCGATATTTTAATGCAACAAAATCTAATATTAACTTAAGGGATTATATTAATTATGTTTAAGGGAGTCCAAGTAAATTAATTACGAATAAAAGTAACTTGATCTAATGCTTAGCATGATTTCCAAAACATAAATTTTAAGAGAGCCCACTGGTCAAAGGAATTATATTTGAAACTTTTATCCAATTATAGTAAATTTTGACTTTTGTGATTTTTGAACTTTTTGTGATTTTTAATGCGCTTTTTACATTTCTTCGCGATCTGCTGCAATTTTTTGACCTAAAGTACATTCTGCCCTCACTTCAATAAAGTTTATTCGGATTTCGTAGAGCAATTTTCGAATTTTTTGTGAATTTTGTATGTATTTTTTAGTGTATTTTAGCGATTTGCTACTATTTTTCCACATTAGTGAAAGGAATCAATTTTCAATCTTCGAACATAATATATATATATATATATATATATTCTCTTTTCAGATATTGAGAAGCGATTTATAATTTTTTCGCGATATCTTATATCTTATTGTGATTTTCAGAGCTTTTTCGTAATTCCTGCTGTTTTTTGACGTACCAGGGCAACCCTGGGCAAGTCTGCTAGTAAATAATAATATTGTTGCATTAGTTTATTATATTTATCTTGAAAATTATGTCATTTGATTTATTTTGCTATAATTGGAGCAAAAATTACTGTAGTGCATTAATATTTCCCATATATGTGAAAATATTGAATATCGCATTTATTTCGTTTAATTTTATTTTAAATAATCTATTTTTAACATTTTGATGATAATAATGAACAAAATTAAAGAGGAAAAAAATACCCAATTTTTGGTAATTTTTCTCAAATATATTCCACAGGCATGGGGTTAAAAAACTTTTTAAATTTTTATATTGTCCATGTCTTATTCTACTAGATTATAATTTATTAAATATTCTTACTTGTCTTGAGTAACATGTCCTGTTGCTGACTTTGCGTCATTAAACAACAATCTACCACGTTGCTGCGGCATTAAAAATGATATTTCAGACAATCTAAGTAATATTAATACTTGCAAAAGAAAAAAAATAAAAACAGAAATCATAATAATGCAGTATAGAGTGATGAGAGTTAGTAGTTGGTTCATCTAGTAATGGACAAAGACAATAAAACAGATAAGTATATAAAATGAAAATAAGTAAAAAAAAAAGATGCCATCAAAAGTATTATGACGTTACTGCATTTCCTCAATTTTGTTTCAACATTACAACATGTTAATTCAGATTCTCTAAGTTATTGCGAAGCGTGGAATAACAATAAAAATAATACAAAATAGAGTATATGGGCCGTATGTGTGTGGGGGGGGTGGGGGGAGGGGGGAGCAAGTAAAAGTCTAACTTCTCTTGTGAAAAAGTAAAAGTAGAAAGTAGACAGATTAAAAATAAATAAAATTGCTGTAGTAAAATATATTGAAATACGGCTAAAGTAAGGGACTAAGAAAATATTTCTTTTATATACTTTTCTCATCTTAAAGCTTTGTTATCTTTCTCTTTTGATATGGATAAGATATCAATAACAAATAAAAAGAATACTCTATATATATTTAACCTTCCAAAGATTAAAGACTGCTTTTTTATTACCGGTATTAAAGTTTCAGATTTGCATTGTTTTTCGTAATACACTTTTTTTATAAAGTAAATGGTCCCAAAAACCATTCACAAATAAACATGGACTAGCAATAAACTTACATTTTGTGAGTGAGAAAAAAGTTTTAAAATGAAATAAGAGTCCGAACAGCTCTAATACAGATCTTCTATTGTAATTATGATTTTGGCATTCCTTCTGTTCAGTTATAATTTATGGCTCGTTCTACTCGATTATATTTTACTAAATATTCTGATTAGTTTCTGGCGCAACATGTCTATTTACAGTCCTTGCGAAACTATAAAACAATCAATTAACTAATAAACAGCTTTACTTCGACCTTACAAATGATAATTCAGACTCTCTTACCAGTTTTAAAACGTATGTAAAAAACAATGCTAAAGATGAATTCTGTGGAATATTGCGAGTCAATATCTGCTTCGTCTAGTAATTGACTAACCAAGACAATAAAGTATATACATTAAAGTAGCATTGAGGTATTCTGTTATATTTATGAACTTTGCTTGTCTTTTGTGAAGTGTTTCATACTTTTTTTTGTCTACGGCTCGTTTTACTAGATTATATTTTACAAAATACTCTTATATGTGTCAGTTGCAGCACGTCCTATTGATAACCCTGCATTAATAAGTCAACGATTTTGTTTCTTCTGTACAGATGAAACTTCAGACAATAGAAGTTATTTTAAAACTTTGAAAAAGAAAATAATGCTAATGATAGGGATGCAGTATAGGGCAATTCCATCGTAACTGACATAACATTTTATCATCGAATTTTGTTTTCAAAACTATGTAGAAAATTTACTAATAAAGTTACACCAAATTTTTACAATTTAAAATATTTAATACTAAAGCCTTAATACCCAAATACCTGCAGATTATTTCGATCTCTCTTTTAGTCCCAAAAATTTCAATTCAAAATTCTATAACTGACGTAACATAAAATATACAAACATTTTTTCTGCCTTCATTGAAGTGTAAAAATTATCAAAACTATTCCGTTAAAAAAGTGATTTAATGTTTTCAACAACACTAAATAATGCCAAATTATAACAGTAACTTGTTTAATTAATTTCTGAATAATAAAAAAGAAAAAAATGGCATTTACACGTGTAACTGACGTAACTTTTATTGTGTAACTGACGTAATATTATGACTTTAAAAAGACAATAATGGTACTTAACTTTGTTTGTGAGCAGTAATTTACAATGCCTTTTTATAAGGATTTTATTATAGAATATAAAAATATCAAGTTTTCCAATTATACCCTTAAATTAAACATATTATAAATTTTATTGCCCCCCCCCCCCAAAAAAAAAAAAAAATAATATTATGATTTTCTGTGGAATTGTCCTATACAGAGGGTTGCGAATTAAGGACAGCTTCGTCTAGTAACCTCTTTGGTCCCTGGGCCCCCATACGGGGCCTTCTGTTCTTTTCCTTATAAAAACTAAAATGTCCGATTTTTTTACATTTTCACATCACTTCTTAATAGATGAATGTTTTTTGCGTTCAAAGCAAACGAATAAATGGCAGCATCTAAGCTGATTCCCACATAAAATAAATGTTATTTTCATCTGAGCTTGCAAAATGCCTAAAAATATCCAAAAGATAGTATGACTAAGTCAGTAAGAAATTTTCATATTTATCTTAAATATTTTTCAATAAAAAATGTTGATTATTTGTAGATTATTTACTTGTTTAAAGCTCTTAAATTTCTGATTGTGTTAATTTAGTTTAATGGGTTTTTAAGGGTGTTTGTAGTTTTAGATCCATATTTTTGAACCCAAATTACTACGCGCCTAAAGGACCGATTTCAGAAGTGATATTTTTTCTGTCATTTACGATGTCATTTTGTTTGAAAAAAAAAAAAAAAAAAAAAAAAAAAAAAAACCCAATGAATAAGCATTTGTATTATTATTTTAGCTTCGGAACTGAAGAAGATAAAGTACAATTACATTAAAGTATATCTAGTAAAGTAGCATTCAGATTTTCTGTTATACTTGCGATCTTAGACTGTTTTTGTGCAGTGTTTTATATATCGTCTTAGGTAGTTTTGGGGCAGTGTTTTATACTTTCATTTTCCATGGCTCGTTATACTACATTATAATTTACTACAAATTAATATCTGTATCTAGTGCAACATGTCCTTAGCTATATTAGTGACCTTGAGTCAATAAAAAAACTATCAACCAACCATTTTGTTTCGACATAACAGATAAAATTCCAGACACTCTAATTATAAACTTGGAAAAAGAAAATAACACTTATCATAATGACGCAGTATATAGAGTGATTCGAGATAATAACTTCTTCATCTAGTAATGGACGAAGATAATAAAGTAAAAGAGATAAGTATATAAAATAAAAATAAGTTAAAAATTGAACAAAGAAATGTCATCAAAGGGATTATGGCGTTACAGCATTTCCTTCATTTTGTTTCAACATTACAGATGTTATTTTAGATTTTCTAAGTTATTGTTGTGAAACGTGAAATAATAATAATAATAGCAAATACAGTATACGGACCTGTGGGGAGGGGGGGTAAGTGAAGTCTAACTTCTCTTGTGATGGAGTAAAAGTATAAAATAGAAGGATTAAAAATAAGTAAACTTGCTGTAGTAAAAGATATTGAAGTATATGGCTAAAGTAATGAAAAAAGAAAATATTTCTTTTTATATACTTTTCTCATCCTACGGCCATTGTTTGCTTTTGTTTTTGATATGGATAAAAGATCAATACCAAATAAAAAGGATATTTTATATTTTCTTTAACATTCCAAAGATTAAAGATTATTTTTATAGTACAGATTATTAATGTTTTAGTTTTGTGTTGTTCTTGGTAATATTTTTTTTTTTTTTTATTAAGTAAATTTATCAAAAATAATTCACAAATAAAGCAGTTAGAAATAAACAAACATTATGACAGAGAGTAAGCTGCTTGTATAGGAAATGCAATACGAAACTATAGTTTGGCTTTCGGATAAAGTAAATAATAAATAAAAAAAGAAAATGTTGTACTAAATGTCTGTTTGTCACTGTCCAAAATTTTTTTTTCGCCATTTTATTGAAAAAAACACCTTTGTTTCAGAGAGTTGCTTTTGAAGTTACGGCTGTTCTAAAATCCAAATGGGCAAATTTATGACGTAAGTTTTAATTTATTTTTGTTCGGAAACTCATGAAATAGGCAAGTTTTGTTACGCAGAAACTATTTAATCGAAAGACGTTTTCCATTTTTTATGTTATTTATTTATAAAAAGATGGAAAATTATTTCGATTCCAAATAGCTTCCATAGTCACGACTGTCGATTTTATACCTTTATGTTTAAAAATAAAACTGTCGTTATGTCAGTCAATTTCGCTCTTGTTGAACAGTGAATTTGAACACAGCCTTAATGAAAAAAAAAAAAAAAAGCAATTTAACAAATTACAACGACCATTTGGAAAATGATTTTTTCGAAGACTAAAATTTAAGGCATAAAAAATTGCGCGGAGTTGATCATACATTACGTACGCCATGAATTAATCATTATTAGTGTTATTACACGTAAAAATTGCAAGCGACAAAAATCGCCTGCGACCCGTCAGATTTCTTAAAACTTACGTATTATCCACCTGAAATTTACGTATTATCCAAGCATTTCATTTGCTGTTCGGGAAAAGGCTTTTCCATCGTCAGATTTCCAAGAAATCTGACGGCCCATTTTAAATGAAATTTCATTCTTAAACTTCTAAACATCCCACACTATTACTTTTTACACCGTCGTATAGAGAAAAAAATTTACTTTTAAATGCAATTTGTTTGAAAACTGTATCTCAATTTGTTTCTGAGTTATTATTATTTTTTTTTTTTTTGTAGTTTTTATTACTTTTTTGTCATAGTGGCAACAGAAGTATCCATCTATGTTGAAAGTAAAGGGAAATACAGATTACTGTATAGACTAATCAAAAACGAATAAAATGCGGATTAAACCAATAAAAAGCTTCAGATATGCTTTTGATTTCCAACCCTGACGAGGACAATAACCATTTTTCCAAATGGTTAATAAATAAAAATAAAAAAAACTTTTAAAGAAAAGATAAATTTTAATATTAGAAACAGATATAAAAGTCCTTACGGTCTATATCAGGAGGAAAATACACCTTCCCTATTTCTTTCTTTTAAGAATTCTGCTAATTTTACACAAACACGAGAAGGTAAAATGCGTAGAACCCGATTATAGTCGATTTTCAGTTTAGATCAATACTAAATTTGGAACAGAATTTCGAAAAATTTAACAACTTTCACCAAGTTGGCTTCATTTATCGCGACCAACTATCGCCAAGGTTGGCAAGAATTTGAGTCTAGTGTATATGACTGTGTATTTTTAAGCACATGAGAGTAAAAGTATAAAACAATGTTAAAAAAAAGCAATAAAATTCTCACCATAACAAATGCTTTTCTGTTGCAAGATTTTCACGTGAAAAATAAATAGTTTGACGAATTGAAAACAAATTGAATATTACGTCATAAGTTTTCTAGAGCAAGATTTCCGCCTGAAAACTCAAAATGAAATAAATAGTTTGACGAAAAAAAAAATGCAATTTAACAAATTACAACGACCATTTGGAAAATGATTTTTTCAAAGACTAAATTTGAGACATAAAAAATCGCACGGAGTTGATCATACAAACCGTGGATTACAATTTTCGGTACTGTAAATTTTTAAACTTCTACGGAGCTGGTCATACATTACGTACGCCATGGATTAAACATTAATATTCCTGGACCAATTTTAAATGAAATTTCATTCTTAAACTTCTAAACATCCCACAATATTACTTTTTACACCGTCGTATAGAGAAAAAAAGTACTTTTAAATGCAATTTGTTTGAAAGCTGTATCTCAACTTGTTTCTGAGTTATTAATTTTTTTTGTAGTTTTTATTACTTTTTAGTCATAGTGGCAACAGATGTATCCATCTCTGTTGAAAGTAAAGGGAAATACAGATTACTGTATAGACCAATCAGGAAACGAATAAAATGCGGATTCAACCAATAAAACGCTTCAGATATGTTTTTGATTTCATACCCTGATAGAGGACAGTAACCATTTTTCCAAATGGTTAGTAATAAGTATAAAATAATGCACTATACGCTAGTCAGAATATTTAGTAAAATATAATCCAGTAGAACAAACCATACATTATAAAACATAGTGCAGAAGGGGATGAATACAGAAGTCATAATTACAATAGAATATTTGCATTTGAGCTGTTCGCACTCTTTTATCTTATTTCCTTTAAAAACAACCCTCTCTTTCACATAATGTATGTTTATTCTTTATGAATATTTAGTTGTGAATTAATTTTTAAACCCTTTACTTTATATAAAAAAAAAAATGGTGTTACGAAAAATAAAACAAAAATAAAATTTTAATATCAGTAATATAAAAATAATCTTTAATCTTTGGAAAATTAAAGATAACATGGAATATTCTTTTTATTTCTAATTGAACTCCTATACATATCAGAAGCAAAAGAAAAGACGAGAAAAGTATATAAAAAGAAATATTTTCTGTTTTCGTTACTTTAGCCGTATACTTCAATATCTTTTACTACAGAAACTTTATTTATTTTTAATTTTTTTTCTCTATACTTTATTTACTCTATCACAAGAAAACTTCGACTTTAACTTGCCCCCCCCCTCCCCCCCCACCACCACACACACACACGCAGCCCATATATTGTGTTTTCTTTATTATTATTATTTCACGTTTCACAACAACTTAGAGAATCTCAAATACAACATGTATAATAATCACTTATAAACAGATTAAGTTAAATAATGCTATAAAAAGTGATAAAATATCTTTATTAAGATTGACGATCGTTTCATCGCACAGACGGCGACATTTTCAAAATCATTCACGATAGAAAATATTTTCACACAATTAAAAAAAAAACTTTTTAATTATGTGGAAATATTTTCTATCGTGAATGATTTTGAAAATGCCTCCTTTTGTGCAATGAAACGATCGTCAATCTTAGTAAAGATATTTTATCGCTTTTTATAGCATTATTTAACTGAATCTCAAATAGTTCTGTAAGGTTGAAGCAAAATGGCGGAAATGCTTTATCGCCTTAAGCCCTTTGATGGCATGATTTTTGTGAATTTTTAACTTATTTTTTTTTATATACTTATCTCTTTTATTTTATTGTCTTCGTCCATTACTTTAGATAAAGCAATTATTAACTTTTGAAAGTGGTACTAAGTGGTAAATGATTACCACTCTACATGCAGCATCATTTTGATTAGTACTATTTTCTTTTTCCAAGTTTTAAAATCAGAGGGTCTGAAATATCGCCTCTAATGTCAGTGCTGTAGGTGGAAAAATATATTTGTGGGAACTCACCTTATCATAGAGTAGATGTTGATGCTAACAGATTTTTGCTAAACCAAAAGCCAGTTTAAAACATTTGGCTAAAATCCGACTTTTTTTAATTAACAGTTATAATTATTATTTTCTAGCTTTTGTAGTATGTTATTTGTACAGCATTTATCTAAAAGCAATATTTAACCAATCTCATTGTAATATTTTCCATTTTGAATCAAAAATTTAATTGAAATAGAATAAATAAATCCATATATTACTTACTGACACATTTATCCTAGAAGTTTCCATAGAGAACGATAATGAGAGGTGTTTTTTGTGCTCTCTGATTTACGACAAGCTGTCTCGTCCGCTAATCTTCTTCCTGATAACGGCCAAGATTTCATATATGTTTCAAGACAAAATTCTTTGAAGGGAGGTCTTACACGGCTTATGAATATAAGTGAACTGGCTCTTTCTATAAGGAGTGAATTTCTCCTATCGGTCATGATGTAATTCCTACTGCTGTATACTCTTTCGCATTCAGATCTTGAAATGGGTATAGTTTTCATAGTCTGAAGAAGAGGATTTAATTCTCTAGGCTCATTTCCAGGCTAAGTTCATTTCGCTGGAAAAAACAAAAACAAAAAGGGTTTGTGCTCGTACGCAATATACATATTTTTTTTTCAGTAACAAATGAAATATTTCTAGGAACGGCTTTCCACTAGGAATGCTTTCCCACGCATTCCCACCCAACTACAGCACTATCTAATGTAGAAATAAAATGTTTGGTCGATTGTCTTTCATTGATGAAAGGTTACCAATAGGATATGTTGCGCCAGACACAAGTAAGAATTTTAAGTAAAAAATAATCTAGTAGAATGAGCCATGGACAGTAAAAGTATTAGTCCAAGAGCTGTTAAACATTTTTGGGAAGGTATTTGAGGCACCCTGAAAATTTGTGCAACACTTCTTTTGTAATGGCTGAATACAAAATCGAATGTCTGGCTGAAGGATCGTGGCCCAAAAACTGTGCCAGACACGTGTCAAGTGCCATTTTTTGACTACCCAAAAAAAAGGTATTTGAGGCACGCTGAGATTGATACAGAATAATATTTATACTTAGAAAAAAATATTTTGAAAACGACAGACACTTTAGTCGGCCCAAAAACTGTGCCAGACACGTGTCAAGTGCCATTTTTTGACTACCCAAAAAAGGTATTTGAGGCACGCTGAGATTGAGGCAGAATAATATTTATGCTTAGAAAAAAATATTTTGAAAATGACAGACACTTTAGTCGGCACAAAAACTGTACCAGACACGTGTCAAGTGCCAAATGGCACTTGACACAGTTTTTGGGCCACGATCCTTCAGCCAGACATTCGATTTTGTATTCAGGCATTACAAAAGAAGTGTTGCACAAATTTTCACGGTGCCTCAAATACCTACTCAAAAATGTTCAACAGCTCTCCTACTATATGAAGCACTTCACAAAAAATACCAAAGGTCATAAGTATAACAGAATATATGACTGCTACTTTACTGGATGTAATTTATTGTCGTAATCCATTACTTGACGAAGAAGAATTTAACATATTGCATCATTATCATTATTATTATTTCTCATGTTTTAAAATAACATGGATTGTATGAAAAAGCACCTGTAATGCCGATTCAAAATGGTTAGTTGATTGTACTTTAGTGACGCAAGGTAACTAAGAGGACATGTGGCACCAAGTAACAATTTTTAGTGACTTATAATCTAACAGAACGAGCCGTGGGCAACAAAATTACAAAACACTGCACCAAAAACAACCAAAGTTCATAAGTATAACAGAATATATGACTGCCACTTTAGAGGAAATATAATACTTTAATATTTTTTTTTTTCATTACTAGACGAAGCAGATATTAGCATTCCCCTTCCATATATTCATCATTATTATTTTTTCCTCCCGTTTTAACGTACTAAAAGAGTCCGAAATATCCGTAATGTGGAATTAAAATGGGTCGTTAGTTGGTTCTTTTTTTTTTTTTTTTTTTTTTCGCAAGGTCTTTAAAGGGACATGCTGCGCCAGTAAAATATAAACCTAGAATGAGCCATAAAGTATAAAACACAGCACAGACGGAATTCAAAAATTATAATTGTAAAATAATATCTGTGCTAGCGGTTTTCGGACTCTTTTATCTTTTTTTTTTTTTTTTTTAAATAGTCCTCTCTTTTACGTAATGTACACTTTATGGCCATTAATGACCGGCAACTTTCAATTTAAGACATTTTGTCGAGTATTTAGAAATATACTTGACAGATTCTTCTGAAATTTCAGCATTTAAAAGAACAGGTATGACCTCATATTTAGCAATGTCGATTTGATAAGGGGGCAATTAGGGGGCCAACGAAAAATCAAAGAAAAGAAATAATACTTGGGATCACCCTGTAAAATAAAATGCACGAAATGATCTATAGCTACCGAATATAAATAAACAGACATTGTGCAATATGTGTATTCATTTGTGTAAGAATAGCACGTATATTAATAGAGATATAGCGATTTATTTTAAAAAATTAAAAAATTCTTGCGAGTTTTTTGCTTATAACATGCAGGGTTTTCAGCCACGTTTTCCGCCGAATTTTAAAAAAATTGACAAAATATAGTAGAAGCAATATAGTGCAATTGGAATATAAATATATTAAATATGTTAGGAAATATAAGCAGTTGCATGAAATAATTTTTATCTGCGCATGCGCGAAAGATAACAAGGATCATTTTACATAATTTAATAGTCAACTCTATGGAGCAACTTATTAAAAAAATCTAGTCAAATATCATAAAAATTTAGAAAGATATCGGCGTTAGAGTGAGCAAATTTTTAGTTGTTCTCTAAAAGCAGCTGAATGATAAGGGATTTTCCACTAATTGTCATTTTAAATTTAATTTTTTTTTTCATTTTTTATTGATGCTTTAGCTCTTCTTGTATAACCACCAGAACGAGCCTATGCCATGAACAAAAGAAGTATCAAAATCGAAGCATTTTCTCCAACTCTACTCGCTGATAGTCACTAAATACTAACATTTTTTCTGAAAGTCAGTTAATAAAAAATGACAATTTGTGTAAAATCCCTCATCATTCAGCTGCTTTTAGAGAACAACTAAAAATTTGCTCACTCTAATGCCGATGTCTTTCTGAATTTTTACGATATTTGACTAGATTTTCTTTAATAAGTTGCTCCAAAGAGTTGACTATTTAATTATGTAAAATGACCCTTGTTCTCGCATGCGCAGATAAAAATTGTTTCATACAACTGCTCATATTTCTTAAAATATTTAATATATTTGTATTCCAATTGCACTATATTGTTTCTACTATATTTTGTCAATTTTTCTGAAACCGGCGTTAAATTTGGTTTAAAACCCTGCATGTTGTAAGCAAAAAGGATGCAAGAATTTTTTAATTTTTTTAAATAAATCGCTATATCTCTATTAATATACGTGCTATTCTTGCACAAAAGAATACACATAATGCACAATGTCTGTTTATTTATATTCGGCAGCGATAGATCATTTCGTGCATTTTATTTTACAAGGTGATCCCAAGTATTATTTTTTTCTTTGATATTTTGTTGGCCCCTAATTGACCCCCTTAACAATTCGACATTGCTAAATATGAGGTCATACCTGTTCTTTTTAATCCTGAAATTCCAGAAGAATCTGTCAAGTATATTTCTAAATATTCGACAAAATGTCTAAAAGTGAAAGTTGCCGATCATTAATGGCCATATAGTGTATGTTTATTTTTGAATCAATTTTTAGACAATTTAATTTTTTAACAAAAAATAAAAATCATGCTTATGGCATACATTCTGAAACACTTTCCAACACTCCCTGAAAGCTCTAACAAAACTTCGTACTTTAGGGAAATAAGTTAAATAAGATAACTAAATAAACATATAAAAAACTGATTTCAGTAGTTACCGTCCAAAGTCAAACATGTATTCCAATTATTTTGAACAGCCTGTATTTGATCTGTATGTTGATATATAAACTATATAATGGGAAAATTTACTTTAGCAAAAAAAAAAAAAAAAAAAAAAAAAAACAGCCGCATAACAGGTTGAAAGTTCTCTTTCAGCAATTTGTGCTAATAGATGGAAAATTACTTGAATACTTTTGTACAACCCTGTAGTTAACCTAGTACCTTTATTACACGCCACTATTTAGCTAAAATTTAATTCAAACTAAAACCCTTTTAAAACTACTGAAATCACATTTCCAGAAATTATCATCCATAGACGGCATGTATCCAGTTCTTTACGTGACCATGTATATCATTTTATCGATATTCTACAAAACAAACTAAATGCAGTTCAGCGTAAAAATGCATAACTCATTTAAAAACCACCTTTTAGCAATTTGCACTCATATCCAGTAACCCTTCCGAATTCTTTTGTGTAGCCCTGTACATGAATTATAGCATTTATGCACCTCATAAAGTATGCATAATTATAGTAAAACGTAAAAGAGGATATCATAATTTAAAATTCATTTCCAGCAATCACCGCTAATGTACAGTACTTCTAATACAATATAGTATATGAAGTCTTTTGTGTGTCCCCATAAACGCTATGCACTTCGTATTATACATGAAACAATTTATAGTAAACCTCAACGACGTATATCAATTTCATTATTATGAAATAATTTAACACATTTAAAATACGCCGCAAACAATCCTCCTCTTCTATATCATTATGTAACGGAATTCTTTTGTGTGGCCCTGTAAATGAATAATAACTATTCTGTTCACCACATATTCTACAGAAGGCATATTTTAGTGCACTTCATAAATGCATTTCAATTTTGTTATGCTCGAAAGCGTGCAACATCATTAAAAATCATTTGAAACGACCTTTTCCCATTTCCCGTAATGTAACGGAATACTTTTCATTGTCCCTGTAAATGAACTAAGCATGCTACAAACCTCATTTGAAATAGAGATCGTGCTATGGTAAAACGTCAATAACATCCAAAAATTTCAGAGCAATCCGAGTATATTTACAAGAGTTAGAGTGCGGACAGACATACAGACAAACCGAAATCATAAACACTTTTCGACTTTGTTGGAAAGTGTTAAAAAAAGATTACGAAAAACAAAACCAAACTGAAATTTAAATATCGGTAATATAAAAGCAACGTTTAATCTTTGGAATACTTAAGAAAATATAGAGTATTATTTTTATCTGTTACTGATATTTTATTCATATCGAAAACAAAAGAACATAAGAGGAGAAAAGTGTATAAAAAGAAATATTTTCTCTTTTTGTTACTTTAGACTTAAAATTGTTTCACTGCAGCAAGTTTATTTATTTTTAATCCCTCTATTTTATACTTTTACTCCATCACAAGAGAACTTAGACTACCTCCCCACACACACGCTCAGACCATATACTGTATTTTCTATTATTATTATTATTATTCCACGTTTCACAATAACTAAGAGAATCTGAAATAACAACTGTAATGTTGAAACAAAATGGAGGAAATCCTGTAACGCCATAATCCATTTGATTGCATTATTTTTTTCAATTTTTAACTTATTTTTCTTTTATATACTTATCTCTTTTACTTTATTGTTTTTGTCCATTACTAGTTGACGAAGTTATTAACTCGCATCACTCTGTATACTGCATAATTATAATTAGTGTTATTTTCTTTTTCCAAGTTTTAAAATTAGAGTGTCTGAAATTCCATCTGTTATGTCGGAACAAAATTATTAATTGATTTTCTTTTATTGGTTCAAAGTTGCGAATAGAAAATGATGCTCCAAATAAAAGTATGAATTTTTAGTAAATTATTTTTTAGTTGAAACAGCCATGGACAATGAAAGTATAAAAAACTGCACCAAAAGCAACCAAAGGTCATAAGTATAACAGAATATCTGAATACTACTTTACTGGATATACTTTAATTATCTGGTTAGTTGCAAGCCGAAGAAGATATTAACGTGCTACCTTCCATATATTTTATCGTTATCATTTTTTCCCTCGTTTTAACATATCTAAAATAATTCAAAATATCATCCGTAATCCGCAAGTGGAAATGTTTGTTAATTGGTTGATTGTTGTTTAATTTCGCGAGGTCCCTAAAGGGACATGTTGCGCCAGACACAAGTCAGAATATTTAGTAAAATATAATCAAGTACATAAAACACGGTACGGAAAATATTCAAAATTCATAATTATAATATAATATCTGTATTAGAGGTGTTTGGAGTCTTTTATAATATTTCCTCTAAAGACAGCCCTCTCTTTTACATATTATATGTTTATTCTAAACGTATGTTTATTTGTGAATTATTTTTAAGACCATTTATTTTATTAAAAATAAAGTGTATTAGGGAAAACAACACAAAACTGAAACTTGAATATTGGTAATATTAAAGTAATCTTTAATCTTTGGAATGTTAAAGAAAATATGGAGTATCCTTTTTTTTTGTTGTTGATGTTGTTGTTATTGATTTCTTATCCATACCAAAAGAAAAAGAAAACCAAGGCCGTAAGATGAGAAAGCTAAATAAACAGAAATATTTTCTCTTTTCGTTACTTTAGTCGCATACTTCAATATCTTTTACGACAACAGTTTTATTTATTTTTAACCCCTCTGTTTTATACTTTTACTCCATCACAAGAGCAGTTAGACTTTAACTTATCCCCCCCCCCCCCACACACACACGGTCCATATACTGAATTTCCTATTACCATTATTATTATTTTACGTTTCACAAAAACATAGAGAATCTGAAATAACATCTATAATGTTAAAACAAAACAAAGGAAATGCTATAACGACATAATCCCTTTGATGGCATTTTTTGTTTAATTTTTAACTTATTTTCATTTTATTTTTAAATAGCTTTTATTTTATTTTATTATCTTTTTTACTTTATTGTTTTTATACATTACAAGATGAAGAAGTTATTAACTCGCATCAGTCTGTATACTGCATCATTATGATTAGTGTTAGTTTCTTTTTCCAAGTTTTATAATTAAAGTGTCTGAAATTCCACCTGTTATGTCGGAACAAAATTTTTAGTTGATTATCTTTTATTGGTACAAAGCCACGAATTGGAAATGATGTACCAGATAAAAGTAAGAAATTTTAGTACGTTATTTTTTAGTTGAACAAGCCGTGGACAATAAAAGTATAAAAAACTGCATCAAAAGCAACCAAAGGTCGTAAGTATAACAGAATATCTGAATACTACTTTACTGGAAATGCTTTAATTATCTGGTTAGTGGCAAGGTGAAGCAGATATTAACGTGCACCCTTCCATATATTGTATCATTATAATTTTTTCCCTCGTTTTAACATAACTAAAATAATTCAAAATATCATCCGTAATCTGCAAGTAGAATTGCTTGTTAGTTGATTGATTGTTTTTTAGTTTCGCAAGGTCCCTGAAGGGACATGTTGCGCCAGACACACGTCAGAATAATTAGTAAAATATAATCCAACACATAAAACACGACACAGAAGGAATTCAAAAATCATAATTATAATATAATATCTGTATTAGAGGTGTTTGGAATCTTTCATAATATTTCCTCCAAAAACAGTCCTCTCTTTTACATAATATATGTCTATTCCAAATGTTATTTGTGAATTATTTTGGAGACTAATTATTTTATAAAAAAGTGTATGAGGAAAAACAAAACAAAACTGAAACAACTTTAATATCTGTAATATTAAAGCAATCTTTAATCTTTGGAATGATAAAGAAAATATAGAGTATTCTTTTTATTTGTTATTGATTTCTTATCCATATCAAAAGAAAAAGAAAACAAAGACCGTTAGATGAGAAAAGTATATAAAAAGAAATATTTTCTCTTTCCCTTACTTTAGTCTTATACTTCAATATCTTTTACGACAACAGTTTTATTTAGTTTTAATCCCTCTGTTTTATACATTTACTCCATCACAAGATAAGTAAGACTTTAACTGACCTCCCCACCGACCCCACACACACGGACTATATACTGTATTTCCTATTATTATTATTATTTCATGTTTCACAATAATATAGAGAATCTGAAATAACATCTGTAATGTTGAAACAAAACGAAGAAAATGCTGTAACGCCTTAATCCCTTTAATGGTATTTTTTTGTTTAATTTTTAAATTTTTTTATTTTATTTTCTTGTCCCTTTTACTTTAGTGTTTTTGTCCATTACTAGATGAAGAAGTTATTAACTTGCATCACTCTCTATACTGCATCATTATGAATTGTGTTATTTTCTTTTGCGAAGTTTTAAAATTAGAGTGTCCGAAATTAAATCTTTTATGTCGAAACAAAATGGATGGTTGATAGTTATTTATTGACGCAAGGTCACAAATAGGACGCAGGACATGCTGCACTAGACACAACTAAATATTTTTAGTAAATTACAATTTAGTGGAAAGAGGCATGGACAATAAAAGTATAAAATAGTGCACAAAAAACAACCAAAGATCATACGTATAAGAGAATATCTGAATGCTACTATGCTAGATATATTATATTGCCTTTAGTTTATCAGACGAAGCTGTCAGTAACTCAGAAGTCTCTGCATACTGTCTCATTAATATTAGTATTATTTTCCTTTTCAACGTTTTAAAATAACACAGATTGTTCAAAATTTCCTTTGTGATGTTGAACCAAAATAGTTGGTTTGTTGTTTTTTTATTAACGTAAGGTCATTAATAGAACATGCTGCACCAAGACATAAATTAGAATTGTTATTAAAATACAGAGTGTTTCAAAAGTTCGGTACGAAAGTAAAACGCGATAAATATATATATATATATATATATATATATGGGTCGGAGAAACAAGCGGTTTGCAGATAGATATTCAGCGTGGTGCCAGATTTTGCATGGCACCAATAAAAATTAGTTCAAAATCTCGACAATAGAGGGCCCTACTGGAGATAATTCCATATTGCTCATACAAAGCAAGATTTGGATACACAAACATAAGAGTGTGTACACTTTTTTTATCGAAATCTTATGTTGTGCGAGCAATATGGACTTATTCCATGGAATTATTTTCAGTAGCGCCCACTATTGTCGAGATTTTGAACTAATTTTTGTTGATGTCATACAAAATCCCATACTACGCTGAATACTTATCTGCAAGCCGGATGTCTGTCCAACCCATAGATCTTTTTTAACGCGTTTTACTTTCGCACAGAACTTTTGAAACATCTGGTATAATGTAGTAAAACGAGCGATGGACAATATAAGTACAAAATACTGCACAAAAAACAAACAAAGGTCATATGTGTAACAGAATATCTGAATGCTACTTTGAGGGATATACTTTATTGTCTTGGTTAGTCAAATATTAGATGAAGCAGAAATTAACTCGCAGCATTCCATAGAATGCATCATTAGCATTGTTTTGCTTTCACGTTTTAACCTGTTCAGGACCGGCATCTTTTACACGAATTTTTTCGTTTGGCACCATTCTTTGTTAATTATTTGACTTAACTTTATAAATCACGAAAATGTCGTAATTAAATAAAATCAATTTTCCTTTTCTTTTTTACTGGTATCAAACTCAAGCGTTTTAAGCATTTTTTGAGGGTGCATATATGCACTCATGGTCCCGAACGGGTTAATTAAGCTGTGTTGAGTCAGTATAATCCTCCATTAACGTTTTTGTTTAACCAGGCACTTAAATATGTATTTTAAAATGATCGAAAAATTTTATATGATGGAAATTCTGGAAAATCTTGTGTAATTTGAATATCGGTAATATGAAAACAATCTTTAATCTTTGGAATGTTAAAGAAAATATAGAGTATCCTTTTTATTTGTTATTGATCTTTTATACATATCAAAACAAAACAAAATAGAGGTAAGATGAGAAAAGTCCATAAAAAGAAAATTTTATCTTTTTGTTACTACTCCCTATACTTCAATATCTTTTACTACAGCAACTTTATTTATTTTTAATCTTTTTCTTTATACTTTTACTTCCTGAGACTTAGACTTTATCTTACCCAACCCCCCATCCCCCAATGCACACACGGTCGGTATACTGTATTTTTATTATTATTATTATTATTCCACGTTTCACAATAAATAAGAGAGTCTGAAATAACATCTGTAATGTTGAAACAAAATGAAGAAAATTCTGTAACGCCATAATCCCTTTGATGGCATTTCTTTGTTCAATTTTTAAGTAATTTTTATTTTATATACTTATCTCTTTTACTTTATTGTCCTTGTCCATTACTAGATGAAGCAGTTGTTAACTCGAAACTCTCTCTATGTATTGCATCATTATCATTACTATTCTTTTCTTTTTCCAAGTTTTAAAGTAACTTTGATTATCTAAAATGTCCGCTTTTATATCGAAACAAAATTTGTTTGATTGTTTTTTATGGATGCAAGGTAACTTATAGGACATATTGCACCAGATACAAGTAAGAATATTTAGTAAATTATAATCTAGTAGAAGGATCCATGGATAACATAAAAGTAAAAATAATTTAAAAGAAAACACTCTTTTATTAAAATTCAATGGTCATCTTGAAAATACCGTCAAATTTTTTCATTGCAATTCATGTTTTTTCCCTCATAATTCCCGTTACAATGCATTAATTTGTGGTGGGCAGTGGACAAGGAACACAATTATGAAAAATTCTGTTTTTTTTTTTTTTTTTTTTTTTTTTTTTTTTGTACGCTTGCTGCTTTGTTTATTTTTTAAGAAAGGAAAAAGGAAAGACAAAAATTAAACATTATTTAAGCTCTCTTTTAAGAATTTCTAAATTAATTTCTCAACGTATAATCGTGAATTAGTCAACGTTTAACTATTAATTGATAAAAGCGTAATTTCTTTATACTACACTCTTCATTTTTTATCCATAATTTACTTTCTACTTTAAAATATTTCATTATCACATAGTTATGAACTGGGTTTGTCTGCCTGTCCGTCTGTCTGCCGTTTCTCCGCCTGTCCATGCTCTAACTCGAATAAATATAATCGGATTGCCCTGCGATTGATATATGTTAATGAGGTTTGTTATAGCATGTTCAATAATGAAAATGAAGTGTGTAGCATTTACAGTTCATCTACAGGCACTTTCAAAGGAATTCCATTACATTACGATCTGTAGGGTAAAATCGTTTGCGGTGTATTTTAACGAAGTTACACTATTTTAAAAATATTGAAATTGAAATATATATCACTGAGGTGCACTACATGAGGCTTATTATAGACTATGGTGTGGATAGACGCCATCTTTCATTTACAGGAACACACAAAAGAATACGGCTATTGTACTGTCTATTAACAATAATTGCTAGAAATGCGTTTTACGTTGTGGTACGCGTTTTAAAATTAGACTAACTGGCACAATCCGAAAACAGGCGAGACACCCCATTTGGCGACTTTTCTGACAAGCGCCAATAACCCCACATAGGCCATCCTAAAATGCGGCAACCTTAAAACTAACGTGATTGGTCCACTGTGACTGGTCCAGTTTCCTGACTGCCGCCAGACTGTTTTTTAATACGTCATCATCATGGAATCGTGTGAAATACAACATTTATAAATAACGGCGTATTAGAAAACGCAAGAAAGCTCGTTTTTATGAGATTAAAAATAAAACAAACGATTTCAACAATGGACTTTAATCCAAATCTGGGTTCGAAGCTGAAAAAAGTCACGTGATACCGATAATTTATCCAAAGAACTTCTAACTGATAAGAAGGGAGGCTAGTACTGCTTTCCGCATGAACTGTTTCACCGGCTGCCGAGGGTTTTTCATTACGTCTACGGACCCTTCCCTTCTTTATAGTAGAAGTTTTTACCTTGACCACGTGATAACGTTTTATGGAATGTCCTCCATTGAAAAATGTGAAATGTTTAAACTACCTTTCCAAATCAGGGTAACGATTTAATGATTAAAATTTTCATTTCTCAACAACTTTCAGAAAAAATCATCGCGTCATTTAATCTTTTAAAGTACCTGCCTATATCAGAGTAAACATTGAACAATTCATTTCTAATTTATGGAAGTATGAACGCTTCGCGTTCATAAAAAAATAATATATATCACTGAATACAACACCCTAGTTCTGCAGCGATCTGAAAAACGCAGGAAACTCGTTAAAGCGGCAGTTAGTAAGTGAAGTATGAACCTACACATTCATTAACCGAAAAAAAAAAAACGGTTCAGTAGCTCTAGCTGTGCAGCAATCTCAAAAATGCACGAAATTCATATGCGACAATTAGTAACTGAACGTATGAATGCTACACGTTCATTAACCGAAAAAAAATATCATCACTGGATTCAGCAGTTCTAGCTGTGCAGCAATCTCAAAATGTACAAAACTCGTAAGGCCAGCATACATGAGAAATATACAATAAACGGCTAATATAAAACACTACAACAAAGCATGCAAAAATTATTAACATACCTTAATAGACATCTCCTTTCTTGAAACCCAACTCTAAAAAATGTTGAATCGCCATAATTTCGTGAATTTCCAGTCGTCGGTAAACTTCAATTAACTTTCAGAAAAAATGAACAAATGCTCACAATTTCTTAACATTGTTTAAATACGTTAACTTTCAAATTTTACAACTAAAAACAGCAAAAAAATAAAAATAAAAATCCCTGCCGGCTCGGGCCTACAGGCGGAGGTAGATTTCGAAATTAAGTACTAAATTCACCAACAAAACTTAAATCAAGATTAGAGATAAACCCAGTTCCTCCGCTAAGAATGAGCTCTAGAAAGCGAAAATTTTTGCGAAAATTCTAATATACACGAATACACACGCATGTATATGGATTAGGTTTAAAAAATAGCTAAAGCAAATTCAGAGAACCTCAAAGTGTTAAAATAAGTTAATATTTCCATAGTCGTGTTTTTATCATGTTTTAATACGTTTTCTCAAGCTCGCATAACGTTACATATTCACCAACTGAGGTCCATTTTATTTCCAATATGACGCAATATATATTTTTTTTTAATTCGTCAAACTATTTATTTCATTTTGAGTTTTCATGCGAAAATCTTTCTCTAGAAAACTTATGACGTAATATTCAATTTGTTTTCAATTCGTCAAACTATTTATTTTATTTAATTTTTCACGTGAACTTGCAATAGAAAGCAATTGTTGTGGTGAGAATTTTATTGCTTTTTTTTTAATTGTTAGCAACTGTTATAACGAAAAATATTTATTTTTTCCTGTCATCGTTGTGTAAGAGCTGGTTTTATCAGAATCTTGTTAAGACGGTATTCAAAATTTTGAACCCTCCACATTTCCATTCCCTTGGACCGATTTTGTCCATTTTCAATCCCCGCCGAGATATTAGCCATCTCAAAGTTGTTGGCGAGTTTGAAGACGATCCGTGCATCATTGCGACTTTTATCGTGCGGACAAAATTTAGTACATACATATATATATATATATATATATATATATATATATATATACATATATATAAACTTTTTAGGTGGGGGTGGTTTTGGGTTCCTGGGGTCCTATAATGAAAAGTTATGAAGGAATTTTTCAAAAGTCGCACCATGGTAACGACTGCAATAGGTAGTATTTCTTACAAAATCTACCTAAAAAAAAAAAAAAAAAAAAATCACGAATATTAACAATATCAAACTCTGCCTTGCTGACATTGAATTGTCAAAACACCGCTGAGCTAATTGTCAATAAAAATTTTCAGGTAGGCGTAACTATTCAGTACACAACAAACCAACCAATCCCTTTAAACCGATCCAAATTCAAGATCAGACCACTGTAGGTGTGGAAAGAATTTACGAAACGAACTGGTAACAACAAAAATCCATTTATCGCTTCGCCAAATTGAACGATGCCAAGTGTCTTGGCTGTTCTGGGATTCAGCTGACTAACTTTTTGTTTATGAATTAGTGTATATATTCTACATATAATATAGAGGAAAGTACAAAATATCTCGCGTACATTCCTGTTTGTTGACGGAAATTGTTAAAGACAGAGCTTAATTTGCGCTGGAACCCACGTGGGTTGAGACTCAGTACTTCTCTATGTTTAGTAAATATTTAAATATTGGACGGAATTCTCACAGAGTTCATAAATACAGGGCTCCGGAGCCCAGTACAATAGCGTTTCTGAAAAACCAAAGCCCAAATTACCCTTTTCTTTCTTTTCCATCTCCAAGCTTTTGCATTATTTTTTATTAAAACACTTATAAATGACGTAATGTGTCATACACGTTGAGATGGAGATAAAACGGTCTCAAATTTTTTATCACTTTTGGGGGGTTGGACTGACTCAAGCTCAATCTGTGTTACATTCAAAATTTTATTTTTTCACGTATAGAAAAAAAAAAAAAAGCTTTTGCTCATTCACAATTACGTATATTCTCTTTCAAATCATTTTAATGCTATTTTGATCAGAATGAAGGGAAAACAGAAATCGTGTTTTCCTATTTCAAATTTATAATATTCAAATTTATGTTGGCGGCATTTTGATACGGCACCACTCATGACACTGAATTAAACTATGAATTTGCTTTCAATTTGCTTTTCTTTTGTGACATTAGGATAATTTTTAATTGACTGTTTTTTCTTTTAATATCTAATATGAAAAGAGTATTTTCTGTTTTTAGCCAACGAGCATCAGCTTGAGGTTTTCTTTCATTGAGATTTTTTGTCTTCTATTGCGTGCGAGTTTAAAAATCACGTTAGTGATTTTTCTATTTATTTTGTATCATGAACACTGCCCCTGCTCTGCATACATTTACGAAGTCACTTTCAATTGTAAGTAGATATAATTGCCATGTATTGTTATTCTGAGAGAAATCAATCAAGCAGCGTTTCCCCTTTTTCTATAAAATCATTGAATCTTTCAGATAACTGTGACAAAATTTTAATTTAATCTGATTTTCAGGGACTCACCACAAAAGATTACTATGCGGAAGGAATCGATTATAGTTTAAGATATGCACCTTTTATAGGAAATTTAAAAGCATTGTTCCATTCTTCAGCATATAAATATTAATTTCTATAAGTTTCATTCCTTTTTTTAAAAAAATGCAAAGCTGCGAACGATCCCTTTTTTTGTTTTAACGCTGTTTCCGAATCATAATCATTACCATATTTAATTGCAGAACTCTGCAATTAATGAACATTAAAATTAGGCAAAGATTCAGAAATAGTGATAACTGAAAAGTGGAATAGCTGACAGCTAAGTGTATGCTGATAGATATATTTAAAACTTTTATTTTGCTAAAGAAAAAAAATGCTTTAAATTTTGCAAATAATGTACGAATTATATATATGGAGATTGGAGTCACCGGGGGGGGGGGGGTACAGTCGTTAGTACCGGTACAGCAGAATATTAGGGTACCGGTACTTTTTTTCTTAGAAATTAAGCCCTGGTTGAAGGGGAATTTAAAATTGTGCTATTCGTTGCCTATCTGATCTCAATTTTAGTGTACTATGTAGCATGGCATGTACAAATCTCTAGATCATATACAGGGCTGCAAAAAAAAAAAAAAAAAAAAAAAAAAAAAAAAAAATCGGCTTTTTTTCCGACTGTTGATGGTAATTCACGATATCGAGTATTTAAATGTGCTATGCTTTTATCAAATTGTTTACTAAGACACCATTTTTCACACACTCAGATGTGGATACTCAAATTTCACAAATTTCCTTCGTCGTTGCAGGAAACCTTTTCCTCGGAAATATTCCGAGAAATAATTTGTCAAATTGAGGAGAACCTGCCATGCCATTGGGCCCTTACCTGAATGTTTAATTGCAAGTAATGAATTTATCTGTGTGTTTAATTTTTTTAAATTAGATACTAATTTTTTTCGGCCCTGTTATATTTCCTGCAAGTTTTAATTCATAACGTTAACTTATTATTATACTTTTCCTCTGGTTAATTTATAATTAGAATATGACTTGATTAATATAATTTATTAGAGAAATTTCCTTTGCTCAATGAATGGTTAGTATATGATCTGGCTAATTGTGTCTGACTATTGGTGTTCAGAAATAACAAATTTTTATGTGCATATTGGGGCAGATTTTATCAATATGAGATGCTGCTTAAGATTTTAACACTTTACTGTTTATAGGGAGTACGCGAATCATATATACATATTTTAAATTTGATTGTTGTATGAATATATTTATTAAAGGAAAAAGCGTTTCTGGAATTTTGAAATTTAAATGACTAAAATTTATTTGAATGGTTTTGTAAAATACAGTAAATTTATTCTTGTCGAATTCAAGAATAACGCATAACAACAACAACAGAAAAGTAATAAGCATTTCTGGACACTTTAACAGCTGTAACAAGTTGAAATTGCTCGTCAAACGTGGCAAACTAGGTGCGTTCGTACTGTAACTAGTTTTATAAATATTTTTTGCACCGTATATTGTACTGAATATATATTTTAGTGCACTTCATAAGTGCATATCCATTTCATTCTGTTCGAAATGCTGTAATATCATTAAAATGCTCTTGGAATATTTTTCCCCATTGGCCTTAATGTAACGGAAAATTTTGACTGTCCCTGTCATTAAACTATACATCCGATTTTCATAAAATTTGCAATGATTCCACAAAATTTCGCAACAATTATATATTTAAAATTTCAGACAATTCGGAAGGCTGTAACATCATTAAATTGTACTTGTAATATTTTTTTCCATTGGCCGTAATGTATCGGAAAAATTTTGACTGTCCCTGTCATTAAACTACACATCCGATTTTCATAAAATTTGAAATGACTCGACAAAATTTTACAACAATTATATATTTGAAATTTCAGACCATTCGGTAGGGTAGTTTTTGCTCTGTTATATGCGGGCAGACAGACGGACTGAACGGCGACTATAGTGCTAAGTATTTATATAATTACGAACGCACCTAAAAATAACTAATGCAGAAAAAAATAACTACCTATATTTCGGTATTCCCTGAAAAGCGCTAAAAAGTGATGTTTTTTAAATAAATTACGATAGGAACAACATAAACAAACGTATATCTCCTTACTAAAATTGCGGGATTTGAGGAGGTACAGTAACGCGCCCCTCGACAAATATCTACCATAAATGTTTCCTTAAAATGCATTGAGTCTTGTCGTGAGTGAGGAAACAGTTTCGTCAAATATTTGAGAGTTTTCGTTTAGTTAAAAATCACTTGATTTTGAGACGAAATTATTGTCAAAAATAACGATTTCTGAGAGTGCACCTTATTAAATGGTGAATTTTTGTTAAAATATTCTGGAAATCTTGAAAAGTGTTTCATAATCTATGCCTGTTTCATTATTTTTCATGCTTGTTCAGTTTACGAATAAACAAAAGTTTCACTTTGAGCCCGAGCCAGAAGACTGGTATAAAAAATCTTGTCCGTCTCATCTCTAATATGTATGGTAACCCTGCAAGGTAAGAGATCATGTAATGTAGAGTCGTGAAAAAAAAAAGTAAACACCTCTACTAACTCTGCAACAAATTATTGTAGTAGAAAGTTACTGGTACCAAACGATTTGAAATAAGCCTACACTGATGTATATAAAATTTGCTTAGGGGGACATCTACATATCAAAACGAACCCAAACTTTGTGTTTTTTCCACAGAAATACCCAAATTTGGCACCATAAATAGATTCTACATTCTTCATTTAACCTAAATCCAAATTTTCATGAACTTCGTACGATTAGTTTCCGAGAAAATAATTAAACTACCTGTATTTTAGGGGCTGTATCCAAATTGAAGTTCGATATTCTATTGTTGAAATACTATGAATGACTACGTCACTTCCATTAATGTATTATTTCTCGCCAATAAGACAATGTCACTCAATTAATATGTTTCGACTATTGAAAGCCCAAATGTTTCATTAAAATGAGTAAAATATGTATTTTTCAAATTATGTTTTTCTGGACATCACATACGCTTTGTTACTCATAATTCGAAAACTACTTGAAAGAAAAATTTGAAATTGAGAATTTGCATAAAGCAGGACATAATAAATATAAATATATAAAAAAAATTGTAGGTTGCAATTCATATATTTTTTTCGAATATTAATTTCATAATTCTTATTATATATTTTTTTTAATTAAAAATTCAATGTATTTATGTTTAGGTTCTTTAGTATTATAATCAAACAAAAAAAATATCACATTGTGATTATAATTTTAGGAGATGTTAATACAAATATGAAAATGCAATTTAACATTAGAGCTTAAAATTCAAAAGACTTACCATCCAAATGACTTGAAATTCCATTTCTAGGCATAGTTTGAACCGAAGATTTAAAACATATTGCCAAAATTGGGTGTTGCCATTGAAAAAACAAAGTTTAGTCTGGTTTTGATTTGTAGATGGCTACCTAAGCAAATTGTATACACACCTTTTTAAAGTAGACTTTATTTCCAATCGTTTGAGTTAGTAGGGGGTGTTAAAATCCCTCGTCTGTACACTTCAAAACAAATTGGTGGCCATCCGAATACACCATTTTTTCTTTGATGACTTTTTTTTCTTTTGTTTCGTTTACTATTTATCATAATTACTTTTAAGCTCTTCTTAACTTATAGTCTTTTTACTTCACTAGATGAGGAGGTGTTAACTCCCCCCCCCCCCCCCCTCCTCCATATATTGTTCATTTTTGGCCTTACTATACGGTTTACAATCGTTAAGAAAGACAAAAGAAAAAAACATATTAGACCATACTCCCTTTGATACAATTTTTTTTTAATTTTTACATTTATTAATAATCTCTCTTACTTTATACTCTTATACTATAAATATATAAAGCAGGTATTAACGTCCTCACTTCTTTCATTTACAGTTTTTTAACTTATGTATTTTTCATTCTAGTTTTAGAAGCATCTCACCCAAGTCTTCAGTATAATATAGAATGAAAATGGGTGACAATGATTATGTTGTGTTTTCTTTGGTGGTAGGTTTTCTACTTTGCTTTTTTTATTATTATTTACTTTAGAAAAAACAAACAAACTATATATCTGTCTTGTTTACCTTTTAAAAACAACTTAGGTAGTTTGAAATATTTTCTCTCATGTCGAAGAAATGTTTGACATTCGATTATGTCATGCTTCCCAAGATGCCTGATTTGCTAGTTTTGTTTGTTATTTACTTTAAGGTAAAACTAGATAAATAAAAAAAGACAAATAAATTGTCTTTTAAATTGATGTGATCTGTGAAATAGAAATCCCGAAGATTGCAGTAGAAATAGGACTGAATTTGAAGGATTAACATTTGTTTGTGTTGTGTTGTTTCATGGCTTCCGATTCTTTTCTTCTTTCCCAGAATCACAGTGATTGGTTGTTATCACTTTCATGTGAGGCTTCTGATATTTTCAAAGAAATCACAACAAATGGGATGAAAAAATAATTCTTTATCTGTCAGATTCAATTTTGAGAGTGGCGAAGATTTTGAATATTTTCTGTCGAACAATACAACTCTTTTATGTTTAAAAAATAACAATGTATGCAAATGAAAACAAGTAATTCCATGATGCAAATGCATGAAATTACATGTAATTGTATGATGCAAAGAAGAATAAAATAACATTGCGTTAAGCATCGATTTTGAAACACTTTCCAACACATTCAGGAATAATGTAATAAGACTTCACTGTTTAATAAATTGAAATAGGATCTTAAATTGAACCACTTGGAAACGCTTTAACCCTTTACGTACTGACGGTACTTGTAAGTACCATTAAAATAACTTGTTATAAAATTCATTTAATACATCGATTCGTAGAAATACAGTTTAGAATGAGTTATAGATGATTTACTTTATCTTGTTCCAAAAGCATTATGGGTTACACAAAACAAAAATATTTTTAAAAGCCTGATTTATTTTGCCTTAGCATCTTTTCAGCTTTCTTGGCGTTGAAGGAGGTGAGGGGGGGGGGGTTCAATTCAGAAATATTTCTCTATTTCTATTGTAATAACATTATACTTGTACAATTCCTAATTCTACAAAATACTAAGAAAATATTTAAAATAAAAGATTTGATTGGTGTTGTAAATGTTACACAAAATCTTATAAATTCAAATTTAATGAATCCTTCTAAATCCTCCATTCCTTCAAAAATCCTCCTAAAATTTATTAATTGATTATGCAAATCTTGTAATGTAGTTTAACCCCTTCGGGACGGGAGCCTTTTACGAAATTTTTAGTCTTTTGTCACCGTTTTTTAAAAACAGAAATGTGTGTCTTCTTGAATCAAGAAAATGCGCTGATTAAATAAGGCAAATTTTACAGTAAAATTTTACTGGTGAGGAAAAATAAGGATTCTAAGCGCTTCATGCGGCACGTATACGTGTCACTCGTCCCCAAGCGGTTAAACAATCCACGAAAAATGCTTTAGAAGATAAAATTTTCTTGAATTCATAATTCAGTACATAAAGGGTTAACACATTTCAAAACCCAATTTCAGCGATTTCCATTTACAGTCGGAAGATTATCCGAATTCTTTCAGCAGCCCTGTATATGACATATAGATTTGTATCTTTAAACTAAATGCAGGCAAAAATTTAGCTCCGTTAGGAAATACGTACAACAGTTAAAAACTCCCCTTCAGCAGTTTCCGCTAATTAGGAGAATGGTAATTGAATTCTTTTGTGCATCCCTGTATAAGAGGCACAGAATTTATGCGCAACGAGGACCATACAAAAAGTTAGTTAAATTTAAAAGCGCATACCGAAATTGAAAACGCACTTCCAGCAGTTATTGCTCAAAAGCAGTACTGTAACCTATTTCCTTTGTGTGTCTCTGTAAAGGAACGTTTAATGCTATGAACGCCCTGTTCTATAGTAGTCATCTTGTAGTGAAAATCAGTGATTTATATCAATTTCACTATTTCAATGCATTTGAAATAGCCTAATGCTATTAAAATACGATGCAAATGATTTTTTCCTATTGGCCATAATGTAACGGATATTTTTTTGTTTGTTTTGAGTGCCCCTGTAAATGAACTATTAATGCTACACACTTCATATTGAGTACCAAACATGCCATGGTAAATATCCTTAACATATATCAAATGCATGAAAATCCGAGTATTTTTACGCGAATTACAGTGTGGAAAGACGGACAGACAATTCGAATTGATAAACACTTTTCAACTTTGTTGGAATGTGTTAAAAATGTATTTCTTGAATGACGTCATTTAATCCCATGCTAAATATTATTTCATCATTTACGGTACAAGGTATTTCTGTATCTTTTTTTTTTAGCCATTTGAAAAATGGTTATTGTCCTCGTCAGGGTAGGAAATCAAAAGCATATCTGAAGGTTTTTATTTGTTTAATCATCATTTTATTCGTTTTCTGATTGGTCTGTACAGTAATCTGTATTTCCCTTTACTTTCAACAGATATGGACAACAGAGTGTTGCCACTATGACAAAAAAGTAATAAAAACTACAAAAAAATAATAATAACTCAGAAACAAATTGAGATACAGATTTCAAACAAATTGCCTTTAAAAGTACATTTTTTTCTCTATACGACGATATAAGAAGTAATATTGTGGGATGTTTAGAAGTTTAAGAAATTAATTTCATTTAAAATTGGCCGTCAGATTTCTTGAAAATCTGACTATGGAAAAACTTTTTCCCGAACAGCCAATGAAATGCTTGGATAATACGTAAGTTTCAGGTGGATAATACGTACGAGTCGCAGGCGATTTTTGTCGCTTGTAATTTTTGCGTGTAATAACACTATTAATGTTTAATTCATGGCGTACGTAATGTATGATCAACACCGTGCTATTTTTTATGTCTTAAATTTTAGTCTTTGAAAGAAAAATATTTTCCAAATGGTCGTTGTAATTTGTTAAATTGCATTTTTTCTTTCTTTTTTTTTTTTTTCTTTTTTCCTTTTTTTTTTTTTTTTTTTTTTTTTTTTTTCATTTTGCAAATTAGTTTTATATGTGTTGTAAATATATCATCTCATCATTGACGGAAAAGATATTTCCAAAATAAAGTTTCTTTTTTTAGGTGCGTTCGTAATTACGTAAATACGTAGCACCTATAGTCGTCGCTCAGTCCGTCTGTCTACCCGCATACAACAGAGCAAAAACCACCCAACCGAATGGTCTGAAATTTTAAATATATAATTGTTGTAAAATTTTGTCAAGACATTTAAAATTTTATGAAAATCGGATGTATTGTTTAATTACGGGGACAGTCAAAAGTTTTCCGTTACATTACGGTCAATGGGAATAAATTATTTCAAGTGCATTTTAATGAGGTTACAGCCTTTCGAACAGAATAAAATTTATATGCACTTATTGAAGTGCAGTAAAATATACATTAGGTACAATGTATTCGGTATAATTGTCATTTGCCCCGTTTTACGAGCAATTTCTAACTTTAATAAAACACTCATACTACAATATATATTAAGACACACATACACACATAAATAACGCTTGCATTCATCAGTTAAAGGTATATATAAATATTATACACACATACAAACAATAAACCCAACTTTAGTGAAAAATTAGCCAGAGCCAGGAATCGAACCTGGGACCACAGTATACAAGACTGCTGCTCTAACCACTGAGCTACTCCGGCCGATGCCTGAGTTTGTAATTTCTCACTAATAAACCATGTTGGGGAAGTCACCAGCCATCTATACGACAGCCTTGGATGACCGGACAACAATGAATAGATTTTACTATTACATCGATCTACGATAATTATAATAAAACACTCATACTACAATATATATTAAAACACACATACACACATAAATAACGCCTGCATTCATCAGTTAAAGGTATATATAAATATTATACAGACATACAAACAATAAATACAATAAACCCAACTGGAGTGAAAAATTAGCCAAGGCCAGGAATCGAACCCGGAACCACAGTATACAAGACTGCTGCTCTAACCACTGAGCTACTCCGGCCGATGCCTGAGTCTGCAATTTCTCACTAATAAACCATGTTGGGGAAGTCACCAGCCATCTATACGACAGCCTTGGATGACCGGACAACGATGAATAGATTTTACTATTACATCGATCTATGATAATTATAATAAAACACTCATACTACAATATATATTAAAACACACATACACACATAAATAACGCCTGCATTCATCAGTTAAAGGTATATATAAATATTATACAGACATACAAACAATAAATACAATATACCCAACTGGAGTGAAAAATTAGCCAAGGCCAGGAATCGAACCCGGAACCACAGTATACAAGACTGCTGCTCTAACCACTGAGCTACTCCGGCCGATGCCTGAGTCTGCAATTTCTCACTAATAAACCGTGTTGGGGAAGTCACCAGCCATCTATACGACAGCCTTGGATGACCGGACAACGATGAATAGATTTTACTATTACATCGATCTATGATAATTATAATAAAACACTCATACTACAATATATATTAAAACACACATACACACATAAATAACGCCTGCATTCATCAGTTAAAGGTATATATAAATATTATACAGACATACAAACAATAAATACCATAAACCCAACTGGAGTGAAAAATTAGCCAGAGCCAGGAATCGAACCCGGGACCACAGTATATAAGACTGCTGCTCTAACCACTGAGCTACTCCGGCCGATGCCTGAGTCTGCAATTTCTCACTAATAAACCATGTTGGGGAAGTCACCAGCCATCTATACGACAGCCTTGGATGACCGGACAACGATGAATAGATTTTACTATTACATCGATCTACGATAATTATAATAAAACACTCATACTACAATATATATTAAAACACACATACACACATAAATAACGCCTGCATTCATCAGTTAAAGGTATATATAAATATTATACAGACATACAAACATTAAATACAGTGGTTAGAGCAGCAGTCTTGTATACTGTGGTCCCGGGTTCGATTCCTGGCTCTGGATAATTTTTCACTCCAGTTGGGTCTATTGTATTTATTGTTTGTATGTCTGTATAATATTTATATATACCTTTAATTTCTAACTTGTTTTACATTTCATTTTGAAAACAATTTCTTTTTTTCAATCTTAGAAAATAATAAAAAGTACTATATTATGAGAGATTTCTTGATATCATTTCATCAAAATCATTGAGCTTAACCTTTAACTGATGTCACGCGGTCTCACAGACCCCACGACTCCCAGCTGTAAACACTTCCACCCCTTAAAAGGGCAAATATTACTTCCCCGTTCCAGTACCTTCTTCTACCAATTTGCCAAGGTCACACACAAAGGGATAATTCTGTGAGTTGATTTTAAACGTGTTATTCGTTAGGCTGGGGTCTGTCAGACCGCATCACATCAGTTGTGTGACTATTTGAAACTGTAGTGCAATACTCGTGATTGGTTGTACTTTATTTTTTTCCATTTCTTTGGTGTCTTTTTTGTGATATGATGTCGTCGCAACCTCGAAAACATTCTACTTTCCTCAGCCAGAAGGGAATAGAAGATATTATGAACAACTGGTCAAATCAAGAATTTTCTGATATTGAAAGTTCTGACAATGCAGATTTTACTGACGGAAGAGATCACGATACGAATTCTGAACTTTCCGATGGCGAAAATGTAAATATTTCTGATGGAGTTAAACATAATTTTTATTACCGAAAGAATAGTTTAGAGAAATGCATACTATAAGCGCATTTTATGCCAAAAATCAGTATACATTGAATGTACACGAAAAATGCGTATTGACTGTAATAATAATGTACTTTGACTCTTGCATATTCGTAGGGTAAATATTATTTTTTTTTAAATAAACACTGCATTTCAATTTTCATACATTGTTGCAACGATAATTTGAAAAAAAATGTACACGATTAATTTTAATTAGCAAAATTAACAAACTACCGTTTATTTTGAAAAAAAAAATTTTTTTTCTGTGCTGAAGTTAAATAATATAAATAAAATTATTTTTCATGCAATTTAATTCACATGCTCCCAAGAAAAGTACAAGGATCTTGTTGGGACAAAATTTAAGTAAATTCAACCATTTAAGTTATTTTTTTTTTTATTCATTTTATTCGAGCGGTCTGAGAGACCACATCACATAAGTTGTGTGACAAATTTTAGTCACATCAGTTAAAGGTTAACAATAGGGTTATCGGGCTGTAGGCATGAATCAAGGAAATAATTATAAGATATTTCCAAATTCAGTTTTCATTCGAAATAAAGAGATGGTGATATAATGTGAAACGGGTTGCACTCATTAAACAAAATCCAATTTTCGGCTTTTTTTTATCACAAAAAGTCATTCACATTCGGGAAAGAAAATACAGAAATAAAGTAAAATTTGCATTATTGGCATATATTTTTATTTACATCACAGAGTGCAGATTACACTGTAAAAAAAAAAAAAAAAATTCTATGTTGTTATTAACAATTTTCTAGGAAACTGGGATACCTAGAACTTTTTTATAACTACAACAAGAAAAGATCATGTAACAGATTCACGTTTACACTGTAAAAAAAAAAAAAAAATCTCAATGTTACTAAGAATTTTCTAGGAAACTGAGATGCCTGGAACTTTTTGAGTAACTGCAACAAAAAAAAAAAAAAAAATCGTATAATTATCCTGGGTTACCAATAAAATTTTACTAAGAATACAGATTCCTGTAGCTTTACAAAAACTAGTTTTGTAGCATTCATAAAGCCAATCGGCAGACCGCATTGTTTTTTAATCTTTTTAATACATAATATCTTTAAAGGTTAAAGAAATTAGTAATATATTTATGAACTGTTTCATATTTTTCTTAAAAACCTGAATTACATAAGGCTGCTCATAACCGCTCTGCTCAACAAGCGCAAAATGTTTTGACATATTTACAAATTTATTTTTTAATTCAAAGATATAAAATTGCAAAGCCTGACCATGAAAGCGATTTGGAATCGAACTGTGTTTTACATTTTTTGATCAATAAATTACCTATTGAATTATAAGTGATTTTGATCACGTGGCAAACACATTTTTCACCCTTTCTTGCGAGGTTTTTCTCCTTTCGCGGTTTCGGTTTGCGGAAATTCGGTTTAAAACGCCCACTTTGACATTATTTTCTGAAAGATCTATTGCTTTTGAAAAAAACGGAAAAAACTAGCTCGATGACATAGTTTCTGAACAACAACACTTGCTAGTTTCATGCATTTCCCAACAAAAATAAACTAAAAGTTATGTCATAAAGTTGCTCATTTTGATTTGAGAACAGCCTTAAAAAAGAAAACAAAAATATAGCAGTTTATTCACATTTTCCCGAATTTTACTGCATTATCCAAGCGTTTCCGTGACCTATAATACACGTTTTTGCAAACATTTGCTTTGATTAATTGTTTAACAAAGCGAAAATTGTCTCATAAAACGAAAACTGAGTAAACAAAGGAAGTATAAGTCGACTATAGTTTCATTTTCTATTATCTCTTGTAAATCTTCGATGCTCATTTTTTTTCAGCATAAAAAGAATCTTAAAATCATCTTTGCTCAATTTTTTTTTTTATAGAGACATTTATTATATGCACACTAAAAATAAATCACTATATGACATGCAATATTCTAAATCATTTTATTGCGGATATGAGAAATAAATAAAAAAAAAAAATTCTTATCTTGTAATAAAAGTTTTATTTTTAATTCATGCTTTTATTTTTTTCAATTATTTAGTTATTTATCCTTATAAGACAATACAATTTTATTACTTTTTAGGTACGTTCGTAACTATATAAATACATAGCACCTACACTGTAAAAAAAAAAAAAAAACGGACTAAAAAAAGAAAATACTACTGGCAATCTGGACGCCAGTACTATTTCCGTTTTTTTACGGGATTTTTTACCCATAAATTACAGAAAATTTTCCGTTTTTCTGACTAAAAACGGAATTTTTTCTGTAATTTATGGAAATCGAATCAAGACTTAAAAATACATTAATAAACGTTTTCTTCATTCTATTAAATCCTATCATACATAGATAATTCAATGATGTGCCATGGTAGTTAATGATTCTAGGTTGCCATGGTGATGACGTCCTATTTAAGATCGAGTCCTATTATTTCCGTATTACTGAATTTAATATATAGAATAGTAATAAATTTTGTATTCATGCAATTTTCCATAAGAATGCAACAGCTGTCTTCAAATAATGCATAACATGTTGTTTTAAATAACACAACAGCATTTTTTTAGTTATTGTTGTTTAAAACAAAGTCAAAACCTTAAAATTCTCCTGACTTACATTATAGAACGTTTGTCTACAAATAAAGCATAACATGTTGTTTTAAATAACACAACATATTTCTTTCTGTTGTTGTTTTTTTTAGTTATTGTTGCTAATGCAAAATCAGAGCCGCAAAATTCGCCTGACATAATTCATTAAATATACCACATCGAGTGTAACATAACATATTATTTTAAATAAAACAATTGCTTTTAATGTTTATTTTTCATTTTAAACAAATGAACTATGCAAAATGCCTCAAAGTTCCCATCAATTACTTTTTAAACAGAACGAAACGCATATTGCACTTGAATGATTTTATTGTTGCCATGCGTGTCTTTTTACCCTTTTTAATACATAATGTCTTTAAGTGGTTAAAGAATTTAATAATAGATTTATGACCTCTTTCACTCTTTATTTTTTAACCTGAATTACTTAAAGATGAAAACAAAAATATCGCAGCTTATTCATATTTTCACGAATTTTGCTGTATTAGCCAAGCGTTTCCGTGACCAAACAAACGTTTTTGCAAATGTTTGCTTTGATTCATTGTTTACACTATTCACAGTAAACTAACTACAAAAAAATTATCTCATAAAACAAAAAATGACTAAACAAAGAAAGAATAAATCGACTATTGTTTCATTTTCCATTACCTATTGCAAATCTGCCCTATTAATTTTCTTTTCCAGCATAAAAAACCTCCTAAAATTCTCTTTGTTTCATTATTTTTTATAGATACATTTATTATATGCATACTGAAAAAAAATAATAAGTATAGGATACACAAAATTCTAAAACCTTTTCTTGTATATGAGGAATAATAAGCAATTCTTTTTCTTATCTTGAAATAAAAAGTTTATTTTTAATGCATACGGCAGTAACACGCAATATGTTTCTTTAATCCTACATTTTCCATATTAGTACCCAAATTTCCATTTTTCAATTATTTTTAGATATTTATCCTAGAAATAAAACAAATATATGCAGCGTTATTGCCTTTTTAGGGGCGTTGGTAATTATATACACTATATGGCCAAAGGTGACCGGTCACTTGCGATTTTAGACGTTTTGTTAAATATCTAGAAAAATACATAAGGAATTAACGTGAAACTGCAGGTGTGAAAACAGTATAGTATAGGTCATATATTTCCGCGAAGATTTTTTGCCGAAACCCCATAGGGGACTGTCCACAAATTGAAAAAGAACGAATATCTTTTGGATAACCCTGTAAAAACTAACCTAACAAAAGCGTTCAAACACGAGATTATTAATAAGTGGCTTATTGTAATATACTGTGTTCATTTGTATGAGGAGAGCATGTATACTCGTTGAGAAATTAAGGTTTTTATAAAAAACAGCCCCAAATTTCGCCAAGTTTTTTGCTTATAATTTGCAGAGTTCTTAATAAAAAAAAAGTTCTTTTCAGAAAATATGACAAACAATATTGTACATAATACTTTGCAATCATAATTAAAAAATAATAAAAATTGGATGAAAAATGAGCAGATTTACTAAAACATGTTTCACTGCGCATGCGCGAATGCAATCAAAATATAATGTGCATAATGTATTAGCTAAGTATACAAAGCAACTTTTTTGAAAGTCTCAAAATCATAGCTTGAAAATTCTGAAAGTAATCGTCGATAGAATAAGCTCGAAATCCGTTGTTCCCCAAAACAAGCAAAAAGATCAGGGGTTGTATCCAAATATAGTAGTACGTGCAATATTGTGTACGCTATCTTGGCACTAATCAACATATATATTTGATACAACCCTGATCTTTTTCTTTGCTTTTGGGAACAACGGATTTCGAGCTTATTCTATCGACGATTACTTTCAGAATTTTCAAGCTATGATTATGAGACTTTTACAAAAGTTGCTCTATATACTTAGCTAATACATTATGCACATTATATTTTGATTGCATTCGCGCATGCGCAGTGAAACATTATTTAGTAAACCTGCTCATTTTTCATTCAATTTTTATTATTTTTTAATTCTGATTGCAAAAGTATTGTGCACAATATTGTTTGTCATATTTTCTGAAAAGAACTTTTTTTTTTATATAAAGAACTCTGCAAATTATAAGCGAAAAACTTGGCGAAATTTGGGGCTGTTTTTATAAAATCCTTAATTTCTCAACGAGTATACATGCTATCCTCATAAAAATAAACACAGTATATTTTATAAGTCACTTATTAATAATCTCGTGTTTGAACGCTTTTGTTACATTAGTTTTTACAGGGTTATCCAAAAGATATTCGTTATTTTTCAATTTGTTAACGGTCCCCTATTGGGTTTCAGGAAAAAATCTTCGCGGAAATATATGACCTATACTATACTGTTTACACACCTGCAGTTTCAGGTTAATTTCTCATGTATTTTTCTAGATATTTAACAAAACGTCTAAAATCGTAAGTGACCGGTCACCTTCGGACATATAGATGTGAATAAGTATCACTTATCGTCGTCTGGTCCGTTCATCTTTTTGTCTGTCTGTCTGCATATAACTTTGCAAAAAATAACCAACCGATTGGTTTGAAATTTAATATTTATATAAGCGTTGCTGAATTCTGTCGAGTCATTCAAAATTTTATGAAGATCGAATCAAAACTTAAAATGATATTAACAAAAGTTTTCTTCAATCTAATAACTCCTATCGTACGCAATGAATTCAGTGATATCCCATTATAGGTTATGATTCTAGGTTACCGTGGTGATTACGCTATATTACAGAGGGATTCTTATTATTTCCGTATAACTGAATTTAATTTATAGAATCGTAATAAATTTTGTATGCATGCCTTTTTTTCATAAGAGTGCAACAGCTATTGCACCAAGATCTGAATATTTATATAACGAATTAGAGTACGAACACACCTCATTTGCCACCTTTGACGTACAGTTTCCGAATTATTGTTATTGATATATTCTAGCATACAGATGAGTGCACACAGAACTGAAGCAACAATTCGTAGGCAATTTCCATTCACAAGATTTCTGGACAATTTTTTTTTTTTTTTTTTTTTTTTTTTTTTTGCCAATGAAATAGTGAAAAGATGTCAGAACTCAATTTCCTGAAATCATGGTAGAATGAAATATTTTTTTACTTTACTTTAGTCAAAATTCAATGCGTAAAATTATCTAGACTTAGTTTACTGAATGTATGTCTTCAAAAAATGCATAACGTATTGTTTAAAAAAAAACACATATACATATTTTTTTTTAGTTGTTGTTGTTTAAAACAAAATTAAAACAGTAGAATCCCCATGCTTACTTTATAGAGCATACATCTTCAAATAATGTATTACATGTTGTTTTAAATAACACAACATTTTTTTTTCTAGTTATTGTTTTTTAAAATAAAATCAAAACCGTAAAATTCCCCCGTAAAAATTCATTAAATATACCAAATCAAATGTTAACTAACATATTATTTAAAATTAAACAGTGGTTTTTAATGTTTGTTTTTCATTTTAATCAAAATCAAATGCGTAATGCCTCAAAGTTCCATAAATTACTGTTGAACCAAAACGAAACGCATATTGCACTCGAATGATTTTATTGTTGCTATGCATGTGATTTTACCCTTTTTAATACATAATGTCTTTAAATGGCTAAAGAATTTAATAATAGTTTTATGACCTGTTTCGCTTTTTTTTTACCAAAGTTACTTAAAAAGGAAAACAAAAATATCGCAGATTATTAATTTTTTCAGGAATTTTACTGCATTATCAAAGCGTTTCTGTAAACTAACGCATGTCTGTGCAGATGTTTGTTTTGATTCAGTGTACACGCTGTTAAATGCAAACTAAGTAAGCAAAAATGGTGTCATAAAGCGAAAAACGACTAAACGAAGAAAGAACAAATCGACTATTGTTTCATTTTCTATTATCTTGTGCAAATATTCGATATTAAGATTTTTTTCAGCATAAAAAAAACTCCTAAAATCGTCTTTGTTCTATTGTTTTTTATAAAAAAAAAATTATTATATGCATATAAAGAAAACCAGTCGGATGTTGCAGTGCCAAAACTTTCTTCTATCTCATACATATTAATACTTCCTTTAAAATGCATTATAACAGCGGCACCGCTTAGGCGATTTACACCAAAATCTAATCAGCAACAACTTATGTCAACTTCAAATTGAATTTGTAGTTTGGTAAAAATCCGTGCATTAGTTTTTGAGATAGACCTATTGGAGAAATCGTGAAAAGTTATGCATGGCAGTGACACCTGCTGGGCAATTTACACCAAAAACTTATCAATTTATACCATGTACTAACTGAATCTAAAGTTTGATGAAAATTCATGCATGAGTTCTTGAGATAGGGCTATTGCGGAAATCGTAAAAAATGCAGCATATTAGCGCCACCTGTTGGGCATTTTACACCGAAAACTAAACAACACTAATTTATATCAGGTACTAACTGAATCTAAAGTTTGATGTAAATTCGTGCATTAGTTCTTCAGATAGAGCAATTGCAATAATCATGAATAATGCTGCATAGCAGCGCCACCTATTGGACGATTTACACGTAAAAGTGATCAACCCCAAATTATATCAAGGACTAACTGAATCTGAAGTTTTCTGAAAATCCGTGCTTTAGTTCTTGAGATATAGCTATTGTGGAAATCATGAATAATACAGAATAGCAGCGCCACATGCTGGGCGATTTACACTAAAAAGTAATCAGCACTAATTTATATCAGGTACTAACAATCTAAAGTTTTATTAAATTCCGTTCATTAGTTCTTGAGATAGAGCGCCCACAAAATTTGTGTCACACACGGACAGACAGACAGACATTTTCCAAAAACATTTTTTTCGGGATCTCTGACCGTTAAAACATGTGAATCCGCCGAAAACCGGATTTCGAAAATTTTTACGAATCCAATACTTTCTTCTTGTAAAGATAGAAGAAAGTGAAAAACAGTTTAGGATATGCGTGATTGTAAAACATTTTACTGCGGATATGAGGAATAACGATAAATTATTTTTCTTATCTTGAAATAGAAGGTTTATTTTTGATACATACACTTGTGACACGGAATACATTACACGGAAAACATCGAACACACACTGGATAATCCAGTGTGTGTTTCATGCTTTGTTTTTGTTGTTGATGCTAGTACTAATGAGGCTATGCAATGACGTAGCGAAACCTATACTTTGTATGACTTTGATTATAATTAAATATTTTTATTTATATTTTTTTAATTTAATTGCTTTTTAAATGTATTCAAGTCTTTCTAATGTTTTTTAGTTAGTTTAACTTATTTTTGTTGCTAATACATGATAAAGTTTAAAAGCTTTTGGGTTTTAATGTAAATTTGACTGACATTATAATTTTTCAGATTAACATTTTTCTTGAATATCTTATTTGCGAAATAAGTGAAATATTTTTCAGTTTTTAATTTTGATAATATTTTAAAATGAACTGAAGAAAGTAGCAATCTGATATTAATAAAACGAAGGAAAAAATTTGCCCTAATAACAATTCCAAAAGAAAAAATAAAGTATCATGGGTAGTAGTTAAACAGACCAACCAAGTTAAAATTTAGGATAATTTTATTTTTTTATCCTTTCCTTTAAAAAAAAAAACTTCTTTTTGGCCGTTTAAAACATACCAGTAACTCTTGTTCTTATTTGTTCAGCCTAAAGCTTTAGAATTATTATAGACAATATTTTAAAATTAATTGAAAAAAAGCAGTAATCTGATATAGAGAAACCTTAAAAAAATAGCATTATCATAAATTCAAAAGGAAAAATAAAGTATCATGGACAGTAGTAAAACACGCCAACCAATTCAAATTTTATTTTTTTATTATTTATTCTGATAAACGTTTTAATTAAAATATTAGTTTATAAAGAACAGACTTCATTTTTACATGATTTTTCAAACGTTTATTTATTTATTTTTAGCAATAATTCTGTATTTTCCATATTACAAATACTTTAAGATATTTCTTACACTAATGTTCACTAAAATATGCTCCTACTTAATACGGATTATATTGGATGATTGCAAAAGTTCGTGCCCGATTTCCGATGCATCGAGTTTCGAAGTGTACCCAAGTTGTTTGAAATGGCGAAATGCAGTCGAATTGTGAACATTTAGTCTCACGTTAATCTCTTCAATAGCAATCCGTGGATTATCATTCACTAAATCACGGATTAAGTCATTATCAGTGCCAGAAGCTCGCCCAGAGTGAACTTTATCGTTTAGATTGAAATCACCATTTAATCGACAAAACCACTTTATAACTACCGTAAGATGGGGTTATAAGGTAAGATGGGGACAGGTGGGGTTACTTTGTGACATCTAGTCTAGTTCTCGTATTTCAAATTTCCCGCTCCATCCGGTGTGGTAGAAAGAAACCAGCAATGCCAACTCCTAGTACGGTGTGCCACATCACCTAACGACTATTTCCCGAAGCTCTAACACGAAATATGCAAACTAGACCAAGTGTCACAAAGTAACCCCAACTTACGGTATCAAAGAGCGGGAGCACGATCCAAATAAACGTCTTGAATATTTTTTGTAGCAAGTCCAACACTCACTGTTTTTTTAAACTCATGTAACATAAGATGATAAAACAGTATTGTCAACTCTTAGTACGGTGTGCCACATCACCTAACGACAATTTTCCGAAGCCCTAACACGAAATATGCAAACTAGGCCAAGTGCCACAAATTAACCCCACCAGTCACAAATTACTGTGCCCATCTAACGGTATCCTAAGAGCGGGAGCACGATCCAAGTAAACGTCTTGAATATTTTTTGTAGCACGTCCAACACTCACTGTTTTTTTAAACACGTGCAACATAAGATGATAAAACAGCATTGCCAACTCTTAGTACTGTGTGCCACATCCCCTAAAGGTTATTTTCTGAAGCTCTAACACGAAATACGCAAACTAGACCAAGTGTCACAAATTAACCCCACCTGTCGCAAAGTAATCCCATCTTACGGTATCCTAACAGCGGGAGCACGATCCAAATAAACGTCTTGAATATTTTCTGTAGCACTTCCAACACTCACTGTTGTTTTTTTTTTACTCATGTAGCATAAGATGATAAAACAGCATTGCCAACTCTTAGTACGGTGTGCCACATCACCTAACGACTATTTTACGAAGCTCTAACACGTAATACTAGACCAAGTGTCACAAAGTAACCCCACCTGTCGCAAAGTAATCCCATCTTACGGTATCCTAACAGCGGGAGCACGATCCAAATAAACGTCTTGAATATTTTTTGTAGTACGTCCAACACTCACTGTTTTATGTAGCTTTCATTACAAAAAGCTACCTATTGCAGCCGTTCGGAGGAAAGCGATTTCAAAAAATTTTGGTATATTTTCATCGATCATGACCCCCCAGACCCCGAAACCACCCTCCGTTCAAAAGTTGATATATATATATATATCCATATATATATATATATATATATATATATATATATCCATATCAGACTCTAATAATAACGAAGCAAAAAATATACAATCTACAGCTGAAATTCAACATTTTCATAAACATCTATTTAAAAATACGACAATTGAAATCCTTCAAATTCTAAAAAATAAATCAGAACGTCTTTATATGGAATCATCATATATGAAATATTATAACACAGTATATCCTTATGGACTTAACAGTGAAGTATTTAACAGACCTGTCAAAGTCTTCAGATCTATAAATAACAATATTGATTATTCTCCAATTTATCCTACTCTTAATCATAAATTAAATGCTAAAACAACACGTAATAAACGCGGAAAGGGTTCATCATCAGTTGTAGTTTCCAAAAAATCTATCACAAAACAAATTAATGATCTTCAACGAAATTACTTAGAGAATTATAACTGGTTGTTAATTCGTAAAAACATCTTTGCTATTAAAAAGAAACAGCTGGTACAACATTTAAATGTCTTTCTAAGTAAATCTTTCTCTAAACATTTCTCTGATATTTACTTTGACCTTATTATGAGTAGGGTTAATCTTTTAAATATTAATATACAAAAAAAAACACAAAATTCAGAACATGAATACTCAAATGATAATTACTTTTTCAAATCACATTTTTAATAAAATTAATATCAATTCTATAATTAATGATAAAAATTGTTTTTTTCCTATCAATAATCTTCATATATCAAAAACCTTTAAATATCCGAATACAATTGGGAGAAAATTTTTTAACTATAATACATTTTCAAAAAATACATCTGCTGCAAGTACTTTTCCATGTAACTGCAAAGACCCCACTCTAAAAAAATACATAAACAATGATCATGGACATATAATCACTGGAAATCTTGATATTGTTCATGATTTTAAATTGAAACAACTAATGGGTTATGGTACTAAATATAGACTTCCATCTAAATTTAATGTTAAATCTATTATCAAACAGTTTACATATGATATTGATATTTTTATTTATAAAATTTCTATCTCTTATAATAAGCCTATTGAATATTTTAATCAATGGAAGATATTAGTAATTGAAAAATTAACTATGGCTTTAAAAAATAATATTGCTGATTTGGTTTCTATTAATACACAGCATTATTTCCAACAAATTACTAAATTACAAAAAAACTTCGTTATTACATATGTAGACAAATCTCCTAACAATTATGCTATTATATGTAAATCATATTATCACCAACTACTTACAAATTCTATTTCTTCTAATAAGTCTTTTCAAAAAACTAATGAAAATGTTATTGTAAATAATCGTAAAATTCGAAGTTATTATAAACTTTTAAATATTTTATCTACTAATTTTAATTATCCATATTTAGTTCTTATTCCCAAATTTCATAAAACTCCTATTAAATTTAGGACTGTTACTATTGGCTGTAATACATATAATAATAAAGCCAATACACTTCTCTTAAAAATTCTTAATCAAATATATGAACTTACTACAAACAATGATAATACACATTGTATAAAAAATAGCTATCAACTTGTTAAGATTTTAAAAAATCTTCATTCTGTTTGTAATATAACGACATATGACTTCAAAGATCTTTTTAATAATATAGACCTATTAGATTTACATAAAATTATAAATGCATTATTTAAAAAGTATTATAAAAAACTGGAATTACCATCTTATATAGATATTGCATATTTTAAATCTTTAACTAACTTCATTATCTATAATAATTATATATTGCAAGATAATACTTTATATTTACAGCATGTCGGTATACCACAAGGCGGTTGTACTTCCAGTTTACTCTCAGACTTATACTTATCTCATTATGAACGCAATTTTACTAATAATAATCTACATTTATATCGTTATATTGATGACATCATTTTAATTGAAACTGATCAATCTGCAATTACTCGATTTCCAGTTGATTATCCCACTAATTTGGAATTAACGGAAAACCTTTTATCTAACAATACAATTAACTTCTTAGATCTTAAAATTACAATAAAAGACAATAAAACAATCACAGATTTGTATGACAAACGTAAAGTATTTAAATTCACAGTTAATACATTTACAAATTTTAAATCTTGTCTACATCATTCTGTATTTCGTAATATAATACTTAATCATTTATATAGAATAAAATGTTTATGTTCTTCTCCTCTAATTAACAATAATATTAAAAAACTAATTTATGATGCATTAAATCATGGTTTTCCAAAAAAATTCATATATTCTTTAATATACAATTAGTACTTTTCTTACATGATCTATAAACACAAATTAACACATGCGTAAACAAAATTACAAAAAAAATTATAAAATAAAAAAATATCTATAAAAAATTAAAAATTGTAAAATAATATAAAAAAATATTATAGGTTGGTTGGGTGGGTAGATGTTAGAGTACGGAGGAGGGTGGTGTTGTCTGGATAATACGCAATGGTTAATTATTTATTTAAAAAAAAAAAAAAAAAAAAAAAGCGGGGCTCTTGTATTATTACTATTTTTTTTTTGTTATGTATTTTATGTGGATGTTGATTTGATATTTTATATGTAAGTTGGAGATTTTCATTAATATTATAATTAGCTTAATTATTCATTAATCTAATTTACAATTATTTGTTATTAAATTTTAATTTACTACGGACAATATCATATTAATTACTAATAGTATGCCACTCTTAGTTTAATGTTTTTGAATGTCCCATATTCATACTTTACGGATTTTTATGGATGTCTGAAAATAATCCACATTCTATATTTGTGCGTTTTAAGTAATGGGATTTTAAGTATTAATTAACCTTCTATATACTTCCACATGTTTGATATTTCCTGTTCATTTTATAAATATCTTATATATAATTCATTAAAAAATAATTTTTAGATAATTTTTAATAATTATTTATATTAATTATTATTGAATTTATTTTGTTTTATAGCATATAGATATATGCTATATATTATCAATGTTCTAACATTATTTAAACTCTTAGTTTAGTTTAAATAATTTAGCTAATAGAACATATTGTATGCTTTTAAATTTTATTAACAATAGTTTTAAATACTTTGTGTGATTTATATTAGGTTTATAATTCTCTATATATAAGGATTTGTTTGGTTTTGCTGTTTAAACAGTTATTTACATTCAAAAGCATGCAGATTTTTATCTTGCGATAGATGTTTAATATAATTATTAATAGATGGCAGCACTAAAATTGTATCTTTCAGATTGCTCAAATTTTTAATTTTTCTAGCTCCATTTCAGTTATAATTTATACACCAGGGTGTATTTTTAGCTAAATTTTGACGATATTGTTAAACTGTTATCTATTAATTTAATAGTGCATTTTAAATAATGTAATTAATATCTATCTATTTTATATTAGATTAAATTTTTTTTACAAGGTATTTCAAATTTTATTTCAAAATGTATTAACTGCATCCTTTGGTATCATATACTGTGATTTCTTAACTGTTTTATTCACCTTAATCTTTTTGATATACTGGAAGACATGTGCACATGGATTTTTGTAAAATACTGAAATATTAATCGGTATGGTGTTTATTATTTCTATTTTATATCCTATAAATATTTAAATACGTTTTATTGATTCTTCCATTTCATATTATTTGTTTCTATTCTGCTTTCATTTTTAATCAATTCACTTGATTTTAGTGGTTGTTCTATAATTCTCTATATATAAGGATTTGTTTGGTTTTACTGTTTAAACAGTTATATACATTCAAAAGCTTGCAAATTTTTATCTTGCGATAGATGTTTAATATAATTATTAATAGATGGCAGCACTAAAATTGTATCTTTCAGATTGCTCTTATTTTTTAATTTTTCTAGCTCCATTTCAGTTATAATTTATACACCAGGGTGTATTTTTAGCTAAATTTTGACGATATTGTTAAACTGTTATCTATTAATTTAATAGTGCATTTTAAATAATGTAATTAATTTCTATTTATTTTATATTAGATTAAATTTGTTTTACAAGGTATTTCAAATTTTATTTCAAAATGTATTAACTGCATCCTTTGGTATCATTTACTGTGATTTCTTAACTGTTTTATTCACCTTAATCTTTTTGATATACTGGAAGACATGTGCGCATGGATTTTTGTAAAATACTGAAATATTAATCGGTATGGTGTTTATTATTTCTATTTTATATCCTATAAATATTTAAATACGTTTTATTGATTCTTCCATTTCATATTATTTGTTTCTATTCTGCTTTCATTTTTAATCAATTCACTTGATTTTAGTGGTTGGTCGGGCACAGGGGAAAATTAATTTTAGCTTTAGCTTATTTTTCCCACAGAAAACAACCATTTTGCTTATATCATTGAATTCTGTGCCCTCGATAACGTAATTCAATGTATAAGCTTTTCAATTTTTGTCGGTGTCCACTTTTTTCTTTTTTCTTCCATAATAATTCTTATAATATATTTTTTTTTAATACTTACAGCTTTAATTCATAATAATTGACGGTGGTAGGTTATGTTTAATTAATGGTAATATATATATATATATATAGATATGATCTTTGTCACACTGTAACTCTCGTATTTATGAACCGATTTGGTTGAAATTTCGTGTATACATAGTACATACTAATGACTCGACCGAGTTCGTTGGCTAGCTTCATCCGCCGCCTTGTTTCAAAATGACGGCCATTTAAAATTTTTAAAAAAATTTTTAATTTGTAATGTGGTACCAAGATATTGAAAATTAAAAAATATTTTTTTATATGTGTTTTTCCTTGATACAAAGATTCGGGAGCAGTTTTTGTTTCGTTTATATCTTAAAAAAATGGCTGAGTTATAGCACTTTGAATTTCTAGCGTGGCTGACATTTTGAAACGCGTTAATTTATTCACGCGATAACAGGCGTATTTATGAATCGATTTGGATGTAACTTGGTGTATACATAGTGCATATCAATGTCTCGACCGAATTCGTTGGCCAGCTTCATCCGCCATCTTGTTTCAAAATGGCGGCCATTTAATTTTTTTTTAATTTTAAAATTTGAAATGTGGTACCAAAAAATTGAAAATTAAAAAAATATTTTTTTATATGTTTGATATTGATACAAAGATTCCATAGTAGTTTTTGTTTTGTTTATATCTTAAAAAATGGCTGAGTTATAGCACTTTGAATTTCTAGCGTGGCTGACATTTTGAAATGACCTGATATTTGTCACGCGATAACAGGCGTATTTATGAACCGATTTGGATGTACTTTGGTGTATACATAGTACATACCAATGTCTCGACCGAGTTCGTTCGCCAGCTTCATCCGCCATCTTGTTTCAAAATGGCAGTCATTTAAAAAAAATTAAATTTTAAATGAAGTACCAAGAAATTGGAAAATGAAATAGATTTTTTTTTTGCATGTATTTGACCTTAATACATAGATTCCGGAACAGATTTTGTTTCGTCTATATCTAGAAAAATGGCTGAGTTATAGCATTTTTGAATTTCTATTGTGGCTGACATTTTGAAACGACCTGATTTTTGTCACGCAATAACAGGCGTATTTATGAACTGATTTGGATGTAACTTGGTGTGTACATAGTACATACCAATGTCTAGATCGAGTTCGTTGGCCAGCTTCATTCGCCGTCTTGTTTGATGAGGGCTGCCATTAAAAAACAATTTGAAATTTAAAATTTAAAATGAAGTATCAAAAAATTGGAAAATGAAAAAGATTTTTTTTTATGTGTGTGACCTTGATACAAAGATTCCGCAGCAGTTTTTGTTTCGTCTATATCTTAAAAAATGGTTGAATTATAGCATTTTGAATTTCTAGCATGGCTGACATTTTGAAACGATCAGATATTTGTCACGCGATAACACGTGTATTTATTAACCTATTTCGATGTAAGAAGGCATGTGGATAGTGTATAGCAATGCCTTGCCCAAGTTCGCTGGCCAGCTTTATCAGCCATTTTGTTTCAAAATGGCGGCCATTAAATAAAAATATATATATATATATTTATAGTAACGTGCAAAAAAATTAGAAATTGAAAAAGGTTTCTTTTTTAAGTATATGACCTTGATATAAGGATTCTGGCACATTTTTTGTTTTAAATTTATCTTTAAAAAATGGCTCAGATATAGCAGTTTGAATTTCTAATGCGGGTGACATTTTTAAAACTCTAATTTTTGCCTGCGACAGCACTCGTATATATCAACCGATTCCGATGTGAGTGAGCATGTTCACAGGAATTACTAAGGTCTCGACCAAGTTCACTGGTTAGGCTCATCCACTTTGCTGTCTGAAAATGGCAGGCATTTCAATGTATCGCCGAATTTGGCAACCAAATGTAAGTTATTTTAAATAAAAGCAGCTTGGATAAAGCTGACTAATTTCACTAAATTCTCATTCATAATGATTTAGTATTAATAAAAATTAGTATTGAATCTCTTATAATCGGTTTCTACTAAATTGAGCTTTGTGCGTTTGAATAATATAAGCTGGCTTTATAAAAAATAAGGAATATGAAAGCTACCTCTTCCGGCACTGGCCGGAAGGACTTATTTTTTTAACTCATGTAACATAAGATGATAAAACAGCATTGCCAACTCTTAGTACGGTGTTCCACATCACCTAACGACTATTTTCCGAAGCTCTAACACGTAATATGCAAACTAGACCAAGTGTCACAAAGTAACCCTATCTTACGGAGCACGATCCAAATAAACGTCTTAAATATTTTTTATAGCACGTCCAACACTCTCTCTTTTTTTAAACTCATTATAACATAACATGACGAAAATGTAACTTTCATTTTCCATTTTGAATATTAATCTTGCACACAAATTAATTTGAAAAACCTTTTTTTAACGTTATATTCACTCACCTCTAAATACCGAGTGTTGCCTTTCGGCAACATACCCAATTTAAGCTTTTAAAATGCTATTAAAATAATATTTAAGCTATGATGTCTAACGTTGCCAATAAAATACATTCTGAAAATATTATTAAATCGGTTTTCAGCATGCAGATGGCAACACTTGTGTTGTTTAAAAATAAAGATAATTTTTTTTTTCAATTTTTGCTACTTGTTCATTTTGTTTTATTTGAAAGCTTGCGAAATATCCTATTTAGTTCTGCAGTGAGCAAGTAAAATTTATTTCTTATCATAGTTATTAAAATTCTTGTGTGTTTAATATTATAGAATTTTATCAAGTAAAAGTATTTTTTTTTCAATTAAAGACCAGTATTGCCGATTAGTAACAAACAGTTTTCTAGCCGTAAACCACACTTAAAATAAAATATGATTTTTGTAAGTATTTTTATGATGATTTATTTAAAAAATGGAAGCCGGAAAACATGTTAAAATGATTTTTGAAAAATCAGGCATTTAAGGGTTAAAGTAATATGCAAAATACGAAATTAATTGATCTGAAAATTTAAATTTTCAATTTAAAATCCTCTTATTTCTTTATCCTTCTAATAAAAAATAACTTTTTCTTCGCCATTTAAAACATATCAGGGTTTATTATTTGTTTACTGATATGTTATTCCCAGCACTCTGCGCCCTCTGTAGGAGCAAGCACAGTCATATGCCTCTTCAAATGGTGGAGTTATTACAGCAGTGCCACTTTCATTTGGACTACTCTTATAAATAAAGTAAAAGTTTCTGGTGAGAATACGGAATATGTGAGTTAAAAAATCCGCTAAATCGGGAACAATGATGGTAGAATAAATGCTATCATGGGCATTAGAGGGATAAATATGCGAAACATACAATTCGGAAATAGTGGTCATGAAAATAAGACATTGTATCCACTCTAAATGCTTATGAAGATACTAAATAGTTATCTTTCAGCTATATTTCCTTTATTTTATTTTATTTTTGTAAAATTACAACTTAATAAAAATGATGAATAAAAATCCTGTAAAATTAAAATTTTGTCCATGAATTTATAAAAAAAAAAATTGTTGTCTGCTTGCTTTATAAAACTCCACATTTTTAGTTAGTGTATTTAATGTGATAAATAAAAATTTCTAAAATTAGTAGAAAAAGTGAAAAAAAAAGTTTACAGAAGAATGACACTTACTAATTACATTTTATTTGTTTAAAAAAAATTATTATCTCTTGCCCAAACAATTACTATCGAATTTTACATAGAATGAAATAATTTAACCATTCTCATATACATTTTTTAATAATTTTTTCTAATTTATTCTTCATTGTCAGTAGTTTATCTCATCTACAAACACCAAACCTAATATTTACTTTTGATAATGAAAAAAGCTTCTTCCACCTTTATTCGTGTTAGGTATTTTTTAATCGATATATTCGTTTGTGACGATAACGAAAATTTTATAAAAATAGGGAAATTCTGAAAAGTGTTGTAAGGAATTTGTAAGTGAATCGTACTTAAAAAAGAAAGAAAAAAAATTAATTATATACATAGACAACTATGGCCCCCGATATTACACTAGATAAAATTGGGAGGGGATGCTATTATATAATGTAATGCATTGAAAAAAACTGAAAACTTTGAAAGATTACTTTTCTTTTCTTTTTACGTTATTGTTCATATAAAAAAGCTACCTCATAATTATCTTTTAGAAAAATTTTGTGTTTTGCAAAACACTGTAATTATTTGAGCTTAAAGTTTTTCTGACATGTTTTTTTATCAAGTTTTTATGCAGTGAATTACCGAAATTAATGGTAAAGTATATATTTTTTTCATTTCCTTTATCCTAAAACTTTAATATAGAAAATTCACATACTTTTTTCTTGTTTGGTATTAACTATGTACGTTTAAAGGTAGGTTAATTTGTAAAGTATATGTGGATAAATATAGACAAGAATTTATGCATACACGCATATATTCATGTGTTTGTTCTATATGCAGGTACATGTGCATGCGTGTTAAAGTTTTACTGCCAAATTTTTTATCAAGTTTTTATGAAATGAATTACCGAAACTAATGGTAAAACATATTTTTTTTCGAATTCCCTTTATCTTAAAACTTTAATGTAGAAACTTCATCTATAGTTTTTTCTTGTTTGTTATTAACTACGTATGTTTAAAGGTAGTTTTATATGTAAGGTATGTATACATGAATATATACAAGTACACTGTAAAAAAAAAAAAATCTGCAAAGTTACTAAAGTTTTTCTAGGAAACTGGGATTCCTAGAACTTTTTATGTAACGGCAACAGGAAAAAATCATGTAACACACGCTGTTACAGGAATTTTTGTTGTTGCCGTTACATAAAAAGTTCTAGGAATCAAATTTTCCTAACTTTAGGAACTTTACAGATTTTTTTTTTACAGTGTATTTATGCATTCACACATATATTCGCGTGTGTGCGTGTTCTATATGCATCCACATATGTATGTGTGTTAAAGTTTTTCTGCTGGGTATTTTTTTATCAAGTTTTCATGCAATAAATTACCGAAACTAATGGTAAATATTTTTTTCGAAATTCCGTTATCCTAAAACTTTAATGTAGAAATTCCATCCATACTTTTTTCTTGGTTGGTATTAACTATGTACGTTTAAAAGTAGGTTTATATGTAAAGTATGTGTAGGTAAAGATAGACATGCATGCATACACACATATATTCGTGTGTGTGTGCGTTCGATATGTATGTACTGTACATATGTCTTTGGGTAAAAAATCAATTAATGTATAAATGATATAATAAGGATATAATAAATATAACTATATAAATAAATGTTACTACACAGGCTACATTTACACTTCATAGTTATTTTCGGTTTATATGCACTTTTATTATACACCGTGTTTTATATTAATGCAATCTGGCCCGCCCGGCGTTGCCCGTGCTCGTGATTTTAACCTTATATGAATCTAAAATTTGTATGATTGTATATTTTTAACTCGATTTTGTCTGAAATTATACTTTTAAATGAAAAAATCGCGAAAGAAGTGTTGAATTGGAAGTATATTCTATTCGGTATTTTCTTTTCGAAGAATATTTCACACATTTTAATTTGTGAAAAATATTTTTACCGGACCGAACATTTTGAAATTTTTATAGGTGATGTAAATCTGATCTATTGAGATGCTCTAAAAAGATCGTGTTAAAATACGGACATTTAGTTGCTTGCAGAGTAGGAAAAATATCATCACCGTGAGATGCAATGTAAAATGCGTTCACAGGAGTATTTGAAAGGGTTAAATGTCATATTTTTAAAGACCAATTGCACCATCGATTAGAAGAAGGTTTCAGCTTTAAAAAATTATTTTTGGTTTGTCGTTACTTCTAGAATTGCGCCCTGGAGAGGCATTGCTATGACGGGGAAAAACGTTTTCGGAAAACGACACTTTTTGATTTTTTTTTTTTTTCTCAAAAAGTTAACTGGGATTTTTTTTTTATTATTATTGAGGCATTTGAGACATAAGAGTACGATTTTCGGGACTATTTCTTCCAATTTTAACTGTACCGAGCAGTTTGTTCAATTTAGCTTAAAACAATCTATTAAAAAACACAAATAAAATCGAAAAGTCGGTTCTTCGTTTCCTTCGGATGCGTAAATGGATTTCTACGCATGTTCCAGCACTGTTCCCCTCTTGAAAGGACAAATATTAATGTTTAATGAGAGTTCTTTGTTATTTTTAATTAATAACTCAGCTAATTATTAGAAACTTAAAATTCTGGGTCTCAGGTGCAACAAGAGAGGCCTTGGACAAACCTCACACAAATTTTCAGCCTCTTACATGCGGTAGATTTCGCTAGCCACCGAAGGCACACAGACAGAGCAAAACTTTTTTTAATTACTATAGATTTTAGTTACTGCCATAAAAATGCATAAAAAGATAATTTACAAAGATGCTATTTATTTAATAACTAATCTTACTAACCCTTTATATACTGAATTGTGAATTCATGAAAATTTTATTTTCTAAAGCATTTTTCGTGAATTTTTGAAACTACATTAGAAGATTTACATAATTGTTTAACAAACTTTAGAAATATTTTGGAAGGATTGAAAGATTTAGAAGGATTAATTAAATTTTAATCTATAGGGATTTGTGCAATATTTATAATGTCCCTCAAAACTTTTATTTTAAATCTTTTTTTTAGTATTTTGTAGAATTAGGAAATGTAAAAATATAATGTTCTTACAATAGAAATATAGAAATATTTCCTAACTGAAAATACTCCCCCCCCCCCACCCTTCCCTCTTCAACGCCAAGAAAACTGAAAAGATGCAAAGGCAAAAGAAATCCTCCTTTTAAAAATATTTTTGTTTTGTGGAATCCATAATACAGGGTGGCCATAATTAAACTGCAAGTGTTCAAGGGGTGCTGGGCAGAAAACTACCGGGAATATTCTAGTGAAATTTGGTATCTACACGTTTCAGAACATGTGCAAGTCAAATATGCAAAAAAAAAAAATCGCCAAGCCCGTCGGACAGTATAAAAACAGCAATACATTGAGTAAAGGCCAGTCATGACTCTGAATAAGAAGGAACGTGTATTGTTAGTGAAGATATTCTATCAGAATGGTAGCAATTATTCAGCTACTCTGAAAGAATACCGGCGTATGAAACGACTAAGAAGAGGTCCAATGAGTGTCAATGGATTGAAAAATATTATTTTAAAATTTGAAGAATCAGGAGAATTGTGCGTTATTCCAGGCACAAGAGGGCGACGTCCCGTAAACCCGAAAAGAGTGCAACAAATTGATGGCGCCATTGCGACTGCGCGTAGCAGTTCAGGAGCCAGTATTCTGCAACAAGTGAGCGCAAGAAGTGTGGTTTGGACATGATCTCTTCCCTGGTCAACTGTGCATAAAGTGTTGCGCCACATTCTTCGGCGTTATCCGTATAAAATTAAAATTCTTCAAGAATCGAAACCTCATGATGACACCCTAAGATTTGATTTTGAAAACCTTGTCCTGTCGAAAATCAGTGAAGATGACACTTGGATACAGATAATATTGTGGACAGACGAGGCGCATTTTACACTATCAGGTAGTGTAAATGCGCATAACTGCAGGATATGGGGAAAGAACAAACAATACGCTAAACGTGAAGAACCCCTCCATTCCGATTATGTAACTGTATGGTGTGGAATGACTTCTGATTTTCTTGTGGGCCCATATTTCTTTGAGACCCCAACTCCAAGTGGTCCCAAACGCTGTAGGTTTACAGGGACTAGCTACGGTGCGATGTTGAGACAACAATTGATTCCAGCATTGCAAGAGAGACATTGTTTAGAAACCACGGTATTTATGCAGGACGGAGCACCTCCTCACATCGCTAAAGATGTTAAAAAGTTGCTGCATGATACCTTTGGTGCGGACCAAGTCATAAGCAGAGATTTCGACAACGTTTGGCTGCGTTCACCGGACCTTAATCCATGCGATTTTTATTTGTGGGGACATCTGAAAGATATGGTTTATAGAGAACGACATGCTTTTGTTTCTGAATTGAAATCTAGCATAACGAGACACGTGAGGTGTGTTACACCACAGATTTTAAATGCGACGGTGGACCATGCTGTTTTACATTTTCAGCATATGGTTGCATCTGGTGGTTCACATATTGAGCACATCATGTAATAATTTCATTGAATAAATAATGGCTTGTTTTCCAAAGCGTCTTTACGGATTGTTTAATTTGTGATCTTATTTACGCTAATTTTTATTACATGATACTGTAAAAATTTAATTATTGAAGCGAATTCTACGGAATTTTGATAGACTGTAAATGATATTTTATATTGTTTATATGCCTCTTAGAATGTCATTATGCTCTGTCTATCGATTTTGGAGGTTGTATATGCCACCGGTGAACGTTTAAATACGGTACAGCACCATCTATCGGGTGCAAATGGCGATATTTTCTTTTTTGGATATTTGACTTGCGCATGTTCTGAAACGTGTAGATACCAAATTTCACTAGAATATACCCGGTAGTTTTCTCTCCAGCACCCCTTGAACACTTGCAGTTTAATTATGGCCACCCTGTACTTTTGGAACAAGATAAAGTAATACATCTATAACACATTCTAAACTGTATAATACTAATCGATGTATTAAATGAATTTTATAACAAGTTATTTGAATGGTACTTATAAGTACCGTCAGTAGAAAAAGTATTAAAACATGCTTTACAAAGAAAATTATTCTTTGAGCATGCTGTTTGGCAAATTTTTATGTCTCTTATTTTGATTATGCAAAAGTAGATAAAAAATCTTTCTTTAATTTTCTCCTAGAAACATATTAATATTTGCCGAATGCTATACTAATATTTTATTCATTGTAAATAACAATCTTATAACAGTATTAATTAGACATTAGTTTTTTTGCATAGTGAAATTGCAGTATCGCAGATATATTTGTTTTATTAGCTTTACACTGGCGAAATATTATTTGCCCGTACTTATCCAAATCTATGGAATTCTTACAAAGATTAACAAAGATTTACAAAGATTGCGAAATACTTATTTGTTTTGCGAGTTGTTACATAAAAATTTTTAACGGCAGAAGAGCCATTGTATTCGTTTATTAACCCTTCACTGCACGATTTTTTTATTTTTACTAAAAAAATTATTTGAAATCTATATATCGACCTAATAATGGAGAACATATTTTTAAAAAATTATATTTTATGGCCTGTGCCTTATGTACACAATTTTGGTTTTAAAATATTGTATTGCTATATATTTTACTACTAAATTAGGTTAAATTAATTAATTTTATGTGCTTAATATTCTGCAACTTTTTTTACATTAATATTTTTAAGTATTTAGTAAAAATAATGAAAGTAAATTTTACTTTAATATCTTGATCATTTTTTTTTTTTGTTTCCGAAGAACAAATTCTAATTTTTTGTAAAATTCAGCCATCTGACATGGGCAAAATAAGTGTTATTTCATTCTCTGAACTGTTCTTGATCAGGTACAGAGATCGTTTTGGCCAAATTCATGGCACATAATAAGAATTACAGTGTTTTTAGGTATGTGCCAGTGGCACATAGTGCAGTGAAGGGTTAAAGAAGTCTTGCACTAAAAATTAAAAAATGCTCCTGTTATGAAAGGTTTTTTTAGTGTAAATACATTTTTTGAATAATTGTCCCCCTAAATGCAAGGAGCAGAAATCTTCCTCCTTGGTCGAACGGAAAAAAATGTATGATGTCCAAATGCCAATATGTCAACTGGCGATGTTTCTTTATGTAGAATAAATTGATTTATGAAGCTTGAATATCTGAAAATATGTTTATATTTCTTCAAATAATCTTTAAAAAATAATTTAATCAAGAATTTTTTCATCATCTATTCAAATTGAAAATAATACCTCTTTCAATTTTAATCAGAAAATGATGTTTAAAAACATAAAAATCCGTTTCATTATCACATTTACCGTTTTAATCTTTTCCCGCTTTTTCCTTCTGGGTAATTTGGCTATCATCTTTTGAGAAACTGCTTTTAAAGTTACAAAAAAAATTAATATTTCGGAATTTTTGAAATTCTTAGACGCGCTCTCTCTCTCTCTCAAAAAAAAAAAAAAAAAAAAAAAAAAAAAGGTTTAAAAACGTAAGAAGTACAGGCAGCAAGTTGCCAGAACCACTCATGTGATTTATAGAGATTTTTTCTTGTATTCGTAGAAATTTCGACTGCTTCACTGGAAAATTTCAGGAAACCTTGGCTTCATTTTTTGAGTTTTTCGTGTTTTAGGGGAGAAAGGACACATGGGAATATCCATTCTTTTATCTCGTGACTATTGTAGCAAATTTTCATAAATACTTCCAATTATTTCATTACAAAATGTAATTAACTTAAAAATTGATATAACAAGTTAAATATCATTGTTTTCCAATCACTTGACATATATCTAATTTGTAACAAACAACATTTTTCTAGTCTATATATTAAACCAAAATTTTGTACTCTTGTGACTCTCTGGTCACAAGAGTTACAAAATTTTGATTTTTTATATAGACAAGCAAAATGCTTTTTGTTACAAATTAGATACATTGTATGTGATTGGAGCACAATGGTATTTAACTTGTTACATCAGTTTTTAATTATATTTTGTAATGAAATAATTGGAAGTATTTATGAAAATTTGCTCTAATGATCAGAAGAGTAACAGTGGACGTTTCCATATGTAAAATTTCCGCTTCTAATTCGAAAAAGTACTAAGCAACACAGTTGGCTGACCATCTCTGTGTTTTTTCAGAAAACGCAGCTATAGATTGGAGTACTTCAATTAAATATTACGTTATATAATTTTCAATATTTGAAGGAGTGGGGAATGGGCAAAACAAAGCTGAAATTTTGTGTTTTAAGGGCACTCGGAATACCTTTTGAAAAATATTAAAGAATTTTTTTGCTGATGTATATTTTCTTATTGTATATATACACATATTATAGGTAATACTGAGAAAAACTGATTTTGACAAAAAAATAATTTTGTGTGTAAAAATTGGGAATTTCAATTATTATTTTTTTATTTATTTAAAGAACTTTACAAGTTTGCTGTTTTCTGATAAATTACTCTGTTTAAAATACAAAAAATTCTACAAATATTCACCAAATCACTGTATTATGTTTTGTATCGTGAATATGCCGCATTTAATAATAACCGGGATAAATTTTACATAATGTAAAGAAAGAATGAAATTTTGCGATAAGTTTTACAATATAATGTAAAGAAAAAAAAACTTAAATCGAAACGGTGAAGAGATCATGTTTGTTTGATGCGTTTATATATATATATATATATATATTATCCAAATCAGTTTTGCTAAGTAAGGCAACACAGGCAGTAGTTGATCAAATAAGATAGATGATACGGAGTTTTTATTATATTTCTTTCCTTTTGAGTTTTAGAAGTAAACTAACATGATTGCTACAACCCTTAATGAATGTCCTATAGTGGGCAAAAATGAAATCTGCTGAAATGAAATAGCAACAAAATTATGAATAAGTAGTTTATTTAATTGCCATTTTTGCATTAGTGGATCAATCGAAGAAATCAGATTCAAAATTCAAAAATTAATCTTTAAAATACTATGCTTCGGCTGTGATTAACAATAATTCATATAAAATTATTATATGAAATAAGCAAGATTGAAGTGGATTGTTTTAACTTACCACAATTGTCTCCAACTCATCAAAAACTAAATTTTTACATTTTCTAATAAAAAAAAATTCATAAAATGGCTTCTCTTACAGCAGGAAGCTGACAACGATGTGGCAATAGGTGCTCCAACATTCAAACAAAAATATTATGTCTAGTGCCAGGTGTAAAACACATTTCCGCCTGAAATGGCGCAATATTTGAAAAAATTGATCAACTACTGGAGGGATATCAACAACTGGTTGGGATCACCCTGTTACCTATAATAATATGTATATATAATAAGTAAATGTGCATCAATAAAAAAAAAATTCTTCAAAGTTCTTAAAAGGGTAACAAGTCTCCTTGACAAAATATGAAAACGCAAAAATTAGTTCAGTTCACGGATTTTTTGTGAATGAGATGTTCTCGGATATATGCGGATCAGTAATGTTAATTTAAGGGAACGTCCACGGCAGAAAAAAATTTTTGCTGAAAAATGTTTTTAAACAGAAATATAAGTGTGATACATCAATTTAAAGCTAAAGAGTTGAAGTATGGGAATTTGTAAGTTTTAATTTCATAAGAGCAAGTGTTTACTAAAAATGAGCTGGATACTAACAGTATAAAACTACATTTACATTTGAGCTTAAAATACAACTTATTGAAATGTATGATTTTTTTACTTTTTAGAATTCAATAAAATTATTATGAGTTCAAATCAACAAACTATTATCATATCTTTAAGATCTACATAGATAAAACCTTTTAGATAATGTCTTTAATATATTTTTGGCTGTATTTAAACATTAATACTTAAATGTCACAGGAGTAATGGAAAACATACAAAAGTTTTAATAAATAAAAAACTACTTAAAATTTTTACCCAAAACTTCTAATTCTCTTATTTCGAGGTATAAGACATATTTTACATTCAATATTTTGTTTATGCTATGCATGGAATAGGCTCTGTGGAGATGTCACAAGAGTAACAAACGTCTGTGTCACAAGAGTAACACATAATACTTTTGTCGATAGTTTGATATAAAACTGCGTTACAACCAAAACAAACAGAATGCTTAAAGTTTTGTTGTTTTTTCTCTGTTATTAGAGCAGTTCTTGAAATAGTTTTAGCTATAATTAAGGTTATTTTGTAAATTTTAAGGAAGATAAATTATCTTTATTAGTGATTTTTTAATGGGTGGATTTATTTATTTTCATTTTTGGTATTATTTATGATTATAAAAAAATCATGACATGTAATTAAAGATATAATAAAACAAATCAACTCGTGTCATTTTTTGTGTGCTTTCTTTTGGTTTGAAGCACATGGTATTTGATTAGATATTTTATAGGCTTTGTAAAGCTTCGTTTACTAAATTCTGCTGCATAACCTACAGAGGTTCTTATAGTAACTCTTATGGAAAGAATTCTGATAGTATATTTTAAAGGCAAGATTTTAATACACGCTTCTTATACACGACATTGTTTTAAAGAGAAGGAAAAATTCTGCTAAGCGCCAAAAATTGTAGAGAAAAAATAAGAATGAAATTGAATATGTTGTTGTGAGAAAGAAACAAAACAAAATGTATTACGATAAGGCGAAGAAAAGTCTTAGGACCAGCAAAAGCTTCAGCAAGAAAATGGAAATATTAAGAAAAGGAAAAAGTAGAGAACTAGATAACCTCAGATACTCTAAAGGAAAAAAAATCTAACTCCACAGCTTTGGAGAATTTTATGTCGATGAAGATTTAAGAAGAGGTCATTTTTCAGCTAAATCAACGTTAGTTAAGAGGGAAAAAGGTCACATAATTCCATCAATTCTTGGGGATATTTAATAAGAGAATACGTTTTTTGTTTAAAGAAGCTTCCCTAAATTGAAAATTTGGAGATGCCTTTGCAACTTTAAAGCCTAGTTTCATAAAACAATAGAAAATTATATCATCAGAATATCTCCATTTGTTGCTGTCACGAAAACATTCAAGTAATTCGTAATGTTGTAACAGTAGCGGATAGGGACAGCTTAATGCAATAATTTTAAAACTTCGGCTGCCATCTGAGGATTCAATGCGCATGCATGAACTAGAGGATAGCATAGCGATATGGGGAAAAAATAGAAAAATCCCTAGCCAGCTCCGGAATTCGGAGTGTTGTTTTGTTGATGTTCGTTTTGATACATAATCGTAAAATTATTTATTTGGTGTTACGGCCATAAAGAATTATGGAGAATTTTCAGCATAAATGTGCTGAATGTAATAATGTTTATAAGAGTGCACCTTCTTTAAATAGGCATATACGTAATAAGCATACAAATGTTGACAAATGTGGATATAAAAATGGCGTTGTTTGCTCTCTATGTGGTATCGAGTGCATTTCAAAAAATCTTCTGCAACAACATTTAGCTGAAAATCATGACTGTGTAATAGAAAAGGAAATATACAATTTCTCAAGTGAGTCAGATTTTTTAGCTTGGAAAGTTAGTATTGAGAAAAAAAGTGTAAGCTTATTCGTAAAGAATAGGGGTTCTAGTATATACAATGGTGTAAAAACATCACGCTTTTATTGTCATCGTAGTGGATATTTTTCAAGTCGAGGAGAAGGTAAAAGAGATTTAAAATTTATGGGAAGTAATAAGATAAATGGAACATGCCCAGCAATGTTAACAGTCAAAGAAGGAAAAGATGGAGTACACGTTGAGTATGTGAAAACTCATATAGGTCATTCAAATGATCTTGGGAAATTAAATTTGACTGAAACAGAAAAAAAGTCAATTGCTGCTAAGTTAGCCAATAAAATTCCAATTTCAGCGGTAGTTGATGACATCTGAGATTCAATATCAAATAAGTTGAAGCGAATTCATCTTTTAACTCGAAGGGGCGTTTTAAATGTTAAAGCAGAATTTAATATAACGGCAGATGGAGTTTTACATGCATCAGATGCACAAAGTGTGAATCAGTGGATTGTAAACATGCAAAACTCGGATAATTCACCAGTTATATTTTACAAACCACAGCATGTTGAAAACCTTAATTTTCCTAGTTTGAAAACAGAGGATTTTCTCCTAGTTCTAATGAATGAATCACAAAAAGAACTGTTCAACCTGTATGGAAATGATGTGGTATGCGTTGATTTTACAGATGGAGTAAATGCGTACCAGTTTGACTTGGCGACCCTATTAGTTTTAGATGATAAACGAGAAGGGTTCTCTGCTGCTTTCATTTTAAGCAACAGGCAGGATGCAGTTGCCTTAGAAATTGGTTTTCGCTCTATCAAGGAAAGTTGCGTATCTGTAATACCAAAAGTTTTTATGAGTGATGATGCTCAAGCTTTTTATAATGCATGGATGAAAGTGTATTTAGAAATTGAAAAGCGATTACTTTGTACTTGGCATGTTGACCGTAACTGGCGAAAAAAATTAAGGGAATATATGTCTTGCCAGACGGAACAAGCAAAATTTTATAAAGTGCTAAGATGTCTGTTATGCGAAACAGATGAAACTACATTTAAAATTTCATTAGAAGGAGCAAAAGAGATGTTTAGTGAAAACCCTGCCTTTTCAAAATTTCATGCATATTTTTGTGATAATTATGCTAATAGACCTGAAATGTGGGCATATTGTTACCGCAAATGGGCAGGTGTTAACACAAATATGCACCTAGAACGTCTCCATTGTACAATAAAATACATGTACTTAGCTGGAAAAAAGGTCAAACGTTTAGACAAAACTTTACATTTTTTAATGAAATTTATTCGCGACAAAATCTTTGATAGGTTGATTTCCTTAGAAAGGGGTAAAGTTTCCTCAAAGGTCGCTATATTATGAAAACGCCATGCTACTGCTCTGAAGCTTCCAATTGAAAGTATTACACATAATAATGATATCTGGTTTGTGAATTCCGAACAATTTTTGGCGAAGTCTACATGGTGAAGAAACTTAATGAATGCAATAAAGATTGTGTGCTAATGTGTAAAAATTGCAAGTATTGTATCCATAACTTTATGTGTACTTGTTTGGATAATACAATACAGTGGAATATGTGTAAACATATTCATCTTGTCTGCAGATATATGTCAAAAAATGATTGCAATGTCAATATTCAGGATTCACAGAATATTCCTTATAATATAAATCATGATAATTCTTTTGGAGATTTAATAATTGATGAAAAGGGAAATACCACACAGAATAGTTGGGAAAAGGATTTACATGTACGAAATTTAAAACAAAGAATTGATAATACTTCCTTGAATGAGATTAAATGTACTGCTTCTACCCTTTTGCAAAAACTGGAACAAAAAGTACAGTGTTGCTCATCACTAGCTGATATAACAGCTTATCAAAAAATTTTGCAAAATGCAGTCACTGCGTTTGAAGTGCATGAATTGGCAGTTCCTGTTCTTTCTGTTTTGTTCCTGTTGGTTCTGTGAATGAACCACCAAATAAAAAAATTGAAAAGCAAGGTTTCTTCTGTGTGAAAACCAAGTCTGGTAATAAAAAAAATTGATAGAAAAACCATCACATCAAGAATCATCTGACATAGCTCTCTCGTTAATATTAAAATCAAAAAATGCACAATCATTTACAAATTCTGATCCTCATATCTGCTAGCAATTTTGAAAGTACACTAAGTTATATATATATATATATATATATATATATATATATATATATTTAGAGATATTTAAGGGTTTTTGTTTGAATAACAAATATACTTTGGCTTAATAATGTTTTTGTATTGGTCTGCCAATGCCAAACCTATGACTGCAAACAGAGTTTTAGGCTTTACATATATTATCCATTTTGGTACTACTTAGTTATCCCGTCGAGAAATTTGGTCAAATTATATAAATCGCCAAATTATACAAATTGACAATTTTTATTTTAAAGACCAAAAGAACAAATAAATTAATATGACATTAATAAAAATACAAGTAAAACGTTGAAATAAAGATCACTTTATGACATAAGCACGTGTAACTTACTTAAAGTCAAGTGAATGTGACATTTACGATCAACCATTATTGGCATTTAATCTTATAGTTTGGTGATAGATTTTTGGTCGACGGGATAACTAAGTAGTACCTCCATTTTATATATTATATATATATTTAAAGTTTTTTCTGTATGTATATTCAGATTTTTTTTTCAGGCTTTTGGCATTTTTATAGTGTTGATTTTTCTAGGTCGTTTTCTTCTTTTTTGGAGTAAGATGATACATAGAATGATTAAAAAATATGGTACCACTTGGTTATCCCGTCAACCAAAAATCTATCGCCAAAATATAAGATTAAATGCCAATAATGGTTGATCATAAATGTCACATTCACTTGACTTTAAGCAAGTTACACGTGTTTGCGTCATCAAGGGATTTTATTTCAACGTTTAATTTGTATTATTATTAATGTTATACTAATTTATTTGTTCTTTTGTTATCTAAAATAAAAATTATGTAAATTTGTATAATTTGGTCGATGGAATAACTCTTAAGTAGTACCAAAAATATATTAAATACTATTAATCCTTTACAAATTCCAAAACTTTTTTATTAAAGTAATAAACGTTTTGAAAATTTCTTTCTTTTAAAGACATTTTATAACTGTTTGAAAAGAAAAAATATAACGTAGTTGTAGTACTAAAATTTTGCATCTGGGTCTTTAATAAACAAAAATTATTTAATTTTGTTTCATTAGATATATATATATCTAATAGAATTTCTTCTAAATTTTTCCCTTATACTTTTAAGTCAAAAACATCTTTATATTTAAAGAATAATTTTAGTTAGGAGGATTTATTTACATCCTGATTTTTAAATCTATGTAAAGAAATATTATGTAATGTTGATCTAAATAAAGCATCTGTTGTCTTAATACCCATCATCAAGACCTCTCCTTCCCTATTCACCCTCCCTACAATAAATCTTTGAAATATGGTCATCGGATTACCACAAAAAAGAAGGTATTTATTTTTAAAACATTATGTATGTTGTAGGCTAATTGATAAATCAGGCTGTTTGCAAAGAGCTCAGCTAATTGAAGAAACATCTCCGTTTTCCCAAATAGCCTGATATCTTTCAGGCTTATTGCAAGCAGCCCAGAGCGTTAGGCTGATTGAAAAAATGACCACTTATTTTACAATCAAACTGGTTTTTAGGCTTATTAATCCACAACCTGAACCGAACCAGACAAAAAAAAAAACTATCGGCCTGTAACCTGAACCGTGCCAGACAAAAAAAAACTATCGGCCTGTAACCTGAACCGTGCCAGACAAAATACTTTCTTTAGACAAGCAACACGACTGAACCTGAAAATTCCATTTGCAATAAACCCGAACCCGAGAAAAATATTCCATAAAACCGTAACCCGATCCCAGCAAAATCCCAGGTTCAATTCAAGTTTCAAGTTGACTTCAAGTGGAATTTTCAGTTCCGAATCAGGCTGTATGTCGGTGGAAATTATGTTGCCTTGCTCAGATTGGGTTACAGTTCGATTGAATTTTTTTGTCAGATTCCAGTTGGATTGAATTCAAATGTAATTTTGAAATTTGGTTTGAATCGGTTTGTCGGAAATTATTTTGTCTTGCTCAGATTGGGCTATTATGTTTCAATCAAATGTTTTTGTCAGGTTCAGGTCAGAATTCCGGTTGGAATTTTCACGTTTGTGTTGGGTGGTGTGTTGACAGAAATTCTTTGTTAATAAAAAATTGGGCGCCAATGGACTGACTCTCACCACAAAATTTTATTAGTATTATTTGTATAATAAAATACTAATAAATCTTAATGGTGAGAGTCACAAAGATTCCGGAGCAGTTTTTGTTTCGTCTATATCTTAAAAAATGGCTGAGTTATAGCATTTTGAATTTCTAGCGTGGCTGACATTTTGAAACGTCCTGAATTTTGTCACGCGATAAAAGGCGTATTTATGAACCGATTTGGATGTAACTTCGTTTATACATAGTACATACCAATGTCTCGACCGAGTACGTTGGCCAGCTTCATCCGCCATCTTGTTTAAAAATGGCGGCCATTTAAATTTTTAAGAAAAATTTAAATTTGAAATGTGGTACCAAAAAATTGAAAATTGAAAAAATATTTTTTTTTTTATGTCTTTGATCTTGATAAAAAGATTCGGGAGCAGTTTTTGTTTCGTCTATATCTTAAAAAATGGCTGAGTTATAGCATTTTGAATTTCTAGCGTGGCTGACATTTTGAAACGTCCTGATTTTTGTCACTTGATAACGGGGGTATTTATGAACCGATTTGGATGTACCTTGGTGTGTACATAGTGCATACAAATATCTCGACCGAGTTCGTTGTCCAGATTCATCCGCCGTCTTGTTTCAAATTGGCGGTCATTTAAAAAAAAATTTTAAATATGAAATTTAAAATGAGATACCAAAAAAATGGAAAATGAAAAAGATTTTTATTCGTATGTGTTTGACCTTAATACAAAGATTCCGGAACAGTTTTTGTTTCGTCTATATCTAGAAAAATGGCTGAGTTATAGCATTTTGAATTTCTATTGTGGCTGAAATTTTAAAACGACCTGATTTTTGTCACGCGATAACAGGCGCATTTATGAACCGATTTGGATGTAACTTGGTCTGTACATAGTACATACTAATGTCTCGACCAAGTTCGTTGGCCAGCTTCATTCACCATCTTGTTTCAAAAGGGTTGCCATTAAAAAAAATTAAATTTAAAATTTAAAATAAGGTATTAAAAAATTGAACAATGAAAAAGATTTTTTTTTAAGTGTTTGGCCTTGATACAAAGATTCTGGAGCAGTTTTTGTTTCTGAAAATTTGTTCTTTTGTTTATATCTTAAAAAATGGTTGAATTATAGCACTTTGAATTTCTAGCATGGCTAACATTTTGAAACGATCTTGTATTTGTCACGCGATAACACACGTAGTCGCCTATTTCGATGTAAGAAGGCATGTCCATAGTATACATCAATATCTCGACCAAGTTCGCTGGCCAGCTTCATCAGCCATCTTGTTTCAAAATGGTGGCCATTAAATTAAAAAAAAAATTATATTTAAAGTGAGGTGCAAAAAAATTAGAAATTGAAAAAGGTTTCTTTCTCAAGTATTTGACCTTGATATAAGGATTCAGGAGCATTTTTTGTTTGTCTTTATCTTTAAAAATGGCTCAGATATAGCAATTTCAATATCTAATGTGGGTGACATTTTGAAAAATCTGATTTTTTGCCTGCGAAAGCACTCGTATATATAAATCGATTCCGATGTGAGTGAGCATGTGCACAGCAATTACTAAGGTCTCGACCAAGTTCACTGGTTAGCCTCATCCACCATGTTGTCTTAAAATGGCAGGCACTTTAAGAAATCGCCGAATTTGGCAGCCAAATATAAGTTACTTTAAATAAAAGCAGCTTGAATAAAGCTGACTGATTTCGCGAAATTCTCATTCATAAATATTTAGTATTGTTAAAAATTTGTATTGAATCTCCTATATTCGGTTTCCACTAAATTGAGCTTCGTGTGTTTGAATAATATGAGTTGGCTTTTTTAAAATAAGGAATATGAAATCTACCTCTTCCTCATGGCACTGGTCGGAAGGACTTTTTTTAAATGCTCCTTCTCTTTTAAAATCATGACACCGCCATTTATTGAATTTCAAGCCCTGATGTGTGTATATATATATACAGTAGACTCCCTCAAATCCACACAGTTTTGGGACCAGAGTTTGTGCAGATTTTAGAATTTTGTGGATTTCTGGTCACTGCTTTGTTTACTTTTTTAAAACAGTAATTTGAATGTAATAATGCAATCAAAATTACAACGAATGCTTGCAATATAATAAAATATTAAAATAATTAACTAAAGTAATAAAGTAAAATGATAAAATGTAAGATAATTTAAAAAAAGGATTAAATTATTAAAAGTAAAAGTCAAGTAAATAAATATACATGATAAAGATGACATACATTTGTTTGCCTTTAATTATTCAATGAAACTTTCCTCATAAAGGTACCCTATTAAGTAACTCACGTCAAAATCATAAAGTAAGGAATTTTTATTTTAGGTTTAGCTAGTCTTAATAACCAAAACAGCTTGATTAATATTTGGTAAAATAATTGTGATTACCAGATATATCAGCAATATCTTGATTTTTTTCAGAAATAAGTTTGTTTCCTTCATGAAAAACCACAACTTCAGTCATATTATCAAGAATTATATATTAAAATATATATGGAATGATATAAAACTGAAAAATTCTGCAATTTTGCAATTAAATCTGAACTGAAAGTTTCATTGTTTACATCTGCAATGAAATATGTGGGTTTTAGGCGTTTGCGGATTTAAGGGATTCTACTGTATTTCAAAAAATTTAATTTCTTTAAACTATTATTATCACTACTGTCAAGTTTTTAGACATTTGAGACATCACATATAAGGTTTTCTGCTTGGAAATGAATTAACAAATGTAAATTCATTCAAAGATATGAAATTGATATGTGCAGTTATATTATTATTCTTGATTAAGTGAAGATTACTAACTAACTAGCTGCAGTTGAAGAAAAGTTAGACTGTTTTAATGATATTATGTATTATAATTACAAATCTTTGATGTGTATTGTAATAAATTGTATTTTTTCTACTGTAATAAAGAAATGTATAATTTTTTTTTTTTTTTTTCTTTTTCTTTTTTTATAAGCTTGCACCTGACAAACAATTTGTAACTCGAAAGCAGACAAGAAAAGATCTATTAAGAATGGAAATAACATAATTATTTTCAGAATTCTTGCTTGAGTTTCCTTTTCTTCCCTCCCCTCCCCCATTTGATAGCTGAGGTTGATATCTAACAGTTGTGTATAAAAAAAAACTATGCTTTAAGAATTCCATGAACCTAAATAATATTTGCCATAATTTCATGAATCAGAATATCGTTCTGGTTTGCTCCAGTACAGTTTAAGCTCTCTCCAATATTAATTTAAAATTGACATTTTTTTTTACTTTTTTAAGTCAATAAAATTTATATCCCTGTATGTTACCTACTGATTTTTATATATATCACATATAAAGCTGAAATTGAATTCAAGCAAAAATATGTTTAAAATTACTGAAATCACACTTCCTGAAATTAGTATCCATGGATGGTCTTGTATCAATTTTTTTGCATAGCCATGTATATGATTTTATTTATATGCTACAAACATCTCTTACAAGGAAGGTTTCCATATGAGCATACTCTGAAAAAATTACAGAACGTTCTTTTCATGTCTATAAGTTTATTTAAAAAAAAAAAAAAAAGAAGAATTGGGGGAACCTCATAGAGCAGGGGAGGCCAACTGTCGCACACCAGTATATTTTTATAGAAATCATTGTCTTATCTAATCGTCACATTTCTGCAATTCAAGAAGTCGGCTATTTCTTAAAAAAATTAGTGGTATCTGGCATGCCACATTTGGCCACCACTGTCATAGAGCGCTGGTAAAAAAAAAATGAAAATTTCATTATTTGGCGATTTTTCACCGATTGGCAATGGAGTACAATTTCAAAAAATACTTTATGTCAAATATTCTTTAAGAAAAAATGCTTCATGTTGAACTTATTTAAATAAATTAAATTAAAAAAATTCTTAGCTTTGTCAATTTTAGTTTGTTTTAACTACAATTTTGTCATCTAGATATTTATATGTATTTATATTTACATTTAACTATCAAAAGTTACGATTCAAAATTTAAATCAATTAAAATCGTTTCAAGTTCAATTTTGTTACTATGGAAACAACTACTTCGATATTGAAATGTATAACTCCAACATGCTTCGTCTGACTTTTATTTTTGAATATGCTTCAATATATGAAAATATTTTTAGATATGAAAATATTTTTTCAGCGATAAATTTAATAACTGCAGCAACAAGCAACATATATATCTTATACCAAAAAACGTGTAAATCTGTCGAAAACCGTAAGTCGATAAAAATTTAGGTAACGATACTTTCTTCTATTAAAGATAGAAGAAAGTAATAATCTGCTGTTTTGTTTCAAAATGGAATTTCACATTGTTATATCTTTTTTTTTTTTTAAGATAGAAGATAAACATAAATGCTCCTGTGATCCTTATATTTAGGCTTAACACTTATGCAAGAAATAAATTTGCATTTCAAATTTTTTGTATATTTTTTTCAGTTTTAAACTTTTAAGGGACCACCATTCTGAAACAAGATAGCAGATCAATCTGGCCAACAATCGAGATCTTATTAAACCCTTAACATACGCTCGGTTAATCATATCCATATCATTTTATGAAATATGAGCATTGTCACAGGATAAAGATATACACATATACACATATAAATTAACATTTGAACGGAGTGTGGTTTTTGGGTCTGGGGCTTATGATCGGTGAAAATATTCAGAAATTTCTTAAGTTTAAATACATTTTCTATTTTACAGTAAAGACTTGGAGATATTATTGAACTGCTTTATATTTATTAAATTTTATAACTTAATTCAAAATTTTCTTAAAATTATAATTTTATTTGAGCATTTTGAAGGTAAATTTTATAAAATCTCATTGTCAATGATGTTAACCAGGTTCAGTATAAATTTGAACAGTTATATTTATTGCTGTGTTAGTCAGTTTTTCTTTATGCTAACTTGACGACGATAGAAGAGGTTATATTTTTCAAGATTGTGTTTCGAGTAATAAGGTAGACAACTCTTTCAAGACTAATCTAAAAATTAAAATTCTAAAAACATACCCAACTGATTGCCATTCTATACCCGACTGGTTGCCATTATCAAAAAACTTTTTTTTTATAAAACTAAATGGTCATGTGATTGAAATGGCCTCCCTAGACTTATTTTACGATGTCAGGTGCCAGACCCTTCACCCTCTTCCCTAAAGTTCTGCTTTGTTTTTTTATACTTTTTAAGAAGGAAAAATTTGGGTGTAGGTTCCGCACATTTTATTATTTGGATGCCCAATGCCAATTTGATGGAAAAATAGAATTTCCAATAAAGAAGAAATAATATCTTAACTTACTAATTCTCCAGATAAATCCATTATGTACTGGTTCACAGAAGCCGATTACACAAAAATATGCATACGGGATGCAAATATCACAAAAATGCATCAAAACCAATATAGAAATAAAGAAATAACTCTTTTTCTATCAGAAATGTGATGACAATAAGCCTCTTTGTATTACAGTAAAGCAACGATTATACTACATCTTCAGAGGGACTGTTCTAAAACAACGTGTAACCGAGAAAGACATAAAATTGAAATTTTAGTGGCCTAAGATGTAAAATCTTTGATTGTAGAAATATAATGATGCAATCTTCGTAGGATGAACAATGTTGAAAGAGAAATGAGGAAGGATATAACATTTGAGGAAATTTTAGTACATGTAAGTGCATAAAATAAAGAGAACAATTTAAAAAAAAATTCTCCAAATAAACCTTATTGAATTAGAATTTTGAAAAGCTAGTTGCTATTTAAAATAGTACATATTCATGCATAAATTAATGCATATGTTATTCATAATACTGTTTTTAATAGAGAGAAATGGTGTTTTTATTAAATGACTTTATGTGTTTTTAAATTAATGTTTATGAGAAATACAATAAGACTTACTTTCAGGGGCGCCATTTCAGAACTTTCTTGAGGGGGGAAAAGTTTTTTTTAAGGATAGTGACATACCCAAGTGTGAGGTTCGGGGGGAGGTATCCTCTTCCCTCCGAACGAAAACCGATTCAAAATTCCATTTTAAGCCGGTTTTCATCTTAAAAGGTATAATTTCAAGATATTGACTCAGGTTTTCCGATATAGACAGTTTCCATTTTAACAAGTATATGTAAGACTTTTAAAACATTTTTTTCTATTGTAAATCTCTGAAGAGCATGGGCACATTACATTTACTGCAAAACGTGTGAAATTGAAACCTGTCAAAAAAAAAAGAATTCTTTCGAAAACAGAAAAAATATCACATTTCCATGAAAAAAAAAAAAAAAGACCATATAATTGTACTTGCTAAGACGGAAACCTGTCTAAAATGAAGCCTCCATTTCAAGAGGTCCTTGGAGGGGGGGGGGGGTGTGAACAAGTGGGATTTTGCCCGCTTAACGTCTTTCAAAACCATGGGATTCTTCCAGGAATATTTTTCCATTTTCGTGGAAGACTGCAGTATTTTTTTTTTTTTTTTTTTTTTTTTTTTTTTTTTTTTTTTGCGGAACTACGCGAAATCTTTCGCCAATCGACGGCGGGAAAAAGTCGCAAATTTTGCCAATTGAACTTTGAAAAAATAGTCAATTTGGCAAATTAGTCGCGGTAAAATATAATTTCGGTAAAGGACCGTGGAAAAAATATTGCAAAGATCGTAGAAACAAGGAGCGATTATTGTTAATCGGTTGCGGGGAGAAAAAATCGCAGATTACAACATTCGTTCACAGAAAAAAAAATCAAATTTGCCCATCAGTCGTGCAAAAAAAAAATTGTGAATTTCGAATATCTATCAAGAAAAAAAACGAGAATTTCATCAAAGGTTTCAGATAAAAATCACGAATTTAGTCAAAAAATTCAAGAATTTCGTCAAACGATCGCACAAAGCAATCGCAAATTTTGTCAGTCGGTTGCGGGAAAAAAATGAATCTCAACAAATGATCACAGAAAAGAATCACGAATTTCGTCAAAATATCTCAGACAGAAATAGCGAATTTCGTAAATCGGTCACGGAAAAAATTTCTAAATTCCGTGGAACGATCACGGAAAAAAATTGCGAATTTCGTCAAACGGTCAGGAAAAAAATCGTGAAATTCAATCCGTCACAAGATAATCAGCACACAAACATGGTCAGCACGTCAAGAAGTTTGCAAATTTTGTGATTCAAAAGGATAAGAAATTTTCACGTGTGATTTCTCGTCAGTAAAAAATTTCTTAACCCCTTAACTGCCGACGAAATCTTGCGCGATCTCCAGTGCCTTACTTAAATCGCACATTTCTGAAATTATAGAAGGTGTATATTAGTTTTCTGAAATAACAGTAAAAAAAAAATCCACATGTTATACTGTTATATATAATGGCTGCAGGTGATGAAAATTGCTTTGCTATAATTGGAATACACCATCCCTTTAATAGATATATACATTTTCTAAAGATGCACACATACGTACGGGGCAGTTAAGGGGTTAATAAAAGACGAATCTCTTCAGACTATGATCTAAATCCCACACAATTCAGAAATTTGCAAAAACATTTAGTCTCAGGAAGAGTCTGCATTGGGTTGCTCAACCCGATTTTTCTCAAAATCTACACGATCCGATCCGCGGCACATATCGAGGCGGATTGAAGTTTCTTTTTTTCATTTCGGTGGAGGAGATTATTAAAAACATGCTGTATGTAATATGATTTAAAAAAGCAAATGATTTGATAGCGTTGTAATGACTACAGTAAATATAATGTGACACTAATTATGCAAAATAAAAAATTCAAATAATTAAGAACTTGAATGAACCCTCTTTTTTAAAAAAGAAAGAAATCCTCTGTAAATTTCTGGCTAAAGGGGAAATTCACAGCGAAAATTCTAGCCCTGAGGGGAATGAGTTTTCATTTGATCTGCAGTCGAACCTCTATTTAACGAAGTCGCTAAATCCCGGAAAAAAGTTCGTTATATGGAAAATTCGTTAAATAGAGATTCACCTTTTAAAATACTTTAAACTACATAAAACAAATTTTAAATTCATAAACACTAAATATTTGTACTAAAAGTAATTAATCACATTTTTTTTTTTTTGATAAATTATATCGATTTGTTTTATTTATTTTACCCACCAATATCCATCATCAATTCATTTTTTTATGTGTTTAAATCTTTGAAATCTGCAAGGAAAACAAAACATTGTCCGGGAATACATTGTATTTTCTGTTTAAAGTAAATAGTTATACATTAAAATTAACGAATTTTAATGACATTATCGTATTTATTATTATTATAACAAATAATTTTAACCGTACATTAACATTTGCATCCTTAAATTTAATTTCTGAAAAACTCTGTTAATTTTGCCTGAGTTTTTTCTTTTAAAAAGCGCTTTCTCTCATAATACGTCTCGCATCTTTGCAATGCACCAAAAACTGATTCGTAACCGATTTTCATGCGTATTCTCTTCTAACTATAATCCGCGTCGGATTGTTTCAAATGATTTTAGCATTTCATCATACGAAGTTTTGTTATTTCCTGCATAATGATCATTTCCATCATCCTCATATTCGTCTTCATCGCACTTTATTACTGTATTGTTTTTATTTTTCACACTGTCGAAAATATCCAATTCGGATAGTGTTTCCGAGGTCTCAATTTCAGAATTAAGTGAAATACAATCGTCAATCGGCACATCATGGTTAATTTCTTCTCTTTTTTTCATTATATACACATTTTTTTAAGTTACTCTAAGGGATTATCGACTTCGTCCTCCGTACTTACCGAATTCTCACTGCTGACAAAGAAGGCGCCTGGTAAAACCAGTTCAAGGCCATCGAACATCATAAAATGTACTTAAAGAAAGAATAAGTTTGAAATGTCCAGAAATATTTTGAGAAATGGGGAGAAAAATAATTTGATCATAAGAAAAAGTTCATTAAATAGAGAATGCACTTCGCTATTTGGAGGTTATTTTACGAAGAAATTCGCAAAATGTTCTTGGTTCCAAGAAAAAGTTCGCAAAATAGAGGTTCGTTAAATAGAGGTCCGACTGTAATTTGCACACGGCTGGAAAGCAACAAATAGAATTTTTTCTCACATACCTTTCTAAAATTAGCCAAAATTCGCATTAATAAGAAATGATTCATCTTGAGAATGTTGGAATAGCAAAGTCTGTAGAAAATATTTTTGATAATTATTAGTTTACAAGCATAAAGTGTTTATTTATTGCAAGTGTTTTTATTGTAATGAAATCTGACAAGTTACTTTTGAGCTTTTGAGTAAGCTTTTGAGTGGTTTATGAAAAAAAAAATTTCTTGAGTCTGACCTGTGATGACATATAGGGATGCATCGAATATTCGGTATCTATTCGGTATTCGGCCATGCTAGCGAATATCGGTTGGGTCAAACTATTCGTTCTGCCGAACATTCGGCTTGGGCAAATATCGAACTATTCGGTTTGGCTGAATATCGAACTATTCGGCCAAACCGAATACTTAAAAATATCTTTTGAAAATATTTTAAAAAACCTTCAAACCTTTTAACTGTCAATTTATAAAGATATTCAGAATAATTGAAAACAGAATCATATTTAAATAAAACAGAATGCCGTTACATTATTTGTTTGCGGTTTGATAGTGACACTTAAAAAAAAAAAAAATCATTAATGATGACCTTCATAGAAATAAATGACGCACAAATGGAAGTTTCAGAACAATGTCTTGTAAATAATCTGTCTTTTGCTTTTTCGCTAAAAGAGTGTTTCTAAAGAAAATGGGAAAACTTTCAGATGTGATAATAGACGTCAAGACAGACCATTTTTGCTCAAGAAACCAGTATCGCAACCCGCTTAATCAGTCAAAATAATAAATAAACTTTTTTACCAAAAATAAAACCGACTTCAAAAACTACTGCAAAGTAAAAAGCGCACTTTTTGCTTTTATCGTGCAATCTGATTAAAATTTACATGTTCTCATTTCTTGATACAATTCAGATGTTTTCATGTATTAATTTAGTTTGCTTCTGTATTATTTAGCATTTTAAATAATGGTTGGCAATTGAGAATTGTAAATATGACTGCCGATTAGAAATTGTGAAGAAACATATTGGAGAAGATCCATTAGTGAATTTGAATGGGAATATCGCCAAATTAGTCAGTTACAGCCAAGTTGGCTTCATTTATGACAACTTATTTTGGTTGCCAAATTTGGCGATATTTCACCAAATGGCGCCAAGTCTGGCGACAACTTGGCGATAACGCATATGAATACATAGCTTTATGCTTATGAATGAAAAACCGGTTACAACAATGAAAGATAATTTGGGAAAAATCCTTTATTTTATTGGTTTTTGTTAAATTACTAAAAACTACTCAACCAATTTCGATGAAACGGAAGTGGTACCAATTCGAGAGTATCATCTTTCAATTAAAACCAAAATCACATAAATCGGGCAAAAAGTTCCGGAGCAATCTGTGAACATACATAAAAAAAAAAAAAAAACATACATACGCGTCGAATTGATAACCTCCTCCTTAACCTCCTCCTTTAAGTGGATTGTTTTAACTTGCCATAATTGTCTCCAACCCATCAAAAACTAAATTTTTACATTTTCTAATAAAAAAAATTCATAAAATGGCTTCTCTTACAGCAGGAAGCTGACAACAATGTGGCAATAGGTGCTCCAACATTCAAACAAAAATATTATATCTAGTGCCACGTGTAAAACACATTTCCGCCTGAAATGGCGCAATATTTCAAAAAATTGATCAACTACTGGAGGGATATCAACATCTGGCGGGGATCACCCTGTTACCTATAATAATATGTATATATAATAAGTAAATGGGCATCAATAAAAAAAAAAATTCTTAAAAGTTCTTAAAAGGGTAACAGTCTCCTTGACAAAATATGAAAACGCAAAAATTAGTTCAATTCACGGATTTTTTGAGAATGAGATGTTCTCGGATATATGCGGATCAGTAATGTTAATTTAAGGGAACGTCCACGGCAGAAAAAAATTTTTGCTGAAAAATGTTTTTAAACAGAAATATAAGTGTGATACATCAATTTAAAGCTAAAGAGTTGAAGTATGGGAATTTGTAAGTTTTAATTTCATAAGAGCAAGTGTTTACTAAAAATGAGCTGGATACTAACAGTATAAAACTACATTTACATTTGAGCTTAAAATACAACTTATTGAAATGTATGATTTTTTTACTATTTAGAACTCAATAAAATTATTATGAGTTCAAATCAACAAACTATTATCATATTTTTAAGATCTACATAGATAAAACCTTTTAGATAGTGTCTTTAATATATTTTTGGCTGTGTTTAAACATTAATACTCAAATGTCACAAGAGTAACGGAAAACACACAAAAGTTTTAATAAATGAAAAACTACTTAAAATTTTTACCCAAAACTTCTAATTCTCTTATTTCGAGGTATAAGACATATTTTGCATTAAATATTTTGTTTATGCTATGCATCGAATAGGCTCTGTGGAGATGTCACAAGAGTAACAAACGTCTGTGTCACAAGAGTAACACATAATACTTTTGTCGATAGTTTGATATAAAACTGCGTTACAACCAAAAAAACAGAATGCTTAAAGTTTTGTTGTTTTTTCTCTGTTATTAGATCAGTTCTTGAAATAGTTTTAGCTATAATTATGGTTATTTTGTAAATTTTAATGAAGATAAATTATCTTTATTAGTGATTTTTTAATGGGTGGATTTATTTATTTTCATTTTTGGTATTATTTATGATTATAAAAAAATCATGACAAGTAATTAAAGATATAATAAAACAAATCAACTCGTGTCATTTTTTGTGTGCTTTCTTTTGGTTTGAAGCACATGGTATTTGATTAGATATTTTATAGGCTTTGTAAAGCTTCGTTTACTAAATTCTGCTGCATAACCTACAGAGGTTCTTATAGTAACTCTTATGGAAAGAATTCTGATAGTATATTTTAAAGGCAAGATTTTAATACACGCTTCTTATACACGACATTGTTTTAAAGAGAAGGAAAAATTCTGCTAAGCGCCAAAAATTGTAGAGAAAAAATAAGAATGAAATTGAATATGTTGTTGTGAGAAAGAAACAAAACAAAATGTATTACGATAAGGCGAAGAAAAGTCTTAGGACCAGCAAAAGCTTCAGCAAGAAAATGGAAATATTAAGAAAAGGAAAAAGTAGAGAACTAGACAACCTCAGATACTCTAATGGAAAAAAAATCTAACTCCACAGCTTTGGAGAATTTTATGTCGATGAAGATTTAAGAAGAGGTCATTTTTCAGCTAAATCAACGTTAGTTAAGAGGGAAAAAGGTCACATAATTCCATCAATTCTTGGGGATATTTAATAAGAGAATACGTTTTTTGTTTAAAGAAGCTTCCCTAAATTGAAAATTTGGAGATGCCTTTGCAACTTTAAAGCCTAGTTTCATAAAACAATAGAAAATTATATCATCAGAATATCTCCATTTGTTGCTGTCACGAAAACATTCAAGTAATTCGTAATGTAGTAACAGTAGCGGATAGGGACAGCTTAATGCAATAATTTTAAAACTTCGGCTGCCATCTGAGGATTCAATGCGCATGCATGAACTAGAGGATAGCATAGCGATATGGGGAAAAAATAGAAAAATCCCTAGCCAGCTCCGGAATTCGGAGTGTTGTTTTGTTGATGTTCGTTTTGATACATAATCGTAAAATTATTTATTTGGTGTTACGGCCATAAAGAATTATGGAGAATTTTCAGCATAAATGTGCTGAATGTAATAATGTTTATAAGAGTGCACCTTCTTTAAATAGGCATATACGTAATAAGCATACAAATGTTGACAAATGTGGATATAAAAATGGCGTTGTTTGCTCTCTATGTGGTATCGAGTGCATTTCAAAAAATCTTCTGCAACAACATTTAGCTGAAAATCATGACTGTGTAATAGAAAAGGAAATATACAATTTCTCAAGTGAGTCAGATTTTTTAGCTTGGAAAGTTAGTATTGAGAAAAAAAGTGTAAGCTTATTCGTAAAGAATAGGGGTTCTAGTATATACAATGGTGTAAAAACATCACGCTTTTATTGTCATCGTAGTGGATATTTTTCAAGTCGAGGAGAAGGTAAAAGAGATTTAAAATTTATGGGAAGTAATAAGATAAATGGAACATGCCCAGCAATGTTAACAGTCAAAGAAGGAAAAGATGGAGTACACGTTGAGTATGTGAAAACTCATATAGGTCATTCAAATGATCTTGGGAAATTAAATTTGACTGAAACAGAAAAAAAGTCAATTGCTGCTAAGTTAGCCAATAAAATTCCAATTTCAGCGGTAGTTGATGACATCTGAGATTCAATATCAAATAAGTTGGAGCGAATTCATCTTTTAACTCGAAGGGGCGTTTTAAATGTTAAAGCAGAATTTAATATAACGGCAGATGGAGTTTTACATGCATCAGATGCACAAAGTGTGAATCAGTGGATTGTAAACATGCAAAACTCGGATAATTCACCAGTTATATTTTACAAACCACAGCATGTTGAAAACCTTAATTTTCCTAGTTTGAAAACAGAGGATTTTCTCCTAGTTCTAATGAATGAATCACAAAAAGAACTGTTCAACCTGTATGGAAATGATGTGGTATGCGTTGATTTTACAGATGGAGTAAATGCGTACCAGTTTGACTTGGCGACCCTATTAGTTTTAGATGATAAACGAGAAGGGTTCTCTGCTGCTTTCATTTTAAGCAACAGGCAGGATGCAGTTGCTTTAGAAATTGGTTTTCGCTCTATCAAGGAAAGTTGCGTATCTGTAATACCAAAAGTTTTTATGAGTGATGATGCTCAAGCTTTTTATAATGCATGGATGAAAGTGTATTTAGAAATTGAAAAGCGATTACTTTGTACTTGGCATGTTGACCGTAACTGGCGAAAAAAATTAAGGGAATATATGTCTTGCCAGACGGAACAAGCAAAATTTTATAAAGTGCTAAGATGTCTGTTATGCGAAACAGATGAAACTACATTTAAAATTTCATTAGAAGGAGCAAAAGAGATGTTTAGTGAAAACCCTGCCTTTTCAAAATTTCATGCATATTTTTGTGATAATTATGCTAATAGACCTGAAATGTGGGCATATTGTTACCGCAAATGGGCAGGTGTTAACACAAATATGCACCTAGAACGTCTCCATTGTACAATAAAATACATGTACTTAGCTGGAAAAAAGGTCAAACGTTTAGACAAAACTTTACATTTTTTAATGAAATTTATTCGCGACAAAATCTTTGTTAGGTTGATTTCCTTAGAAAGGGGTAAAGTTTCCTCAAAGGTCGCTATATTATGAAAACGCCATGCTACTGCTCTGAAGCTTCCAATTGAAAGTATTACACATAATAATGATATCTGGTTTGTGAATTCCGAACAATTTTTGGCGAAGTCTACATGGTGAAGAAACTTAATGAATGCAATAAAGATTGTGTGCTAATGTGTAAAAATTGCAAGTATTGTATCCATAACTTTATGTGTACTTGTTTGGATAATACAATACAGTGGAATATGTGTAAACATATTCATCTTGTCTGCAGATATATGTCAAAAAATGATTGCAATGTCAATATTCAGGATTCACAGAATATTCCTTATAATATAAATCATGATAATTCTTTTGGAGATTTAATAATTGATGAAAAGGGAAATACCACACAGAATAGTTGGGAAAAGGATTTACATGTACGAAATTTAAAACAAAGAATTGATAATACTTCCTTGAATGAGATTAAATGTACTGCTTCTACCCTTTTGCAAAAACTGGAACAAAAAGTACAGTGTTGCTCATCACTAGCTGATATAACAGCTTATCAAAAAATTTTGCAAAATGCAGTCACTGCGTTTGAAGTGCATGAATTGGCAGTTCCTGTTCTTTCTGTTTTGTTCCTGTTGGTTCTGTGAATGAACCACCAAATAAAAAAATTGAAAAGCAAGGTTTCTTCTGTGTGAAAACCAAGTCTGGTAATAAAAAAAATTGATAGAAAAACCATCACATCAAGAATCATCTGACATAGCTCTCTCGTTAATATTAAAATAAAAAAATGCACAATCATTTACAAATTCTGATCCTCATATCTGCTAGCAATTTTGAAAGTACACTAAGTTATATATATATATATATATATATATATATATATATTTAGAGATATTTAAGGGTTTTTGTTTGAATAACAAATATACTTTGGCTTAATAATGTTTTTGTATTGGTCTGCCAATGCCAAACCTATGACTGCAAACAGAGTTTTAGGCTTTACATATATTATCCATTTTGGTACTACTTAGTTATCCCGTCGAGAAATTTGGTCAAATTATATAAATCGCCAAATTATACAAATTGACAATTTTTATTTTAAAGACCAAAAGAACAAATAAATTAATATGACATTAATAAAAATACAAGTAAAACGTTGAAATAAAGATCACTTTATGACATAAGCACGTGTAACTTACTTAAAGTCAAGTGAATGTGACATTTACGATCAACCATTATTGGCATTTAATCTTATAGTTTGGTGATAGATTTTTGGTCGACGGGATAACTAAGTAGTACCTCCATTTTATATATTATATATATATTTAAAGTTTTTTCTGTATGTATATTCAGATTTTTTTTTCAGGCTTTTGGCATTTTTATAGTGTTGATTTTTCTAGGTCGTTTTCTTCTTTTTTGGAGTAAGATGATACATAGAATGATTAAAAAATATGGTACTACTTGGTTATCCCGTCAACCAAAAATCTATCGCCAAAATATAAGATTAAATGCCAATAATGGTTGATCATAAATGTCACATTCACTTGACTTTAAGCAAGTTACACGTGTTTGCGTCATCAAGGGATTTTATTTCAACGTTTAATTTGTATTATTATTAATGTTATACTAATTTATTTGTTCTTTTGTTATCTAAAATAAAAATTATGTAAATTTGTATAATTTGGTCGATGGAATAACTCTTAAGTAGTACCAAAAATATATTAAATACTATTAATCCTTTACAAATTCCAAAACTTTTTTATTAAAGTAATAAACGTTTTGAAAATTTCTTTCTTTTAAAGACATTTTATAACTGTTTGAAAAGAAAAAATATAACGTAGTTGTAGTACTAAAATTTTGCATCTGGGTCTTTAATAAACAAAAATTATTTAATTTTGTTTCATTAGATATATATATATATAATAGAATTTCTTCTAAATTTTTCCCTTATACTTTTAAGTCAAAAACATCTTTATATTTAAAGAATAATTTTAGTTAGGAGGATTTATTTACATCCTGATTTTTAAATCTATGTAAAGAAATATTATGTAATGTTGATCTAAATAAAGCATCTGTTGTCTTAATACCCATCATCAAGACCTCTCCTTCCCTATTCACCCTCCCTACAATAAATCTTTGAAATATGGTCATCGGATTACCACAAAAAAGAAGGTATTTATTTTTAAAACATTATGTATGTTGTAGGCTAATTGATAAATCAGGCTGTTTGCAAAGAGCTCAGCTAATTGAAGAAACATCTCCGTTTTCCCAAATGGCCTGATATCTTTCAGGCTTATTGCAAGCAGCCCAGAGCGTTAGGCTGATTGAAAAAATGACCACTTATTTTACAATCAAACTGGTTTTTAGGCTTATTAATCCACAACCTGAACCGAACCAGACAAAAAAAAAACTATCGGCCTGTAACCTGAACCGTGCCAGACAAAAAAAAACTATCGGCCTGTAACCTGAACCGTGCCAGACAAAATACTTTCTTTAGACAAGCAACACGACTGAACCTGAAAATTCCATTTGCAATAAACCCGAACCCGAGAAAAATATTCCATAAAACCGTAACCCGATCCCAGCAAAATCCCAGGTTCAATTCAAGTTTCAAGTTGACTTCAAGTGGAATTTTCAGTTCCGAATCAGGCTGTATGTCGGTGGAAATTATGTTGCCTTGCTCAGATTGGGTTACAGTTCGATTGAATTTTTTTGTCAGATTCCAGTTGGATTGAATTCAAATGTAATTTTGAAATTTGGTTTGAATCGGTTTGTCGGAAATTATTTTGTCTTGCTCAGATTGGGCTATGTTTCAATCAAATGTTTTTGTCAGGTTCAGGTCAGAATTCCGGTTGGATATTTCACGTTTGTGTTGGGTGGTGTGTTGACAGAAATTCTTTGTTAATAAAAAATTGGGCGCCAATGGACTGACTCTCACCACAAAATTTTATTAGTATTTTTTGTATAATAAAATACTAATAAATCTTAATGGTGAGAGTCACAAAGATTCCGGAGCAGTTTTTGTTTCGTCTATATCTTAAAAAATGGCTGAGTTATAGCATTTTGAATTTCTAGCGTGGCTGACATTTTGAAACGTCCTGAATTTTGTCACGCGATAAAAGGCGTATTTATGAACCGATTTGGATGTAACTTCGTTTATACATAGTACATACCAATGTCTCGACCGAGTACGTTGGCCAGCTTCATCCGCCATCTTGTTTAAAAATGGCGGCCATTTAAATTTTTAAGAAAAATTTAAATTTGAAATGTGGTACCAAAAAATTGAAAATTGAAAAAATATTTTTTTTTTATGTCTTTGATCTTGATAAAAAGATTCGGGAGCAGTTTTTGTTTCGTCTATATCTTAAAAAATGGCTGAGTTATAGCATTTTGAATTTCTAGCGTGGCTGACATTTTGAAACGTCCTGATTTTTGTCACTTGATAACGGGGGTATTTATGAACCGATTTGGATGTACCTTGGTGTGTACATAGTGCATACAAATATCTCGACCGAGTTCGTTGTCCAGATTCATCCGCCGTCTTGTTTCAAATTGGCGGTCATTTAAAAAAAAATTTTAAATATGAAATTTAAAATGAGATACCAAAAAAATGGAAAATGAAAAAGATTTTTATTCGTATGTGTTTGACCTTAATACAAAGATTCCGGAACAGTTTTTGTTTCGTCTATATCTAGAAAAATGGCTGAGTTATAGCATTTTGAATTTCTATTGTGGCTGAAATTTTAAAACGACCTGATTTTTGTCACGCGATAACAGGCGCATTTATGAACCGATTTGGATGTAACTTGGTCTGTACATAGTACATACTAATGTCTCGACCAAGTTCGTTGGCCAGCTTCATTCACCATCTTGTTTCAAAAGGGTTGCCATTAAAAAAATTAAATTTAAAATTTAAAATAAGGTATTAAAAAATTGAACAATGAAAAAGATTTTTTTTTTAAGTGTTTGGCCTTGATACAAAGATTCTGGAGCAGTTTTTGTTTCTGAAAATTTGTTCTTTTGTTTATATCTTAAAAAATGGTTGAATTATAGCACTTTGAATTTCTAGCATGGCTAACATTTTGAAACGATCTTGTATTTGTCACGCGATAACACACGTAGTCGCCTATTTCGATGTAAGAAGGCATGTCCATAGTATACATCAATATCTCGACCAAGTTCGCTGGCCAGCTTCATCAGCCATCTTGTTTCAAAATGGTGGCCATTAAATTAAAAAAAAAATTATATTTAAAGTGAGGTGCAAAAAAATTAGAAATTGAAAAAGGTTTCTTTCTCAAGTATTTGACCTTGATATAAGGATTCAGGAGCATTTTTTGTTTGTCTTTATCTTAAAAAATGGCTCAGATATAGCAATTTCAATATCTAATGTGGGTGACATTTTGAAAAATCTGATTTTTTGCCTGCGAAAGCACTCGTATATATAAATCGATTCCGATGTGAGTGAGCATGTGCACAGCAATTACTAAGGTCTCGACCAAGTTCACTGGTTAGCCTCATCCACCATGTTGTCTTAAAATGGCAGGCACTTTAAGAAATCGCCGAATTTGGCAGCCAAATATAAGTTACTTTAAATAAAAGCAGCTTGAATAAAGCTGACTAATTTCGCGAAATTCTCATTCATAAATATTTAGTATTGTTAAAAATTTGTATTGAATCTCCTATATTCGGTTTCCACTAAATTGAGCTTCGTGTGTTTGAATAATATAAGTTGGCTTTTTTAAAATAAGGAATATGAAATCTACCTCTTCCTCATGGCACTGGTCGGAAGGACTTTTTTTAAATGCTCCTTCTCTTTTAAAATCATGACACCGCCATTTATTGAATTTCAAGCCCTGATGTGTGTATATATATATACAGTAGACTCCCTCAAATCCACACAGTTTTGGGACCAGAGTTTGTGCAGATTTTAGAATTTTGTGGATTTCTGGTCACTGCTTTGTTTACTTTTTTAAAATAGTAATTTGAATGTAATAATGCAATCAAAATTACAACGAATGCTTGCAATATAATAAAATATTAAAATAATTAACTAAAGTAATAAAGTAAAATGATAAAATGTAAGATAATTTAAAAAAAGGATTAAATTATTAAAAGTAAAATTCAAGTAAATAAATATACATGATAAAGATGACATACATTTGTTTGCCTTTAATTATTCAATGAAACTTTCCTCATAAAGGTACCCTATTAAGTAACTCACGTCAAAATCATAAAGTAAGGAATTTTTATTTTAGGTTTAGCTAGTCTTAATAACCAAAACAGCTTGATTAATATTTGGTAAAATAATTGTGATTACCAGATATATCAGCAATATCTTGATTTTTTTCAGAAATAAGTTTGTTTCCTTCATGAAAAACCACAACTTCAGTCATATTATCAAGAATTATATATTAAAATATATATGGAATGATATAAAACTGAAAAATTCTGCAATTTTGCAATTAAATCTGAACTGAAAGTTTCATTGTTTACATCTGCAATGAAATATGTGGGTTTTAGGCGTTTGCGGATTTAAGGGATTCTACTGTATTTCAAAAAATTTAATTTCTTTAAACTATTATTATCACTACTGTCAAGTTTTTAGACATTTGAGACATCACATGTAAGGTTTTCTGCTTGGAAATGAATTAACAAATGTAAATTCATTCAAAGATATGAAATTGATATGTGCAGTTATATTATTATTCTTGATTAAGTGAAGATTACTAACTAACAAGCTGGAGTTGAAGAAAAGTTAGACTGTTTTAATGATATTATGTATTATAATTACAAATCTTTGATGTGTATTGTAATAAATTGTATTTTTTCTACTGTAATAAAGAAATGTATAATTTTTTTTTTTTTTTCTTTTTTTATAAGCTTGCACCTGACAAACAATTTGTAACTCGAAAGCAGACAAGAAAAGATCTATTAAGAATGGAAATAACATAATTATTTTCAGAATTCTTGCTTGAGTTTCCTTTTCTTCCCTCCCCTCCCCCATTTGATAGCTGAGGTTGATATCTAACAGTTGTGTATAAAAAAAAACTATGCTTTAAGAATTCCATGAACCTAAATAATATTTGCCATAATTTCATGAATCAGAATATCGTTCTGGTTTGCTCCAGTACAGTTTAAGCTCTCTCCAATATTAATTTAAAATTGACATTTTTTTTTACTTTTTTAAGTCAATAAAATTTATATCCCTGTATGTTACCTACTGATTTTTATATACATCACATATAAAGCTGAAATTGAATTCAAGCAAAAATATGTTTAAAATTACTGAAATCACACTTCCTGAAATTAGTATCCATGGATGGTCTTGTATCAATTTTTTTTGCATAGCCATGTATATGATTTTATTTATATGCTACAAACATCTCTTACAAGGAAGGTTTCCATATGAGCATACTCTGAAAAAATTACAGAACGTTCTTTTCATGTCTATAAGTTTATTTAAAAAAAAAAAAAAAAAAAGAAGAATTGGCGGAACCTCATAGAGCAGGGGAGGCCAACTGTCGCACACCAGTATATTTTTATAGAAATCATTGTCTTATCTAATCGTCACATTTCTGCAATTCAAGAAGTCGGCTATTTCTTAAAAAAATTAGTGGTATCTGGCATGCCACATTTGGCCACCACTGTCATAGAGCGCTGGTAAAAAAAAAATGAAAATTTCATTATTTGGCGATTTTTCACCGATTGGCAATGGAGTACAATTTCAAAAAATACTTTATGTCAAATATTCTTTAAGAAAAAATGCTTCATGTTGAACTTATTTAAATAAATTAAATTAAAAAAATTCTTAGCTTTGTCAATTTTAGTTTGTTTTAACTACAATTTTGTCATCTAGATATTTATATGTATTTATATTTAAATTTAACTATCAAAAGTTACGATTCAAAATTTAAATCAATTAAAATCGTTTCAAGTTCAATTTTGTTACTATGGAAACAACTACTTCGATATTGAAATGTATAACTCCAACATGCTTCGTCTGACTTTTATTTTTGAATATGCTTCAATATATGAAAATATTTTTAGATATGAAAATATTTTTTCAGCGATAAATTTAATAACTGCAGCAACAAGCAACATATATATCTTATACCAAAAAACGTGTAAATCTGTCGAAAACCGTAAGTCGATAAAAATTTAGATAACGATACTTTCTTCTATTAAAGATAGAAGAAAGTAATAATCTGCTGTTTTGTTTCAAAATGGAATTTCACATTGTTATATCTTTTTTTTTTTTAAGATAGAAGATAAACATAAATGCTCCTGTGATCCTTATATTAAGGCTTAACACTTATGCAAGAAATAAATTTGCATTTCAAATTTTTTGTATATTTTTTTCAGTTTTAAACTTTTAAGGGACCACCATTCTGAAACAAGATAGCAGATCAATCTGGCCAACAATCGGGATCTTATTAAACCCTTAACATACGCTCGGTTAATCATATCCATATCATTTTATGAAATATGAGCATTGTCACAGGATAAAGATAATACACATATAAATTAACATTTGAACGGAGTGTGGTTTTTGGGTCTGGGGCTTATGATCGGTGAAAATATTCAGAAATTTCTTAAGTTTAAATACATTTTCTATTTTACAGTAAAGACTTGGAGATATTATTGAACTGCTTTATATTTATTAAATTTTATAACTTAATTCAAAATTTTCTTAAAATTATAATTTTATTTGAGCATTTTGAAGGTAAATTTTATAAAATCTCATTGTCAATGATGTTAACCAGGTTCAGTATAAATTTGAACAGTTATATTTATTGCTGTGTTAGTCAGTTTTTCTTTATGCTAACTTGACGACGATAGAAGAGGTTATATTTTTCAAGATTGTGTTTCGAGTAATAAGGTAGACAACTCTTTCAAGACTAATCTAAAAATTAAAATTCTAAAAACATACCCAACTGATTGCCATTCTATACCCGACTGGTTGCCATTATCAAAAAACTTTTTTTTTATAAAACTAAATGGTCATGTGATTGAAATGGCCTCCCTAGACTTATTTTACGATGTCAGGTGCCAGACCCTTCACCCTCTTCCCTAAAGTTCTGCTTTGTTTTTTTATACTTTTTAAGAAGGAAAAATTTGGGTGTAGGTTCCGCACATTTTATTATTTGGATGCCCAATGCCAATTTGATGGAAAAATAGAATTTCCAATAAAGAAGAAATAATATCTTAACTTACTAATTCTCCAGATAAATCCATTATGTACTGGTTCACAGAAGCCGATTACACAAAAATATGCATACGGGATGCAAATATCACAAAAATGCATCAAAACCAATATAGAAATAAAGAAATAACTCTTTTTCTATCAGAAATGTGATGACAATAAGCCTCTTTGTATTACAGTAAAGCAACGATTATACTACATCTTCAGAGGGACTGTTCTAAAACAACGTGTAACCGAGAAAGACATAAAATTGAAATTTTAGTGGCCTAAGATGTAAAATCTTTGATTGTAGAAATATAATGATGCAATCTTCGTAGGATGAACAATGTTGAAAGAGAAATGAGGAAGGATATAACATTTGAGGAAATTTTAGTACATGTAAGTGCATAAAATAAAGAGAACAATTAAAAAAAAAATTCTCCAAATAAACCTTATTGAATTAGAATTTTGAAAAGCTAGTTGCTATTTAAAATAGTACATATTCATGCATAAATTAATGCATATGTTATTCATAATACTGTTTTTAATAGAGAGAAATGGTGTTTTTATTAAATGACTTTATGTGTTTTTAAATTAATGTTTATGAGAAATACAATAAGACTTACTTTCAGGGGCGCCATTTCAGAACTTTCTTGAGGGGGGAAAAGTTTTTTTTAAGGATAGTGACATACCCAAGTGTGAGGTTCGGGGGGAGGTATCCTCTTCCCTCCGAACGAAAACCGATTCAAAATTCCATTTTAAGCCGGTTTTCATCTTAAAAGGTATAATTTCAAGATATTGACTCAGGTTTTCCGATATAGACAGTTTCCATTTTAACAAGTATATGTAAGACTTTTAAAACATTTTTTCTATTGTAAATCTCTAAAGAGCATGGGCACATTACATTTACTGCAAAACGTGTGAAATTGAAACCTGTCAAAAAAAAAAGAATTCTTTCGAAAACAGAAAAAATATCACATTTCCATGAAAAAAAAAAAAAAAAAAGACCATATAATTGTACTTGCTAAGACGGAAACCTGTCTAAAATGAAGCCTCCATTTCAAGAGGTCCTTGGAGGGGGGGGGGGTGTGAACAAGTGGGATTTTGCCCGCTTAACGTCTTTCAAAACCATGGGATTCTTCCAGGAATATTTTTCCATTTTCGTGGAAGACTGCAGTATTTTTTTTTTTTTTTTTTTTTTTTTTTGCGGAACTACGCGAAATCTTTCGCCAATCGACGGCGGGAAAAAGTCGCAAATTTTGCCAATTGAACTTTGAAAAAATAGTCAATTTGGCAAATTAGTCGCGGTAAAATATAATTTCGGTAAAGGACCGTGGAAAAAATATTGCAAAGATCGTAGAAACAAGGAGCGATTATTGTTAATCGGTTGCGGGGAGAAAAAATCGCAGATTACAACATTCGTTCACAGAAAAAAAAATCAAATTTGCCCATCAGTCGTGCAAAAAAAAAATTGTGAATTTCGAATATCTATCAAGAAAAAAAACGAGAATTTCATCAAAGGTTTCAGATAAAAATCACGAATTTAGTCAAAAAATTCAAGAATTTCGTCAAACGATCGCACAAAGCAATCGCAAATTTTATCAGTCCGTTGCGAGAAAAAAATGAATCTCAACAAATGATCACAGAAAAGAATCACGAATTTCGTCAAAATATCTCAGATAGAAATAGCGAATTTCGTAAATCGGTCACGGAAAAAATTTCTAAATTCCGCGGAACGATCATGGAAAAAAATTGCGAATTTCGTCAAACGGTCAGGAAAAAAATCGTGAAATTCAATCCGTCACAAGATAATCAGCACACAAACATGGTCAGCACGTCAAGAAGTTTGCAAATTTTGTGATTCAAAAGGATAAGAAATTTTCACGTGTGATTTCTCGTCAGTAAAAAATTTCTTAACCCCTTAACTGCCGACGAAATCTTGCGCGATCTCCAGTGCCTTACTTAAATCGCACATTTCTGAAATTATAGAAGGTGTATATTAGTTTTCTGAAATAACAGTAAAAAAAAAATCCACATGTTATACTGTTATATATAATGGCTGCAGGTGATGAAAATTGCTTTGCTATAATTGGAATACACCATCCCTTTAATAGATATATACATTTTCTAAAGATGCACACATACGTACGGGGCAGTTAAGGGGTTAATAAAAGACGAATCTCTTCAGACTATGATCTAAATCCCACACAATTCAGAAATTTGCAAAAACATTTAGTCTCAGGAAGAGTCTGCATTGGGTTGCTCAACCCGATTTTTCTCAAAATCTACACGATCCGATCCGCGGCACATATCGAGGCGGATTGAAGTTTCTTTTTTTCATTTCGGTGGAGGAGATTATTAAAAACATGCTGTATGTAATATGATTTAAAAAAGCAAATGATTTGATAGCGTTGTAATGACTGCAGTAAATATAATGTGACACTAATTATGCAAAATAAAAAATTCAAATAATTAAGAACTTGAATTAACCCTCTTTTTTAAAAAAGAAAGAAATCCTCTGTAAATTTCTGGCTAAAGGGGAAATTCACAGCGAAAATTCTAGCCCTGAGGGGAATGAGTTTTCATTTGATCTGCAGTCGAACCTCTATTTAACGAAGTCGCTAAATCCCGGAAAAAAGTTCGTTATATGGAAAATTCGTTAAATAGAGATTCACCTTTTAAAATACTTTAAACTACATAAAACAAATTTTAAATTCATAAACACTAAATATTTGTACTAAAAGTAATTAATCACATTTTTTTTTTTTGATAAATTATATCGATTTGTTTTATTTATTTTACCCACCAATATCCATCATCAATTCATTTTTTTATGTGTTTAAATCTTTGAAATCTGCAAGGAAAACAAAACATTGTCCGGGAATACATTGTATTTTCTGTTTAAAGTAAATAGTTATACATTAAAATTAACGAATTTTAATGACATTATCGTATTTATTATTATTATAACAAATAATTTTAACCGTACATTAACATTTGTATCCTTAAATTTAATTTCTGAAAAACTCTGTTAATTTTGCCTGAGTTTTTTCTTTTAAAAAGCGCTTTCTCTCATAATACGTCTCGCATCTTTGCAATGCACCAAAAACTGATTCGTAACCGATTTTCATGCGTATTCTCTTCTAACTATAATCCGCGTCGGATTGTTTCAAATGATTTTAGCATTTCATCATACGAAGTTTTGTTAATTCCTGCATAATGATCATTTCCATCATCCTCATATTCGTCTTCATCGCACTTTATTACTGTATTGTTTTTATTTTTCACACTGTCGAAAATATCCAATTCGGATAGTGTTTCCGAGGTCTCAATTTCAGAATTAAGTTAAATACAATCGTCAATCGGCACATCATGGTTAATTTCTTCTCTTTTTTTCATTATATACACATTTTTTTAAGTTACTCTAAGGGATTATCGACTTCGTCCTCCGTACTTACCGAATTCTCACTGCTGACAAAGAAGGCGCCTGGTAAAACCAGTTCAAGGCCATCGAACATCATAAAATGTGCTTAAAGAAAGAATAAGTTTGAAATGTCCAGAAATATTTTGAGAAATGGGGAGAAAAATAATTTGATCATAAGAAAAAGTTCATTAAATAGAGAATGCACTTCGCTATTTGGAGGTTATTTTACGAAGAAATTCGCAAAATGTTCTTGGTTCCAAGAAAAAGTTCGCAAAATAGAGGTTCGTTAAATAGAGGTCCGACTGTAATTTGCACACGGCTGGAAAGCAACAAATAGAATTTTTTCTCACATACCTTTCTAAAATTAGCCAAAATTCGCATTAATAAGAAATGATTCATCTTGAGAATGTTGGAATAGCAAAGTCTGTAGAAAATATTTTTGATAATTATTAGTTTACAAGCATAAAGTGTTTATTTATTGCAAGTGTTTTTATTGTAATGAAATCTGACAAGTTACTTTTGAGCTTTTGAGTAAGCTTTTGAGTGGTTTATGAAAAAAAAAAATTTCTTGAGTCTGACCTGTGATGACATATAGGGATGCATCGAATATTCGGTATCTATTCGGTATTCGGCCATGCTAGCGAATATCGGTTGGGTCAAACTATTCGTTCTGCCGAACATTCGGCTTGGGCAAATATCGAACTATTCGGTTTGGCTGAATATCGAACTATTCGGCCAAACCGAATACTTAAAAATATCTTTTGAAAATATTTTAAAAAACCTTCAAACCTTTTAACTGTCAATTTATAAAGATATTCAGAATAATTGAAAACAGAATCATATTTAAATAAAACAGAATGCCGTTACATTATTTGTTTGCGGTTTGATAGTGACACTTAAAAAAAAAAAATCATTAATGATGACCTTCATAGAAATAAATGACGCACAAATGGAAGTTTCAGAACAATGTCTTGTAAATAATCTGTCTTTTGCTTTTTCGCTAAAAGAGTGTTTCTAAAGAAAATGGGAAAACTTTCAGATGTGATAATAGACGTCAAGACAGACCATTTTTGCTCAAGAAACCAGTATCGCAACCCGCTTAATCAGTCAAAATAATAAATAAACTTTTTTACCAAAAATAAAACCGACTTCAAAAACTACTGCAAAGTAAAAAGCGCACTTTTTGCTTTTATCGTGCAATCTGATTAAAATTTACATGTTCTCATTTCTTGATACAATTCAGATGTTTTCATGTATTAATTTAGTTTGCTTCTGTATTATTTAGCATTTTAAATAATGGTTGGCAATTGAGAATTGTAAATATGACTGCCGATTAGAAATTGTGAAGAAACATATTGGAGAAGATCCATTAGTGAATTTGAATGGGAATATCGCCAAATTAGTCAGTTACAGCCAAGTTGGCTTCATTTATGACAACTTATTTTGGTTGCCAAATTTGGCGATATTTCACCAAATGGCGCCAAGTCTGGCGACAACTTGGCGATAACGCATATGAATACATAGCTTTATGCTTATGAATGAAAAACCGGTTACAACAATGAAAGATAATTTGGGAAAAATCCTTTATTTTATTGGTTTTTGTTAAATTACTAAAAACTACTCAACCAATTTCGATGAAACGGAAGTGGTACCAATTCGAGAGTATCATCTTTCAATTAAAACACATATTAAATCAGATAGACACAAATTAAATCACATAAATCGGGCAAAAAGTTCCGGAGCAATCTGTGAACATACATAAAAAAAAAAAAACATACATACGCGTCGAATTGATAACCTCCTCCTTTTTTCGAAGTCGGTAAAAAATACAGTGTATCTCATCTCACTTCATGTCAAACTTAGATTTTCATTTGTTACTTAACGATAATGATGATATCGTTAACTATATTTTCAAAAGAGTTACTTTGATTTCTCTGACATATGATATCACGAGAAGTGTCGCAAATTGTGTGTGTGTGTAAAGTTTACTTGTAAAATAGTCATCAAAATGGAAGTATCTGTGTTAAATATTATGAAAAACTGTTTTAAAATTTAATTTTTTAATATCTTTAAACTTTGAACTAGGCCTAACAGTCGGTATTCGGTTTACCTGTAGACCGAATATTCGGTATTCGGTTAGCTGTAGGCCGAATATTCGGTATTCAGTTTACCTGTTAACCGAATATTCGGTATTCGGACAAAATCCCTATTCGGTGCATCCCTAATTACAGATAAATTTTCTGAAATTTCAAATTGCGATGGGGGGCATGCCCCCCCATCCCCCCTCAAATGGCGCCTCTGCTTGTATTATTAATATCCCTTAAAATTAGTTAATAAAATATATAACTAAGCAACCATTGTCCTTTTTAATTATATAAAGCAGTTAAAAAAAAGGAGGGGTGTTAACACGTTGGGTGCCACGTTAGTCACTGGTTAGCCACGGTTAAAACCAATAAAAGCCACCTGCGTGGCTTTTTTTTTTTTTATTTTAGCCTTTTTTTTTTTTTTTTTTTTTTTTTTTTTTTGCACCACTGATACAGTGTATACCTACATATATTTTCCGCTACACCCCTGTGGCTGGGGTATACACTGAAGTTATGAACAGCGTGCCTAGAGTGTATGTAAAGTTTTATTTGAGAAAAAGAGGGTATACAGAGCTTTTTAAAAAAAGTATACAGCATATAGCTGTGTATACTATTTGATACATCCTTGATAATAATGTATTTTCTGCTATTATTCAAACTAATTGAAATTCTAACATTTAAGAAATAATTTTTTCCTGTAAAATGGTATTCTCCAAAAAATAACATTTAAAAAATGCATTTTTTGCTTGCAATTATCTTAAAAATGAAATGAGCAAAAATAAAATAATATAAAATAAATTATTTATACATTACTTTTTTCACACTTTTATTATTATTATTTAAGATGTTAATACTTGAAGATAATTAGTGTTCCCATTTGATGGAAACTGAAATAAAAAAAATAAAATATATTTAGTTCAACTTAATAATAAAAAAAAAAAACAAAAAAAAAAAAAAAAAATTGAACTGTGTCCTCTCATTTGGGATTTTATATATATATATATATATATATATATATATATATATATTATATATAAATCAAAGAAACATTTTAAATTAAGAAAAACGAGAAAACAAATAGTAATAGTTTTTAAATCTTTCTAAACTGATTTAGTTACATATCAAAATTATACGTAGGGATCAAGTATTAAATTATGCATATTTTAATTATAGAAGTATGTGTTAGTTAAATCTTAATATTTTCTACAGCCTTGACTGAAAGAGTCAGAAAATTTAGGTTAAGATAAGAAATAATAAATTTATTATATTATTTAGAGACTAATTTCCTACAGCATTAGAGGTTAAAAAGTCACATACTATCAATCGCCCAATTATATGCAATGAGTTAAATATTAAATTATATTATTATCACATAAAAGATTAAATTATATTATTATGACATAAAATATGTAGATATTTGTTTACTTATTTATATACTTCTTACTAAAATGTTGGAAAGATTATGTTCTAAAAATTTCGTTTTAATATTACTTTCACAGATTAATAGTTTATTATTAAGATTTCTGTTTATCTGAGATTATTTAAAAATATTGTCGATAGTTAAAGCTAATATAAATGTAAAAGCTTTTTTTTTCCCCTTGCTTCAAACCAAGTTTAAAGAAATCCCTACGATATTCCCTTCTCCCTCCCTCTATTTCGCTGGCGCTTCATGCTCAAGTCTTTAACATTGTTGCATTAAGCTGTCCCCATCCGCTACTTGTAGTAACTGGTGTATTTCCTGCGTTAAACATTCCTGCAATGGATTTAATGACTTTGTCTGCCAAGATACATGATAATTAGAATTTAGGAATTCGGAATGTCTAATTTGCGGAGATAACATCGAAGAATTATTTGAAACGGAAGTTTATAATACCAAACAATAAGTTATTGTAAATAGCAAAACGTTGATAGACGTTTTGCTATTGACAAAACGTTTATCAACATCTTCTCAATACTGTTACTTTCTCAAAATGTTGATAAACGTTTTGAAAAAGTGACAGTTAAAGATACCATTTCCGATTGTTTAAAAATTTTCGAAAGCAACTAAATCCCTTTCTGTGGCACACATTCATTGAAACTTGTACAAGGGATTATTTTCATAATGCTTAAAAATAACCATTTCTCAAAGAATAGTTATGCCCGTGGATTTTCTGGAAACTGTTTTATTTTCATGCCAAGACGTAATTTTGGTATGAAATAGTATGTTACTGGTCAAATCCACAAGCGACTGTATTTTCAGCTTTTTATTTAGTATGATCCCAATAAAGTAAAATCTTATGCTATTATTTCAACCAATGTAACTCAAAATCAATTTTTTGTAAATGCTTTCGTATGTAAAATTTCAACATTGAATCTTTAAGGGAATCTGTATTTTCCTAAAATATACCTGTTTTACTTTTTTATATGATGGTTGTGCTTTCCAATTTAAAAAAAATATATAACTATGCAAATATGCTTACAATGAATCATACGCCTTTCTCAATTAACTTAATTGGGCATTTTTTTTTAAATACTCCTGGTGTAGATTTTGTAGATTTATTTTGTGTTGTTGTATAATGATATATATGGAATGAAGTGCGTGCTAAAAAAGCAATTCTAAGATGTACTGCTTATTTTGTCATAAGAAATAAAACAATAAAGTTTCATTACTTTGCGAGAAAATACCAACAGCGAAGGGCATTCCACAAATACAATTTGTTAAAACCATGAAAAATGATACTTACTACAAACCTTACACTTACATGATTCGTACAAAGAATTTGTGTTTCATTAAGTAAATCATGATACAGGAGAAGTTGCAAATGATATTATTGATAATGAAGAAAATGAATTATTCTGTTAAGTAGCAGAAACTGAGAGGTTGCTATGTAGTTATAGTGTTTGTTAATTTTATAATTTTTTACGTTATTTTATATTGTTTTAAAATTAAACAATCATTAAAAGTTGTTCTGTATGGAAAATAATTTTTTAACTTATTTTAATTATTTTGTTTAGTATTTAAACTGAATTTTTGCTAAAATCACATTATGGACAAAATGTCACAAGAGTAACACTTAGCATTTTGCAAAATCAAATGTAACTAATTCATGTGTTATCAGATGAGTTCAATAATTAATGCTTTTTAAAAAGATATAATTTCTCTGCTATATTCTGCAAATTTTATTTCTATAGTCTCATATAATTCGCAGAATTTCTGCGTCAAACACAATTTTTGAAAATTGAATTTTTTTTTTGTGGTCACAAGAGTAACAAAATTTTCCTTTATTATCTAGCCAAGTAAAATGCTTTTTGTTACAAATTGTATATGGTTTATGAAAGTAGAGTACATGTATTTTTAAGAAGTTGCATCAAATTTATCTTAAATACACTTTGTAATAAACGAATTGGACATATATATGGAAATTTGCTCTGGTGGTCACAAGAGTAACAGAGGACGTTCCCTTAATCTCTCCATACTCTAGGAGAAGGAGTTGTGAAATACAGACGAACTGTCAAATTTTAATTTAATAGATGCAACCCTTTGTAAAATAAATGCCATAACAATAAGCTATACTTGATTCGGATACATTTCGTAACTGTAAAGGGATTTCTATCAATTACAGATTAACTCTTTATATACTGATGGTACTTATAAGTACCATTAAAATAACTTGTCGTAAAATTAATTTAATAGATGATTAGCAGTAATACAGTTTAGAATGTTTTATAGATACATTACTTTATCTTGTTCCAAAAGCATTATGAGTTACACAAAACAAAAATATTTTTAAAAGGATGATTTCTTTTGCCTTTGCATCTTTTCAGCTTTCTTGGCGTGGAGGGGAATGGGGATTTTTCAATTCAGAAATATTTCTTTTGTACGAAAATTATATTTGTACCATTCCTAATTCTACAAAATACTTAGAAAAATACTTAAAATAAAAGATTTGATTGGAGTTATTGATTTAATTGGATTATTGCACAAAATCCCTGTAAATTCAAATTTAATGAATCCTTCGCAATCCTTCAATCTTTCTAAAATCTTTCTAAAATTTATTAAATGATTATGTAAATCTTTTAATGTAGTTTAAACAATTTACGAAAAATGCCTAGAAGATAAAATTTTCATGAATTCATAATTCAGTACATGAAAGGTTAAGAAATAATTTAAACACAGATTACCGCCATTTTTGAATCGCCTGGAACACTAAACATGTTTATTATTATGCATTATAAGTAAATATGTCAGACATGTATAATCCTGGTATTAAAAATAAAAAAGGAAAAAGCATTAAAACCGTACTGGGAGAGATGAAAAAAATTTACTTGCAGGTGTTCCTAGTTGCAAATGCAAACACAATGGAAGAAGAATATTCCCAAAAAGAATTGAAAAATGTGTCAGAGTTCTCTCATTTTTCTTTTTAAATCTGAGGAAACTAATGATTATCTTTGACATGTTCAGTTATCTTTTTTCGCCAAGCTCTAATTATTCTGAGAAGTTTTGTTTTTAATTTTTATATTATGGGAACTTAAGTATATTTTTGCAATAGTTTTTTTCCCTTTTGGTTTTATAGTCATATTGAATCATATCGATCATATCATAATAATCATATCGAACTTATCTTTCTCGAAATACGCTATAAACTGATAAATTTTGTTTTCTTTAATAGTTTTTAATATTATCTCGTCTAATTGTCATGGAAAAAATATATATACAGTGTGCTACGGAATTCGACAGAAATTTTTTTTTCGACTTCCGGTTTTCGACAGATTTACACATTTTAGGGGCCAGAGATCCCCAAAAACATGTTTATAGAAAATGTCTGTCTCTTTTGCGTCCGTGTGTCTGTCGCCATTGTACCATCAAAAAATGTATGAAGTTATGCATAAAATTGAACCAAATATTTTGTTTGTTTTTGGCCATGGCAAGAAGGACCTCCATGAATTTGGAAAAATTCCGCCGGAAGGGAGCGCTGTAATAGTGATTTTTGTGCCATTTTCAATATTGTAACATCGAAAAGTGTATGAAGTTATGCACAGAATTGAACCTATTTTTTTTTGTGTGTATGTTTTAGCGGTTTTTGTGTAATTTTCTTGATTTTTCGTAGTTCTATTGTACACTGTCGGCTCGTGAAGCGACGGGAACTTCCTATCCTGAAAAGCCGACTATTCGCGAACAGCTGATATACAACAGAATAACAAAAAATTACTGATTTTAATAAGTATCATGATCGAGATGAAATTGTTCTCACCCCGATTCCTTGATTGAATCAGAAATTTAAGATGAAAGTCAAAGTTGATATAGTATTGAACTAATAAAAAGAAAATACTGACATTTGTAACAACATTTTGCAGTATTAAAATATACGAGATAGAAGAAAGTTTTGGGATGGCGCATCCACCTAGTTTACAGTGTATCATACTGGTATTAAAAATTAATTGGGACAAAGCAATAAATAAACAGTCGAGTGCGAGTATTGCTCACGCTCAGGGGGTTCCGTACTATAAATATATGAATTTTTAACTGTATTATTAAAGAAATGATACTAAAAGAATAATAAGACTTTTTTTAAAAAAAACTATGCAGCGTAGGGTTGGGTATAACTGTATATACCAGAAACGTATGCATGGTTATACCATAAAAGTTCAAAGTGATATCAAGCCTAAATAAAATGAAATATTGCTATTCTGTATAACTTTTTTTTTTTTTTTTAATCTTATTCTAATCTGTTTATGATGAACTTAATTCGGTAATGACAATAAACGTAGTGCATATTTAAACTTCATTTGGCATTTCATAAAACTAAATTCAGCGTACACTTGTTCAAAATTTAAACTTGGCATTGTACTAAACGCGCTTCGAAAGGAGGTCGCAAAGTTTTAACGCCACCTTGGACCGTGCCGTGTTTTTCCAGATAGATTTTTTATTAACTTTTAAAGGCACGGGAGGCGTATTGGGAGGTCCAATCAATGCAAACTAGTCGCGAATCCCATAGTATTTTTGTGATTAATGAAAATTAAATTAGTCTGTTTTTAACAATTGGACATTTATTGTTTTCATACTGCTACTGGGCGTTGCATTACACAAATATATCATTAAAAGTTGTTATATGGGCTTTAAAAGCCGATGGTACATAGAGTACGCCGCCCCTGTCATTATGCATGTCCAAACCGTCCGTGTCTTTAAGGGTTAATACCTCTACTAATTACCGACGATTTTTTTTCGAAACTCATTATCAACAATGCTTTTATACTTCTGCTACGATAGGTACCTTCATCGCTCCTCAACACTTTTGCTGAATGCTTGCAAATCGAAATTTGTATTTAACGGGAAAATGCACTTTTCTCAAAAACTATGCGACCGCGCTATAATTTTCCTGCAAGGTTCAAAATTAACGTCTACTACCTCTAATTTTTTCATAATTTTAGTTTCAATAGATTCAGAAATAGATGGGAGTGGGGAGATATATTTTTGCACTACGTTTTTGACGATATCTCTGAAAACATAGTTTATCTAAAATTAAAAGAAATGTTTTTTTATGTTCAGCGTTACGAGAGCTTTTACATGATACACCACACGATATATATTTTTTTTCAAGTAACATAATTAACCCTTCTACATTTTTCCTCAATATGTTTGTGAATGTTTAATAATCTGTAAATATGTGGGTCAATAGTCTTTATTACTTCCCCCAATTTGAAATTTCCACGTTTCATAGTTTACGAGTAAAATGGCTGGGACAGATGGAGAGACAGACACAGGAGTGAATTTATAATGATTGCGTTTTTACTTTTTGTATACGGAACCCTAAAAAATTGGGAGAAAAAAATTATGGATGTTCAAGTTGTAAAAGCAAATAGCACTGAAAAGAAAATCCGAAAATAAATACAGTGGAACCTGCCTAAAGTGACCACCCTCGGGACTGGCTAAAATGGTCACTATAGAGAGGTGGTCACTTTATGAAATGTCTTTAAAAATGGCACGTTAAAATATTTTGAGATCTGAAAAATTAAAACAAATTAAAATAAACATACAGAAAATTGCACTATATTAAATAATGAATTGATTAATTAAGAATTACAATAACTGAATTACTAATTAAAAGTATACTACACAGAACATAATTAACTTAAAACTGCCCTAATTTCTTTTGAATTCTGTTGAACTTGTGCATGTGCAGTTATCGATAATACATAACGACAAGGTACACTGTAGTTAATATGCATTTTTATTTTGATTGTAATTGCATAATAACACATTTCTATAACTGGCAGCAATAAAATATTAATTAAAAAATTACACAAATTTTATAAAGTTTCATTTACAGCAAAAAAAAACGGAAATTTTTCGTTGCTTAAACACTTCTTTTCTACAATTATGCTTTCAGTCATGCCTTCAACTTTCCTCAATAAATCCAGCACTGGTGGACAGTTATTTAGGGCAAACATTTTCAGTTTTTTGCACATCTTTAACATTTCTGCGTCAGAAATTTCACCATTTTCTTTGATTTCAACTTCATCTTCACAGACAATATTCTCCATTTTCTTTTTCATTTTTAAACATATCGCAAATTTCTTGATCAGCGAAAGCATTGCGTGTTGGGATATCTCTGTCAAAATTCATGAATAATTCAGCATTCACTGGGTTCATCATTAAAAGGCAATTGATTTATAAGATTTAGAAAAGTCGAAAGGTTACCAAATCATCATTTGCAGACTATGAATCACTGATATCATTAGAAATTTGTTGCAAAAAGCTAGATTAATCAACGCGTTTTGAAACTGTACTTTCACGTACTAAATTACCTGAATTATTAACTCACATTATGCCATCGAGGGCATTTACACATAAAGCAATTTCATTTTGCTGATTTGCACTCTTTTGCTCTGGAAATTATAGCCTGGAGCAAGCACTTTCTATAACGGATCTTGAAAGCTTGAATTATTTCTTGATCTAGCAGCTGTAAATGCGATGTGGTATTAGGTGGTAGAAACTTTACTTTCACATTTGAAAACAAAAAATCACTCGGACGGGCTGGACATTTATCTATAAAGGATAGAATCTTTCTGTTTCTTTGCTTAATCTTTTTGTTTAATTGTCTAACCCATTCAGTAAAAATATAGGATGTCATCCAGGATATTTTATTTCCATGCCACGTGACTGGTAAATTCTTGATGTTAACCGTTTTGAAACAGAGTGGTTTTCTGGCTTTTCCTATCATGAGAGGTTTTAGTTTCTCTCCTGTTGAACTGCGAGCAAGCAAAATGGTAATTCTCTCTTTAGAAATATTTCCATCTTTACATTTATTCCCAGCCATAGCTAATGTTTTGTTTGGCATTTCCTGATAAAACAAACCGCATTCATCAGCATTAAATATTTCTTCTTTCTTGTAATTCTCTCAGCAAATCATAAATCTGTCTTTTAAAGGAATCTACTGTTTCCATACCAACGTCATGAGATTCTCCGCACAAATTTTTCTGAGAAGTATTATTTCTTTTCTTGAAAGATTCTAACCGGCCGTTTGAAGTAGTAAATTTTTCTACATTGAGTTTTTAACTCTGAATCTTCTTCTTGTAGCAAACATCCAGAAACTCAAGCATTCATTCCACACATTTCTTTAAAACCATTCAACAGTTGCTTGATTTACTTCAAAATAATTGGTTTTTGAATTTTCGGACTCCTAGACTCATTTTTATTTTCTTCAAATCTTTGTAGATATTCCAATTTTCTTTTTAACTTTTCGTTGCTCACACAAGTTTTACTGATTTAAAAATTTTCAACTGCTGCTCTTTGACTATTATTTTTTAGAAAATTAATAACTCCAATTTTATCTTTTAAACAACTCTTTATACTGTTTAGATTTTTTAGATTTAGATTCTTTATTCTCCATACTTTAAGAAAAAAAATAACTGCATTAAAAATAAAACTTGAAAAAACTACCAAAGCAATAAGAAAACTTTAAGTTTATACAACTAAAACTTAAATGTTAACTGTTACAAATCTTGCAAGCTGTACAATGGAAGAGCATGTGGACGTTTATTCTTAGAATTTCTGAGAACCTATGATAAAGGAACCATTTTTAAAACAAACCCAAACAATCTCAAAGTCGTCTCTCAGATAAACATACTACTAACACATGGTTTAGCCAATTAGCAGCAGGCACAAGCATTCCTATCCTACGATCCGTCAATATGCGTGGGAGAAAACATTCCTAATTCTCTCTCACCTCGAGAAAAAAATGGGAAGGGAAGGTTACATTCCACACGTGCAAATATCAATACAATGAAGGACAAACTGATCACTTTGTAAATTAAGCAGGTGGTTACTATAGAAGATAAATTCTTGTATATTTTATGAATGAAAATAAAAATTTCGGAAAATGGTCACTTTAGTCTTTTAAATTTTATAGGTTCAAATAACATTGACAATGACAGGCTATCTGATCATTTTACACTATAGACAGGTGGTCACATTACCGGACAATTCTCATATTGTTGTATATGAGCACGAGTAAATTTTTGCAAAACCGATCAATTTAGCCAGGTAGCCACTTTACCAAGGTGGTCACTATTTCATTGACTATGTCATAGGGACTCATATTATTTTAATCGATTTTCAAAGAAATAATCTCTATAATAATAGTTTAAGTTATAAACAATTAAAGACTGTCTGCTTCGTTTTTCATACATCAAGAGGCCGTTTTTACTCAATATATATATATATATATATTTAATAAAACAGCATCTATATGATAATAGTCCAAGTCTTGTGCCTGTTACAAACAATTTTGGGTTGACCGCTTCGTTTTCCATATGCAATACGGCCATTTTTAATCAAAATTATTTTTTCGAATGAAGTAATATGTACATATAATAAGTAATATGTAAGAAGTAATATGTAATAAGATGTACATAACAGTTGACTTGAACGCAAAGAGTTATTGGTACTTTTATGTTAGACAGCCACAAATCTTGCCAATAGTATTTTTTTATTTTTCGCGGGGTAAATTAAAACAATGATTTGATGTTGAAGGTAAATGTCTGGTTTTATGATATCATTTATTATTTTTATTTTATTTTCTTATTTTTTTAAGAAATAGGTGAAAGAGATGAATTTTAATTGTTTCAGTTTTAAATTAAAGTTTTGTATTTTAAATAAAATGAGTGAAAGAATTATATTTTAAATAAAATTTAAAAAATGTACAAAAAATAAAATGAAAAAACGACGGGAACAATGTTTAGCGATTTATTACCTGCGCTCGACTAACATAAAATTACAGATTTCTTGGTTTCTCTATCAGAATCTTTCGATTTGGCGAAGGATTGAGCTAGTAAATTAAATTATGAATAAAAGTAACATGATACAATGCTTAGCGTAATTTAAGGGAGAACAAACCGGTCGCCAGTGGATGGTAGTTGATACACAATGAAATATATTGAAATCTGAAATGACTAGGAAATGCCTACGCAGCTGATTTAAAAGAGTGTATCAAATTAAATATTTTATACTTTTATAAAACTTTTAATTTCCATTCAAATTAACATTGATCGTTTTTAATTATCTAAGGTTCTGGATCGTCTTAATTAAAAATCTTCGCTAATGAAAGCAGATTTCATTTTTTGTAATTTAACCATTGCTTGAAAAAATAATATCATTAAACTTATTTTCTTTTGCTATAAGAAAAATAAAGTTCTCAGTAACTAAGTAAAATAAATGTTTTTCGTTAAACTTTTCAGAGGGTATTTGTTTGCTTTTAAAAGTTTTTTGTGTGTAAAATTGTTGTTTATATGCACTGTGTATAAAATGTTTTTTATGTATGGTGTAATTTTCTTGTAAAATTTTATTTTTTTTTTTTTATTTAAAAGTTTTCGATTGTAACAAAAGAAATAAAGACAACTTTCTATTCCTTTCACTTCAAAACTTTTCAGACAGCAATTTTTAAAAATGTTTATTCGTTTTTAAATATAACATTTTTAAAAAAAGAGGTCTGAGGTAAATCCTTTACGGATCAAGTTGTACTCAACCGAAACTCATAATTTCGGATTAAAATCAACCCAAAACTTGACCTGAATTCGATACATTTCAACCCAAGACCGCAGTTATTGAAAATTAATCCATATTTAAAAAAAAATATATGGAAAAATCACCTTCAATTATATCTTTAAAATGAATTTAAAATTTTTAAAAATAAAAATGAACACATATACATTCATTATTATTTAAATAAATATTTTTTCCTTTGAAAAATATTCAGTCTTTTGGAAAATCGGGTTAATCTGAACCCGATGCGAAGAGTCCAAACTCAACCCAAAACCTACGCGAACGCGAAAATTTTAAAGTTAACCCATTCCAAATCCCACCCACAAAAAAGAAAGAAAAAATGTGCCAACCCAGCAAATTCCTTGCCATAGGTCGTGTCGGGTCGGTATAAAATGGGGTTATCTCAACCGATGCAGTGTTAGAGGCCATTGGAATAAATTCTCCCTTTTATATTTATAAATATTTTTGATCATTTTTTACCCCTTGAAATGTATACATATTTATATTTTTCCTTTCACGTGCACATTCGTTAAAATATTAAAAAAAATTAAATCCAAGTCTCTGTGTGTCCGTCACAATTCCGGTAGGACCGCCTCATTCATCGCGGCCATGTAAGGATTCCTATAGAGAAATCGGTATGAGCTTCAACAATGAGTAATTGTTGAAAAGTACTAATAGCAGCCATAATAGGTTACCACAATACAGCCAAATTTTGACCAACTTGGCAAGATATCGCCAAATTTGGCGAAAAGAATAAGTTTCCATATATGAACACCATCTTAGCGATAGCTGACTAATTGGGCGAAATTCCCATTGAAACCCACTAATTTTTCATAATCGAGCTCACCGAAATTTAATTTAAACTCCGCACATTTAAGGGTTTTTTCAAAATCTACGGGGCAGAATTTAAAGTGTAATGTACGAAAATGTACGTCTTTACATCTTCAATCCAATGCTACTTATGAAATAACAGCCACTAGACGGTACTGCACTATCCGAGCTCTAACTGCCCGATTTTAATATGGTTTACATAGCCGAATACTGAAATGAAATTTTCGGTACTTTTCCAGTATAGGGGTCTTGGCGAAATAGAGAAAACTGTTTATATCTTGATATCCCCTTTTCCGTCATTTTTGACTGGCTATCTTTCTAGTTATTTAATTAAAATATGACATTTCATCGTTGTTTAAAATTTCATTTTATTTTATGTTTGCACTGATTTTCATTATGCATGAGGTCTTGTGACAGTTAGCGACCAAGTTATTGTTTTTGAAATTTTGCGAAAATATTTCTGATTTTGAAAATGTCACCATTTGTGCGATGAAACGTTCATTAATCTAAATAAAGGTATTTTATCACTTTTAAAGCCTTTTTTAGCTTAAATGTTTTTTCTATATCTTTATTCTTCATGTGAAATTTATTTTAAATTTCTTTTATTTAAAAACTTTCTACACTAACCATAAAAAATAAAGTCAAGTATTTTTTTTTCTTGTCAAAAATTTTACCAACTTTTTTATTTTTAACGCTTTTTATAAGCAATATTATTCGTTAAAAAACACGTTTATTTACTGTTCTCTGAATGTTGTATTAAATTTAACTACATTCTTATTTTTTCTTTTAACAATAAAAATAATTTTGGAGTGAAAATAATTAACAGTTTACTGATTAATACACTACAAAAAGTGCTCCAAAACCTTTCCGAAAATTAGTGATAACAAAAGAAACCTTGTTTCTCTAAATGCGCCCTTAAATCTTGAAAATGTATTTGTTCCCGCAGTTTCTAAAGATAAACGCAAGCTATTCGGAATCATGGGTAAGACAGAATAGATTGTTTTATATTTTAATTCAAGTAATAAAATTTTGTAAAAAATCGCCATAAAATAAAAACAATACATAGGACGCGTTTCGAGCTAAAATTATTAACAGCTCGTCATCAGCTAAAGTAAACACGTGTCCGTAAGGGGACGAGGTCAAAAATGAACTGAAAGGTAGAGAGTAGAGCTTGCAAAGAATGCGACAGAGGGCACACTAGCTGAAAGGTGCACATGCAGAAGACGAAAGTGTTGCCAAAAGGATAGAAGAGAAATTGATAAGGAAAAAATGGAAATAAAAGAAATAAACAAAATTAAAATAAAATAAAAGAAGTAAATTAAAATATATATAAATATAAATAATAATAATAAATAAACGAATGTAAAAGAATAAAAAAAGAAAAAGAGCCAAAAGAACCTTAAAAAAAAAACTAAAAAGAAAAGAAACAGGAGAAGAAGCAAAAGAATTACAAAAGTAATTTCCACGCTGGAGAGAGGAAAGGAGATGATGAGATATCATTGACAAGATTATCAGAATTTTTAGAAATAAAATATGCTTCATGAAAATCCAAGTGAGAGAGAGAGGCAGGGGAAGAAATTCCTATATCTTTCAGTTCATTTTTGACCTTGGCCCTTCCCGACACGTGTTTACTTTAGCTGATGACGAGCTGTTAATATTTTTAGTTCGAAACCCGTCCGATGTATTGTTTTTATTTTATGGTGATTTTTTACAAAGTTTTATTATTTTAATTGTACATATCGCCAGTTTTCGGTGCTGTTTCGCTGTTTTATATTTTAGTTTATGGTTATATTATATTTTCGTAGTTTAAGAAACATTTGTCTTTATTTGTAATGTGGTATTCACTGTTTTCAAGAATTTCTTGCGTGAATAACCTAAATTATAAAAAATAACTTTAAAAACCTACCGTCATTTTGAAATAACTTTCAATTTTTAAGTTGATAAAATCAGAAACCATTTCTGAAGAAGCAATAAAAAAAAAATGTATTTCGAATCTTAATTGGAACTTAAAATTTTAATTAAACTCGATAGGATAATAGTATCAATTAAAAAAAGTTATCTAATGTAAAGTGAATTAACGTTTTTCAATTAATCTGTTAAAAAAAAAATGTCGTAAATGTGATAAAAAATAAATCTATAATAAATGTGAAAAAAAAAAAAACATTACTGACTACTATTATATTTTTTCTAGAGAACAATTTTAGATCTGGTAATTTTTTAACGTTATTTTGAGAATTATATCACTTTTTATGTTAACCTTAAATAACATTTTTTTTTATATATATCTTCAACTTTTTTTGTAAAAATTAACTTTAAATTTTTTTAAATTTTTATTTAAAATACTTTTAGATTAAAATTCTTATTCAAAATATATTAATGCTTTTTTCTGTATAATTAGGTGCGATCATAATTATATAAATACATAGAGCCTAAAGTCGCCGTCTGGTCCATCCGTCTGTTTGTCCGTCTGTTTATCCGTCTGTTTGTCCGCATATAACGGCGCAAAAACTACCCAACCGAATGATTTGAAATTTAATATGCATAATCGTTACAGAATTTTGTCCAGTTATTTCAAATATTATATACTAGGGCGCTCATCCTCTTGCAAGCTACGCCCACCAACCCCCGTTCAGCCTTCGCAGCCTCTGAAAATATCCTAACGTGCCCTGTTTAAAAAAAAATATATATTAATATATTACCAGGTTACGGAACATTGAATGATATTATCAGTATAACAGCGGCTATCTTCTACAATCGCGTTGCCATGCTTTTCCGTTTGAATGGGCATTTTTCGGTTACCATGTCCTCATTTATCGCTGTCGTAATAAATGACGTCTATCTTCGGATAGATAAGTAAGATCAATTACACATTTGAAAATTGGCTAGTATAAAATGATTGGGTTAAAAATGACGCTTTCTTTCTGAGTTTTATGACGCTATGGATAATAGTCTTCCTTTAGGTTTGAGGTTAAAAAACTCCGTCTGCTTTGGTATAGTTTTCAGATCCGCGTATTGAAATATATTGTGTTTTGAAATTTTACGCTTACATTTAGTGTCTTGATCAAGTTTCAGACTTTTCAAGAATAGGTCTAGCTTATTCATGAATTCTTTTCTCTATTTTAATACGCCATCATGAATATTTTCAAGTTAATTTAACAATTTATATTGTTTGTATGGTACTACTTGATTATCCACTCGACCAAAAAACTATCGCCAAACAATAAGATTATATGCCAATAATGGATGATCGTAAATGTCACATTCATTTGACATTAAACACGATACACGTGTTTGTTACGTCATCAAGTGATTTTTAATTCGACTTTTTATTAGTATTTTTATTATTGTTTTACTAATTTATTCGTTATTAAGTCGTTATTATAAAATTATTTCTAATTTGGCGAAATTGGTCTACGGGACAATCAAGTAGTACCGTTCGTATATTGTAAAAAAAAAATCTGTAAAGTTACTAAAATTTTTCTAGGAAACTGTGATTCCTAGAACTTTTTATGTAATGGCAACAAGAAAAATTCATGTAATAGATACACTTTTGCACCATAAATCAAAAAATCTATAAGGTTAGTAAGAGATTTTTTAGGAAACTGGGATGCATAGAACTATTTATGTAACTACAACCCGGGCTACAGATAAAATTTTAGTGAGATTACTGTAATTTTAGCAGTTTCTTTTGTAAAGCTACAGATTTCTGTTTCTTTACAAATACTAGTTTTGTATATTTACATCTTCTTTTGTAAAGTGTACAGACAAAATTTTATTAAGCATACAGATTTCTGTAACTTTATACATCTTCAGAATTACAGATTTTTTTTACAGTGTATTAATTAAGGATATCCGAATTTTTTAATATGTATTTATTGAGTAGTAATTCGTACAAAATAAATCGAAAGTATTTTGTGCATACATTTACTTGTATTTATGCTCCATCAAGTGATGTAATACATAAACAAATTTGCTTGCGCACTACTATTATACCATGTGAAGTCAGATTAAAAGTCTCCGCAATTAAAAACGTTTTAAATGTATCATTTTATTATATGACGTAATTTTCCCTATACACATGTCTCATGTAATAATTTATTTATTTTAATTTATTTTTTCTGTTTTAAGATTCACGGGTACATATATTATTTAATTTAAAAGTATTTCAAAATATTATTTGTGCTTTTTAAGTATGACCTAATATTCCCAATAAAAGTTTTTCACGTGTAACAATTTAAATATTTTAGGCATTTTAAATTGAGGCACTTTAGTCATACGATAGTTAATGTTTGGGCCTTTTAAAAATGACGTAATTTTCACCGTTAAATGCGTTTTGCGTGTGATAATTTTACTATTTAAAAGTTTTCGTACTTTTTCAATATTTATGTATAAAGATTTTGACGTAACTTTCCGTATTTTCTGCTTTTAACATGTGATGATTACATTTTTATTTAAACATTTTCTTTCTCTTTTTAAGATTATTGACGTCATTTTCTCTTTAAAATGGAAAATAAAACCTTTTTTCCCCGTCTATGGAATTCGAAACTGACAGACGATTTTTGTTTTCTAAAATGATTCCGGATAAACAAAATGTGAAAAAAATATTTTTTTTTTTTCTTTTAATTTTCCCCAAAAGCGTAATTTAATCTCAATATTGTTTTGCTATCAATTGAAATAAAATATATTATTTCAATAATTTGAAACTGACAAAAAAGAAGAAATCTAATAATCCCTATAGTTTTTCCCTGTTCTCCCCTTTAAAAAAGAAAAAAAAGAATTGAGTAATTTTGTTGCAGTTATAGATTGTCACTAAAGAAATGTAATTAAAATTAGAAAAAAAAATATATTTCGAAAGCTAATTCAAATTTTAAAATTCTATTACCAGTTTCTACACCTGTGTGTCAGTACAGATAATTGGTGTTAATTTCCACGCCAAAACTTTCATATTTTAGGAGAAATAGCCTTGAAACTTATTCAGTCCTTCAATCAGTCGTTTCATAAATTCTTATCATTAGGATTTATAGGGTAGATACCGGGTGTCCTAAAAAGGACTGACTGATTTTAAAATTCAATAACTTGCAAACGGTGACAGATATTTAAAAAATTCTTGCAGGAGGGTGATGCATAAGGTCAAAAGTTTTTTTACAGTGATTTTCAATTTTAGTTCGAATTACAAAGAATAGATGGCACTGCGATCAATAGATGCTCAATTCAGGCTCGATTTTTGGTACTTTATGGCCCGGATAATACATTTCCATCTCCTTTTTCCGCATGGATCAAGAGAAAGGACCAAAAATCCAGCCTGTATTTAGCGACTATTGCTTACAGCGCCATCTATTATTTGTAATTCGAACTAAAATCGAAAATCACTGTAATAAAACTTTTGACCTTATGCATAAACCTCCTGCAAGAAATTTTTAAATGTCTGTCACCGTTTGCAAGTTATTGAATTTTAAAATCAGTCAGTCCTTTTTGGGACACCCGGTGTATGTGTATAAGTAGATAGATAGATAGAATATAACAATATATAATAATAATATATAATAATAAGACATTTTTGTAAGGACACTTTTCTAGATGTTATTTTATATTTGACAAAAGTATGTTATCGAAACAAACATGCAATTGTCCTAACGAATAATTCTAATTAAATAGTGAAAACAAATTTCACTGTGAGCATAATATGCTTAAATTCGACAGCACTGTGTAATATAGTATGCTTAATATCTGTACAGTAAGCGCATGTCCTTAAAGTCAGTCAGTCAGTTATTAATGTTTATTGTGATGTACCAGTATGAATAGTCATCTGACACATGACATACTATAACGTAGAAGAGCATTAGTAAAGCTTGGTAAATTTCATCATCTACAACTATTCCAAAACTTGTATGAAATTCGTATTTTTGAGGTTAACAAATTTTGTAAATCACTGCGTACATTTGAAAGATAAATAGGATAAAAATTCCATTCTTTCAATGATTATTTCTGATTTAATGTTCAGGTATATACTTATATGGTTATTTGCAACATACATGCATATGAAAACACTGTTACAGGAAGAAAAAAAGTCAGAAATTGTACGCCAAACTTGGTAAATGAGGTGCGTTCGTACTATAACTAGTTTTGTAGATCTTGGTGCAATAGCTGTTGCGCTCTTATGCAAAAAAGGCATGAATAAAAAATTTATTACGATTATACATTTTAAATTCAGTAAAAAGGAAGTAATAGGACTCCATTACCAGGGCAACCTAGAATATTACCATTCATGGGATATCAACGAATTAATTACGTATGATAGGATTTAATTGAATGTAGAAAACTTTTATTATTTTTAAGTTTTTATTCGATTTTGATAAAATTTGAAGTAACTAGACAAAATTCTGCAACGATTATAGATATTAAGTTTCAAATCATTTGGTTCGGTAGTTTTTGCTCTGTTTTATGCGAACAGACGGACAGGATGACGGACAGAACTGGCGAAGACTATAGGTGCTGCGAATTTATATAATTACGAATGCACCAAAAAATCTTTGCACACTTATATATATATATATATTTTTAATTAAGGGGACGAAGGACTTTTAAAATCAATTTTTTATGTTTTGGTAAATTTTACTTTAAATATCCTTCAAGGGTACATTATATGCATTATGGCATACATTTATCATTTTTTTTTTTTTTTTTTTTTTTTTTTTTTTTGAGAAAAAGGGAATTTTTCGTAATATTTTAGAAATTTTCAAAATGCTCCATTCGAACTCAATATCAATGAAAAGCCCCAATATTTTTTATATAAGTTTGGTTTATATATGTAAACAAAACCGTGCATCGAACTTTATATATTCGAATATAAAGGTAAGAAAAAAAAGTATTTTCTTTTTTTTTTTTTTTTTTTTTTTTTTTTTTGCAATTTTGAGCCCTAAAATTTCAAAAAAAAATTAGAAAACATTTTTTAGTAAATTTCACTTTAAATATCACTAGCGGGAATGACCGAGCTGGGCTCGGTCAAAATTAGCTTTGTGTTCAATTCCATATTTTATTCTCACTGTATAATTCTTGCTGTTTAGATAAAATTGGTATGATCCTACGCCATAGGGACCCACTAACCGAAATTTTTCGAACACACGACCTAACCAATGCTCATCTGGAACCCGAAAACGATAGAATTCAATATTTAGCCAAAATCGCTTAAGTCATTTTATAGATAAAATTAGCTTGATCCACGGTAACCCAAAAATGACTTACTAATCTAAATTTATCGAACATCTGACACATCCCAATGGTCTTCTAGTGATAGGAAACGGTGTAATAAAAACGTTTGTAAAAATCGTTGGAGCCATTTTTTAGATAAAGTTAGCTAAACCTTGACCCATAGTGACCCAAAATGACTGATTAATCGAATTTTCTTCAGCATGCGACCAAGACCAATGGTCTTCTCGAACCCGAAAACGATAGAAAAGAAAATTTAATCAAAATCATTAAAGCTCTTTTCTAGTTAAATTAACTTGACCCACAGTGAATCAAAAATTACCCATTAATCGAAATTTCTCGAACATGTGACCTAATCCAATGATCTTCTCCTGCTCGGAAACAGTATAATACAAAATTTTGTCAAAATCGTTTCAGAACTTTTATAACATACAATTAGCTTGACTCACAGTGACCCAAAAATGACCCACTAATCGAATTTTGCAGAATATGTGACTTAGCTCAATGGTATTCTCATGCTCAGAAACGATATAATACAAAATTTTGCCATAATGTTTTGAGCCGTTATTTTAGATACACTCAGCTTGACCCACAGTGACCCAAAAATGACCCACTAATTGAATTTTCTCGAACATGTGACCTAGCCCAGTGGTCTTCTCATGCCCAGAAACTGTATAATACAAAATTTTGACATAATCGTTTGAGTCGTTTTTCTAGATAAAAATAGCTTGGCCCATAGTGACCCAAAAATGACCCACTAATACATTTTTCTCGAACTTGTGACTTAGCCCAATGGTCATCTCATGCCCGAAAACGGTATATTACAGAATTTTGTCAAAAGTTTTTGGGCATTTTTTAGATTCAATTAGTTTGACCCTGACCCATTGTGACCCAAAATGGCCCTCTAATCAAATGTTTTTGAACATGCGACCAAGCCCAATGGTATTCTCGCGCCCGAAAACGACAAAATGCAAAATTTAGTCAAAATCGTTAGAGCCGTTTTTTAGATAAAATTGGCTTAACCCATAGTGACCCAAAAAGGACCCACTAATCGAAATTTCTCGAACATGTGACCTAGCCCAATAGTCTTCTCGTGCCGAAAACGTTTGGATATAAAATTTAGTCAAAATCAATTGAGCCGTTTTTTAGATATAATTAGCTTGACCTTGACCCATTATGACCCAAAATGACCCACTAATCGAATTTTCTCGAACACGTGACCTAGCCCAATGGTATTCTCGTGCCCGAAAATGGTAAAATACAAATTTTCTTCAAAATCGTTAGAGCTATTTTCTAGATAAACTTTGCTTGACCCACAGTGACCCAAAAATGACCCACTAATCGAATTTTCACTAATATGTGACTTAGCCTATTGGTCTTCTCGTAATCCAAAATGACAGAATACAAAATTTAGTCAAAATCGTTAGAGCCGTTTTTTAGATAAAATTGGCTTGACCAAAAGGGACCCAAAATGACCCACTAATCTAAATTTCTCGAACATGTGACCTAACGCAATAGTTTTCTCGTGCCGAAAAACGGTTGGATATAAAATTTGGTCAAAATCGAATGAGCCATCTTTTAGATGTAATTAGCTTGACCTTGACCTATTTGACCCAAAATGTCCCACTAATTGATTTTTCTCGTACATGTGACTTAGTCCAATGGTCATCTCATGCCAGGAAACGGTATATTACAAAATTTTGTCGAAATGTTTTAGGCGTTTTTTGGATTCAATTAGCTTGTCCCTGACCCACTGTGACCCAAAATGACTCACTAATCGAATTTTCTTGAACATGCAATCAAGCCCAATGGTATTCTCATGCCCGAAAACGATAGGATACAATAATTTGTCAAAATCGTTAGAGCCGTTTTCTAGATAAACTTTGCTTGACCCACAGTGATCCAAAAATGACCCACTAATCGAATTTTCTCTAATATGTGACTTATCCCATTAGTCTTCTCGTAATCGAAAACGACAAAATACAAAATTTAGTCAAAATCATTAGAGCCTTTTTTAGGTAAAATTGGCTTGGCCTATAGTGACCCCAAAATGACCCACTAATTGAAATTTCTCGAGCATGTGACCTAGCCCAATAGGTTTCTTGTGCCGAAAAACGATCAGATGCAAAATTTAGTCAAAATCGATTGAGCCGTTTTTTAAATATAATTAGCTTGACCTTGACCCATTATGACCCAAAATGACTCACTAATCGAATTTTCTCGAACACGTGACTTAGCCCAATGGTATTCTCGTGCCCGAAAATGGTAAAATATAAAATTTCGTCAAAATCGTTAAAGCCATTTTCTAGATAAACATTGCTTGACCCACAGTGACCCAAAAATAACCCACTAATTGAATTTTCTCTAATATGTGACTTAGACCATTGATCTTCTCGTAAGCCAAAACGACAGAATACAAAATTTAGTCAAAATCGTTAGAGCCGTTTTTAAGATAAAATTTACATACACGCACACACACACATACATACGCACGCAATTTTTGCTCGCATTATAGTATAAGATTCAAGAGTACATTATATGCTTTATGGCATACATTTATCACTTTTTTTTTGAGAAAAAAGGGAATTTTTCGTAATATTTTAGAACTTTTCAAAATGCTCCATGTGAACTCAATATCAATGAATAGCTCCAATATTTTTTATATAAGTTTGGTTCATATATATATGAACCAATGTGAATGGAGCATTTTGAAAAGTTCTAAAATATTACGAAAAATTCCCTTTTTTCTCAAAAAAAAAGTGATAAATGTATGCCATAATGCATATAATGTACCCTTGAATCTTATACTATAATGCGAGCAAAAATTGTGTGCGTATGTGTGTGTGTGCGTGTATGTAAATTTTATCTTAAAAACGGCTCTAACGATTTTGACTAAATTTTGTATTCTGTCGTTTTGGCTTACGAGAAGATCAATGGTCTAAGTCACATATTAGAGAAAATTCAATTAGTGGGTCATTTTTGGGTCACTGTGGGTCAAGCAACGTTTATCTAGAAAATGGCTTTAACGATTTTGACGAAATTTTGTATTTTACCATTTTCGGGCACGAGAATACCATTGGGCTAAGTCACGTGTTCGAGAAAATTCGATTAGTGAGTCATTTTGGGTCATAATGGGTCAAGGTCAAGCTAATTATATCTAAAAAACGGCTCAATCGATTTTGACTAAATTTTGCATCTGATCGTTTTTCGGCACGAGAAACCTATTGGGCTAGGTCACATGCTCGAGAAATTTCAATTAGTGGGTCATTTTGGAGTCACTATGGGTCAAGCCAATTTTACCTAAAAAAGGCTCGAATGATTTTGACTAAATTTTGTATGTTGTCGTTTTCGATTACGAGAAGACTAATGGGATAAGTCACATATTAGAAAAAATTCGATTAGTGGGTCATTTTTGGATCACTGTGGGTCAAGCAAAGTTTATCTAGAAAACGGCTCTAACGATTTTGACAAATTATTGTATCCTATCGTTTTCGGGCATGAGAATACCATTGGGCTTGATTGCATGTTCAAGAAAATTCGATTAGTGAGTCATTTTGGGTCACAGTGGGTCAGGGACAAGCTCATTGAATCCAAAAAACGCCTAAAACATTTCGACAAAATTTTGTAATATACCGTTTCCTGGCATGAGATGACCATTGGACTAAGTCACATGTACGAGAAAAATCAATTAGTGGGTCATTTTGGGTCAAATAGGTCAAGGTCAAGCTAATTACATCTAAAAAATGGCTCATTCGATTTTGACCAAATTTTATATCCAACCGTTTTTCGGCACGAGAAAACTATTGCGTTAGGTCACATGTTCGAGAAATTTCGATTAGTGGGTCATTTTGGGTCCCTTTTGGTCAAGCCAATTTTATCTAAAAAAGGCTCTAACGATTTTGACTAAATTTTGTATTCTGTCATTTTGGATTACGTGAAGACCAATAGGCTAAGTCACATATTAGTGAAAATTCGATTAGTGGGTCATTTTTGGGTCACTGTGGTTCAAGCAAAGTTTATCTAGAAAATAACTCTAACGATTTTGACGAAAATTTGTATTTTACCATTTTCGGGCACGAGAATACCATTGGGCTAGGTCACGTGTTCGAGAAAATTCGATTAGTGGGTCATTTTGGGTCATAATGGGTCAAGGTGAAGCTAATTATATCTAAAAAACGGCTCAATTGATTTTGACTAAATTTTATATCCAAACGTTTTTCGGCACGAGAAGACTATTGGGCTAGGTCACATGTTCGAGAAATTTCGATTAGTGGGTCCTTTTTGGGTCACTATGGGTTAAGCCAATTTTATCTAAAAAACGGCTCTAACGATTTTGACTAAATTTTGCATTTTGTCGTTTTCGGGCGCGAGAATACCATTGGGCTTGGTCGCATGTTCAAAAACATTTGATTAGAGTTTCATTTTGGGTCACAATGGGTCAGGGTCAAATTAATTGAATCTAAAAAATTCCCAAAAACTTTTGACAAAATTCTGTAATATACCGTTTTCGGGCATGAGATGACCATTGGGCTAAGTCACAAGTTCGAGAAAAATGTATTAGTGGGTCATTTTTGGGTCACTATGGGCCAAGCTATTTTTATCTAGAAAAACGACTCAAACGATTATGTCAAAATTTTGTATTATACAGTTTCTGGGCATGAGAAGACCACTGGGCTATGTCACATGTTCGAGAAAATTCAATTAGTGGGTCATTTTTGGGTCACTGTGGGTCAAGCTGAGTGTATCTAAAATAACGGCTCAAAACATTATGGCAAAATTTTGTATTATATCGTTTCTGAGCATGAGAATACCATTAAGCTAAGTCACATATTCTGCAAAATTCGATTATTGGGTCATTTTTGGGTCACTGTGAGTCAAGCTAATTGTATGTTATAAAAGTTCTGAAACGATTTTGACAAAATTTTGTATTATACTGTTTCCGAGCAGGAGAAGATCATTGGATTAGGTCACATGGTCGAGAAATTTCGATTAATGGGTAATTTTTGATTCACAGTGGGTCAAGTTAATTTTATCTAGAAAAGCGCTTTAATGATTTTGATTAAATTTTCTTTTCTATCGTTTTCGGGTTCGAGAAGACCATTGGTCTTGGTCGCATGCTCAAGAAAATTCGATTAATCAGTCATTTTGGGTCACTATGGGTCAAGGTTTAGCTAACTTTATCTAAAAAATGGCTCCAACGATTTTTACAAAAGTTTTTATTACACCGTTTCCTATCACTAGAAGACCATTGGGATATGTCAGATGTTCGATAAATTTAGATTAGTAAGTCATTTTTGGGTTACCGTGGATCAAGCTAATTTTATCTATAAAATGACTTAAGCGATTTTGACTAAATTTTGAATTCTATCGTTTTCGGGTTCCAGATGAGCATTGGTTAGGTCGTGTGTTCGAAAAATTTCGGTTAGTGGGTCCCTATGGCGTAGGATCATACCAATTTTATCTAAACAGCAAGAATTATACAGTAAGAATGAAATATCGAATTGAACACAAAGCTAATTTTGACCGAGCCTAGCTCGGTCATTCCCGCTAGTGATATTTAAAGTAAAATTTACAAAAAATAAAAAAAAAATTGATTTTCAAGGTCCCTCGTCCCCTTAAAGCTCATAAAAAAGTAACCGTAGCTGTGTTAGTGAAATTTAAGATTACATTTCAGTAAAAAACATTTTTAAACATGTATGTTAAGTTTTAAATTTATATTTTGAAAAAAATATGCATTCTTCTGTAAAATTTTTAATTAACAAAAAAATTTAATTGTTTTATTATTATAAATTCTTTAAAATGTAAAATTTCTAATATATTTTTTAGATCACAAAAGATAAAATAATTTTTTTGAGCTAATTATTAGTTTATTGTGAAATAATGTGAAATGCATTGGATTTATATGTAATATTTTTTTTTTTTTTTTTTTTTTTTTTTTTTTCAAATCAAAAAAAATGTTTTATCTCAGTTCCGAAATATAATTGAAAAATAATTAAAACTGATGTAAGCAAATAGACAGCAAAACAAAAAAAAAAATCATTATCATCAATTTTCGAAGTTGTTTTGAAATGAATATAACAAGATTCTAATTAAAATAATAAAACTTTGTAAAAAATCACCATAAAATTAAAACAAAACACAGGACGCGTTTCGAGCTAGAAACATAACAGCTCGTCATCAGCTACAGCATACACGTGTCCGTAAACGAATTGTTCGTTTACGGACACGTGTATGCTGTAGCTGATGACGAGCTGTTATGTTTTTAGCTCGAAACGCGTCCTGTGTTTTGTTTTAATTTTATGGTGATTTTTTACAAAGTTTTATTATTTTAATTGCTTCATATCGCCAGTTTTCGGTGCTGTTTCGCTATAACAAGATTCTATTTTTTCTCAAAATAATTTCATTTGATTTTTTCTTTGTGTGTGTGTGTGTTCACAAATCGTAAAAAGAAATTTTAATTTTTGATGAAAAATATTTATAATCAATACAGAAATAATTAATAAATATGAAAAAAAATCTTACGTCATGTTATGTAATCCTTTTTGAAAAAGAAATCTTTTTCAGCTATGGGATTAAAGGCCCTTAGCTCCTTTTAATTTAATTTTATATGTGGGTGTGTGAAAAGAAAAAAAAATGCGCTTTTTTATTTCCCCTTTTTTTCTATCAAACGATTGGTTTTTTAACGGTACTTTAAAGCAATCTAATTATATGTTGCAATAATTAATTAATAAGTACGTGAAGACGGCTAATCTTTTGTAACATGTTCATTTTTTTAATAACTGTCTAAACAGTACCTGAGATGTTGCTTTGTAAAATAATGCCAGTTTCTTTAAATTAGCAGCATAAAAAAAAATTCTATTTAAAGATTTTTTATTTAAAAGAAAAGTTGTTGAAAATATACGTTTTGAAAAAACTTTCAAAGCAACACTATACTTATCAATAAAGACAGATGCTTGTCTCTCTCTGTTTTTGTGTGTGTGCTGAAGAGACCACTGTGCACAGAGATGCAAGATTTTGTGAAAGGTTACCCAGAATTGTTTAATTCGAGGTTTGTCGGGAAAAACCGACCGGGCGAAGCTTCGGTAGTACAGTAGAACCTCGAATATCCGAAGTAATTGGGTTCGACCGTCTTTCTGAAAATCGAAATTTTCGAATAATCAAGAATGTTTCCATTTTAAGATTAAGGAGAAATATATGCAATATTCCTTATTATGGTAACAAGTGCTTAATAAAAATAAAGCAATAGCAAAACAGAAACAAGAATAAATTACCTGAATCGTAATTTTGAAATTAAGTGCCTTTTACATATATCACAAGTGTTTGAAAATATGTTTTGTTTGTCGCAGCATTGATTGCCTTTGCTTTGAAGCTCTATCATGGCGTTTTTTTTAAATATTATTAGTTTACCAGTATCACAGTGTTTCAGCTGCTCCAGCCATGCTAAACCTTTTGTAAAACATTACCAAGCTTCAGAACTGCTAATTTCTTAATTTTCTTTGTTCCACTAAGCAGCTTATGGGAGCTCAAGTTAAATTCAAAGGAATTCTAAGAAAGGGGATCGAAAATATTTATATGTACTCGTAGTTCAGAAAGGACCACTTGCACACAAGGAATATGATAGTAAAAAAAAAAAAAAAAGTTTTCAAAATGGATTTTGCACGCAAGGAATGCGATAGTAACAAAAAAAAGAGAAGAGAAAAAAAGGCTTTAAAAATGGATTTCGGTTAATCGAGAGTTTCGGTTTAAAAAGTTTCGGATAAAAGAGGTTCTACTGTATTACAATAATTCTTTTACCTGACATGTAAATATAATTCAGAGATTTACATCTTACGTAAGCCACGCGGCAATACAAAGAAGCTGTAGCGGGTATTACATTAATTCTTTTACCTTACATGAAAATAATTTGAGATTATTTAATTGCGCTTAGTTATTACCTTTAAAAAAAGCGCATTTTTTTATCACAAACATCAACAAAACTTTTTATTCTATTTATTCCCTTCCACCATAGATATCGTTTTATCGTCTTCTGCCCTAGGAACATGCTAAATTAAATTTCATTAAACAAAAATGCACAGTAGTAGAAAAATATTTTTCTAAATGGAATAGTTATTTTTAATTTTGGCTTTAGAATTAAATTCATGAACTCCCGTGCGTAGAACGGGTTAAACAGCTAGAAAGCTATAATAATTTGTGAATGTCTTGCAAGAATTAAAGATGTATTATAGCAAAACGAGGTAAATCCTACGTAGCAAAGGTACTTTCTCTGGACTATTAGAATCATTAACCAATGAATTATACTATTCAATTATCATAATTTTTAATAACAATTATAATAAACAACTTATTTCATATCTGGAGATAATTGATATAGGAGTAAATCATCTGTTATACAAACTAGGGGGTCGTACCCGGGCTTCCCGGGTTAAAGAAATTAGGTGAAAACATTTTCTTTTTTTAATTGAAAACTAATATTTTTTTTTATATGCAATAAATTTTTTAGATTGTCCACTTACATTAAAAAAGCATTTTTCATATGGAAAATACGAATTATACAAACAAATAAATTTTTGAAATTTATCAAAAGCGATATTTTTCTTATTAGCCGCATGCTAAGAGTTATATCACCAAGATCTTGCTACTTATGTCATCCTTTTATATTCTGATAATTTCAGAGCTTATACATGTCAGTTAAATTTGTGTTTTATTTATATTATTTTATTTATATATTCATAGAGAAGTTTTTTTTAAAATGAACATTAGCCGTAAGAAAATGATGAACTCTTTATTTTGTTTTAAGGGCAAACGGATTAATCATTCGTAATCGAGCTCCGCGCGATATAGATAAATTAAAAAATATTTCATGCTTTAAAATTGTTTTTAAAACCATAGCCAATCAGTAAACTGAGATGAACTTTGCAAACAAATTCCATTTGAAAAAAAAAAATATCCTATTTGGTGATCTAAAAATTTAAATTGTACGATTACAAATATGTTAGATTTGTGTTTTTACAATATTATTCTTTTATTTGTTTTTAAAAGAAGTATTAATTTCGTTAATTTGTCTTTCACAAATATGTTAGATTGGTGGTTTTTTTAATTTTATTCTTTTATTTGTTTATAAAGGAAGTATTAATTTCGTTATGCAAAAATAGTCAGAAACAAATGCTGAAAGATGTTTGTTGCTTTATGTGCAAAATGTTTATTATTATTATGTATTGAAACCAGCACGTGATAAGATAAACTTAAAAATAATATATTAAATTTAAAAAATCAAAAAACCCGACTGCGTAAAAAGAGAACTAATTAATTATTTCTCATCAATATTAAACTATTTTTTATATTACTTACCTTTTTTTAATTACTTGTATTGATGACTTTTAAGTTGTGTTTAATTATTAGTTCCTATCTACAAACACTCTTTTGATGAGGCCTATAGATGTCTATTATGAAGGTTAGAGTTACAGTAAAGGTAGCGATCCAAAGTACACAACTTCCAGGTTGTGTAATATTTAAACGGAGCTTCTAACTGTAAAATAGTCAATGATTCATCGTTTTCATTTTGAAAGACCTATCCTATGAAATGTCACTCAATAGGGTGCGTAAAAAAATTTCTTCATCTCTACCGCCATTTTGTATTTTACGGCCGCCATTTTGAATTTTTAAAAACAAAACCTATCCTATAACCATTGGAAGAGTAAGACAAATCGATAGAGAGCTCATTCATAAAAATCCATCCAGCCTTTGGGATGTTCGAGAGTATAAAGAAATCCACATACACAGATACGCGTGAAACACATAACCCTTCTTTTCAGTCAGGTAAAAAATCATGCTTAAAAATTATTTTAGAAAATATAATACATCAGTCAATTCAGATACAGTTTTTAAACAAATTGCATTTGAAGGTAATTTTTTCCCTATGCGACGAAAATTAAAAATGTACAATGATGAGAAGATTAAAAAATTTCAGTAGGGAAAATTTCAAGACAGAAATTTGATCGTGAAGTGTTGCCATTCGCAAAATGACGTCAGCGTTACGCAAAGATACGTTTGTTCTTTATAATGTATATATTTAATCAGTAAAATATAATAAAGATCAATTATTGGGATGTGGTTATGAGTTGAAGCTCTTATGCTTGGTATTCCGGTATGAAAAACGGCAATTTTCACCTTCTCAAAATTTGCATACGCACTTCTGATATCCATATTCATCATTTTTTTAAAAAAATTGTATTTCGTTTGATCATTTAAAAACCATTTTAACTTAAAACTTGAAGTCACAATTGTCAGCAACATCTTTTATGCAACAGCACCCTTTACTTGAGATTCTAATCTCAATTCCGGAGAGTAAAAATTTCCGTAATTTATGTTTTTTAGTCGCATTTGTGTTAAAATGATTAGTTTTATCTAAGAAAATGATCGTTTCTTTTAAATATGACTTCATTTTCACTTAAATAAGCATTTCGCCTAGTGTCTGAAACTTAGTACACATGCAGAAGGAAAAACAATATAGAAAATTTATGAGGAAAAATACGTGTTTTCAAAAGCAGTATGTCATTTTCCGTTATTATGACTCTAATATAATATTCTGCTCCTAATGGGATTTTGCGACACTAAACCCTATACAACAATTTTTATCATCAATTTTGAATTTTTATCAGAAAGTAGCATGAATAAAGATAAAAATACCTCATTATTTCTCTCTTGTCTGCAATAATAAAAGCTTTTCACTATTTTGAAGAAATTTCATAAAATGCTTTTAAAATTAAAATATAAAAGTGGGAATTAAAAAAAAAAAAAAAAAAAAAAAAAAAAAGATAGTGCGATCACATCTACAAATGAAGAGCTTTCAACAACAACAACAAAAAAAAAATATTAAAATTGGTTCAGCAGAAAGATCAGGGCGGATGACTAAAAAACACACTTGTGTTTTAAATATATAGATTATATAAAATTAGGAAAAATTAAATTAAGCAAATTATGTCATTTTAATAAAATTATAGTAGAATTTCCTAAAGAATAGCATTAAAATTTTATTATTCGAGAGAATTTCAGACAAAAACTTCAGGAGCATGATATTATTTTAAACCACGAATTATTTGTTTGCATGTCTAACTCGGCGTAGCAAATCCATCCAGGCGAGAATCATCAATTTATGTAATATAAATCGCTCTTATTTGCATTTCACCTCTCTTCTTTTGTCTTTTGTACTTTTATATTAGATGTAAATTTCCAACTGGGCGAAAAATGTCTGGACCAGGATTCGAACCCGGGACCTCCCTGGCTGAAGCCGCCAGTGCTCTGCCATCTGAGCTATCCCGGACGATTCTGGTCGGACTTTTTCACCCAGCTAACCTTGAAGATTACAGCATCTGGTCTGAAACCTGGTTCAGCTCAACAGAATAAATCTCAGGTAATGGAACTCCATAAATCTCTGGATACGAACTTACACTAGATTAATTTTCACACAATTATTCTAATTGGCAAACAAATCATATTAGATGTAAATTTCCAACTGGGCGAAAAATGTCCGGACCAGGATTCGAACCCGGGACCTCCCTGGCTGAAGCCGCCAGTGCTCTGCCATCTGAGCTATCCCGGACGATTCTGGTCGGACTTTTTCACCCAGCTAACCTTGAAGAGTTACCTGTTACCTTGAGTAACCTTGAACCAAGTTACCTGAGATTTATTCTGTTGAGCTGAACCAGGTTTCAGACCAGATGCTGTAATCTTCAAGGTTAGCTGGGTGAAAAAGTCCGACCAGAATCGTCCGGGATAGCTCAGATGGCAGAGCACTGGCGGCTTCAGCCAGGGAGGTCCCGGGTTCGAATCCTGGTCCGGACATTTTTCGCCCAGTTGGAAATTTACATCTAATATGATTTGTTTGCCAATTAGAATAATTGTGTGAAAATTAATCTAGTGTAAGTTCGTATCCAGCGATTTCTGGAGTTCCATTACCTGAGATTTATTCTGTTGAGCTGAACCAGGTTTCAGACCAGATGCTGTAATCTTCAAGGTTAGCTGGGTGAAAAAGTTCGACCAGAATCGTCCGGGATAGCTCAGATGGCAGAGCACTGGCGGCTTCAGCCAGGGAGGTCCCGGGTTCGAATCCTGGTCCGGACATTTTTCGCCCAGTTGGAAATTTACATCTAATATGATTTGTTTGCCAATTAGAATAATTGTGTGAAAATTAATCTAGTGTTTTGTACTTTTGTTGCCACGATAAGAAAAATGGTATTAAAAACTACAAAAAAATTAATATCTCAAAAATAAATTGAGATACAGCTTTCAAACAAATTGTATTTAAAAGAGCAATTTTTTTCCTATACGACGATGAAAAAATTTTAAATATGCAATGTTTAAAAGTTTAAAAATTTTCAGTAGAGAAAATTGCAAAACCAAAATTTTATTTCAAATTTCAAAGTGTTGCCATTCGCAAACTGACGTATGCGTTACGCACAGATATGTTTGTCCTTTATAATATAGATATGTCTTGGGTAACCATTGGTATGCGTTGGATGCCTAACCCTAAAACCAAAAATCCTGTTTTATTAAGGTTCGTTTTATCTTTTTATTTAAACACAAAATAACGTGCAGTTCGTAAATACCGACAAAGAAAAGTCCTTCTACTGCTCTCTTAAAAAACTGGAATTATTAAACAAAATTTCATGTAATTTTGTTAGATTATTAATTGATCCACTAAATGTTTTGGTTGTTGGTCACGTAAAATATTTTAAAAAGTTTTACATGCAGGTGTGAAAAGGTGCACCATACCCGGTGTAGTAAGTAGTAAGAACGCTGGCTACAAGTCATGAGGTATTAGGTTCAATTTCAGGTTCAGGTTAGAAAATTTGGAGTATAATTCCACTTTAGAAATGTTTGTTTAGCCATTGTTTGTACAGGATAAGTGTGGGCTCTTTATGAATAAACTCGTTACTAGCTTATTGTTGAATATATCACCTGTTTCAAAGTTTAGCATTTTACCAGGTTATGGTTCAATATTTTTCTATTTTATGGTTCAACCTACTCAAGTTTATAATTCAATCTGAGCACTAAATTTTCAAACAAAGTTTTATCATCTTATCGTGTTAACGTTTTCGGAGAAAAGTTATTGGGAATTATTAAAGCAAATTTTTAACAGTCTGATTGCATTAGATTTATTTATTATCCCCCGATATGCTATTTCTTGCTCCCAGCAAATAAAGTGTCGTCTCCAAAAAATAACGTTTAGTTGTATAAGCAACACATAAAATAAAGCCCACGTATCATTGCGCGGAATAATCTCTACTGCAATTTTTTAAACTTTTAAGCATCGCACATTTTAAATTTTTATACCGTCGTATTGGGGAAAAAAGTACTTTTAAGTGCAATTTATTTGAAAACTGCATGTCATTTATTTTTGAGATTTTTTTTTTTTTTTTTTTTTTTTTTTTTTTGTAGTTTTTAGTATTATTTTTTTAATTTTGGCAATTCGAGTACTCCATTTCTGTAGAGCGTAAAAGGAAAATAGTTGAAAAATAGCAATTACATCTTTTTGTTGCCATTTTCACATAAAAACTGAAAACAATGTACCTAAAATACGTGCTATTTTGAAAAAATATCAATGAATGATTTCTGATAAAACAGGGAGCTATTATACATTAAATTCAATTTTAAATATACATATTAATGTTACAAACAAATAAAAACATATAAATCACTAGATTGCCTTTTTTTTTTTTTTTTTTTTTTTTTTTTTTGTCAAGTTTCTTGAATGACGATATCTTTTATTTGGATTTGTGTATTATTCAACGATAATGACGTCATATGAATACTTTACTGTAGATGTTGGTTAAGACTGGATTGTAAATCAGGAATTCGTCAGAGGATGCTGATTACGTCATTTTATATAAAATAAAAGCGTGTTTTTTAAGTCTTAAAACTGAAATGTTTTGTACTATCTGTTTATATATATGTATACATATATTTTTTTTTTTTCATCGGGGGCGACACTAAATTCTGAAAAAGCAGAATTCCTGTTTTCAAGTTTAATTATTAGTCTTAACCAAATAAACTTCTAGTTTAGAAATATAACTGAAAAAATATGTTTTCTGGTGTTTCTAGTTCAACCGGAGCACCAAATTTTGAAACAAATTTAGCCATTTTAATGTCGCAAACTTTCAGCAAAATTTTTTGGAGAAATATTGAAAAACAATAATCAGTGTGATCACATTAGATTTAGTTATTTAGTGATTTATTAGTCTAAATCAAATAAAATTCTAGTGTAGAAACATAACAGGAAATAATTAAAACTACTTTAATAAATGGGAAATAAAAAAAAAAATATTTTTTTTTTTCATCAATTTTCAAAAATATTTTTGAAATAAAACTGCGAGTTTTTTCATTGAATTAATTCCACTTGATTATTTTTTTAGCGTGTTTTTAATTCGCGAAAGAGAAATTTTGTTTTTGGCGAAAAATAATTAGGGTCAATACAGAAATAAGGCAAAAAGTAATTATTTTATTTTATGAAAAGCCATGTCACATAAGCCTTTAAAAATTCCCTTTTAATTATGAGATGAAAGAACTGGAATTAAATCTCGTTCGTTTTATGTTATATGTGTATGACGCCTGTATTTTTTTTCTCTTTTATGTTTTCGTACAACTATTAATTATTTTTAATCCAAATTGTAAAGCTATCTAAATTAGCGTAAGTTGATTTCATAAGAAGCAAAAAAACACCCTAACTAAATTTTTATTTTAAATATTTAACTTCTTTTTTAATCTGAAAATCAATGTTGAATCTTTTTTAGTCCTTAAATGCATTGTGATGCACATCTACATCACTTTTTAATTAACTCTTTGGGAGCAGTATAGTTATATAGAAATATTTATCCTGTAAAAATTACAAAAATATAAAGCCAAAATCTATCTTAAAATTTCTGGTGTCTAATCTTTAATATAAGACGAAAAAAACATAATTCTAAAAAAATAATTTATACATTTAAGGGTTAAGTTTTACAAAATAAAAAAAATATATATTTAGATTCATACTTATTAAAATATTTACTGATTTACAATATTTTAATTTTTACCAGTATTGCAGATGCGCAACATAAGAAAAAGTTGACGTATTATTACGAAAAACGTATCTCTGATTTTTTTTCTTCATTATTTCTTCTCTGTTATACCTTTCAGAGATTCATATATAATTTTTTCGAAACAAAATAAAAAATCATGTATTTAAGGGTTAAATATTAGTTCTATAACTTCAATCAGTTTAATATGGAGTTTATGAAAATGATGGAAGACCAATCTCTTATTATAACGTTGTTCATGGCTAGTGATCGTGGTCATTTAAACATTCGTCTACCACACTGGTCCAGCTAGTTTTGTCAGGATTCCCACGTAAATCGGTGCTCCAAATGCTGTGGACACCAGTATTTTAAAGTAATTTTATTTGCCTTGTAGAGCCCTGATGGGAGAATTATCTGCGATTAAAGATGGTGAAATAAACTGTAAGAAATTAATGGCGTCCAGAGCATTTGGTTCCCTGGCTTACTCGGGACACCTAACACTACACTGTAAAAAAAATCCAATAATATACACAAATTTTTCTGTAAGATTTTACGGAATAGTTTAATTTTTCTAAGAAAACAGTAGAATTTCCGTAACTGATATTTTGAGATTATAAATCCGTATAAATAACCGTACTGTAAGAAATTAATGGCGTCCAGAGCATTTGGTTCCCTGGCTTACTCGGGATACCTAACACTACACTGTAAAAAAAAAAATCCGATAATATACACAAATTTTTCTGTAAGATTTTACGAAATAGTTTCATTTTTCTAAGAAAACAGTAGAATTTCCGTAACTGATATTTTGAGATTATAAATCCGTATGAATAACCGTACTGTAAGAAATTAATGGCGTCCAAAGCATTTGGTTCCCTGGCTTACTCGGGACACCTAACACTACACTGTAAAAAAAAAATCCGATAATATACACAAATTTTTCTGTAAGATTTTACGAAATAGTTTCATTTTTCTAAGAAAACAGTAGAATTTCCGTAACTGATATTTTGAGATTATAAATCCGTATAAATAACCGTACTGTAAGAAATTAATGGCGTCCAGAGCATTTGGTTCCCTGGCTTACTCGGGACACCTAACACTACACTGTAAAAAAAAAATCCGATAATATACACAAATTTTTCTGTAAGATTTTACGGAATAGTTTCATTTTTCTAAGAAAACAGTAGAATTTCCGTAACTGATATTTTGAGATTATAAATCCGTATAAATAACCGTACTGTAAGAAATTAATGGCGTCCAGAGCATTTGGTTCCCTGGCTTACTCGGGACACCTAACACTACACTGTAAAAAAAAAATCCGATAATATACACAAATTTTTCTGTAAGATTTTACGAAATAGTTTCATTTTTCTAAGAAAACAGTAGAATTTCCGTAACTGATATTTTGAGATTATAAATCCGTATAAATAACCGTACTGTAAGAAATTAATGGCGTCCAGAGCATTTGGTTCCCTGGCTTACTCGGGACACCTAACACTACACTGTAAAAAAAAAATCCGATAATATACACAAATTTTTCTGTAAGATTTTATGGAATAGTTTCATTTTTCTAAGAAAACAGTAGAATTTCCGTAACATATATTTTGAGATTATAAATCCGTATAAATAACCGTACTGTAAGAAATTAATGCGTCCAGAGCATTTGGTTCCCTGGCTTACTCGGGACACCTAACACTACACTGTAAAAAAAATCCGATAATATACACAAATTTTTCTGTAAGATTTTACGGAATAGTTTCATTTTTCTAAGAAAACAGTAGAATTTCCGTAACTGATATTTTGAGATTATAAATCCGTATAAATAACCGTACTGTAAGAAATTAATGGCGTCCAGAGCATTTGGTTCCCTGGCTTACTCGGGACACCTAACACTACACTGTAAAAAAAATCCGATAATATACAAAAATTTTCTGTAAGATTTTACGGAATAGTTTCATTTTTCTAAGAAAACAGTAGAATTTCCGTAACTGACATTTTGAGATTATAAATCCGTATAAATCCAGTAAGTTTCCCCCATATTTTACGAAATATTACTTTATTGTTTTCAAAACAATACAAGTTCCGCAAATGATGTTTTGAAATAGTTGCTTTTGTTCGGAAAGCAAAGTAATCAATCGTTGTATATACTTGTCTTACACTGATATTATTTTTATTGAAACCCCATTATTGGTTAAATGTGGCACTGCATTGAAAATATATTTAAAGATTTTCCAATAATGGCTAAATAGTACGTTTTACACGAGTTTTCAAGTGAAACCGATAAATATTATGGCGCCATCTATAATATGTATTTTGAAACAACTCGCTATAATATTTTTCCTTTTTTTTTTTTTTTTAAATAAAAAGCTGACGTATTTTTACGATATTAAAACAAGTTGAAATCTTATTAATATATTTTTAAGTTTGAGACCGTTAAAAAGGAAATGTTACAGTTTATTTTTCATTATGATTTAAAAACAATGTTTGACTTATTTATAGCAAGTTTTTAATATATTTTTTTAAGTTTTTGTTAGGATGTTTCAAAAGAAAAAATCTATTTTTAATTTTTAATTAATTTATCAATTAACTTTTTCTGTCGTGAAATTACGCTCGAAATTATTGAATATTTAATACGTGATTTATCACATTGCTAACGAAGCGTAGAACCAACAACCGGAAAAATGTCCAAGCCGGGGTTCCGGGTTCGATTCCCGGCTTGGACATTTTTTGCATTGTTGGTTCTACGCTTCGTTAGCAATGTGATAAACCACGTATTAAATATTCATCTATTTTTAATTTTAATATTTTTGAATCTATTCACGTTAACCGATTCGCACATAAAATTTAAAACATCTCTGAAATATAATAATGAAATTATTATAAAATTGACGCTTATATAAGTTTAATAAGCAATAAAGGAAATGTATTTTAATACCATGTAGTAATTATTTTTATTTGAGTTTAAAGCAGATCACGAGACAAATAATTTGGAAATTTTGAAAAACTACATATTTGAAAAAAATATGTTGGTATTCTTCCATAACTAAATGAATAAAATAAATAAAAATAATATTAAACTAAAATTTTAAAAATTTTGCTAAAAAAAACCAGTCATTACTCTTAATACAATCTTTAATACCTGTAATATTTTAGAGTAAAATTTATCTTTTAATAAGCATGAAACAAAACAGCTAAATATTCAAAATTCTAGGGAAGAAATGTGTAAATATTCAGAATTGTATACTCAATTGAAAAATATTATCTCCACGAAAATACCTTCCTTATTTAACATGTTAGCCTTTGCTTTATACAACTTTAATAACGATATTTAAACACATTGTTTGTGAAGCCGTGGTATAATCGTTAAGGTCGCTAATCTGGAAGAGAACAGTTCACTGCTTCGAACCCGTCAGGGCTAGTGTTGTTTTGAATTAAATTGTTATTATCTGACCTTGATGTAAACGTGTCTTTGAAAAGCGAAATGTCAAATTCATAAATATGTAAGTTTCTCCTTGAAAAATTGTTATATTTTTGTCTTTGAGACGGAAATTTTTAATTGCGGAAATATGAAAAAAACTGAAATTTTAAATCCCGCTGAATCCAGTATGATAAAATTAAGAAATTGGCTTGTAAACTCGTATTTTTAGATCTAAATTCATAAAACTCTAGAAATATTTTAAAAGAATATCGAATAAAAACTGTAAGTGTATCCTCTCTTTACTATTTTGTCTATCTAGGCGCCTTTCACGGGGCTTGTCAAAATCATCGTGTAGCGTAATTATTTGGCAGATGTTACAGTCATACTAACTTATTGTGTTTATCTATAAATTCAAAATTATCCATGAGTTACACTGATGAAGGGTGCTCTTATTATAAAGTCTTTACCGTCCATTGTCACCGTATGTGACGCGCAGCACTTGTACTTATACAGTTGAATTAGTCGAATACCGAGTATAGGTCAATATATAAAAACTGAACAATTTCACTCCAGAATTTTTAATTTTTTAATTAAAGTACCAACTTCCAAATACAATTACATACTATGATACATGTTTTGTCATTTGAATGCTGTAATCTTTTGAGATCAAGGATGTAAATTTTATGCATAGGATAAATTTTTATGGAAGAAAGTGTCTGTTAACACCATAATCAGTGTCTAATAATTGGGACTGAGATGATGGAGACTGAGGTGATATTTTTGTCTTAAAAGCTGCACAGCCATTTTGTTGAATCATTCTGCTGACATGTAAATTATTAAATATGTCATGTGACATTTGTATGTTGCGTAAATAAAGTTGCAATAAACTTTTTGTTTATAAATAAAAACTTTAATAGGGGGACATGAATGGTGCTATAAAAAAATACTCATCCCATATCAGAACATAAACTAAATATTTCTAAATATGAAACAAAGAAAAAAACAACTTACCTTCATCCATGGTGGCTAGTTGAATTTTAGTTGCTGTTGCAATGGAAATGATTCTGCCAGCACCAGTATCTGTTAACCTAAATGTGTGTTTAGAGGGATTCAGATGATGGTCACCCTCAGGGACAAATATATTTACAACTATATTTTACTATACAATCTATACTAAGAAAGGATATTAATATTTTCCCATACTTTATGTATATAGGTATAAATATATAATAGCAAAAGTTTATAATATTTATAGAAATGTTTACAGCATACATTTAATATTGGATATTTGTACCTGGGGACAGGGACTGAAATGATGATTTCACTTGTTTAAAGCTTAAAACTAATTATTTATACATCAATATATGTCCATTTATCATTGGTAATTGATATAACAAATGTTACAATATATTATGTTTTTCAGTTTTTGGTTTTAGTAAAATTAATGAAATATTATTGGCAGTGGACGCAAATTGTCCAATTTTCAGATATTGACCCTTATATTTCGATAAAATTATTTTATAGTTTTCATCTCTGGATGCGGATGGTTCAATGTCGAAATATAGGGTGTCTACAAATCAGTCGGACAAAAAGAATGATTTATTGAATGGAATTGACAGGAATAAAATTAAAGTACATAATTGTTGTAAGATAGAAAAATAGATCAATTTTAAAATTTGAACAAAATTTCGGCGTACTTGCACAGCAGAATGAGTTTCATGAAACCAAAGACAGCATTTCGCTTTTTCAGCACCGTTGCACAGAGTAAGATTTTACAAATCTAACTGGAAATAAACAAAATTAAATTTAAAAATAAAAAAACCCGACTGCGTAAAAAGCGAACTAATTAATTAATTCTCATCAATGTGAAACTATTTTTTATATTACATACCTATTTTTTTAATCTATTATTGATTACTTTAAGTTGTGTTTAATTGTTAGTTCCTGTTTTGATGAGGCCTATAGATGTCTATTAAGTTTAGAGTTGCAGCTAAGCAAAGCTAGAGATCCTACCTACACAACTTCCTGGTTGTGTAATATTTAAAGGGAGCTTCTGCTGTAAAATAGTCAATGATATATCGTCTTCATTTTGAAAGACCTATTCAATGATATGCCACACAATACGGTGCGTAATTCTTTTTCGTCTGTACCGCTATTTTGAATTTATAAATCCAAAACTTAGCCTATAACCATTGGACGGTTAAGACGAATCGATAGAGACCTCATTCATTAAAATCCATCCAGCCGTTGGGATGTTTCGAGGGTATAAAGAAATCCACATACCCAGATACGCGTGAAACACATAACCCTTCTTGGCAGTCGGGTAAAAAATCCAAAAATCGACTTGCGGTAATTTCACTTTTAGACATTTGAAATAAACTAACACACTGGAGAAAAAAATTATAGAGTGATAACAGCCTAACTCCACACTAACACCATCAAAAAACGGATCAAAAACCATGTTTTCTTTTAACCTTTTTTAGAATGGCGATTGCTGTAGATGTAATGCCACTGATATTTATGGCTAAAAACATACTTATTTTGTAAGTAGTTTTTTGTGATTGTATGGAATCTGTAGAACAATGTAGATACTTTGTATTTTACAGTCAGGATAGTTATTTGGAATTGTTATTTAAAAAAAATAAATTTTAAAGTAAATATAAAAAATATTTGAAATTTAGTAGTATATTTTTTAAAAGCTGGCGAAAATTTTGTACACCCTGGTACATTGTAACATTTTTTTTTTCATTTTTTTTTTTGTAATTATATAAGCATATAGATATAAAAGAAATCGATTTCGGCTGCAACTATTTGCAACTCTTTAATATAATAAAATATTTTTTCAGGCACGGAAGTGTTAATTTCTAAAAGAGAATGTATGAGATTTTGCAAAATGATGTTACTGGACATGAATAATTCTCTGTGAATTCTAAAAATACCCCGATAGACTATGTATTGCACATATATAATTTTCAACATTGCTCACTTGTTATGTTAGACCAGATTAAGCGGCTGATTCATTTATTTATAATTGAACGTAATCGAAGATGGAGAAAGTTTCGCTTAGAGAAAGTTTTTTTGAGTAAAATAAGAGATGGTTTGATTCGAATATTACCATAAATATATTTATAGGACAGAAGTAATAATGACTAGACGAAAAAAGTTGGACGACCAAAGAAAATATTTTGTTTAATTGGAGAGAAATAAAGAGAAACAAGTTGGAAATTGCTCGTCAAACGTGGCAAATGAGGTGCGTTCGTACTATAACTAGTTTTATAAATATTTTTTTCGCCGCATATTGTACTGAATGTATATTTTAGTGCACTCCATAAGTGCCTATCAATTTCATTCTGTTCGAAAGGCTATAGCATCATTAAAATGCACTTGAAATAATTTTTTCCCATTGGCCGTCATGTAACGGAAAACTTTTGACTGTCCCTGTCATTAAACTATACATCCGATTATCATAAAATTTGAAATAACTCGACAAAATTATACAACAATTATATATTTTAAATTTCAAACGATTCGGTTGCGTAGTTTTTGCGCTGTTATATGCGGACGGACAGACAGACGGACTGAACGAGGACTATAGGTGCTATGTATTTATATTATTACGTACGCACCTAAAAAAGGTGAAATCGATATTCCCGGAACACGAATTAGCATTTGCCACTTTTTAAAATCTGAGACAGTATGGACGAAATGATGCTGCGTTAAAGGAAATATTTCATATTTCTAAAAGAGCACAGACATTTTAAAAAATTGTTCAAAAATTCGGATGTTCGTCATATAAAAAGGACTGTAATGATGATAATCAAAATTTTATAATGGCTAAGTCCATACCCGTGATCCACTTCTTATTCTAGACCCTTAAAATTTAAATTCATCATGGAAACCGATTAGTCAATAACAGAAGGATTTGAAATTGCCAGAAATTAAATCTTTACAGCTCTTGCACCAATTATAGTAGAATTCAATGCTTAGATATATGACATAGAGCATAAATTTGAAAAAACAATGGTAGATAGCACAATGTGCAGCAGCATTTTATCTTCAAATAAAGCAACTTTAAAAAAAAAATCCAAGAAAAATCTAAGGTGATGAATAACTTGAAAATTAACTTGAAAATCATCATTGTAAAAAATTTCTTTTTCTCTATTAAAAACACATACACATATAAATACAGTTTTTTTCAGACATCGTATGGATATTTTAAAATATCCATACAATTAATCTTATCCTATAAAACAATTACAATTTTGTGTAACATAATGAATAAAAATTTGGCAGCACTTTATTACTCGGAATGCGTGCATTTTCACTTTTTTCTAATCTAACAAGTGGTCTTTCCGCAGAATAATGATTCCACCCTCCTTCGGAAAATCCAGGAAAAAAGAAGAGCAAAACAATAGATCAGATGTACAAACTGATATCCATCAAGCCTTGATTGGTCCGATGATGTGTATACAGAATGATTGTGTCACGTGAGCGGGATTCCCCGCTACTTTTATTGTTTGTTCACGAACGGCACAATGGGCCTGTTTATTGCCATGGTGATAGATGGCCCTGTTTTTGTCCGTCCAGGGAAATGATATTGAGAGGTTTCGTCGATATTTTATTGTTTGCAGAAAACACATTGTACCGGTGCCCCGTATCAAATACACGGACAATGACTTTGTCTCTGTCCCTAATAACATGTAATTAGTTCGATGCGATATAGCGTAAAACTAATTAGTGAAAGTGCTTTTCATACAATGCCTAAAGTACAGTCTTTAAATTGTTTATGACGTTAATGTGTAAATAAATTAAAAAAATAATGTCAGTTAATTGCTTCCTGGAAACGTCATTAAGATCTAAAGTAAATAAATATAATAGAATAAATATAGGTAGTTAGCAAAAATAAAATCGATTTTAAATACAGAGATATGCGTCTAACGAGTATTTTTACTACCGAATGTTTCCAGTAACAGAGATTTTATTCGATGTTTTCCTTACTCAGCAAGCGATTACATATTCCGCTAACGAATGATACAGCATGGTTAAAGAGTGTTTTTACTAACGAATACATCGGGTAAGATTTTTTTTTTTAGATGTATTTCTGAATCAGCTGACGGATGTATATTTGGTTAACGTGTTATACAGCGCGGCTAACAAGTATTATTACCCGACTGCCAAGAAGGGTTATGTGCTTCACGCGTATCTGGGTACGTAGATTTTTTATACCGCCGAAAAATCCCAACGGCTGGATGGATTTTAATGAATGAGGTCCTTATCGATTCGTAATAACCGTCCGATGGTTATAGGCTAAGTTTTGTTTTCATAAATTCAAAAGGGTGGCCGTAAAATACAAAATGGCGAAAGAGACGAAAAAAAATTTACGCACCCTATTGAGTGGCATATCATTGGATATGTCTTTCAAAATGAAGACGACGTTTCATTGACTATTTTGCAGTCAGAAGCTCCGTTTAAATATTACACAACCTGGAAGTTGTGTAGGTAGGATCTCTAGGTTTACTGCAACACTAACCTTCATAGATATCTATAGGCCTCATCAAAACAGTGTTTATAAATAGGAACTAACAATTAAACACAGCTTAAAAGTCATCCATACAAGTAAATAAAAAAAAAATTAGGTAAGTAATATAAAAAATAGTTTCACATTGATGAGAAATAATTAATTAGTTCACTTTTTACGCAGTCGGGTTTTTTTATTTTTTAAATTAAATTTTTACTTGTTACTAACAAATGTTTTGGTAAGAAAAATTTCTTTCGCTTTTATTTAATCTTTTGACGAATGTATATTCGGCTAACGAATGAAACAGTGCGACTAACAAGTACTTTTACTAACGAACGTTTCGGGAAAAAAAAAAAAAAATCTTTCATGCTTTTCTTTTTCGTGGTATGATTCGGCTACTAAATGACGCCGCGCGGCTGCGAATATTTTTACTAAAGAATATTTCGTAAGAAAAATTTCTTTCAATTTTTTTAATTAGCTGAAGAATGTATATCGCCGCTAATGTAACTTTCACTAACGAATGTTTCGGGTGAAAAATCTTTTTTCGATGTTTTTCTGAATCAACTAACGAATATATACTGGGCTAACGGGTGATACAGCGCAGCCTACAAGTACTTTTACTAACGAATATATTCGACTAACGAATGATACCACACGGCTAACGAGTATTTTTACTAACGAATATTTCGGGTAAGAATAATTTTATTCCATGTTTTTCTGAATCAGCTAACGAATGTTTTATTGGATGCATGCGATAATATGACATTCCGCCGCAGCGAGCGGCCAATCTTCGTCCGCAGCCCTTTATTCTTCTACTCTAGTCCGACTCTTTTGCGGAAGCAAGATTCTTAGGTCCCTAGCCACGTCCCGAATGAAAGACTCTCTACCGAAAGCCAGATTGAAAAAAAAAAAAAAATCAAAAATTGAAACCGGACAAATTTAAAAGGGAAATTACACAAATTATAGACACCGAAAAGAGGAAAGGGTTGGGCTCGGGGCGATGAAGCTACCGAACGACTCCTAGCTACTTCTAGCTTATTATTAGCCACATTGCACAATAATAAGACAAAAAATCACGATTCGACTAACGAATATTTGGGTTAACGATGCGAAAAAATTACTTCCGCTTTGGAATTCTTATCTAAAATTAAACTAAATGTAAAATATCGATTACAGTTTCTTTTTCTTTCTTTTTTTTTTTTTTTTTTTTTTTTAATCACGTATAGTCTGTACACCGAGCAGTACGTTCCCTAAAGGGATCGTGGACGTTGAAATGAAGAATTTTCTTTTTTTATTTAAGGGTCCGCCCACGAATGATGTCAAGCTTGGAGGAGGGGGGATGGGATTCGTGAAATTGTGACAGCTTGTGAGAAGGAGGTGGAGGGGGTAAGAAGAAATGTTACATCCCACATTTTGGTTAAAATAAAAGCTTTAAAAATCAGCAGATAAAATTTTGCAGTTATTTTGAAATTAAAGTATTTTGTGTTGATAAAGCAAAAGATAAGATTTAAAGCCAAATATATTAAATTCCACTTCGAATTCCAAAATACTACTGTTTTCAATATCTCTTTCATATTAATATTTTATTACTATTGTATAATCATTGTTTTTTGTTCTAACCCGTCATCTTATTTCATACAAAATAAGGACACGAATAATTTTTATTGTTATGCTCACAAATGTCATTAAAACATATAGTAAGTTAAAGTTAAAAAATGAAATTTGAAATATGATCTATAACGTAGTGCTTTGTTTCTGAACTGCATGTATATGTTTATGTAATATAGCGTGACGTGTGACAATTGAGGGTGGGGTCAAAAATATTGAAAAAAGTGTGACATCATTTATGGACAGCCCCTAAGGGAAGTTAGTAGCTTTCGGGACCCAATTTTGCTCATAATAACTAAGGATCGACCAAAAGAGGTTTTTAAAACAAAAAACGAAACCGAAACCGAATTTCTGTAATCTTCCCATTTTTGACCGAAAACGAAAATGTCCTATTTTTTTTTCTTTTTTAAGTAACTGATATATACATAATTATACGTCTAATTATACGTGTAGTCCAAGTTGGCTCTCTGTGCTTCTGACATAAACTTTTTATTTTCATAATATATATATATATATATATATATATAATTTATTCATGAGCGACACAATATGATTTTCTAATTATACGAATTTCATCTAATTAAAAAACATTTTAGGGAATACATACCTCAATTTATCTTTTATATTGAATTTTGTAAAAGTTCATCTGTTATACTAGAGCATTCTCTAGAATCTGTTATACTAGAATTCAAGAGCATTCAAAACACTTCTGCGGTTCCAAACAAAAAAAATTCTATTACTGTTAAGTCTGCAGCTTTTAATGAGCACGTGAAAAGCGTCTTCAAAGGTTAGTCCTATATGCATTGCTTACCATATTATTTGCACTCACGTCTTGAGCGAGTCATGAAGGATAATTATAAACCGTGAAGTTCATAGCAATAAATAAAGTATGTCTCGTCTGAGAAGATACAGCTCAAGTCAACGAGTAATGCTCAAAATTTCCGAAGGAAGAAACGCCGAATTTTCGCCGAAAACGTATTTCCGGCGAAACTCAGATTTTGGGCCGAAAACGAAAACGAAACCGAATTTTCAGTTTATCTCTACACTTTTTTTCGATTCAACATAAATGAATAGGTTTTGCATATTTTGGAGTGAAGTTTTGAGTTTCAAGAATAATATCCCACCTCTAAAAAATTGCCATATCATTTGCAATTTAAATAATATATATTTTTTAGAAATATGTAATCTATACACAAAAGTAAAAGACAAAAAAAAAAAAATAATAATAATAAATAAATTAATTAATTAAATTTTTTTAGGAATTTGTTTCAAAATGATAGCAATTGGATTACTTCCATTGTTTTAAAGAAAGGGGGGAAAAAAGCAATTCAACAAATTACAACGACCATTTGGAAAATGATTTTTTCGAAGACTAAAATTTAAGACATAAAAAAATCACACGGAGTTGATCATACATTACGTACGCCATGAATTAAACATTAACATTCCTGGAACCATCATGAACAAATTTTAAAAGAAATTTCAGTTTTACAATTTTCGGTACTGTAAATTTTTAAATTTCTACAGAGGTGGTGATACATTACGTACGCCATGGATTAAACATTAATATTCCTGGACCCATTTTAAATGAAATTTCATCCTTAAACTTCTAAACATCCCGCAATATTACATTTACACCGTCGTATAGAGAAAAAAATGTACTTTTAAATGCAATTTGTTTGAAAACTGTATCTCAATTTGTTTCTGAGTTATTAATTTTTTTTTTGTAGTTTTTATTACTTTTTTGTCATAGTGGCAACAGAAGTATCCATCTCTGTTTAAAGTAAAGGGAAAATACAGATTACTGTATAGACCAATCAGAAAACGAATAAAATACGAATTCAACTAATTAAACGCTTCAGATATGTTTTTGATTTTCTATCCTGACCGAGGACATTAACCCTTTTTCCAAATGGTTAAAAATTGCCACATCATTTGCAATTTAAATAATATATGTTTTATTACAATATATAATCTATACACAAAAGTAAAAGAAAAATTATATACTTACCTCTCTTTTTTATAATATAACTTTTGAAAAATACACAACAGAAACTAAATTGTTATATCAAATTGAAACTAAATAGCATATTTATTCTGTAAACTTAAAACGTTACACTTATCAATTGTTTTATAATTTATTAAAAAATCATTCGAGAAGTCATTCTCTATTATAAATAATGCATACGAAACTCGTATTTAAAAATGCTCCTTACGTTTTCTAAAGGATTGAAAATCAATGAATGCTTTATGTACATAGAATCAACGTCTAAAAATAATCAAATCTACGTATTAGATTTTAGGTAGATTTCGTATGAAATACTACCTATTACATTCTGCCCTATGTCGGAATTTCTGAAAAGTTTTTGTAGATCTACACCGACCATAACCCCTAGAACCCCAAACCACCCTCAGTAAAAAACTTTATTGTTTATAATTGTGGTATTGTGCTCTAATAAGTTTTAATATCTTGTGCGAGGGTTAGCTTTCTTTAGATCTCTTTGTGTTCTGTCATTTATTTTTTTTTTATAATGCGCTATTAGGAATTAAATTTTGTTATTTTAGGCTGAATGCCGACAAAATTGGATGAAATAACGCATCTTCACTATGAATTAAACCTGCAAGTTCCTCTGATAATTCTGTGGGTTATTCATAGTTTCTTATTTTACATACTAGTTTCCTATGTTCATATCTTGTTCATCTTTAGAATTTTACCAATTTGTTCATATATTTGTGATTTCATCTTTATTATATATATATACTAGGGGGTTCTGCCCCCTACGAGCTACGCTCGTCAACCCCCGTTCGGACACCGCAGACTCTAATAGCACGATAATTTGATCGGCTTTAAAACGATTTCGGAAGATTGAATTATAATTTGAATCTGAGAGTTATAATCTGACGTAATTTTCACCAAACTTTTCTTTTTCTTTTTAATATTCACGTAAAAATACTTTTGTTAGAAATGAAATATTATGATCATCTTAAAATATAAAATAAATGTCTCGAGCAATTTTTAAATTTAAACTGTTTTGCAATATTATTTTTTGTTCATTTTATATAATAAGTGTAATGTGACGTAAATTCTCCTATTTAAGACTTCTAACGCATGTTTATGAATTTATTATTTTACAATATTCTGTCTCTTTTAAAATTCACGTGTAATTATAATTTTTATGACGTAATTTTCAATGAGTTCCTGCTTTTTATACATTTTCTGTTTATAATAGTCACGTGTAAAATACATTTTTAATTTGAAGTAAACATTATTGTTTGCGCTCTTTATACAACTGGCAACAGTTTAAATTAATAACCTTTTCTAAAATTTGTAAAGAATATCTCTTAAAATGCTGAAAATTTTAATTTAAAATTGAAATAAAGCCTCAAAAAATGAGTCAAATAAGAAAAATAAATGCAACCTGCACACCGGGAACTTATAACGTATAAAATGATCTAAAAATGATTAAATTCTTATGTATAGTTTTTGTTCCAATAAAACTTTTTTAATTGAACGATTTTGTCCAACTTTAGCATTAAATATATCTTAAAATAATTCTTCGATTAGAAAACTGTCTGCATCAGCGTGTTTATCAAACATTTCTCTATAATACCACCGATTTTCATATTTTTGTATGCAACAGTTTTTTTTAATATTAACGATGAAAGGCCATGCTTAAGCATTCAAATTGGATGTGGATCTACCCGGAATAGCTACGCAGATTTCCATTGGTCCATTTCCAAATCAAAACTTTTATATATATATAGAAGGATATATAATATACATCTTTAAATGCAGTTTCAGGAAAATCAATTTTTCCATTATTTCCATGTTCGAAAAATTGCATAAATTATTTAAAACATATATCGGTAAAATTTCGTCAAAATGCTTTCCCTATTACTCACTACGTTCTAAACAAAAAAACTAAGCTCTATGTCATAATGTGAATATTTTATTGGTTCTCAAATATAAAAAAATGGTAATTTTTAATGAAAAATATGTATTTTTGAAGTATTTTTAATATTTCAGTTAATTTTGAAGATACTGGAAAACTTCTAGTTCAGTGCGCAGGTAAGTGTAATATTAGTATATGTAGTAAAAAAGAAACTGAAATATATTGAGTTGAATTGAGCGTGCGCTGTTTGGGGTAAGCATGAAATTTTTCAAAAAAAAAAAAAAAAAATAAATAAATAAATAAAAAATGGCACCCCCCCCCACCCCCACAATTAAAAAAATGTTATGAAGATATTGTATTTTATATATTTTTTTATCATTCTGTATTACAATTGTACATGAAATATATATACCTATTCAATATTGTACATCTTTTTAAAAAAAAAAGCACTCCGAACGTACGCATACCCGGAGGTAACAATAGGTAATTGATTGATCTAAAAATGGAAAACACAGATCGATTTCAAATCGCTTCCCTAGTCAGGCCTTCCAATTTTATATCTTTCCGTTAAAAAATGAATTTGTAAATGTGTCAAAACATTTTGCGCTTGTTGAGCAGAACAGTTGAGAATAAACAGTCTTAAGGAAATAAAGAAAGAGGACTATAGAATATTTTACACAGATTTAAGGTAGAATTCTTTTTCAATTAATACTGCGTTCTATGCTTTATAATTTTTACTTTCTTCCGACTTTGCAAGAAGAACGTATTGGATTCGTGAAAATTTTTGACTTCCGGTTTTCTTTGGATTTAAATATTTTATGTGTCAGAGAACCCGAAAAACATGTTTTTACAAAATGCCTGTCTGTGACTGTGTCTGTATGCGGCACAAATTTTGTGGGCGCTCTATCTCAAGAACTAAAGCACGGAATTTAATAAGAAATTATATTCAGTTAGTCCCTGATATTGATTGATATTGATAAATCTTTGGTTTAAATCTCCCAAAAGGCGGTGCTACTATTCTGCATTTTTCACGATTTCCACAATAGCTCTATCTCAAGAACTAATGCACGGATTTTCATCAAACTTCAGATTAAGTTAGTCACTGATATGAGTTGATGGTTATTATGTTTTGGTGCAAATCACCCAACAGGTTATGCAGCTATGCTGCATTTTTCATGACTTCCGCAATAGCTCTACCTCACGAACTAATACACGAATTTTCGACAAAATTCGCATTAAATTATTCCTTGATATGAGTTGATGATTACGTGTAGGTGATAAATCGCCCAACAGGTGGCACTTCCATGCTGCATTTTTCTCGATTTCCACAATAGCTCTATCTCAAGAACTAATGCACAGATTTTCATCTAACTTCATATTAAGTTAGTCACGGATATGAGTTGATGGTTATGACGTTTTGGTGTAAATCACCTAACGGGTTGCGCAGCTATGCTTCATTTTTCATGATTTCAGAATTAGCACTACCCCAAGAACTAATACACGAATTTTCAACAAACTTCGGATTAAGCGAGTCCTTGATATGAGTTGATGATTACGTGTAGTTGATAAATCGCCCAGCAAGTGGCATTTCCATGCTGCATTTTTCTCGATTTCCACAATAACGCTATCTCAAGAACTAATGCAAGAATTTTCATCTAACTTCAGATTAAGTTAGTCACGGATATGAGTTGATGGTTATTACGTTTTTGTGTAAATCACCTAACGGGTTGCGCAGCTATGCTTCATTTTTCATGATTTCAGCAATAGCACTACCCTAAGAAGTAATACACGAATTTTCAACAAACTTCGGATTAAGCGAGTCATTGATATGAGTTGATGATTACGTGTAGGTGATAAATCGCCCAACAAGTGGCATTTCCATGCTGCATTTTTCTCGATTTCCACAATAGCTCTATCTCAAGAACTAATGCACGGATTTTCATCTAACTTCATATTAAGTTAGTCACGGATATGAGTTGATGGTTATGACGTTTTGGTGTAAATCACCTAACGGGTTGCGCAGCTATGCTTCATTTTTCATGATTTCAGCAATAGCACTACCCTAAGAAGTAATACACGAGTTTTCAACAAACTTCGGATTAAGCGAGTCATTGATATGAGTTGATGATTACGTGTAGGTGATAAATCGCCCAACAAGTGGCATTTCCATGCTGCATTTTTCTCGATTTCCACAATAGCTCTATCTCAAGAACTAATGCACGGATTTTCATCTAACTTCATATTAAGTTAGTCACGGATATGAGTTGATGGTTATGACGTTTTGGTGTAAATCACCTAACGGGTTGCGCAGCTATGCTTCATTTTTCATGATTTCAGAATTAGCACTACCCCAAGAACTAATACACGAATTTTCAACAAACTTCGGATTAAGCGAGTCCTTGATATGAGTTGATGATTACGTGTAGTTGATAAATCGCCCAGCAAGTGGCATTTCCATGCTGCATTTTTCTCGATTTCCACAATAACGCTATCTCAAGAACTAATGCAAGAATTTTCATCTAACTTCAGATTAAGTTAGTCACGGATATGAGTTGATGGTTATTACGTTTTTGTGTAAATCACCTAACGGGTTGCGCAGCTATGCTTCATTTTTCATGATTTCAGCAATAGCACAACCCTAAGAAGTAATACACGAATTTTCAACAAACTTCGGATTAAGCGAGTCATTGATATGAGTTGATGATTACGTGTAGGTGATAAATCGCCCAACAAGTGGCATTTCCATGCTGCATTTTTCTCGATTTCCACAATAGCTCTATCTCAAGAACTAATGCACGGATTTTCATCTAACTTCATATTAAGTTAGTCACGGATATGAGTTGATGGTTATGACGTTTTGGTGTAAATCACCTAACGGGTTGCGCAGCTATGCTTCATTTTTCATGATTTCAGCAATAGCACTACCCTAAGAAGTAATACACGAGTTTTCAACAAACTTCGGATTAAGCGAGTCATTGATATGAGTTGATGATTACGTGTAGGTGATAAATCGCCCAACAAGTGGCATTTCCATGCTGCATTTTTCTCGATTTCCACAAAAGCTCTATCTCAAGAACTAATGCACGGATTTTCATCTAACTTCATATTAAGTTAGTCACGGATATGAGTTGATGGTTATGACGTTTTGGTGTAAATCACCTAACGGGTTGCGCAGCTATGCTTCATTTTTCATGATTTCAGCAATAGCACTACCCTAAGAAGTAATACACGAATTTTCAACAAACTTCGGATTAAGCGAGTCATTGATATGAGTTGATGGTTACGTGTAGGTGATAAATCGCCCAACAAGTGGCTGTTCCATGCTGCATTTTTCTCGATTTCCACAATAGCTCTATCTCAAGAACTAATGCACGGATTTTCATCTAACTTCATATTAAGTTAGTCACGGATATGAGTTGATGGTTATTACGTTTTGGTGTAAATCACCTAACGGGTTGCGCAGCTATGCTTCATTTTTCATGATTTCAGCAATAGCACTACCCTAAGAAGTAATACACGAATTTTCAACAAACTTCGGATTAAGCGAGTCATTGATATGAGTTGATGATTACGTGTAGGTGATAAATCGCCCAACAAGTGGCATTTCCATGCTGCATTTTTCTCGATTTCCACAATAGCTCTATCTCAAGAACTAATGCACGGATTTTCATCTAACTTCATATTAAGTTAGTCACGGATATGAGTTGATGGTTATGACGTTTTGGTGTAAATCACCTAAGGGGTTGCGCAGCTATGCTTCATTTTTCATGATTTCAGAATTAGCACTACCCCAAGAACTAATACACGAATTTTCAACAAACTTCGGATTAAGCGAGTCCTTGATATGAGTTGATGATTACGTGTAGTTGATAAATCGCCCAGCAAGTGGCATTTCCATGCTGCATTTTTCTCGATTTCCACAATAACGCTATCTCAAGAACTAATGCAAGAATTTTCATCTAACTTCAGATTAAGTTAGTCACGGATATGAGTTGATGGTTATTACGTTTTGGTGTAAATCACCTAACGGGTTGCGCAGATATGCTTCATTTTTCATGATTTCAGCAATAGCACTACCCCAAGAACTAATACACGAATTTTCAACAAACTTCGGATTAAGCGAGTCCTTGATATGAGTTGATGATTACGTGTAGGTGATAAATCGCCCAACAAGTGGCACTTCCATGCTGCATTTTTCTCGATTTCCACAATAGCTCTATCTCAAGAACTAATGCTCGGATTTTCATCTAATTTCATATTAAGTTAGTCACGGATATGAGTTGATGGTTATTACGTTTTGGTGTAAATCACCTAACGGGTTGCGCAGCTATGCTTCATTTTTCATGATTTCAGCAATAGCACTACCCTAAGAAGTAATACACGAATTTTCAACAAACTTCGGATTAAGCGAGTCATTGATATGAGTTGATGATTACGTGTAGGTGATAAATCGCCCAACAAGTGGCATTTCCATGCTGCATTTTTCTCGATTTCCACAATAGCTCTATCTCAAGAACTAATGCACGGATTTTCATCTAACTTCATATTAAGTTAGTCACGGATATGAGTTGATGGTTATTACGTTTTGGTGTAAATCACCTAACGGGTTGCGCAGCTATGCTTCATTTTTCATGATTTCAGCAATAGCACTACCCCAAGAACTAATACACGAATTTTCAACAAACTTCGGATTAAGCGAGTCCTTGATATGAGTTGATGATTACGTGTAGGTGATAAATCGCCCAACAAGTGGCACTTCCATGCTGCATTTTTCTCGATTTCCACAATAGCTCTATCTCATGAACTAATGCTCGGATTTTCATCTAACTTCATATTAAGTTAGTCACGGATATGAGTTGATGGTTATTACGTTTTGGTGTAAATCACCTAACGGGTTGTGCAGCTATGCTTCATTTTTCATGATTTCAGCAATAGCACTACCCCAAGAACTAATACACGAATTTTCAACAAACTTCGGATTAAGCGAGTCCTTGATATGTGTTGTTGATTACGTGCAGGTTATAAATCGCCCAACAGGTGGCACTTCCATGCTGCATTTTACTCGATTTCCACAATAGCTCTATCTCAAGAACTAATGCACGGATTTTCATCTAACTTCATATTAAGTTATCACAGATATGAGTTGACGGTTATTACGTTTTGGTGTAAATCAAATAACGGGTTGCACAGCTATGGTTCATTTTTCATGATTTCAGCAATAGCACTACCCCCAGAACTAATACACGAATTTTCAACAAACTTCGGATTAAGCGAGTCCTTGATATGAGTTGTTGATTACGTGCAGGTGATAAATCGCCCAACAGGTGGCACTTCCATGCTGCATTTTTCTCGATTTCCACAATAGCTCTATCTCAAGAACTAATGCACGTATTTTCATCTAACTTCATATAAAGTCAGTCCTGATATGAGTTGAGATGTTATTACGCTTTGGTGTAAATCACCCAACGGGTTGCGCAGCTATGCTTCATTTTTCATGATTTCCGCAATAGCACTACCTCAATAAGTAATACATGAATTTTCAACAAACTTCGGATTAAGTGAGTTCTCGATATGAGTTGATGATTACGTGTAAGTGATAAATCGCCCAACAGGTGGGACTTCCATGATGCATTTTTCTCGATTTCCACAATAGCTCTATCTCCAGAACTAATGCACGGATTTTTATCTAACTTCATATTAAGTTAGTCACGGATATGAGTTGATGGTTATTACGTTTTGGTGTAAATCACCTAACGGGTTGCGCAGCTATGCTTCATTTTTCATGATTTCAGCAATAACACTACGCCCAGAACTAATACACGAATTTTCAACAAACTTCGGATTAAGCGAGTCCTTGATATGAATTGATGATTACGTGTAGGTGATAAATCGCCCAACAGGTGGCACTTCCATGATGCATTTTCTCGATTTCCACAATAGCTCTATCTCAAGAACTAATGCACGTATTTTCATCTAACTTCATATAAAGTCAGTCCTGATATGAGTTGATGGTTATTACGTTTTGGTGTAAATCACCTAACGGGTTGTGCAGCTATGCTTCATTTTTCATGATTTCCGCAATAGCACTACCTCAATAAGTAATACATGAATTTTCAACAAACTTCGGATTAAGTGAGTTCTTGATATGAGTTTATGATTACATGTTGTTGGTAAATCGCCCAACAGGTGGCACTTCCATGCTGCATTTTTCACTATTTCCGCAATAGCTCTTTCTCAAGAACTAATGCATGGATTTTCATCTAACTTCATATTAAGTTAGTCCTTGATATGAGTTATTCTTTATTACGTTTTCATGTAAATCACCCAACAGGTGGCACTGCTATGCTGCATTTTTCACTATTTCCGCAATAGCTTTATCTCAACATCTAATGTACGGATTTTCTTCTAACTTCAGATTCAGTTAGACGTTGACACAAATTGCTGCTTATTAGGTTTGGTGTAAATCACCGTAACAAATGGCGATGGTATGCTGAATTTTGCAAGATTTACACGATTTTCAAGATAGTGATATCTCAAGAACTTATGCACGGAATTTCATATCTTTAGAATCTTCATAGTGGGTATTGATCGGCATGTAAGTTTGGCACTGTGATAGCTAATTTTGAAGTAATAACTTGTATCAGGCAGAAGAAAGATTTGGGATTGTTACATCCGACTACTTTTACTACAGACTATATTTCCTTTATTGACTCGGCCGTATAGATTTTCAATAAATGAAGTTTAAATTTTAATTTCAGAACATAATTTAATAAAAAAAAAACTAGCTTACATAATCGTGTAACATACTTTACGACATTCAGTGACTTCAATTAATGTAGCTTTATCCATTGTTCAAAATGGCAGGAAAAAAGAAAAGGAAAAATACTCAAAATCATTTAGCGACTCTTTTGAAAATATAGATTATCATTTTTTTCTTCTTATTTAAAAATAGTTGATTAATTCAATTGTGATTTTCAGAATTTCCTACTTTCATCTTAATCGTCCGCATAAATATTTAGTTACGCAAACTTTGAATTTTTAATCTCGGACTACATATTTGTGGAATATGTAACACCATGCTGGGAATGCGTGCAAATTAGGCAGATTTCTTAATAAATACTACCTATTTTACATTCTCCCCTATGTTGGAATTTCTGAAAAGTTTTCGCAGATCTACGCCGATCATGACCTCTACAATCCAAAACCAAACCCATTTCAAAACTTTATATTATATGTATATCTATCTATCTATCTATCTATCTATCTATATACAGGGTGTCCATAATTAAACGACCCTACTTTAAAGTTGTCTACAGACAAAAGATATTGTTCATAAAGTTGTGAAATTTTGTGAAAGACATAATAAAGGAATGGGAATTTCTTTAAGCTAAAAAATAAGTAAATAAAAGTAGTTCAAAATTTCGCCACCAGAGTGCGATTTTATAAAATTGCACATTTAGCATTACGATAGTTTAGAAATTTTATTTATAGGATGTTCATAATTAATCGACCCTATTTTTAGGTGCGTTCGTAATTATATAAATACGTAGCACCTATAGTCGTCGTTCAGTCCGTCTGTCTGTCCGTCCGTCTGTCCGTCCGTCCGTCCGCATATAATAGAGCAAAAACTACCCAACCGAATGGTCTGAAATTTTAAATATATGATTGTTGTAAAATTTTGTCGAGCCATTTCAAATTTTATGAAAATCGGATGTATAGTTAAATTACAGGGACAGTCAAAAGTTTTTCTTTACATTACGGTCAATTGGAAAAATTATTGCACGTGCATTTTAATGATGTTACAGATTTCCGAATGGGCTGAAATTTTAAATATATAATTGCTGCAAAATTTTGTCGAGCCATTTCAAATTTCATGAAAATCGGATGTATAGCTTAATTACAGGGACAGTCAAAAGTTTTCCGTTACATTAAGGGGAATGGGAAAAAATTATTGCAAGTGCATTTTAATGATGTTACAGACTATGCACTTATGAATTGCAAATAAATACACATTCAGTACAATATGGGGTGCAAAAAATAATTATAAAACTAGTTATAGTACGAACGAACCTGATTTGCCACGTTTGACGAGCAATTTCCAACTTGTTTTAAAGTTGTCTATAGACGAAACTGTAGTTCAGAATGGTGTGAATTTTTTTGGAGGACATAATAAAAGTATGGGAATTTGTTTGAGTGAAAAAAAAAATTGGAGGCTGTTTTTTAACGAATTACACATTTAGCATACATTTGCGGTAGTTAAACTAATTTTTTTATAACCAAACATGTTCTGCATGACTTTCATCATTTTCAGATACCATCTGGAATCGTATGATCGCATGTTCCACAGTTTGCCGCAGTGTGTTCTGCGAAATGCTAGGAACACGTCGTGAAATGCTCTCTTTAGAATAAGGTTAAGTTAATAAATAAAAATTTTAAATTATCGTAATGCTAAATGTGTAATTTATTTAAAATCGGCCTCTGGGGGCGAAATTTCGAACTATTTTTATTAATATTTTTTTTTTTTTTTTAGCTTAAACAAATTCTCTCTCCTTTATTATGTCTTTTACAAAATTTCACAACTTTATGAACAATATTTTTGTCTGTAGAAAACTTTAAAAGTAGGGTTGTTTAATTGTGGACATCCTGTACATACATATGTCACTTTTTTATGGACACGATAACTTCCATAATTCTGCATAAATCTCTTCCAAACTGATACATAAAATGAAGGGGCAGAAAATCTCGGTCAAGTTCATTTATGGGAAAAATCGGACCAAGGGGTTGTAAATGGGGAGGGTTTTTGAGTAAACAGAAAAAAATCATAAATTCGTTTGTTATGATACATATCAAATCAGTTTAAAGTCATTATTACTTTTAGGAAAAGGGCCAAAAATTATGTATGACAGAATTTTGATATCAATAAAAATGTTCTTAAGTGGCGCAAAAATAAGGTTTTAAGAAAAGAAAAAAAAAATCACAACTTCATCAAATCACAAGATATTAAAACTACTAAATTTTTTTTATAAATCTTCATAATATTATATAGAACTTTTATATTGACATGTTTTTGATAGGACCAACTCTTACAACAACAACATAAAAAAAGGGGGGGGGGGAGGGTTGAAGAAGAAAAAAATTCATAACTCTGTCAATTCACAAGATATCAAATCCGCTTAAATTTACTATAAATCCTCTTAATATTATCTACAATTTTTTGGTATAACCAACTCTTACAGCACAAAAAAAGGTGGGGTGGGGGGTTGAAAAAAGAAAAAAATTCATATCTCTGTCAGTTCACAAGATATCAAATCCGCTTAAATTTATCATAAATCATCTTAATATTATCTACAATTTTTTGATAGAACCAACTCTTACAGCACAAAAAATTTAAAAAAAAACGTGGGGGGGGGGATGTTGAGGAAAAAAACTTCGAAATCTACCTATGCCTCTAGGCCTAGCAGGCAGAGATAACGGTGTATCTGATCTTTTATTTATTTTCTTACGTTTCTTACGATAAATTTTAAACTTTGTTTATGCGAGAACAGTGTGATAATAAATAAACGCTGCCGTCCTTTTCTCCTCGTTATAACAAAGTTTGACTGTATATGATAATATAATTCTCTTTAAATGGCTAATAAAACTGACCTTCGTAAACACATGTAAAATCGTAGTACACAAGATGAAATGGAAAAAGTATTTAACAGCAACTTGACACAAATGAAAGGCGAAGTTTAAAGACATACTTAAATTATTTTCATTGAAATAAATCCATAAGCTTCACAGATGTATTATTTTCTCATGTAAGTTATTTGCTACGTATGGAATCTTTTACATTATTTGAGGATTCTTACTGTAAAGATAAATCTGTCGAAGGTCCTCACCGAAAGAAGTCACCGGGACTGAGATTCAGAGAATATGCAGGCTCTTAGACATGCGGTATAATTCATAAAAATGAGTTACTTCCTTAAGTATCATATTATGGTAAGACATCAACTTGCATAAAGTATGATGAGTTTGGTGTATAATCCAGCCCTTCAAATATAGCAAAATATTTGCAAAATCTCAATGTACTACGGCATTACCGCTTACAAGAATATAAATGGCTGTACATTTTTTTTTTTTTAACTGTGTAACACCACAGATTAAAAGGTACATTTTCAAAATACAATTTTCGAGCACGCGTGTCTAGATTCCCCAAAACTACTGAATTAATTTTAAATTAAAAATAAAAGGCTGTTCTACCCAGAAATCTAGCATTATCGGAATATCGTTTGCTGTCCGAAAACAATATTTTTGTTCTGTTTGGATAAATTGATTGGATGATTTTTAGTTTATATTCTCTTAAAAAATGTGTAATGTGACTTAACTTTCAAAATGTAATATTTGTAATTTTCAGTTTCTTTACATGGTAGGTAAATATGATTTCTTGCTTATAATGAGAAATTTAATAAAATTATAATTACGTATTTTTTTCCTAGATGTTAAATTAATTTAAATCTCCCCCCTTCAAAAAAAAAAAAAAAAAAAAAAAAAAAAATCTTATGACCTTCAAATACAGCATATCCAGCTGCTGCCCACAGATAATTTACATTATGTGGTGTTTACTGAAAGCAATTTTTTGCATTTAGATAATAAAGTTAAATCACATTATAATAACTTCGCTTTTACATTTCACGAATGAAGGAGAACTAGTGTAGCTAAATCAGATAAACAGTTTTTAAAATAGCTCCAAATGACTTTCAAGCATCATTATTTGAGAAACACGAACTATTTTCATATTAATAATAAGGCATCACATTCATTCCAGAGAAATTTTGGCTTTGTTATTGGAAGAAAGGTCATTATGTTCCTTAATTAAGCATCTAAAATTTAATACATTCATTTTCTAAATCTCTTGAAAATCTGTTAAAGCATAATGGAACTACTTTTGTTTAATTCTTAATTATCTTTGTCAATAAGTTCCGAACTGGTTATCTTTATATTAAACATTTGTGTTACAGATATATTTATAGTATGCTTCTATTATTCAAAATGTTAAAAACAGAAACTGAATTTATGAAGAATTCGAAAATAAGAAGTAAGAACTCGTTTTTCTATGTACAGTCAAACCTCGTTATCCCGACTCTCTAATGACCAGAAAAAAGTGTCATGATATGCGGAGTGTCGCGGTAATCGGAGTTGCAGAAAAATATGTTTATAAAAAATTGTATTTTTAATTAATTTAAGACAATTTTAAATTCATAACTATTCTTGGAGTTTTAAGCATTAAAACATTATTATTAACAAAATAAACACTATAACAAAGTTGAAAAGAATGAAAATCGCATTTATGATGACTTGTTTTTTTATTGTTTCATGAAATATTGATGAATTTAGGTTTGCTTATTCCTAGATGTGCTTCCTACAATTATGTTTTCCATACTATACAATGAATTGTTTTCAATATTCGTTGCTTCAGAAATGGATGTTAGATAATTTCTGATAATTTCGATTCAATGCAATGCTTCAGTTTTAGTCGGCTGAAAAACTCCGTGTAACTACAAGAAAGCGCCGCCTGACCAGAACAAAAAGATTAGACTGATAAGTATATCTTGAGCTTAAGTGGGTCATTCATAGTGCGTGGGTTTATTTATTCAGATAAAGGATTGAAGTAAATTTTCTCATTTATCTCAATCGGCATTTTAGACACTTTTGTGATAAGTTTGGCGAAGACATTTCTTACCGCTTTATTTCCGTGCTTATAAGATAGATTATGAAAAATGGACAATTTTCCAAACCGTCGGAATATCCGGAGTTGAAAATTATTCAACGACGTAAAAGCCGGAGTTTTTTTACATTAAAATTATATACAGAAAATCGGGACTTTGGAAAACTGACGTGATAACCGGAGCGACGTGAAAACCGGATGTCCGGATATCGAGGTATGACTGTATTATATTAAAAACTGACTTATGTTTCCAACAACTACTTCTCATAGAATATAGAACGCAGAGAGATGAAATTAACATCATAATGTAATGGTTCCAATGATGCCATATGAGATCCCAGAATTTTTAAAATTTTTAGGTATGTTTTAACACTTAAATGTCAGGTGTTGCTTTTCGGCAACATACCCAATTTCGGCTCTAAAATACTATTAGAATAATATTGAAGCTATAATGCCTAATATTGTCAATAAAATACATTCTGAAAATATTATAAAATCTATTTTCAACATGTAGATGACAACACTTGTGCTGTTTAAAAATGAAGATAGATTTATTTTTTCAATTGTTGCTACTTGTTCTTTTTGTTTTGTTTGGAAGCTTGCAAAATTCCCTATTTTGTTCTGCAGTGAGCAAGTAAAATTTATTTCTTATTATAATTCCTAAATATCTTGTGTGTTTAATACTATAGAATTTTATCAAGGAAAATTATTTTTTCAATTAAAGACCAGTATTGCCGATTAGTAACAAACTGTTTTTTAGCCGTAAACCATCCTTAAAACAAAATACGATTTTTTAAATTATTTTTCCCATGATTTATTTAAAAAATGAATGCCGAAAAACATTATTACAATGATTTTTGAAAAATCAGGCATTTAAGGGTAATTTAATGATTTTTAATTTACATTCTCGTAGAAAATGTGTAATGTAAAAAAATATTCCCATGACTTAACTTTCAAAACGTAATTTTTGTAACTTTAAGTTCATTTACTTTGAAAACATGATACAGTGCTTATTATAAAAATTTAATAAAATTTAAATTAAATATATTTTTGTAAATAAAGAATTAAATTAAATTTCCCTCCAAAAAAATTCTTGGTTCCTGCAAATGCATCACATCAGGTTGCTACCCAGATAACTTACGTTACGTGGTTTACTGAACGCAATGTTTTCCATTCAGATAATACAGAGAAGTCATATTATAATAACTTCACTTTCATATTTCACTAATGAAGGAGAACTAACTAACTGAATGAGATAAACAATATGTAAAATAGCTCGAAATGACTTTTAAGTATCATTATTTGAGAAACACGAACTATTTTCATATTAATAGTAAGGCATCACATTCATTTCAGAGACATTTGGGCTTTGTTATTGGAAGAAAAGTCATTATGTTCCTTAATTAAGCGTCTAAAATTTCATAAATTCATTTTCTAAATCTCTTGAAAATATGTTAAAACATAATGGAACTACCTTTGTTTAATTCTTAATTATCTTTGTCAATGAATTCCGAAATGATAATCCTCATGTTAAACATTTGTGCTGTAGATATATTTATATTATATTATTATTATTTAAAATGATTAGAATAGAAAATGAATTTATAAAGAATTTGAAAATAAGAAGTAAATACTTCATTGGATTTTCTCCATCTAGTACATTAACCATTTATCTACTGACGGTACTTATAAATGCCGTTAAAATAGCTTGTTATACAATTCATTTAATATACATTGGTTAGTTGCAATACAGTTTAAAATGAGTTATATATACATTACACTGTAAAAAAAATTCCGCAACGTTCCTGGGAAAAAATGGGCAGCTGAGTTGCCCATTATTTCCAAGAAACATTTCTTGAAAATGACTGGAACTTTACTATATATGTTAAAAACTTTCTACAGAAATGCCAGTAAGTTTCCTGCGAAATACCAGGAATATTTCAGTTGACAGCAAAACATTACTGACATTTCACAGCATGCGGGATCCGCAGACGATTTTTACATTTCCAGTTGACAATTTTCGCTTTATTATCATTATTTGTTAGAATGAAAAAATATTTTGAAATTGACATCAAAATTATTATTTATAATTTACACGAAAAAATAAATTTTCAGTTAAAATTCAATAAAGTAAGTATATATATGATATATTGTTTCTGAACTTTGCTTAAAATATAAAAATATATAAATGTAAATAATAATTAGAAAAAAAAATCTGGACATAAAATATTTTGGATTTTCGTTAGTAATTATGTTAGTTTACAAGTTAGATAAAATACATCTAAATTTTCATGAAAAAAAAAAAAAAAAAAACCTAAACGTAATTGTATATTTTTTCCGAAAAAAAAAAAATTCAACTTTGCAGCAATTCAAAGTGTCAAATATATATCAAATTTAAATCAAATTGTAGTAAAGTATTAAAATATAAAATTAATTAAAAAAGAAAAAAAAAAGTCCAGAGGTAGCATCGAACTCGGGACGTACGGGTGGCGTGCGAGCTTTCTGCGTCCACACCACGAAAGACACGTTGAGAGCTGCAAACTAATGGGTATTTGAAACATATGCTAAACCTCGGCATCTAATTTCTGAAAATCTAAGTCCCATTTGAAGAAATCCTTTCACAAGAATAATTAGAGATAAGAACTCTAAAACATACTTTAAATTAATCAAAATCGGTGAGAATCATGTTTGATGGTCCCCTGGTTAATGGAGATCCAAATAATAGGTGTATTTTTTTACACGGTCTGCTCCTTAAACATTCCACAGACAAGTACGAGAGATAATCTCTTAGCGATGTCACGGAGGTATTGTATTTTCATCTGAATTGTCTTGACATTAGAGACGTAAAGGATTATGTCGTTTATTGATTTATTTGCATTCCATATTGATTTTTTTACATTCATTTAAGGAATTCTTTTTCGACACTCACGCGCGAGCAACGGATTATAGCAAAAAAATAATAAATGGCGGCCGCAGCGTTTTGCTGTTTCCAACTTTTGTGTCAGGAACGTTTCAGATAAGAAAACTAGAATTTCACAGGAAAGAGCTAAATTATTCTGAAAACCTGAGAAAAGGCGAAACGTTCCTGGATTTTACATGGAACGTTACCATTTTTTTTTTACAGTGTAATTTATCTTGATTCAAAAACATTATTGGTTACACAAAACAAAAATATTTTTAAAGGGATGATATCTTTTGTCTTTGTATCTTTTCAGCTTTCGTGGCGTTGGAGATAATGGTGGGCATTTTCCATTCAGAAGTATTTATATATTTCTATTGTAAGAACATTATATTTGTACATTTCCTAACTCTGCAAAATTCTAAGAACAATATTTAAAATAAAAGATTTGAGTGAGGTTATAAATATTGCACAAAATCTCTATAAATTCAAATTTAATGTATCCTTCTAAAATGTATTAAATGATTATGTAATTCTTCTAAGGTAGTTTAAACAATTCACGGAAAATGCTTTTGAAAATAAAATTTTCATGAATTCATAATTCAGTACTTAAATGGTTAAAATGTGACTGCCTGTTTCTGTTTCCCAATTAGTACTCCTAGAATATGGAAAGCAGCGCGATGAAATTATCACTATGGATCTGATGATGCCATATAAGATCTCAGAATTAAAAAATTTGTTTGAGAATCTTTTAACGAAGTTTCTCTTAAGATGACAACTAAATAACTTCATTTTTCTTGGAAAAATAAAAATAAAGAAAATTTGTTGGCAGCCGGAAATGAATACATTTCTTTTCTTTGGATAAATCGATTTAATGATTTAGTTTACATTTTCTCGAAAAATGCGTAATGTAAAAAATATTGACATGGCTTACCTTTTAAAATGTAGTTTTCGTAATTTTGAGTTGATTTACATTTTAAACACGATTTCTGGCTCACAATAAAATATTTAATAAAATTATGTACAATTTTTCTAAATGTAGAATGAAATTAAATCGCCCCCCACCCCCCGCCTCACACACACACACACTTTGCGCCAGGAAAATAGATCATATACTCTTCAAATGCAGCACATCTATCCAAATAATTTACATTATGTGGTGTTTATTGAAAGCAATGTTTTGCATTTAAATAATACAGAGAAGTCAAATTATGATGACATTTCACGAATGCAGGAGAACAAACTAACTGAATCAGATAAACAGTTATAAGAATAGCTCGAAATGACTTTCAAGCATCATTATTTGAAAACACGAGCTATTTTCATATTATTAATAAGGCACAGCATTCGTTTCAGATACATTTGGGCTTTGTTATTGGAAGAAATGTCCCTTTGACCCGTAATTAAGCGTCTAAAATTTAATACATTCATTTTCTGAATCTGTTGAAAATATCTTAAATCCTAATGGAACTACCTTTGTTTAATTCTTAATTAACTGTGTCAACTAATTCCGTACATTTTAAATCTTCATTGGGATTTTTGTGTAAATTATTTTGAAAAAATAAACAGTCAAGTGCGAGTATTACTCGCGTACAGAGGGTTCCGTAGAATAAATATACGAATTAGTAATTGTATGATAAAAAAAAAAAAAAAAAGTTGCTAAAAGAATACTAAGACTTCGTAAAAAAACTATACAACGTAGGGTTGGGTATAACTGTATATATTAGAAAAATGTAAATGGATATACCATGAAAGTTCAAAGATATATGGAACCTAAATAACATAAAATATATCTATTCGTATAACTCTTTTATTTTAATATTATCCTAATATGTTTAGGATGAAATTAATTCGGTATTAACAATAAAAGCAGTGCACATTTAAACTTCATTTGGCACTTCATAAAACTAAATTCAGCGTAGTAATAACCTTTATTTCTACAGTGTAGCTAAAACAAAATCTTTGTTCAAAGTTTAAACTTGGCATTGTGCTAAATGTGCTTCGAAAGGAGGTCTCAAAGTTGAAACGCCGCCTTCGTCAGTGCCGCGTTTTTCCAAATAGGTTTTTAATTAACTTTTAAAGTCACTTCGAAGCGTATTGAGAGATACACTCAATGCAAACTAGTCGCGAATCCCACAGCCTTTATGCGATTCATTCTAATTAAATCTTTCGAGGGCGGTGCCCTTAAAAAAAGGACACCTAATTTTAATTCCAAAACAGACAAACGGAACCAAGAATATTTAATTAAAATTTTCCTTCTATCATGTACGTGAAAATAAGCAAGTTTGTATTTTCTAATAAATTTGACTATAAATTCTGGTGTGAGTTCATTATTTCATAAGTTTATAAATAGAATTACTCCGCGCCGGAAACGGTTAAGTGGTCGCAGGACTCTTAACCCCTTGAGGGGCAAGCAATTACGTTTGTGTAATGCTGAATTCCCACCGGAAAATTAGCAAAATTTTATTTCAAAATATGGAAAAGCAATTTTTCGGATTTTTTCCACCAAAGTTAGAAAAGCAAAATTTCATAAATGTTTCTGGTGTACCTCTTCATTAATTGTAGGTGGGATAAAATATATCCCACCGCCCCTCAAGGTGTTAAAGCTTCAAAATTTAAGAAATTTTAATTTTTTAGATGTTAAACTCCTATCTTTTCTAAACATTTTGATATAGTTGTTTCCTTGAAATTCCCATTAGAACAGAAGTTATGGCTTTTAGAATTATACAGGCTCGATAGTTGAAGCGGCGTTTCCAAAATTATGAAGTCATTTTTCTCCAAATGAAGTTTTTGGGGCATAACGCGCAGGATACCTCAAAAACTTTTTCATGAATATTTTTTTGATGAATTCTTTTCATGAATATTTTTTTGATTGATTTGATTGATTTTTTCATGAATATTTTCATGAATATTTTTTCATGAAATTTTCAAAACATATATTTCATGTTAGTCTGTATAAATTGAACCTAAAATTTCCTTTTTGTTGTTCAAAAAAACACTTTTCAGGTGATTTTACTGTTGAAATTTTCAAAATTTTGTATTAGCTAAATGCAACATTGCATTAAAAATATAAAAATGCTTTAAATACAAATTTATTTAAGTTCAGGGAAATTATTACAATCTGAAGTATAAGTAAGCACCAAAATTTTCATTCTAGTTGCAATATTTATTTTGTAATCCTGCTCGTAAACTGTTATGCTAATTTTCTGTTCGACAAATGTCTAACAGTTTCGAGCCCCCTATAAATACTAATTCGGCATCTTGCAATTTTTTAAATACATGAAATGAAAAAATATACTTATATCTTTCATCCCAATTAAAATTGTGTTTTAAAATCATATACATTTTAAGACATTAAATGTTGAAAATGGTCTTTTTTTTTATTTTTTCCAATTTTTAGAGTCTTGAGATTCCATAAATTAGTATGTTTTTAACAATTTGACGTTTATTGCTTTTATACTGTTACTGGACATTACATTACACATATATATCATTAAAAGTTGTTAACTAGGCACAGAGTACGCCGCCCCTGTCCTTGTGTGTCCAAACTGGCCGTATCTTTATGGGATAATATCTCGGCTAATTACCGATGATTTTTCAATTCCTACTATTAGCTCACACTCTCCCTATATTTATTTATATATTTACATATTTATCTTGTACAAATTTTCAATCGTTAATAAAATACTCATTATTCATCCTATCAGGTTAAAATAAATTTTTTTAAACTTGTACTGGATGACAATTGATGTTAATAAAGTTTTTTCAAATATTAATTAATTAATTAAATTTTAATTAATTAATTTTAGTTTTGCATGGGAAACAAAATGGCCGCCATTGGTTATTGAATTTCAATGAAAGTATTTTTAATAAGGGTTACCATAGGGGGGGGACCCTGTTCTGTCACCAAATACCTCCAAGTTTGTCGACAACTTGGCGATATATCGCCAAATTTGGCGGCCAAAATGAGTCGCCAAAAGTGACGCCAACTTGGCGATATCTGTAATATTTCGCCAAATTCCCATAGAGTTCCATTGTAAACCTACTTGCTTATAGAAAATCAACAAATTGAGGTACTTTAATGCAACAAAAACTCATATTAGCTTGATTATATTAAATTTTTCTTTGATGGCCTAAGTAGGAATTGACTTTAAAAACAAAATTTTTATATTACTTGTTTTTTCGAAAATCATTAACAACAATGCTTTTATACTTCTGCTACGATAGGTACATCCAGCGATGCCCAACAATTCTTCTGAATGCCCGTAAATCAAAATTTGTGTATAACAGAAAAATGCTAATTTCTCAAAAACTATGTGACCTAGGGTAATCGCTATAATTTTGCGGCAAGGTTTAAATTAACGTCTACTACCTCTAATTTTTTCATAATTTTAGTTTCAGTAGATTCGGAATTAGATGGGTGGGGGGAGGACATATTTTTGAGCTGCATTTTCGACAATATCTTTGAAAATATTATAAATAAAATTAAAAGGAATGTATTTTTGAGTTCAGCGCTATGAAAGCTTTCACAGGATACTCCACATGATATACAAAGGAAAGATTTTTTTTCAAGTAATATAATTAGTCCCTCTAAGTTTTACTAAATATATTTATGAATGTTTATTAACCTGAAAATATGCGGGTCAATGGTCTTTATTACTTCCCCGAATTTGAACTCCCCACGTTCCATAGTTTACGAGTAAAATGGCTGTGACAGACAGACACAGGAGTGATCTTATAATGGTTCCGTTTTTATCTTTTAAGTACGGAACCCTAAAAAAGGAGAAAAACTTTGTATTTTCTCATATTCAAATTTATTTTCATTATTATTCATTATTATTATCATTATTTCATTATTCATGATTAATCATTATTATTATTATCATTATTATTCATTATCATATGAATTTCTCGGATTTTTATTCTTTTTTAAATATAATTATATTTATTTTTTATAGTGTAAATAGCTTTCATCATTACAGAAGTTAAATATTTAACAAACTCATAAAGTTTAACTTTATAAAACTTAACTATTTAAATGAAACTAATATCAATATTTTAATATTTACTAAACAAAAGTTTGTAACTGGAACAGGTCATTGTATATTTTCATTCATGGTTTATTATATTTTAATAGTTTAATAAACATCTGTCTGGGGTTTTTTTTACATCGTACGATATCAACACTTACCTCAATAAAAGTACCAAAAGCTACTAAAGTTTTATACTGAAAAAAGGTTTTACAACTCAGAAAACTTACACTGTGTGATTTTTTGTCTGAAAGCAATGTTTTGCATTTAAATAATGCAGAAAAATCACATTATAATAACTTCACTTTCACATTTCATGAATGAAAGGGAACTAATTGAATCAGATAAACAGCATTTAAAATAGCTCAAAATAACTTTCAAGTATTAATATTCGAGGAACTCGAACTATTTTCAAATTAATAACGCGGAATCGCATTCATTTCAGACACAGTTTGTTATTGTATGAAAGATTCTTTTGTCCCTTAATTAAGTGTTAGAAATTTAATAAATTCATTTTCTAAATCGCTTGAAAATTAATTTAATAATAATAGATTGAATGATTTTTAGTTTACATTCTCTTAAAAAATGAGTAATGTGTTTTGAGTTTCAAAGTGTAAATTTCGTAATTTTCAGTTCATTTACATTATAAATATGATTTCTTGCGTATAATAAGACATTTAATAAAAAATTTAACTAAGTGCTTTTCTCTAAATGCGCATTAATTTAAATCCCCCTTCCTCAAAACACAAAAATAAATAAATAAACAAAAAGATTTTATGTCCTGCAAATGCGCATATCAAGTTGCTACCCAGATAGTTTACATTATGTTGTGTTTACTAAATGTTATGTTTTGCTTTTATATAATACAGAAAAATCACATTATAATAACTTCACTTTCATATTTCACTAATGAAGGAGAACTAACTAACTGAATGAGATAAACAATATTTAAAATAGCTCGAAATGATTTTCAAGTATCATTATTTGAGAAACACGAACTATTTTCATATTAATAATAAGGCATCACATTCCTTTCAGAGACATTTGGGCTTTGTTATTGGAAGAAAGGTCATTATGTTCCTTAATTAAGCGTCTAAAATTTAATACATTCATTTTCTAAATCTGTTGAAAAGATATTCAAATACAATGTAACTACCTTTGTTTAATTCTTAATTATCTTTATCAACGAATTCCGAACTTATAATCCTTATATTAAACATTTGCGTTACAGATAAATTTATAGTATGCTACTATTACTCAAAATGGTAAACACAGAAAACGAATTTATGAAGAATTTGAAAATAAGAAGTAAAAACTTCACAAGTTTTTGCATCTATTATATTAAATCTGACTTCTGTTTCCATTTCACAACTTTTCTGCTATAATATAGAACGCAGAGCGATGAAATTAACACAAGTAATCTAAATGGTTCCAATAATTCCATATGAGATCTCAAAATTTTAAAATTTTAATAAGTTTCTTTTAACGATGTTTCTCTGAAGATCGCAACTAAATTCATTCATTTTTGTTTGAAAAAAAGAAAATAAAAGGTAAGTAAAGGGATAGCATTTTCTGTCCGAAAATAATGTTTTTGTTCTGTTTGGAAATACCGAGTTAATGATTTTTAATCAACATTCTCGTAGAAAATGTGTAATGTAAAAAAGAGTCACATGATTTAACTTTCAAAATGTAATGTTCGTAACTTTGAATTCATTTACATTGTGAACATGATTTCTTGCTTATAATAAAAATTAAATATTTTCTTTAAATGTATAAGTAAATTAAATTTCCTTAACCCCCCCCCCTCCCCCTAAAAAAAATTCTTCTGCAATGCACACACCAGGTTGCTACGCAGATAACTTACATTATGCGGTTTACTGAACAATGTTTTGCATTTAAATAATAGAGAAAAGTCACATCATAGTAATTTCACTTTCACATTTCACGAATGAATAAGAATAAACTAACTGAATCAGATAAACAGTATTTAAAATAGCTCGGAATGATTTTTAAGTGTCATTATTTGAGAAACACTGACTAATTTCAAATTAATAATAAGGCATTGTTTTCATTCCAGAGACATTTGGACTTTGTTATTGGAAGAAAGGGCTTTTTGTCCCTTAATTAAGCGTCGGAAATTTACTAAATTCATTTTCTAAATCTCTTGAAATTATACTTAAACATAATGTAACTACCTTTGTTTAAATCTTAATTATCTTTGTCAATGAATTCCGAACTGATAATCCTTATGTTAAACATTAGTGTTGTAGATATATTTATATTATTACTAGCCACCCTGGGCGACCAGTTTGGTCTGCCTTAAATTTTATGTTTGGGAAAGTATGCTAAGCATTGTATCATGTTACTCTTATTCATAATTTAATTTACTTGGACTACCTTAAATATAATTAATATAATCCCTTAAGCTAATATTAGCTTTTGTCGCATTAAAATATCTCAATTTCTTGATTTTCTGTAAGCAAGTAAACCCTATTGGTTTACAATGGAAATCTATGGGAATTTGGCGAAATATTAGTGATATCGCCAAGTTGACGTCACTTTTGGCGACTAATTTTGGTCTCCAAAATTGGCGATATATTATAAAGGCGACAAACTTCTCGGCATTTGGCGACAGAACATCATGTTCAATATTAAAATACTCTACCATTTTTTAATTTTAACAGGTTTATATTTTTTTGTGTTTGCATAATGTCATAACATGAAAGCGGGAACTTAGTTAAATTGCAGGAATTAAAAAACAAAACAAAAAAAAACTACCCCTTGTTGTTTAAGGCAGAAGCCATAAGCTGATGCCACTTTAATTCAAAATATTTCAATATTTAGGGCTACACTTGTTTGTGAACGTGCAACTTGCACATTTTTGTCTCTGGTAGTCCTGTGCGTTATGCACAAATTTTTGTTTGTTTCCTATGCCAGTAATGAAGCAACCTAAGACATTACAAATAACCTTCAATTTTATTAAAGGATTCACCTTTACTGAAAATTACAAAATTTTTACTGGTGTATTTGTCTTCTGTGTTTTTTTATTTGCTTGCATTTTATAATATTATGATCTCATGTAAGATCAAATTTTTGAGAAGTGATAAATACAGTAAATGTGAATGCTTCTCTATATGAAAATATACATGACTAAAATGCTTGTACCAGCGCCACAGACACAATGCCACAAAAATTAAATATAGGATCCTATGTCATCAACAAATGTGGCACTTTCATTTTCTGGATAATATAATTAAAAAGAAAAAGATTTGAATATTATGAGCGCTCAGTCATGAAATGATACAATTCCTTGTGAATTGTCTTTAAGGCAAGCAAATATTTTTTTCTCTACTGACGTGTTGTTGTATAAAATATTTACAGGAACTATGGTGTACTAGCTTCAGAGTCTAGCTAAAAATAGTTTTCTCTTTGTGTGTCAACTTAAATAGTTTTTAGTTTGTAATGGTACATATTTTGTAAGTGCGAAGGTAGACAACGTTGTGTTGATTGAAAGCTGCAACGTAGACGTTGCATCTTTTTTCGGGTGTCCCGGTGAGATATGTGATAGAGATCTATCACATATCCTTATTGCTTCAACATTAATTTAATTCATTTATTTTGGCTTTCGAAACATGTCTTTTTTTCCCTTTGTTAGGTAAAATCTATTATTTAACTCGACGCTTAAAATCCATTTAGAATCTTATCAGTTTGCTTTTTTTCTTTCTTTCAATATCCTCTAGGATTTAGTGCGGTAAGTTTCAATTCATTTATTTATTATCGCTTTCCTAATAACATCTACGGCCGTTAAAAATAAAATATAAATAGATAAATCAGATGCACCTGCTGTTGATTTCAATGAATATTATTTTGTTTTCTTTTTCTTTTGCATTGCCCACGCGAGATGTAATTATTTCTCATTTCTTTATTTAAGTAAGTGACCGTTGAAATAATTTATCTAAAATACAAAATGAATGATTATTGATGCGGTGTTTAAATTACATGTACATTAATTTTCTTTATCAGTTGTGTTAAAACATATCTTTCTCAGTATTTCGCAATTTTAAGTACCAATCATCGAACATAATCATTTTGTTTTGTTAATTTATGGCCGGCTTAGTGGCGTCGGTAATATATACATATGTAGAACCGTTTTTCTGGCAATCTGTCGAACCTGCGAAAATTTCTCTTACTTGATCACAGTGTTTGCCAGTACTATATTAGTGCATTTTTACATAAACACTGAGATATGCGACTACAACGGCCCAGTTTTTCCAAATATGTCCAACACTCCATTTTTTTGCCTCTCACTCGAAGTGAATCTCCTGCTCTTCATTTTTTAATTTGTGTTTGCAAGGTGTTTTGAAAATTTTCTGTCAAGACTAAATAAAAGCGAAGTGGCTTGTTGAAATGTACTAAATTATGCTTTACTCTCACCTTTTATATAGATGCACACATTTCTTTTTGCCTCATGCAAGATTCTTCAAAAAAAAAAACTACTTGCGGTTGCAATGCAAAATATTCCAAGTGGGACATCTTTTTGTGTTAATGTGATATAAAAAATGTGTATTTATTGGTTTGTTTGAAAAAGAGCACCAAAGAAGGCAGAAACAGCACACAAAAAAAAATAAAATTAATTTATTTTGCAAACTTTAACCTTTCACGAATTTCAGAATATTACTTATTATTATTTTCATTTTACATGCTATGAAGTAAATTCTTCCTTTTTCAAGTTGGTTTAAAAAAAAATAAGAAAGATAACAAATGCTTATTTTTATTTGTTAGATTTTTATGGATGGAAGAAGAGGATTTTTTTATTAGCTATGTTGAAATTTTTAATTTTCAAAATTTTAACTGCATTTATATTTTTATTTTCCTCTTTTCACGCTTTACTTTGAAAGGTAAGCTTTTTTTAATTTGTTCCAGTACAGATTTATGTTAAGTGTGTTTAAATATTTTTTTTTCATGCATGACAAGGGATTTCTTGATTTAATATTTATCTTTAATGATACTAGTCTGACATTCCTTGTCGCTCTTTGACAAGCAAATGCCTTTTGAAATTTAGCTAATCTTGTCTGTGACACATTGTGTTTTTATTTGTAGTTATGAATCACATTTTTTTAAAGGAAAGTATCTTTACTTTTAATTTCATTTCTATTTGTATTGCAATGATATGTATTTGTAATTATCTCAGTTGGAAATATTTAATATGTTAGTTAATATTTTTCTGCTAAAAAAAAAATAAAAAATACATAAGTTGTTCGGTACAGGATTTCTTTTGAAATGTAATGTAAAATTTACGAATTGTCCAGATGCATTTCTCAGTTAAAAGAAGAAAGAGCAGCATTTTTTTAAAAGTTAGTTTCGTTTGATTTGTATAAGATACACGCTGAATGTCTTGCATTGGCACATTGCCGCGCTTTCAGAGATAATAGGTTGTTTTTATTGTCTCTTTGACCAGGAAGCGCTGCCCTGTGTTGTTTTATCGTCTGTTGGACGTAATTTACGCTGGTTCGTATGTGTCTGTTGACAGTAGGATTTAAATTGCACATTTGTGTTTCAATGCAACATATTTAGTATTGTCTCTTTTAAGTGTAGTTCTCTAGTAATTATTAAATTTTTAGTGAGAGCTAAGAAGTTATTATACAACCTTTCTTAAAAGTATAGATAAAAAAAAAGTCTATATAATTGTTTTATATTGTGCATATCGTGCTTTTAAAATTTTTTTATACAACTAAATCTTGCATACACTTTTGCAGTTCTTGATAGTAATAGATATTTTTATATGCAGAAGATTTTAGGTTTGGTGTCTATTATAAATTTTGTGAAATGATTAGGGGTAATGTGAAGTGTGTGAGATTTGCATATTGGTGATAATTTAAAATAGTTATAGAGGAGCATGTGAGCGTAACCTTTTTTTCATTTAGAAGTGGGCACTTGATTAGAAAGTCACATTCAGTAGGCGTAATCATAATAAAAAAAATAACAGTTTCTTTTCTCTTTCACATATATATTTTGTTGGATTGTGAACTTTGGCAAAATATTTAGTAATCTTAGATTAATTTATCCTGGCATACATTTAGTTTAGGCTTATTACTTAAGAGCTCGAGTCATCATGTCATTGTTACAAAAATATTTTTCCCTTTTGGCTCTCGTTTGCTTTTGCAAAATACATCAGATGTACAACATAGGTTTGACGTATAGTTTTAAACAGTTATTTTTTGTATGTTTCTCAATGACATACATGACATTAATATATTGTTTTGATCCTTTTGGGTAAGTTTGACTGCTTGTACCTCTGTCATGTTTTATGTGGGATATTTCAGTCATTGCGCTACTTTTCATGGGATAGCAAAATGTCTGAGGTGTGTATTTCGATCTATGGTTAAGCAAGTTGGCCGCTAGCTTAATCAGGGATCGGATATGTTTCCTAACATGATTGATGGAGTTACACTAATATTAATTTTACAACTGGAGTATTGTTTACATTTTTTAAATTTTTTAAAATTGCTAAAATTCACCTGCAATTGTTTCCTAATGCTGATTATGGATTCCACTTTTACACTAATTGACACTTTTTTCACTAACTTGCTATGGGCAGATAGCATTGTTAGGTCTTAATCACACATATTTTTTTTCTTTCCCTCCCATGCACATGGTTGTTGTGACGTCATGTTTAGCCTGGTACTTCACACACTCACACACATTTACTCGTTCAGTTTAACTGATTTTGTTCTATTTCAATAAACACTCACCATGCTTAAGGATATTCATAACTATCTGTGCATGTTTTGGTTTCTTTTATCAGCATTTGTAGCTAGCTTAATATTGCATTTTTTTTTCACTGCATTCACAACTTGGTATTTATTTATTTATTTTTTTTTTAGATAGATTTGTTTTAATATAAGATATTTTTCTGGTGGTGTGCATTAAAGTTTGCAGAAATTAGGTCATAATTTAACTATTGTACATGGTTTACACATTCATCGTAAATTTTTATGCAAGAGATAATTAATTGGGTGTACATTTTTTTTACACATACACTTAATATACTGTTTAATTTCATTGTTTATGCGCGGTTGGTGACTCGTTGCTGTTTTATTCATAACATAAGGTAATTTTATAATCACTGACATGATATTTGATATCGGTAAGAGTTGTTTTTTTTTATAAAATTTATTCAAATGCATAATGTGAGCGGTTATGTACATTATTTTTCTTGATAAGGCTATTCACATATAGTCATTAAATTAAATCTTTGGCATTTTTTTTTCACATTTAAAATTTTTTTTTAGTAAGTTAAAAGTCTCACAGGTGTCTTGTGACGGATATATAAATTCATATGATATAAGGTATATAGCTTGTTTGCTAGTTTTTTTTTCTTTCATTCTTTTTACTTGGAATATGGTTTGCTTGCCATAACTTCTACATTTTAGCGTAGAGTTATGCAATCTGCTGAGCACTTGTGCATTTTTGCACATTTTCGTTTACTTTATACAGTAATAACTTTGGCAGATACAACTTTATTTTAATTTTAACCCTCAGTCAACCATTTATTCAATTTTTTTTTCACAAGTAGTTCATGTGTTGGGTATTTGTTTGTGTTACACAACATTTGCTTATTTAGAATTTTTTTTTCTGCATTCATTTGCATACATTACACTAGTTCATGAGTTGATTTACATATTTTGTTCATTTGCAACATTGTACTTTGCTAGCGATTTATTCGGCAGTATTTCTTTTTGTTTTTTTCTTACAAGTAGTTCATTGAGTAGTACACACTGGCTGGTTTAGAGTTTAACCAGAGTTTACACACACATTACAAGTAGTTCATTTGTTTTATTAGCCCTTATTCATTACATTTTAATGATAACTCATTAATTATGTAATTGAATCTCACTCGTATGCAAGTGTTTTGGGTTATTACACACATACTGTCTGTTTATTTTGTTAGCAAATACATTACAATTTTAGATTATTGAGACATTTGTACATATAGTTCATGTGGAATTATACAATTTGTTCATGTGTTTATTTCAAGTAGTTCACGAGTTTGGGAGTTTCTTTTCCCTCCCTTCATACACACGTTTTTTTTTCCTGTTACTTTTCTATATTTTAAATTTTACATCATGTTCAATATTAAAATACTCTACCATTTTTTAATTTTAACAGGTTTATATTTTTTTTTGTGTTTGCATAATGTCATAACATATCAATGACACCATCACTTTGTCTATGTACAAAGATTTTAAGGTTTCAAGGAGTTGTCCGTCACATGACATATTTAACTATACATACATTTCGAATTTGTTGACTTTAAACATGTAATATTTTTTTACACTTTTATTGGACATTTCTTACTTGAAGGTGGCAGATCGAGTAAGATATCTTGTTACACTATATAAAATACTATGCAATTTCTTATTACTTTTTAATCTTGCCAGGAGTTAAATTTTATACAATACACAGAAAGTCAGGATGGCAGTGTGAAAATTCATAATATACTAAATTAAAATATACGTTGATTTTTTTTGGAAGCGGGAACTTAGTTAAATTGCAGGAATTAAAAAAAAAAAAAAAAAAAAAAAAAAAAAAAAAAAAACTACCCCTTGTTGTTTAAGGCAGAAGCCATAAGCTGATGCCACTTTAATTCAAAATATTTCAATATTTAGGGCTACACTTGTTTGAGAACGTGCAACTTGCACATTTTTGTCTCTGGTAGTCCTGTGCGTTATGCATGTGCGTTTTTGTTTGTTTCCTATGAGAGTAATGAAGCAACCTAAGACATTACAAATAAACTTCAATTTTATTAAAGGATTCACCTTTACTGAAAATTACAAAATTTTTACTGGTGTATTTGTCTTCTGTGTTTTTTTATTTGCTTGCATTTTATAATATTATGATCTCATGTAAGATCAATTTTTTGAGAAGTGATAAATACAGTAAATGTGAATGCTTCTCTATATGAAAATATACATGACTAAAATGCTGGTACCAGCGCCACAAACACAATGCCACAAAAATTAAATATAGGATCCTATGTCATCAACAAATGTGGCACTTTCATTTTCTGGATAATATAATTTAAAAAAAAAAACGATTATTTTGAATATTATGAGCGCTCAGTCATGAAATGATACAATTCCTTGTGAATTGTCTTTAAGGCAAGCAAATATTTTTTTCTCTACTGACGTGTTGTTGTATAAAATATTTACAGGAACTATGGTGTACTAGCTTCAGATTCTAGCTAAAAATAGTTTTTTCTTTGTGTGTCAACTTAAATAGTTTTTAGTTTGTAATGGTACATATTTTGTAAGTGCGAAGGTAGACAAAGGGTGTTTTGATTGAAAGCTGCAACGTAGACGTTGCATCTTTTTTCGGGTGTCCCGGTGAGATATGTGATAGAGATCTATCACATATCCTTATTGCTTCAAAATTAATTTAATTCATTTATTTGGTTTTCGAAACATGTCGTTTTTTCCCTTCGTTAGGTGAAATCTATTATTTAACTCGATGCTTAAAATCCATTTAGAATCTTATCAGTTTGCTTTTTTTCTTTCTTTCAATATCCTCTAGGATTTAGTGCAGTAAGTTTCAATTCATTTATTTATTATCGCTTTCATAATAACATCTACGGCCGTTAAAAATAAAATATAAATAGATAAATCAGATGCACCTGCTGTTGATTTCAATGAATATTAGTTTGTTTTCTTTTTCTTTTGCATTGCCCACGCGAGATGTAATTATTTCTCATTTCTTTATTTAAGTAAGTGACCGTTGAAATAATTTATCTAAATTACAAAATGAATGATTATTGATGCGGTGTTTAAATTACTTTTCATGTACATTAATTTTCTTTATCAGTTGTGTTAAAACATATCTTTCTCAGTATTTCGCAATTTTAAGTACCAATCATCGAACATAATCATTTTGTTTTGTTAATTTATGGCCGGCTTAGTGGCGTCGGTAATATATACATATGTAGAACCGTTTTTCTGGCAATCTGTCTGCATCACGCGATTTATTTATTGTTTTTTTTGTTGGAATGCTAGATTCTGGGCTAATCATTTTGGCATGTAAATATCACCTTTTGTCTGCTTTCCGTACACTAATTTTAATGCTCAGAACTTGGCGATGTTGTGCGCCAAGTCTCATATGTTTCTTATGAAATCAAGGCACTTTAACTTCTGCTCTCACCATGTGAGGACGTAAAAGATCTTGTGATCTGAGCGTACGCTTAGGCGTACCTCGTATTTCCTCTCTCTCCCATTTAATAGTTCTAAGTAAATTATCTTTTATTATTATGTCAAAAATGTTAAAATAAAGTTTTCCAGTTCCTGTATTTCCTTGGTTGGAGTTTTTCTTATGCACTTTTACGAACCCAATCACTTATCTGAACCACCCCAAATCTCCATCATATATTTTTGGCACATCAGCCGGATTTTCTCCAACCTTATAAAAAAAATGCATAGAGAGAGAGAGAAATTTCCCCCTCCCCCCCCTTGTGATTTTTTTCTTAAAATTATTTATGACTTTTCTGTTGTTAAAGAGTCATAGCAGAAGAGCTGAGTTCCTGCATTTTTTTTCCTGTTCTATTGGATTGGAAGTCGCCTCCCTTCCGCAACTTTGGATCAAGAATCACCTACAGGCGTTCTGCGCTCCGTTCGATGGAATGAGAAATGTGCGCGCCCGCTCTCGCTGGTCTTCTGGTTCGGACCTGTCAGCCTGTCTCCGGTCGGCGATGTCCTTCGGACCCCTCAGTCGGTCCCCAGTCGGTCTGTCCAGTCGGACCCCTCTGCGCCAAGTCTCATATGTTTCTTATGAAATCAAGGCACTTTAACTTCTGCTCTCACCATGTGAGGACGTAAAAGATCTTGTGATCTGAGCGTACGCTTAGGCGTACCTCGTGTTTCCTCTCTCTCCCATTTAATAGTTCTAAGTAAATTACCTTTTATTATTATGTCAAAAATGTTAAAATAAAGTTTTCCAGTTCCTGTATTTCCTTGGTTGGAGTTTTTCTTATGCACTTTTACGAACCCAATCACTTATCTGAACCACCCCAAATCTCCATCATAGATGACAACTAAATTACTTAATTTTGTTTTAAAACAGGGTTCGTACGGGTGCTTGAATTTCATAACTAAGAAATTCTTCAGTACCAGTATTTTCTAATGGAAAATATATCCTGAAATAACGCGAAATTTCGTCCGTTTAAACCAGATTTATTTTTCTATAAAAAAATTCTGATATATAGCCTTGAAAATAACGGTACCCGTACGAACCCTGTAAAAAAGTGAAAGAAAAAGAAATATAAATAAATATCGTTTAGTGTCTAAAATGAGTATTTTTGTTTTGTTTGAATAAATCGGTTTAATGATTTTTAGTTTACATTCTCTTAAAAAATGTGTAATGCAGAAAATTTTTTCACATGGCCAAACTTTAAAAATGTCGTTTTCTTAACTTTGAGTTCATTTACATTTTAAACATGATTTCCTGATCATAGTAACATATTTAATAAAATTATATGCATTTTTTTCTAAATGTAGAATGAAATTAAATTACCCCCCCCCCCCCCCTGTAAAACGAAATATAAAACAGAAACAAAGAAGGGGGTTCGTGAATTCGAAAACGTAATAGAATATTTCTATATTCAAGTGTCGTGTTGAAAGTATCCAAATTAAAGTCCTGATGCCTTTTCTTCATTTTATTAATAGTAAACTTAACAGAAAACACAACAATTTAAATATTTAACACTTAAATATAAGTTATAATAAATTCCATGGGAGCATATCAAGCAAAGCTCCATGCTCGAGATCAATTTATTCCATCTGACAGAAAAACAATAGTTTTCTCACCAGTTCGGGATTATGACGTAGTTAATACTCCGCCCTGAGTCACGTGATCCAATAAATTCTCATCATCCTGCACCACCATGAACAACATGGGGGTTCATCCAAAAATTTTTCAAGAAAGTATATTATACATAAATAACTTCAATACAAGTAACCTGGTTTTCATTTAACAAACGATGCTACATATTTCTCAGAAATTCAAATTCTTGCATAAAATTTAAATTAAACTAATGTTAAGTTATTCAAGTACATAATTTAATATAATAGTATTCAAGATCAATATAGTATATTCCATGTACAAATTTAAAATTAAATTATAAAGAAACAATAATATATCCAAGATAATAAATATTCAAGAATGAAACCAAGTGAGTAAAGGAAACATTTTAAAACACTCAAATATTGTTCGATATTCTATCTAGATTAATCATGCTACTTTGATAAGAATATTCTATATACTTAGTCCGAGAATGAATACAAACCTAATAAAATATTTAACCATCAAATTTAAATCAAAAAGACAAGAAATTGCAAATATAAAATTCAAGAAATAATGCAAGCATAAAATATATTCATATACATTTCAGTGATACTTACTCAAGATATATTCCTGTAAATAATATTAAAAAAAAAACACATTATATTGCTTAAACATTGAATATACATCATAATAATGTTCTAGAATGTTCTGTTATTGGGGGGAAAATATTTTACTTTCAGTTCTGGAGCTCCAAATTGTACAATAATTGTACAGGTCGTTTAATAATTGATGATTCAGTTTTTAACTTGCAAGCCCTCACGTTGCCATCTCTTCCAGGAAATAACTCTAGAATTCTTCCTTATTTCCAAAAATTTCTAGGTAAATGATCATCTTTGATCAAAACTACATCGTTAACTTTAAAGGAGTGGGTGTTGGTATTAACCGAACTATAATGAGCCAATCTCAAATTTAAGTGGATTTAAGTTTTGTGGATCAGTATGTAACTGATCCACAGTCAGAGAGGACTTTCCTAGAGTTTTTCGCAGAGCAACCTTTACAGTACGAACCATATGTTCGTAAAATCCGCCCCACCAGGTGGCTCGTTCAACAATATACTTTCATTTGATTGAGTTTGAAGCACAGTAATTTTTTACATCTTGATGATTCACAATAGACCACAGTTGCTTTACTTCCAGATCGGCACGTTTAAAGGTACGTGCATTATCTGAAAACACCACAGACGGCAAGCCACGTCGTGCAATGAAGCGTCGAAAGGCAAGAAGAAAGGTTTCTGTAGATAAATTGCTGACAAGTTCAAGATGAATACCTTTAGTCACTGCACATGTTATTAGAAGAATATAATGTTTGGTATCATCATATTTCACAAATAATGGTCCGGCAAAATCAGCTCCAATGACTGAAAACGGAGCTGCTTGTTCAACTCGATCGGCAGGTAGTGAAGCAATCATCTGTTTTCCTGGAGAAGAATTGGATTTTCTACAAATAACGCAATTTTTTAGAAGTGATTTTATAGTTTGTCTGGCTCTTATGATCCAATATTTTTCTCTTAACTGTACTAACGTGTGAGATACACTTGAATGAAATATTTTTTTGCGAGAATCCCAAATTAATAATTTAGTCAATTCAGATTTAGAAGGCTATATGACAGGATGCTTTTCATCCGCTGTCAATTGGAATTTTTGTAATCTTCCCGAAACTCGCAATATATTTTGATCATCTAGAAAGGGATTTAAACACAACAAATTGGAGTCCTTTGGGATAGGTTTGGCATTCTTTAAACATGTAATTTCATTAAAATAAAATGTATTTTGCTCAACTTTTATCCGAAACTGTTCAGCATTATTTAATTCGTCAGACGTAAGAGTACCTTTGTAATCCTGTTTTCTTTTAAGTATATCTACAAAGCGTAGTACCCAAGCAGTGACCCTTAATAGTTTTCTCAAGTTGTTAAATCTGCCAGGATCAATAATTTTTTCATAAGTTATTGCTGAGCTAACTATAACTTTAGACTTATACTCGGATTCAACATCTTTGTCAGTGGGATCAGATTCAAACGCTTTTACCGTAGGCCAAACGTTTTCTGGCTCAGTCAACCAATCAGGGCCATGCCACCATTTTTTGAGTTTATTAAATCATTACTAGATAACCCCCTGGTCAACAAATCTGCCGGATTGTGTTTGCCTATGCAATGTTTCCAAGAACTGGGATCTGTGATTTCCTGTATTTCGGTGACTCGATTGGAGACAAACTGCTTCCATTTGGACGGCGTGCCTCTTATCAAATGTAGCACTATGGTAGAATCACACCACAAAATAATCTTTCCAATCCACTTAAAAATTTCCTTCTAGTGTTTAACAAGTCTTGCAGCTATTACAGCATCCAATAACTCTAATCTAGGCAATGTTAACTTTTTAAGCGGTGCTACCTGTGCCTTGGGAATTACAAAGCTAGTGTTAAAAGTATCATGTGACGTTTTATACCTAAAATACGCCACTGCTCCAAAAGCTTTTAATGAAGCGTCTGAGAATACATGTAACTGTATATTATCTCCATCCACAAAATCGGGAAAGTAATATCTAGGAATATTGATTTTTTGTAGTTCCTTAATTTCACTACAACACATTAGCCACCTGTCCTTAATTTCTCCTGAAAACTCTTCATCCCATTCCAAACCAAGTTGCCACAATTCTTGCAGAAGGCACTTTATTCGAATTAAAAAAGGAGAAACAAATCCAGAAGGATCAAATATTTTTGCAGGTACGTGAAGAACATTTCTTTTGGTACATTTAAATTCATTTAAATTTGGTAACACTGATATTAAATTCAGGGACAATGTGTCTTCCTCATTACACCAACTAAGACCTAGCACTTTCAATGATTTATCGGAATATTCATTTATTTTAATTTTGGGATTGGAGTTTTTCCACAATTTTTTTAACTCTTCAGAATTTGTGTCAAATTTTCTCATAGTCATGTTCGCGTCTTTCAAAATAGAAACAGCATCAGTAGATAATTTAAATGCTTCTTGAACAGTGGAACTTCCATAAAAAAGGTCGTCCACGTACAGCGATTTATTTAAGGGGGCTCAGGGCTTGATCGATACCGAAAAACATGTAAACAGAGCTCTCGCTTCGAATCCATATCAAAACAGAAGTATTCAATGTAACTAATTTAAACTTAATGATATTTTTAATATATGTTTGTAGTCTTATAAAATTATAAAATGAAGTACTTCAATGTAATAAAATAAAAAATATAGCGAAATTTATATAACACAATTTTCGAAAAAAACTTTTAGGTGTCATATCACCATCCGTAAGATATCTTAACTTTGAATCGACATAAGAACCTAATTTTTGCTTTAAAAGGATCAGGAAACTTTACTCTATAGAATGAATTAAGGATATAACTATCACTCAAAGGAAATCTTATTAAAAAAACTCTCAAAATTGAAAATTTAAAACCCCTAAGAAATACAAGTTTTTTCCCCTTATAAATACTCAAAATATTAAGCTATCTAAAATACACTGCTCAAAACAATTAAAGGATATTGCAGTTTTAGGTGGATTTTGTATCTGGTAAACTGTTTAGCTGATTGATACATGGTCGACAGACATAGTAGGTTATATGAGAATAAATTACACATGTTCGGCAGAAAAAAATGCATTTTATTGCGCATTTGTGTACTAAAGGAATTGTGTACTTAAATTAAACGTCTAAAATTTCATAAATTCATTTTCCAAATCTGTTGAAAGCATATTCGGACACAATGGTCTTTGTTAAAGAAACGTCGTCTTTGTTAAACACGTCTTTGTTAAAGTGTAATTATTTCCGTTAATGAATTCCGAACTGATAATCCTTATAATGAACATTTGTTTGGCATATAAATATTCATTAAATGTAATTAAAAAATATGATTAATAATGAAACTAATGTCAAAAATATTTTTAAGACTAGAGAACAGGAATTCTGCTTTTAAAAAATTTAGTGTCGCCCTCGATGAATATGTATATATATACACTGCTCAAAACAATTAAAGGATATTGCAGTTTTAGGTGGATTTTGTATCTGGTAAACTGTTTAGCTGATTGATACATGGTCGACAGACATAGTAGGTTATATGAGAATAAATTGCACATGTTTGGCAGAAAAAATGCATTTTATTGCGCATTTGTGTACTAAAGGAAAAAAACACAATTTGTGCATATGAGAAAAAAAAGAATAAGAAAAGGTGTTTTCTTCAAAGAAAATCATTTTCAGTAGGGAGTATGGCTTCCACGGGCGGCCAGCAACGTTGAACACCTTTGAGGCATGGACTCAATGAGGCTATTAATGACGAGTTGGGGTATTCTGCCCCACTCTTCCAGAAGAGCTCTTTCCAGTTCTTGGAGAGTTAGTGGGGGTTGTTGGCGGCCAGAAACTCGTCTTCCTAGAGCGTCCCAAACGTGCTCGATTGGATTCATGTCTGGAGAACACGCTGGCCATTCCATTCGAACGATTCCTTCCTCGAAAAGGAAATCCTCCACCAGGTTTGCACGATGTGGCCTGCAGTTATCGTCCATTAAAATGAAGTTATCTCCGATTGCTGCAGCGTAAGGGACTACAATAGGTCTGAGGATCTCATCCCTATATCGGCGACCAGTCAGAGCTCCATCTCGAATGATGTAGAGGTCAGTGCGCCCGGCAATGGAGATGCCACCATACACCAACACTCCTTCACCGCCAAATCTGACACTTTCGTGCACGAACGCAGGATTATTCCTACTGCCACGGTCCCTCCAGATGAAAATACGCCTATTATCCGGATGCACAGAAAAACGGGACTCGTCAGAAAACAGAATATTGCTCCATTCATTTCTCCTCCAGTTCACATGCTCGGTTGCCCACTCCCTGCGGTCGCGACGATGCCTTGATGTTAATCTAACACATACCATCGGTCGGCGAGCATACAGACCTACAGCATGGAGCCGGTTTCGGACAGTCTGAGTTAAAATAGTGGTGCCTGTAGCCGAGCGAAGGTGTTGTTGGGGAAGAGTAGCGTTCATGGTTCGGTGTCTCCGAGCTGTTAACGCTAAATACCGATCTTCATTGGGCGTTGTTGCCCGTCTACGACCTTGCCCTGGTCTTCGGCCTGCACATCCACTCTCCAAAAAACGGTTCCAGATCCTGGAAATGACATTTTGTGACACTCCAATGGCTTGCGCTACTTCGGCTTGAGTTTGGCCCCCTTCTAACCTACCAACAATTCTCAAAGCTTCTGAATCTGTCAAATGACTTCGCTGAGACCTCGTACTCATCGAAACAAAGCAATCACTGAATGCCGATCATCCTTGTCTTCATTCTCTTTTATCCAGTTGAAAGTCAAATTTCATTCGCTGCCGCTGAAGCGACGTTTTTGACGTCGAACTCAAAATTTGCATACTCCACAGTTTGAAAACCAGAAAAATTTGCATTTGTGATTATCTTCTTCTATTTTCGGCAAAAAAATTTCGTTTATAACTTTATTTTATATAAAACTTCAAATATCCTTTAATTGTTTTGAGCAGTGTATATTAATTCATTCTATAGATAATGATGTTATATGCATGCAAAAAAAAAAAAAAATTAAACCATTCCATCAAATAGGTTTTTTTTTAATCTTGCGGATAGTCGTCAAAAATCAAGTTTTGAGAAAACGCGACTTAAAGTTGCAATTAAATGAGTGTGGCTATAAAAGTGATTGTTACATAAATGCTTATAACTCCATTAAAAATGCAAATATTTTTATGCGGTTTTTTTGCACTGTGTTCAGAAGTAATTGAATAATCAAAATAGATACTAAAAAAAATCAATTTTTTGAAAAGTTTTCAAACCCTGAGCCCCCTTAACATTTCATGTGCGAGAGGATGTGTAATTTTATATCCCTTAAGATGGGTTTTGACAGTCGCTGCCAAAACATAGGGCGAACTGGTGACGCCAAAACAATGTCTATTGAAAGGATACATTACTACGGGTTGAGATTTATCATAGTTTTTATAGTATAAAAACACAAATAATTTCTGTCAGATTCGGAGACTTGTATTTGTAAAAAAGCCCTCGCTATATCGCCACAAAAACCTATTTTATATTCTCGAAATTTCAAAATAACGTCCACTAAGTCTGCGTTTAAATTTTCCCCCGAAAGAAGACATTCATTTAAACTGTAATTAGTTCCTTGTTTACTACTTGCATCAAAAACAACTCTAGTTTTAGAACTATGCGAACATTCCCTAAACACTTCTCTATGGGGCATTGTACATTTATTTATACAATTCACGTCACACATTTGAATTATCCCTTCTTTCAATTGCTCTTTCATTACCTCATTATATCTTTCAAATAATGATTCATCCCTATCAAATCTTTTTTCTAAATACATAAGTCTTGTCTTTGCAATATTAAAATTATCCCTTAAATTATTTTGCATATCTTTCGATTTCCACATTAGTGGAGACTCATATCTGCCATTTACAAATCGTAAATTGTTTTGGAAAACATTTAAATTATCGGAGGTTAATTCCCTTTTTTTATTAGACAGAAATGATTCTGTTTCCCATAAACAAGTCAAATCTTTTTCTTTAGATGAGTAATAGACATTTAAACACTGAACATAATTGTTTATTTGATTATTTGGCACCTGTCCAACTAGCGTTTCGCCGAAAATTGATCTTTGAAAATATAATTGATTGTTTATTTTTGTAAGCGATCCAAACAAAGTTTGATAAATATAATTGGCGCCTAAAAGAATTTTAATAGGATATTCTATTTCAAATGTATCAGCCCATTTATATTCTTTAGAGATAATATTTTTTATCTGTGGATTTATATTTTGACACAAATGAGTACCGCATATTTCATCGGTAATTAAAGCTTCAACATTAATAGACTTGTAAGGAAAAAATCTACTTTTTAAAGTTATTTTTACACATTCAAATTCGAGTGGGATTTTTATTAGAAAATGTGTAAATGAAAAGTTTTTCCTTTCTTAAAATTTTTGCATTTAACGCTTTTGCTAAATCGCTTCGAATAAATGTCTTGGTGGAAGCCAAATCATATAATATTCTGGCTATTAGTTTTTTAGATCCACTTTCAACTTGAACACACGCAGTTTGAAGCAAAGTGGTATAATTTTTCCTCAAATTTTCTGACTCGTGGACCGATGACATAGCGGTGTCATTTTCCTGAACTCGATTAACTTCTTTTAATTCAGAATCTTGATTTTGGACTAGTTTTTTAGATTTTGTTTGGGGGCAAAACAGGTAGTTATGTTGAGAACTATCACATGTTTTACAGTTTTGAATTTTAACTTTACAAGCTGACTGTAAGTATTTAAAAAAACACCGATAACACCTGCCCTCTTTCTTCAACTTGTATCTCTTTTGTTCGTTTGTTAGGATTTTACATTCTAATCCAGTATGCGAATTTGAACCACAAAAAATACAAGCATTTTTAACAATTGTATTCAATGCAGTCGCTGACGGGAAATTATTTTTTATTTTTAATTTGCTTTTAGGATATTCAACTTTCGAACGAAATGTTTCCTGACTTTTGACAGAAAGTCTTGAAATAGAATTTGCAGCTTCCCTAGATTCCATTTCAAATTTGATAAATTTCATTAATTCGTTAATATCACCCGCTTTGTTGGGGGTTTTTTTCCTATGGAATTCTACCACTAAATTGTGTGGTAGTTGTTTCAACATTATTGGGATTAACAAATACCCAAATTTTTCTGAATCAATACCCATAGCTTGTAAATTTCTAATACTGACTTCACTTTCGTCATAAAGACTCCTAAGCCCTTTAATATTTGAAGAAAATTTAACAGGTTCAAGTTCTAAGAGTTTATTGACAAAACAACTAATTAATTGGTCTTGTTTTCCATATCTTTCTTTTAATAAGGTTAAACAAGACTTATAATTTTCTTCTTTCAAAGCAAACCCAGCAATTGTTTTATAAGCTTCACCAGTTAAGAAAGACTTCAAATATAAAAATTTATCAACAGTGCTTAAAGATTCGTTTGAATAAATAGCGCTTTCAAAACTGTTAAAAAAAATCCAAAAATTTACTTTTATTGCCATTAAATTGGGTTATATTAAGTTTTGGTAAATTAACCGAAATTTGTGATTGTGAAGCAGTACTAAAACTAGAAACATTATTACTTGGAGCAGATTCAGCTTGCTCGACCTTGAATTGTTTCAATTTAATTCTGATAGTAGCTTTCGAATCAGATATTGAGTCGTCATATTCAAGTGATTTTTGAATTTCCGTTTCGAATTGTGTTGCATCCGAAATTAGTTCCTCAATTTTTTCATTTAGCGTTTTAAGATCATCCTGTTTTTCTTGCAAATTTAATAAATATTCAGATAGTTTACATTTATCATCTGTACTTTGAGTATCAATAGTCGATATAAAAGTGTCAATAGTTGAGATTAATTTTGTACATGCCGATCGAACAAGCTTCCTCTTTGCTTTCAACTTATCAATCGATTCCATTTTTCAATAATGATAATAATAATTAAAAAATTTACAGTACCTTTTATTCGAACTTATTGTTCGAAATTATCCCGTCCATGAGTATTTGATTCATTCTAACTAAATATTCCCTTGAGTTCGCGGACTTCGGCACCAATGTAAAACGAAAATATAAAACAGAAACAAAGGGGGTTCGTGAATTCGAAAACGTAATAGAATATTTCTATATTCAAGTGCCGTGTTGAAAGTATCCAAATTAAAGTCCTGATGCCTTTTCTTCATTTTATTAACAGTAAACTTAACAGAAAACACAACAATTTAAATATTTAACACTTAAATATAAGTTATAATAAATTCCATGGGAGCATATAAAGCAAAGCTCCATGTTCGAGATCAATTTATTCCATCTGAAAGAAAAACAATAGTTTTCTCACCAGTTCGGGATTATGACGTAGTCAATACTCCGCCCTGGGTCACGTGATCCAATAAATTCTCAACACCCCCTGCTCCAGAAAAGTATATCTTATGCCCTTCAAATGCAGTATATCAAGTTTCTATCAAATAATTTATATTATGTGGTTTTAACTGAATGCGAAGTTTTGCATTTAAATAATACAGAGAAGTCACATTATAATAACTTCACTTTCCCATTTCACGAATGAAGGAGAACTAGTATAACTGAATCAGATAAACAGTATTTAAAATAGTTCCAAATGACTTTCAAGCATCATTATTTGAGAAACACTAACTATTTTCATATTGATAATAAACACAGAAGCACCGCATTCATCCATAGACATTTTAACTTTGTTATTGGAAGAAAAGTCCTTTTGTTCCTTAATTAAGCGTCTGAAATTTAATAAATTCATTTTCTAAATCTCTTGAAAATATATTCAAACATAATGGAACTACCCTTGTTTAATTTTTAATTATCTTTGTCAATGAATTCCAAACTGATAATCCTTATATTAAACATTAGTGTTGGAGATATATTTATATTATATTATTACTATTATTGAATGTGGTTAAATATAAACATAAGTTTTTTGCATAATTTGTTTAAAAAAAGCATTTTATAAAATTTTACATTTTCTCATATTGAAGTTTCTGCACTTTTTGTTCCTGAACTCTGAACTTTGAACTTTCGGTTTTTGCATTCTGTATTTTTCAATAGAGGTCCCTGTTTTTTTTTTTCTTTTTTTGATAAGTACAAATACATTTTTCTTTTTTTTTTAATTATTATAAATAGCTTTCATGATTACCTAGCTTCAATATTTAATCTAATATATAAAAATGAAAATTTGTCTGTCTGTCTATCTGTAATGCTATGCAAATCCACAGTTTGGAAGTCAGAATTGTGAAGTGTTATGTACATGTGTATTAAAACACGGCCGAAGCAACTAAAGCAATCCGGAATCGAAATAATTTGTAGTTAACTTTTAATTAATAAAACAAATACCAATTTAACAGCAATTTCATATCAAATTTAAACATTTTTCGTTATAGCAGCTGCCAATAAATAAAAATTCACAATAAAATCCTTTTTTTTCATGTTCAATCCGCAATCGCTAGAGTTTTTCAACCAATGTGATATATACATATTACGTGCGCCAGCGGGTATTACGATAATTATTTTACTCACATGCAAATAATTAGATATTATTTAATTGCGCCTAATTATTACATTTTTTTTAAAATAATGGCAAACATTTTATCACAAACATCAACAAAACTTTTTATCTCATTTATTCTCTTATTCCAAATATATCGTTTTATCGTCTGCTGCCATAGTAACATGATAAAGTAAATTTCATTAAAAAATGCGCAGTAATAGAAAAATATTTTACTAAATCGAATAGTTTTTTTTAATTTTGGTTTTAGAGTTAAATTCATGAACTTCCGTGCATAGAACGGGTTAAACAGCTAGTAAACTCTTAGCAATGAGATGTCCTTTCCGGAAGATTTGAGATTTTGTGTTTTCAATGGTCAAAATTTGGAATTTCCCCCCACCCCCCGAGAATCTATAATGTACCCCCCGGAGCCACAGAAATCCCTCCCGGAGAAAAGTGCCTCAATTCAACTGTTTAAAATCCATCCTTTAATGCTGGAAATGATGCTATTTCATTTCCATAAATAAAACGTAAATGAGAGATTGATAAAATATAATAAAGATCAAAGCAGAAATAAATTTGGAGGTAAAGAAAATTTTAAAATGCTTGCAAAACACATGCGTAGAAACTAAACGCAGCATGTTAACAAAATGTAAACATTGGCATATTGTGAACAGTGACGTCACAGCCAATCACGCAGCGTTTTCTAGTCACATGGTTTTCTCTAACTTTTAAACTAAATTTAAAAACTACTGACCCGTTTTTTTTTTACATTTTTGGGATAATTTTTGCAGTTTATGACTCTGGAATTATCAGAAAAATATGTAGTTGATTGATTTCCCCACGTGTGCAAATTCCTCATTGGCATTTATAAGGTGCTCCAAACAGTCAGACATTTGACGAGCACATTATTAGTATAACAGATTACTCACAGGATTACAAAGTAAATCATGTTAGATGTAAATTTCTAACTATGCTATAATCATTAAGGTTAGCTGGTTGAAAAGTTTCACCATATTCGTCCGGGATAACTCAGATGGCAGAGCACTGGTGGCTTCAGCCAGGAGATGCCTGATTCGAATCCTGGTCCGGACATTCTTCGCCCAGTTGGAAATTTATATCTAATATGATTTAACAATTAGAGTAATTGTGTTAAAATTAATCTGGTTATAAAATAAATATTGCGACTACAATGAATATTTTGGTGCCTACTTCAGATTGCAATAATTCCCTGAACCTATATAAATTTGTATTTAAAACATTTTTATATTTATAATAAAAAGTTGTATTTAGCTATCACAAAATTTTGAAAATTTGAATAGAAAAATCACCTAAAAAATTACTTATTTGAACAATAAAAAGAAAATTTTAATTTCAGTTTATACATGATAACATGAATCATACGTTTTGAAAATTTCATGAAAAAATAATACTCAGAAGTTTTTGAGATATTCTGCGCGTTTTGCCCAAAAGCGTCATTTCGAAAAAAAAAAAAAAAAAAAAAAAGACTTCAAAGTTTCGGAAAGGCTGCTTCAGTTATTGATCAGATATAATTCTAAAAGCTATAACTTCCGTCCAGGTGGGAATTTCTGGTAAAAAAATATATTAAAATGTTAAAAAAATAAGAGTTTAACATCTAAAAAAATTAAAATTTTGAAAATTTTGAACCTTTATGAGTCCTGAGACCCTTAAATTTCTTGTAAATGAAAAACGTTTTACTGCTCAAAAAACTTACATTATGAGCCCTCATGTCAAAACGTAATGTTTTCCATTTAAATAATGCAGAAAGCCCACATTATAATAACTTCACTTTAAAATTTCACGAATGAAGGAGATCTAAACTGACTGAATCGGAATAAACAGTATTTAAAATTGCTCGAAGTTGCTTTCAAGCATCATTATTTGAGAAACACGAACTATTTTCATATTAATAACTAGGGGGCTCGGCCACCTACGAGCTACGCTCGCCAACCCCCGTCCAGACACCGCAGACTCTAAATGCACGCTAATTTGATCGGCTTCAAAAAGATTTCGAAAGATTGAATTATAATTGAAAAAACAGTGGCGATCTCCCTATAAATGAATTTCTATTCATTTCTCTTTGATTGGGGAATTTTAACGCCAAATCCGCTGCGGTACTACTTGATTATCCCGTCGACCAATTTCGCCAAATTATATAAATCGCCAAACCACTCGCCAAAGTATGCAATTTGACATAATTTTTATTTTAAATAACAAAAGAACAATTAAATTAGTACAACATTAATAAAAATACAAAAAAAAAAAAGTCGAAATAAAAGTAACTTGATGACGTAGACACGTGTAACAACATTTCAAAATAAGCTAATATAAAAGGAATTACGTAAACAGAGTCTTTGTCTCTTGGTATTTTTAACAAAGCGAAAAGAAAGTTCTTTTAAATGAGACATTTTAAATTAATCGTTTTTAATCTGACGTAATTTTTCCAAGCTATTTTTTCTCTTTTAAATATTCACGTGAAAATACGTTTGTTAGAAATGAAATAATATTTGCGCTTTCCTAACAAAAATAGTTGAAAAGATCCTCTCAAAATATCAAATAAATGTCTAGCGCAATTTCTAAATTTAAACTGTTTTGCAATATTATTTTGTGTTCATTTTATGTAATAACTAAAATGTGACGTAAATATCACGTAATTTCTCCTATTTAAGACTTCTAACGCATGTTAATGAATTTATTATTTTACAATATCCTTTCTCTTTTAAAATTCACGTGTATACGTTTTATGACGTAATTTTTAATAAATTACTGCTTTTTGTACATAATTACTTAATTCTAATTCCAAATGATTTTTTCTGTTTATAATAGTCACGAGTAAATAATTTTTTTATTTGAAGCAAACATTATTGTTTGCGCTGTTTATACATTTGGCAACAGTATAAATTAATACCATTTTCTAAAATAATCTCTCTATTCTAAAAAAAAGTAACTACCGCTGTCACCGCCGCCGCCGCCGCTTTTGAACTTTTTGTGACCGGAGGTCTTTCTTCGTTAATATTAAGAAAAATGATGCATACAAAAATATGAAAATTGGTAGTATTATACAAAAATGTTTGATAAACACGCTGATGCAGACAGTTTTCAAATCGAAGAATTATTTTAAGAGATATTTAATGCTAAAGTTGGACAAAATCGTTCCACTAAAAAAGTTTTATAGCAGCAAACACTATACATGGCAGTGTAATCATTTTTAGATCATTTTATACGTTATAATTTCCCGGTGTGCAGAATTAATTTATTTTTTTTAATTTGACTCATTTTTCGAGGTTTCATTTCTATTTTAAATTCAAATTTTCAGCATTTCGAGAGATATTTTTTACTTATTTCAGAAAATTATACTAATTTAACCTGTTGCCAACTGTATAAACAACGGAAACAATAACGTTTGCTTCAAATAAAAAATTTATTTACACGTGACTATTATAAACAGAAAAAAAAACTTTCAAATTAAAATTAAATAATTATGTATAAAAAGCAGGAACTTATTAAAAATTACTTCATCTATAATTACACGTGAATTTTAACAGAGAAAGGATATTGTAAAATAATAAATTCATTAACGTGCGTTAGAAGTCTTAAATAGGAGAAATTACATCGCATTTACGTCACATTACACTTATTACGTAAAATGAACAAAAAATAATCTTGCAAAACAGTTTAATTTTAAAAATAGCGCGAGACATTTACTTGATATTTTGAGATGAACTTTTCAATTATTTTTTTTTTTTTTTTTTTTTTGGACAGCGCAAATAATATTTCATTTCTAATAAAAGTATTTTCTCGTGAATATTAAAAAGGGAAAGAAAAGTTTGGTGAAAATTACGTCAGAATAAAAACGATATATTTAAAATGTCTTATTTAAAAGGACTTTCTTTTCGCTTTGTTAAAAAATACCGGGAGACAAAGACTCTGTTTACTTAATTCATTTTATATTAGATGATTTTGAAATGCCATTGTATCTTTTAACAGCAGCTGATTTTCCCGTAATATTCCCCAGTCAATGAGAAATGAATAAAAACCTGTTTATAGGGAGATCGCCTTTGTTTTTTTAATTATAATTCAATCTTCCAAAATCTCTTTAAAGCCGATCAAATTAGCGTTCTTTTAGAGAATGCAGTGTCTGAACGGGGGTTGGCGAGCGTAGCTCGTAGGGGCCCGAGCCCCCTAGTGTAAAAAAGATCTCTAGAAATGCTAAAAATTGTAATTTAAAATAGAAATAAAACCTCAAAAAATGAGTCAAAATAAAGAAATTAATGCAATCTGCACTCTGGCAAATTCTAACGCATAAAATGATCTAAAAATGATTACACTGCCATGTATAGTTTTTGCTGCTATAAAACTTTTTTAGTGGAACGATTTTGTCCAACTTTAGCTTTAAATATCTCTTAAAATAATTCTTCGATTTGAAAACTGTCTGCATCAGCGTGTTTATCAAACATTTCTGTATAAAACCACCGATTTTAATATTTTTGTATGCATTATTTTTCTTAATACTAATGAAGAAAGACCTCCGGTCACAAAAAATTCAGAACCGGCGGCGGCGGCGGTGACAGCGATAGTTACTTTTTTTTAGAATAGTGAGATAAGGCATCGCGGGTCCTTTTGTTCCTTAATTAAGCGCCTGATGTTTAATAAATTCATTTTGTAAATCTCTTGAAAATATATTCAAACCTAATGGAACTATCTTTCTTTAATTCTTAATAAACTTTGTCAATGAATTCCGTACTGATAGTTCTTATATTGAACATTTGTGTTGCAGATATACTCGTATTTATATTATTATTATACAAAATGGTTAAGACAGAAATTGAATTTATAAAATAATTGAAAATAAGAAGTAAAAACTTCACTAGTTTTTTTTTTTTTTTCATTATTATATTAAAATATAACGTCTGTTTCCATTTCACAACTACTTCCCCTAGCATATAGAACGCAGAGCGATGAAATGAACACCAGTAAAAAATTCAAAAAATTCCAGTAAAAAGTTCAAAATTACAGAATTTTGAATAACTATTTTTTAACGATGTTTATGTGAAGTTGGCAACTAAATTACTTCATTTTTATTTGTAGAAAGGAAAGAAAAATGAAAATAAATAAATATAGTTTGCTGTCTGAAATGAATATTTTTATTTTGTTTGGATAATAGATTTAACGATCTGTAGTTTACATTCTACTAAAAAATGTGCAATGTAAAAAATATTTGCATGGCTTAACTTTTAAAATGTAGTTTCTTTAAAATGTAGATTTTGAGTTCATTTACATTTTAAACATGATTTCTTGGTCACAATAAGATATTTAAAAAAAAATGTGTACAATTTTTTCTAAATATAGAAGGAAATTAAATCCCCTCCCCCTTCCTCTGCGCCAGAAAAATAGATCTTATGCTTTCAAATGCACCACATCAAGTTGCTATCGAGATCATTTACATTATGTGGGGTTTATTGCAGGCAGTGTTTTGTATTTAAATACAGTCGGACCTCTATTTAACGAACCTCTAATTTGCGAATTTTTATATTTTGCGAACTTTTCCTCGGAACCAACAACATTTTGCTAATTTCTTCGTAAAATAACCTCCAAATAGCGAAGTGTATTCTCCATTTAACGAACTTTTTCGTCTGATATAACTTTTTTTCTTCCTATTTCTCAAAATATTTCCGGACACTTCAAACTTATTCTTTCTTTTACACATTTTATAATGCTCAATAACCTTGAATTAGTTTTACCTGGTGCCTAACTCAACGAGAGCGTAAAATCCCTGTCATTCTTTGCATTTCATCCAGGAAATGCAAACTTCCAGTATCCCCCTTTCATACTCAAAAGGGCTGTTCTGTAGTAAATAAGTTTCAGTAATTATATTTAAGGACGCATGTAGTAATACAATGCTTAAAATTACTTGTTATAATAAACACGAGAATGTCATTAAAATTCATTAATTTTAATGTAAATATCTTCTTAAAACTGAAAATACAGTGTACTTCTGAACAATATTCTTTTATATTCTTGCTGTCCTTAGAGATTTCTTTTTGATGGGTAAAATGAATAATAATAATAATAAAAATAAATATGATTTACAAAAAAAGTGTGATTAGTTAAGTTTTTTAATAATGTTTAGTGTTTATGAATTAAAAATCTGTTTTGAGTAGTTTAAAGTATTTAAAAACGTTCATCTCTATTTAACGAATTTTCCACTAACAAACTTTTTTTCGGGATTTAGCGACTTCGTTAAATAGAGGTCTGACTATAATACAGAAAACCCACATTATAATAACTTCACTTTCACATTCCACGAATGAAGGCGAACTAAACTGGATAAATCAGTTAAACAGTATTTAAAAATACTCGAAGTGGCTTTCAAGCATCATTATTTCCGAAACACGAACTATATTCATATTAATAATAAACGCAGAAGCTTCGCATTTATTCATAATCATTTGGGCTTTGTTGTTGCAAGAAAGTTCCTTTTGTCCTTTAATTAAGCGTCCACATGCACATTATTATTATCTGAAATTTAATAAATTCATTTTCTAAATCTCGTGAAAATATATTCAAACATAATGGAACTACCTTTGTTTAATTCTTAATTATCTTTGTCAATGAATTCCGGACTGATAATCCTCATATTAAATATGAATGTTTTAGAAACTATATTTATATTATTTTACCTTTTTTATTCAAAATGGTTGAAACAGGAAATGAATTTATTAACAATTTAAAATAGGTAGTAAAAACTTCATTGGGTATTTTACAAAATTCATTAAAAAGAAATTTTATAAAATTTTATGTCTTCTTGATAAAAGTATATTTTAAGTCGTAGATTTTCTATAAATATAAATATTGTGCATGTGGACTTTTAATACCAAAAACTATTAAATTTCTTGTAAATGAAAAACGTTTTACGGCTCAAAAAACTTACACTACGAGTTCTCATGTCAAAACGCAATGTTTTGCATTTAAATAATGCAGAAAACCCACATTATAATAACTTCACTTTCACATTTCACGAATGAAGGAGAACTAAACTGGCTAAATCAGTTAAACAGTATTTAAAATTACTCGAAGTGGTTTTCAAGCATCATTATTTGCGAAACACGAACTATTTTCATATTAATAGTAAGGCATCACGTTCATTTCAGAGACATTTGGGCTTTGTTATTGGAAGAAAGGTCATTATGTTCCTTAATTAAGCGTCTAAAATTTCATAAATTCATTTTCTAAATCTCTTGAAAATATATTCAAACATAATGGAGCTACCTTTGTTTAATTCTTAATTATCTTTGTCAATGAATTCCAGACTGATAATCCTAATATTAAATATTAGTGTTGTAGAGACTATATTTATATTATTATACTATTTTTATTCAAAATTCTTGAAACAGAAAATGAATAGATAAACAATTTAAAATAGGCAGTAAAAACGTCATTGGATATTTTACAGAATTTATTAAAAAACAATTTTATAAAATTTTATATCTTCTCGATATAACGTATTTTTTAAGTCCTGAATTTTCTGTTGTAGCTGTCCAGAGAATAGTAATTCCGAAAAAGTTTGGTACATTTTCACCAATCATGACCTCCAAACTACCCTTCATTGATATATTAATGCATATATAGGGCTATTACAAATGATGGACCCGATTTAAAAAAATCATGTTTTCGAAACTACTGCACATATTACAATAAGTGATACATGAATTTAAAGAGAAATATACCGATTTTTTTTTCAGTTATAAATGTTCGATGTGTGACCCTTTTGTTACAACAATTGTATCAAAATGTTAAGAAAAGGTAGGAGTTGAACATCTAAAAAAAAAAACTAAAATTTCGAAATTCTTACAGCTTTAAGAGTCCTGAGAATCCTTAACTTTTTAATAAGTAAATCAATTGCTACGTTAAAAGAGAAGTTTTTCAAAACCATGCGTAAATGCATCATTGTTTGTGTCTGTCAGACATCCACGCTATTGTCAAACAGCAAAAATAGCTGGATTTCTTAAATTTAAATATGAGAAATTCACTTATTTGTTTAAAAAATCTTGAAACTTAACATTATAACTTATTTCCAAAACTTGTAAAATTGCAGCAAATAGAATAAAAGTTTGCTGGTCATTTGTAGATGTTGCCTTTCATAAACAACAAGAACGAAAACTCATTCGCGCAGCATAGATTACGAAATACTTTCTAGAACATTCGAGATTACTATAACAAAACTTCACAGTTAATTAAGCTGGAAGCCTAAATAAACTAGTCAGATGTGGCAATCCCAAAACTTTCTACTATCTCATGCATGTTAATACTTCCTGAAAAATGCAGCATATCAGCACTACCTGTTAGATCATTTACACCAAAATCTAATTATCAACAACTTTGACAACATCTAACTGAATCTGAAGTTTGATGAAAATCCGTGCATTAGTTTTCTAAATAGAGCGGAAATTGTAAATTTTTTTGCGGTATTGTAAAAAAAGTATTTCTATTGTGCAAATTGTAAAAAAATCTGCATAGCAGCGCCACCTGCTGGGCGATTTACACCAAAAAGCAATTACGAACAATTTATACCAGGAAGCAATTGAATCTGAAGCTTGATGAAAATTCATGCATTAGTTCTTGAGATATAGCTATTGCGGAAATCGTGAAAAGCGCAGCACAGCAGAGCCATCTGTTGGACGATTTACACAAAAAATTAAACAGCACTAATTTATATCAGGGACTAACTGAATCTGACGTTTGATGAAAATTCGTGCATTTGTTTCTTGAGTTAGAGCTTTTGCGATAATCATGAATAATGCAGCATAGCAGCGCCACCTGTTGGGCGATTTTCACCAAACTGCCATCAGCACCTAACTATATCCTGGACTAAATGAATCTGAAGTTTTATTAAAATCCATGTAGTAGTTCCTGAGATATAGCAATTGCAGAATTTTTTTAAAATGCCACATAGCAGCGCCACCTGTTGGGCGATTTTCACCAAAAACTAATCAGGACGAGTTTATATTATGGTCTAACTGAATCAAAAGTTTTGTGAAATTCCATGCATTAGTTCTTGAGATAGAGCGCCTACAAAATTTTTGTCACATACAGACTCACAGAGTGACAGACAGACTCACAGGCATACATTTTCTAAAAACTATCAAATCGTGTTCAGGACATTCTAAAACGTATAAATCCGTCGAAAACCGGAAGTCAAAAATTTTCATGAATCCAATACTTTCTTCTTGTTAAGATAGAAGAAAGTAAAAATTATAAAAACGCGTAAAGCATTTGAAAACCCCATTTCCGCTATTACCATCAATAGTCGGGAAAATATTCGGTTTTTTTTTTTAAATTTTTTTTTTTAATTTAATTTTTTTTTCCTATGTGTGCGTGCAGCCCTTCATATGATCTACAGATTTGTATGTACAGTGTGTCCCAAAAATATAGACAAAGATAAAAAAAAATTACATCCCTAGCTAAAATAACTTTCATGAATTTTCAGAAATGATTGAGATAATTTTTACTTTCTTCTATCTTTACAAGAATAAAGTATTGGATTCGTGAAAATTTTCGAATTCCGGTTTTCGACGGATTGACACGTTTTAGGGTTCAGAGATTCCTGAAAACATGTTTTTACAAAATGTCTGTCTGTGAGTCTGTCTGTCTGTCCGTCTGTCTGTATGTGACACAAATTTTGTGAGTGCTCTATCTCGAGAACTAATGCACGGAATTTAATAAAAATTTATATTCATTAGTCCCTGATACAAATTGACGCTGATTAGTTTTTGGTGTAAATAGCTCAACAGGTGACGCTGCTATGCTGCCTTCTTCACGATATTCGCAATAGCTCTATATCAAGAAATAATGCACGGATTTTTATCAAACTTCACATTTAGTTAGTTCTTGATATGAATTGGTGCTGATTACGTTTTGGCGTAAATCGCCCAACAGGTGGCGCTGTTATGATGAATTTTGCAGGATTTACACGATTTCCCAAATAGCTCTATCTTAAGAACTAATGCACGGATTTTCATCCAACTTCAGATTCAGTTAGTCCTTGATATGACTTGGTGTTGATTATGTGTTGGTGTAAATTGCCCAACAGGTGGCGCTTCTGTGGTGCCTTTTTCACGATTCCCGCAATAGCTCTATCTATAGAACTAATGGACGAATTTTCATCTAACTTCAGATTTAGTTATACGTTGACACAAGTTGTTGTTAATTAGGTTTTGGTGTTAATCACCCAATAGGGGGCGCGGTTATGCAGGAATTTTCACGATTTTTGCAATAGCTCTTTCTCAAAAACTAATGCACGGTTTTTCCCCAAATTTCAGATTCAGTCAGACGTTGACATAAATTGTTGCTGATTAGGATTTGGTATAAATCACCCAATAGGTGGCGCTGCTAGACTGCATTTTGCTGGATTTAGTCGATTTCAGCGGTAGTCATATATCAAGAACTAATGCACGGAATTTCATATCTTTAGAAACCTCATGAGATGCATAAATTGCCATTTAATTTTGGCAGTGTGATAGCGAATTTTGAAATATTAACATGTATGAGACAGAAGAAAGTTTGGGGATTGGTACATCCGACTAGTTTTAATTGCTTTATTCGTATTTATTGTAAAAATAATTAGAAAATGCGTAAAAGTTATAATTTTTTAAGCATTTGGAAAAATGGTTATTGTCCTCTGTCAGGGTAAGAAATCAAAAACATATCTGAAGCGTTTTATTGGTTGAATCCGCATTTTATTCGTTTTCTGATTGGTCTATACAGTAATCTGTATTTCCCCTTTACTTTCTACAGAGATGGATACTTCTGTTGCCACTATGACAAAAAAGTAATAAAAACTACAAAAAAAATTTAATAACTCAGAAACAAATTGAGATACAGCTTTCAAACAAATTGCATATAAAAGTACATTTTTTTCTCTATACGACGGTGTAAAAAGTAATATTGTGGGATGTTTAGAAGTTTAAGAATGAAATTTTATTTAAAATTGGTCCAGGAATATTAATGTTTAATCCATGGCGTACGTAATGTATGACCAGTTCCGTAGAAGTTAAAAAATTTACGGTACCGAAAAATGTAATACGTAATGTATGAAATTTCATTTAAAATTGGTCCAGGAATATTAACGTTTAATCCATGGTGTACGTAATGTATAACAAGCTCCGTAGAAGTTTAAAAATTTACAGTACCGAAAATTGTAAAATTGAAATTTCTTTTAAAATTTGTTCATGATTGGTCCAGGAATGTTAATGTTTAATTCATGACGTACGCAATGTATGATCAACTCTGTGCGATTTTTTATGTCTTAAATTTTAGTCTCAAATGGTCATTGTTATTTGTTAAATTGCTTTTTTTTTAATGTAATAACGGCTGTCCCATAAATATAGACATCGTCTTACAAATATTATTGGTATTTTTTTTCAGCAGACATTTATTTATTCATATTTTATTATTCTATTTATGTAATACTACGTAGGATTGTAATAGATGCTTTTGGTTGCAGTACCTATTCTACTATCCTATTGGCTAGTTCTCGTATTTTACTGTTTTCTTATTGGCCCATGAGTAGGGGAAAAATGAGAGTTCAGCCTCAGCAGGCGTATTGCGGATTGAGGAGGAGGTAGTAATCCACCTTGTGGATGGAGGACGAGGGTTGAATCCACCTGTGAGTGGTAAGGGAGACTTATCCTATACTAGGAGGGGCTAAATGTTGGAGGGGGCTTAATTTTTCAGGGGACTTAATTTTTGAGAGGGGCTTTTCTTTTTTTTTTGAATTGATTTAGTGTTAGAATGGAAATATCATACTATAACATAGTGAGTTAGATCTTTTCGAGAAGAAGTATGAAGAGGATAAATTTTTCGATGGGCTTATTTTTTAGGGGAGCTTATTTTTTAGGAGGGCTTATTTTTAGGGGGGCTTTATTTATTTATTTTTTTCGAATCGACATAGAGTAGAAATGGAAATATCATACTATAACATAGGGAGTTAGGTGTTTTCGAAAGGGAGTTTGAGGGGTCTAAATATTTTAGTGGGTCTTATTCTTAGGGGGGGGTTAATTTTTTTTTTCGAGTCGACATAGAGTAGAAATGGAAATATCATACTATAACATAGAGATGTAGGTATTTTCGAAAGGGAGTTTGAGGGGCCTAATTTTTTAGAGGGGCTTATTTTTAGGGGGGCTTAATTTTTAAGGGCGATTTTTTTTTCTTTTTTCTGAATTGTCTTAGAATTTGAATGAAGATAAAAATGTCTTATGTTTTCTGAAAAAAATTTTTGATGCTGCCATCTGTATGCGGTAGTGCGAATTTATTATTGAAAATAGTATTTTATTTTTGAAAAGTTTTGAGGAAGGTTTGAACCTGCAAAATAGTCTCTTGGCTCGATGATATGTTGAAGACTTAACTAATCGAGCTAAGAAACTATGTCTATATGTTTAGATTTTAGATGTTTCAAAACAAAAAATTGTATTCCCCCTTCTGTATGTGCAAAGAGAGGTTGGTTTCTTAAGATAACTCATTAATACCTATTTTAACTGCTCACTTTGCGAATTCCTTTAATGTATATGATTTTTTATTTTTAGTTTAACTGATTTTATCGATTTTGTGTAAGAGAGTTTGATTATTTTACCAAGCCGTGGTTTCGAACCTGCGAACTCCGATTCAAATTTTATTTTTTGTAACTGATAAGCTATCCACTATTCAAACCGCGCCCCAATATTTTCTAAGTTACTTTTGAACACTCTATATATTTTTTAAATACCTACCTCTCTCTCTTTCTTATACTACACTGTTAAAAATTTTGCAGCATTTTGGCAGTTCATTCGACCGTTTTTTGAAAAACGGTTTCTTAACCATAATCTAACTATATTCTGACCATAAAATGGCCAATAATAAGGTCAGAATAGTGTTAAATTACGGTTGTGTAACCGTTTTCGGAAAAAACGGTCAAATGACCTGCCAGAATGCTGCAAATTTTTAACAGTGTAGGGAAGTTAATGCAATTTATGTTTAAATAGAAGAAATGATTAATTTTTTATATTTCTTTAGTAAGTAAGTCATTTTTGTAGATCGATTAGAAGGCTACCAAACGATTTGAATTAAACATTGTTTTTACCAGTATTAATCCACCTAAGTTTAGAATTGTACTTTTCCCTCTGAACCATATCATATTCATTTAATCGTCTGAAATTTCAAATAGACTTCCTAAACCCCATTATCAACGTTACTCATTATTTTCCACAAACATCTGATAAGTATAATCAGCTTTTTTCAACTGAAGATAGGTAATATGTAAATATTGATTTTTGAAGAGATTATTTCACTTGTTTACAGATTTTAAATGAAAGTTTCAAATATTTGTCAAATTTTCAATTTATCAATTATTATAAATTGAATCAACTCATAGTTTGTTATTGCAATAGATAATTATTTGATGATTCTACACTAGTTCTAATGAATTTTAAAACTACTGCTTCAATTCAACTCATTCTTTTATACAGTTTAGTAAATCTAGTATGAATTGGTTTGTCATATATTTCACTGAAATAATAAAATTAATTTGTAAAACCTTAGTATGACGAATTCAAAAACGTAACGTGATGAATCATATACTTTTTAATCATTGCATAAATACCTTTGAATTGATTCACTTCCTGTGAACCTTCTACACATACTTTTTTTATGTCACATGTTTTTCTGAAATTTTTGCACCAATCATATTACATGACTTGCACCATCGTAATAATTTGTTAACATGCGCCCCCTATGATTATATATAAAATTGAATGAAACGAGACTTTTTCATCAATGTTTGCTATTATATGAGTGTGTGAAGACGCTTTTTTCACTTGGGATAATATGGCTAGTTTTCAAGATGAACATTCTACTATGTTAAGCGATGATGTATCACGTTTAAATAACCAATCTTTTTCATCAAGATTAAATGATCAAAACATGGGATTAACAGTTCGACCTAAAGTAGAACCCGTTTCAGATAATGAAGCTGAATCCTCCTCATCAGAACTGAAGAAACAGAAGCCACCTTTTTTGTGTACTGTTTGCAGCAAATCTTTTTCACGAAAAGGCAATTTAAAACAACATTTGATGATTCATTTAGAAGAAAGACCATTTATTTGTGACATCTGCCAAAAAGCATTATCTAGAAAGGCTATTTTGAATCGTCATAAACTATCCCATTTAAAGATTCCTTCCCAACATAAATGTGATTCGTGCGGTTAAGCGTTCTCAAGAAAGTATGACATATTAAAACACATGAAGATCCACAAGTCCTCCAAAAAGGATAAATGTATACAGCGTAGTGAAATATTCAATCCCAACTCCGATTTTTTATATCATTTGAAAACTTCACAGAGAGTTAGACCCAACATTGATAATTCATCCTCTTTAAGAGATATGTTTTTTGAGAAGGTTAAGCATTTTAAAAGGCAAAATGCGTTAAACATATTTACTAAAACTGTAATCAACTCTAACGAGGAGAATGATACAGACTTTAACATATTTTTTAATAGTATTCAATCGGATGTTTTAAACGAATTAAACTACCAGATTCAAATTAAAAAATCAATGAAATGGTATGCAAGTGCACAAGTTGTTGTATATCGCATAACACAGGGGGGTGAATTAGAGACTGCCACTCCCTATTTCCTTTCAAAAACTATACTTGAATTAACGAATCAAAACTTATCTGAACATGTTGAGGATGGTTTTGCAAAAATTATTAAGTCCTATGAGAAGTCTACCAGACGTGGTTTTAATTGGACATTAGATAAAATATAGAATTTAGAACTATCTACTTTTAAAATCTAACATGATTTGAAATGTTTATACCTTTTTGAAATATGTGTACTCATGTTTTCACTATTGTAACTATTGAAAATGACGAATAAATAATGTGTAAATGAAAAAGCTTTTGTCTTTTTATTTTTGTTAGAACAACTTGTGATTTTTAATAACTCATGAAGTCGTAAGTCTTTACTTAATATTTTTTTTCAATTTCTTATCAAATGAATAATGAATTAACCATTTTTTATTAATTTTGTATTGAAAGTCTGAAATTATACATTGAATTAGTTATTTTTCAATATTTCTAATTTATTATAATTATTTTTAAAGCTTAATATATCACTTGTCGTTTGTATAAACAACTATTATTGTCTATTAATAATAATATTATCATTTATTACCATACAATTCTTTAAAAAAGCGTAGAACCATTAACATAATATATCATTCACCACTTTTTTTAAAACTGTTACCTTGTGTTGCCATTGAATTCTTCAAAACAAAAAAGAATAAAACTAAAATCATTATCGTTAAATATCATACACCACGTATATAAAAATTGTTACCTTGTGTTGCCATACAATTCTTCAAAAAGAATAAAACTAAAACCATTAACATTAAATATCATACACTGCATATATAAAAATTGTTACCTTGTGTTGCCATACTGTTCTTCAAAAAAGGATAAAACCATTGACATAATATATCATTCACCACTTAAATAAACTGTTTATATATATATATATACATTAGGCTTAAACTAAAATTAATGACATTACTAATTCTTTCAAGTGTTTATCTGTAACCGACACTGATATATTAAGGGGTGTGCTGTTTCTAAACATTCAGTTTCCAACTGATTTTTGTTCTAACTTCATCTAATGTTACCTTTATTTTTTGAAAATGGGTTCTGTAGTAAATATGTTAAAAAGATCTTCCGACAAAGTGGCTTCTTCTTCAAAGTATCAACGTTTAGAAGAACCTACTGATCCCACTTCCGCGAGTGAATTAAATATACCAAGATTGGAAATTCCTAATTTATTAAACACTGACTGTGGGACAATATCACGTGAATTATCCACTACTGATTACTCACCGAATGTGAAATCTGAAATCGATATGAATTTTTTTATCCCTAACTTTGGTGATGATACTACATCTTTCGAGAATTCATGTCAAGAGTCAATTTCTGTCGAGGACTATTTGAATATATTTTTCAAAGACATGAATTTTGAATCCGCTTTAACCTCGACCCCAGCTAGTAACATAATTTCCCAAGACGAATCCTTTCAAGAACCTACTATTGGCCAAGAGGTTTCTGACTCCCAACCAAGCAACCTTTCTAAAGCAAGTGATGAATTACAAAGCACCACTCCACCTACGAATGTCATTCCACAGTCTAAAACAACCAAACCCAGTCATCCTATTGTATTTCGAGAACTCTTTTTAATATTAAAATTGCATAATAGACAATTTCATATTCATATTCGAGAGTTTAAGCGCAGTGGGCTTACTAGTGAAGAAATTCTAACGAAAAATGGAATTATTATGGATGTTAACAGCTGGTTCGAATTTTGCAAGAAAATATTTTCATTTAATTTGAGATATAAAAGTTCCTCATTTGTTTCTAATAACATGATATTAGTGTTAAATTTTAATAATTCTATCATGCGAATGAAAAATTTAAAGAATTATTCTCACATTGACTTAAATGAGTATCAATTGGTGAAATTAAAAGAAAAAGTACATGATTTGAATAAGGAACTTCTTCAGCATATATATGTAAACCATATACCAAGCTTAATTAGGCAGAAATGTATCATTGGTCATATATCTACAGAAAATGAACTCATGTTGCAGTCTAAACTTATAACGTGTATTGAGAATAATGTATTGACTATACTAAACCGCATTTTTGAATGTGATGGATGTATTTTTAATCAGAAATCTGAAAGCCCTCATTCCTGTTATATATTAAATAATCGACAAAAATTTGAAAAACTAGGAGAGATGTTATTAACACTTATAGATTTAGATTTTGTTATTTCCTCATTTTTAAACGGAGTGGATTGTGTTAGTGAAAACTTTTTATCAAACATTCATGTAGAAACAATTCAAAACGAATTGTTTAAAATAATAAAATAAAATGTATTGCTATCCTTTTTTAATACGTGTGTGTTTATTTTTTCCAAAGTGTATGTTTATTTTGTTATGTCTTTTAGAACTTTTAATAGGGTGTTAGACTTAAATTTGCAAATGTATAACTAAAAGAAATCAACAATTCTTTAGCAATTAAAAAAAAACCCACAAGTTTAAAATATTAAACTAATAATCTTAATACTATAATTTCTACTTTCTAAAATAAAAAAATATATAAAACTTAATTATGTAAAAAAAGTTTTCAATAATAATAATCAGTTTACAAAATTTAAAAAAAAATTAAACTCAATTAAAAAATATTTGAAAAGTTACAAAAAACGTTTTAAAAATTAAAAAATCTTTCTAAAAATAAAAAAAACTAATTAAAAAATATTAAAAAGTTTACAAAATTAAAAACTTAAAAAAAAACTTAAAAAAAAACTCGGAAAAAAATTAAGTTATCAAAATTAAAAAAAAAAAAATTAAAAAACTTAATAAATTAAGTTTTCAAAAGTGAGTTTACCTATCTGTATATGTACTCTGTAATGTAAATATTACTACTGTAATATTTTTGAAAAAAGAAAATGTACATAATATTTAAGAAGAGAACATTTAATAATATCAAAATGATGAGAAGGATTAAATCATATTAAAGACTGGAGTAGTATAGTTGAAATTTATTCCAAACAAAGTGAAAAATATTCAACCTAGGAATCGAACCTGAATACTTGGGTAATATACTTTCATAATACTTTTATATAATATTTTTACTAATAAGCAATGTGTTTCTAAGTATATTATTTCTAATACTTCTAAAAACTTAAACAAACTAGGTGCTTAAATAATAGTACTGACAAAAAATAAAAACATTTTTAAAATATTTCCTACGTTATAAAATATTTTTACTTAAATGCAGTAAACTAACGTTCAACCACCGATGCTTTCGTGTTATTAAAAGTAGTAAAAAATCGCACACCTTGCTGTTTTAAAAATCTCTGGCAGTGTTTGTTTTTATATTCTCTTCCAGAATCCGATTGCAAAGACTTGGGTTTTCGCGTCGCAAAAATAGTCTGAAAGGCTTTCACGATTTCTTCACCGCGTTTCGTTTTGAGTGGAATCGCCCACGCATATTTAGACAGAATGTCGATGCAGGTTAAAATGTAGCGATATCCCCGATTGTGTTTTTGCAAACTGATCATATCTACTAGATCGGTTTGCCATTGCTGATCGATAGAATGCACAATCATACGGTTGGTCGGAAACTTTCTTCGTACAGGTTTGTGAAGCGTGTACGAATCGACTTTGCTTAGCCATTTCTGAACAGTCTTCTTCGATACTTTTCCTTTGACAGCCGAATGTAAAACATTGACACCACCGTAACATCCCACGCGACTTGGATTCTGATAAATCTCCTTCATTGCAGCATTTAATTTTATTACGCGAGATGTTAATGTTCAATCGCATCATACTGAAAAAGATAAATTTCCGGATTCATTTAAATTGAGTATAAAATCAAGCTTAAACTTTTCACTTCCGGTAAATACACATATCAGCGAAAAAAATAATACGCATCGTTACATAGAGACACACCACACTCATCACTTCCTCTCGCGAAGTCATTCTGAAAAATGACGTATCTCACACAAGACAACTCCCTTTAAATATTTAAAATATCGACTCACAGGCATAGTTTCTTGGCTTGATCGGTTAAACCTACACAAAATTATCAAGTCAAGAGACTATTTTGCAGGTTCGAACCTTCCTCAAAATTTTGAAAACTAAAATTCCATTTTCTAAAATACATTGGAACGATATCCTACAGATGGCAGCACCGAACATTTTCTTGGTAGGAGCGGGGTGGGGGGACCTCTAACCGTTTTCCTAATTTTCATTCTCAAGGGAGCGATTCTCTACTTAAAAAAAAAAATTAAGCCCCTCTCAAAAATTAAGCCCTCAAAAATTTAGCCCCCCCTCCATCATTTAGCCCCCCTACTACTATAGAATAAGTCTCCCTTACCACTCACAGGTGGATTCCACCCTCTTCCTCCATCCACAAGTTGGATTACTCCCTCCTCCTCAATCCGCAATCCGCCTGCTGAGGCTGAACTCTCCTTTTTCCCCTACTTACAAGAGCGCAAACCCCTTTAAATAGTTTGAAAGACTCTGTCACTATGCATTTGCATAAATGTGCACATGATATGAAATATAATAAGCAAATTTACACATTAAAAGGAATATAGTGGAGACCAGGGAGGTTTGACCCACTTTTTGTAAAACGGTTTTTTATTTTAATGCATGGAAATTATTCCAGAGAGAAACATTCGCCTTGCATACAATATTTCAAATGAAAATCAAATTTCAAAGTAATTGCTTAAGAGGCACAAAGAGGAGAGGATTTTTTATTGTTTAAATATTAAACGTAGAATAAAATTTTATGTATAATTTTATTCGTCATACAATTAGTTATTAAAATAAAATTGTTACATAAGTGCAATATATAAGAAATTTGAAAAGTGATAGATTTTATCCGTGAGAAAATAAAGGGTCAAGGCTTCCCACATATGAGAGGGTTGACCCACTGTATGGGAGGCTTGAGCCACTTTATTTTATATTCGTAAAGAGAAATAAAATCAGTTTAAAAAAAGGAAAATAACTTTATGCTACATGCTTTAATTATTATTAAAAAATATTTTTGGAAATATGGTGCTTAAAAAAAGTCTGTTTAGTCGCAATCGCGAATCAGAGGAGAAAAATTTTGTTTTAAAGAGGAATTTGTACAGCAGGGAAAGTGAAATTTCAAAATTTGAGACAGTATTCCGCTATAGACAGGTCCCGTTTTCGTAGGGTTTTATGTATAATTATGTCTGGATTTAGGATCCACTGTCCCGCATTTTTTCTTATTGTCCTACTTTTTGTGACACTCGACCTAGAAACTTTAGTTGTCACATAGTTTGACTTCATCTCACTGTATTCAACCTGGTGAAATTTGTGTACATACCTCCCTAAAATTATTCGATCAATGCTGTGTTTTTTGCAGCCGCATGAGCACTTAACTTATCATTAACATCTTTTAACCCTTTCAGGGGCAGAGTACTTTCAGTACTAAATTGTTGAAATAAATGACTGGCACCGGAACTTGCGAACAAATTTATTTGGAAATAGGAAAAAAGCTATATTTCGCATACATATTAAATGGAAAACATTTTAGAAAAATTCTGGTGCCATTGTGGCATTTTGGGTATTAAAATTAAGTGGTTTCATAAATATACCACTGCTCATAGGGTTGCCAAAGGGTTAAGACTGCTGCTTTCATACTTTCTAGTCTTTTCCACTGTTTCTATTTAACTGTTGTAAGTAATATTTAAAAGGAAAAATGTTCCTATCAACTTTCGCATTTAAATTTTATTAAATTTTTTCTTGCAGTGGATACTGTAGAAATTTTTTACATCTTTCTTTAATCCGTTTTAAACATTTTCTTTTTCATCACCACATTTTACTGTAGCTTTGCAGAATAAATTTACAATCTTTTATTTTATATATAACCATTAACCATTCATTATCCACTAGTGTATAATAAAAAAGATTTCCAAAACCATTTAATTAAGGGAGCCTTGAGCAGCTTGCCAACACTCCCTTACATTGACTGGGTCAAGCCTCCCCACATAGCCCTCTTCTAAAGAATAGCACATTGTTATTTTAAACCTAACTTACTGTACAATCTTTATGCCTGGAATGAAAGTTTGATACTTCTGCATTACTTAAAAGTTACCTACTTAAATCTCTAAGATATATTTTATCTGAAAAAAGCTTACAAAATATTTCTAATAAACACAACTTTTAGATTGAAAACGCTTCACAATTGATTCTTTCCTCACCTATTTTGGTTATTTGTATGAAACAAAGACTGTTGTTTGAGCATTCCAACATCTTTGGCTGGCACCTATTGATAAAACTGTGAAATTCTTTTAAATATGAAAACTGATGGGTGGGTCAAGCCTCCCCTAGTGTCAACCTACCCTTGTCTCCCAAACTGATGATACAAAAACGATTTGTTTATCCTTGTAAAAAGGCGTATAAAATGACAAATACACGACCTGGTATGTAAGTTTCAACGTACAAATTTTCCTGTGTATTTTAATAGCCATTAAGCGGCCTAGGTGTGTAAAATGTTACCAGATAACTCAGAAATGCAGAGTTTAACACGTAAAACATACAGGTGTACACATCAGTGTAATATACACAACCGATAGGTTTTGTGTGCACAAAACAAAACCTTATAGTTTGGGATGCAAATTTTTAAATAAATATTTTTATGGTTGTAAAACAAATTTGAATGAAGAAAAAAGACGTGTGCTTGATGTGTTTGTTCTTGTTTCAGCACATTTGTTTCTAGACTACAAAATAGTATATCCTTGATTTACAAAAAACAGGATCGGCTGAGATTATATTACTGTATGCCAGTCTCTGTTAAAGTTGTTTTGAAAACCTAAAATAATATAGTCCTTATTTATGACTGGAATTTGTATAAACTGAATAAATACATTATGAAATAACGTTTTAAAAAATACGTAAACAGTGATGCCGTTACTATTTCCGTATATTGTCAATTTTTTTTCTATCAATTTCAGTCACAAGTTTTAAAAAATACATCTACATCAAGCGAGGAAATTCTTTATTTAACTCAATCTAAAGTAAAAAAGCTATACTTACCAAAAAGGGATTTGAACTTACGATCCGTGACTTTCTAAACCATTAACTTGACCCTTCAGCTACTATCAAGCAAGCCAAGTTTTTAAATATCGATATTTAGTGTGTTCACATAAGTACAGTAATCCCTTAACATTCGCGAGTTTTTGCTATTCGCGAAATGAAAAAAAGAAGAATATTTCAACATTCTCAAATACTTAACTTGGTTATTCGCGAATTTTGTTTTATAACGAATATTTTTTTACGAAGTAAACTCACTTTGTTTAACCAGTTCCATAAACTATTTGAAACTGAATGCCTGAATTGTACTGTATAGCCTAATTTTCTAGAGCTTTAAACTTTGTATTGAGACAAAATACACATCTTTAATTCCGAAAATATCTGAAACACGACCTGATGCTAAAAATAGAAAAAACCTAAATTTTCTAAAGTTCAAAGTTTTTATTGAAGGTGAAATATTTTCTGCAAAAATTATATAAGAAATTTTAAATCTTCAACAACAACTTGTTGAGAAAGCAATAGAAAGATATCTTTCACTGGTGAGGGGTCTTAAATTTAAAAGAGAAATCGAGTCCGCAAATTTTCCTTATATGGAAATTCATAAACAAAAGAACTGTTCTTCTAAACAATCATATATAAAAAAAAATTTAATCAGCCATCAACTAGCAACTAAACTTCTAATTATTAAAATTTATTAACAACATGTACTTTTTAATGCTTAGTATATATATTTTTAACTTTCAATTGCTTTTCCCCATTTAACCCCTTGAGGGACAAGCAAAAATGTCTCTAAATATTGAATTCTCACCGGAGTAATCAAAAAATTTTATTTTTAAATAAGGAAAAGCAATTTTTCTACAATTTTCCTCCAAAGTTAAAAGTATAAAATTTAGTTAAAATTTTCTGGAGAGAATCTTGTTTAAATTAGGGGGGATATATTTTATCCCACCGCCCCTTAAGGGGTTAAAAAAAACCCCTTAAAACCTAACCTCCTTTTATGCACAAGAAGATGGTCTCAACATTCGCGATTTTGATATTCGCTTAGGTTTCCGCGAACCTAATTCTCGCTAATGTTAAGATATTACTGTACACATATTTCTGTGTAATATTCTATTCTGACACATATTTCAGCATAATATTATTAAACTTAATCCTGTGTAATAGTCGGTTTTCACACAAAAAGATGTGTAAAATTCGTACACATTCTTCTGTGTAATAGTCTCTTCTTACCTGTGTAATATTCTTACACATATTTCGGTATAATATGCGAAATACACAGATATTTGTGTGATATGCAAAATTTGTAAATTACATTTAACCAACTCGGGCAAATCCGTAAAATTTTTCTACCATTTCTACACTTGTTTAAGTTTTTGAAGGGATAATAAATTACATACTTCCATTAAGCCAAAAAACGTACATAAATGCAGGTAAAATTTAACGACAAGAGTGTAAATTTTATGATAAAGGCGTAATTTTACAAATTTACACATATACGTATGTAAAAGTGACTAAATTATGCATTTCTTGTTTAGAATGTACAGTTTATAACTGAAATATCTGCTTGCAAAAAGTAACATTCAATATCAGCAGATATAACAATCCTTTTGTTCCACTGCTGAATCGAAATGCAACTAAAGAGAAATCTTGGTTTACAGAATACAATATATTTCATTTTAATAATTCTGAAAATTCGCATTATGCGAAATTCACTTTCACATTTCACGAATGAATGCGATCCTACTAAGTAAATCAGATAAATAGTATTTCAAATAACTCGAAATGACATTTACGTATCATTATTTCAAAACATAGACTATTTTCCTATTAATAATAAGCGCAGAAACATCGCATACATTCACAGACATTTGAGCTTTGTTATTAGAAGAAAGGTCCTTTTGTATCTTAATTAAGAGTCCGAAATTTCCTAGATTAATTTTCCAGATTTCACAAAAGTATATCCGAATATTATAGAACTATCTTAGTTTAATTCTAATTAAATAATTAATTCGATTAAACTAATTAATTAGTTTAATTCTTCAATCAAAATCCTTATAAGTATTTGTGTGGGTCTGATACAACTAAATTACAATATTACTAAACACATGTATAATAATCACTTATAAACAGATAAAGTTAAAAATGCTATAAAAAGTGATAGAAAATCTTTATTAAGATTGACGATCGTTTCGTTGCACAAACGGTAACATTTTCAAAATCATTCAACGATAAAAATATTTTCACATAATTTAAAAACAATAAACATAGTAAACAATGTCACGCGACATGATGCTTAATGAAAAACGTTGTAAACATAAAATTAATTTAAAAGATTAGATTAGCTATTGGTGAGCGTGGATTAATTTTCAAAACAATAACATGGTAAACAATGTTACGAGACAACATGCATAATGAAACGCATTGCAAAATATAAAATAAAAATAAAATTATCTTGGCTATTTGAGAGCGTGGATTAATTTTTACTATTGTTTCTAAAATTACATAGCATCTCTTTCCAAATTTGGAACATTCCATCATGTCGCGTGACATTGTTTACTATGTTTATTGTTTTTAAATTATGTGAAAATATTTTCTATCGTTGAATGATTTTGAAAATGTTGCCGTTTGTGCAACGAAACGATCGTCAATCTTAATAAAGATTTTCTATCACTTTTTATAGCATTTTTAACTTTATCTACAATATTACTATTTAAAAATCCTGAAATTTAAAAAAATTAAAAATTAAAAAATATGTAAGCATTGATTTTTTTTTAAATTGTAAATATGCTCTGGTATATACCATTATACGAGGGCAAGTCAGTAAGTAGGTCACAAAAGCCAATAAAAGTGAAACCAAGATACATATTTAAAAGGAATGTTTATTTCTTTATATAATCGTCATTTACATTGATACATTTTCCCCATCTCTTTATGAGTTTTCTAATTCCTGCTGCATAAAAATCTTTGGACTGCACTCTCAGCCATCTGTGTACCTCACATTCAACGTCTGCATCAGGCTACGTCTGCTGTAGGCTAAACTATGTGAACACCCTGTTGCAGTTTGCTTATGCTGTCTATTGTAGTTTGCTTGTCAGATCTAGCCATTTCTTCAACCTTCCGCGCTGTTCCGCAAGAGGTTCTGCTCTCGGAGCTGGTAGATGAGAGGTGCTGGGTTCGATCCCAATCGAGCCCGTCGGATTAATCGTTCGGAGTTTTCGTGGTTTTCTTCGAACCTTGGTTTTCCAAGCGTAAATACAGATTAGGTTCCCTTAGAAAGCCTCCCCCCCCCACGGAGGCACTCCCCCTCTTATGGCCTATATCGCTCGTGCTGATAATTGGCCGTCATAAATGCAACAAACCAACCAACCGCACTGTTCCGCACTGCAATCTCAACAGGATGATAACTTCGTTCTTCGTCAACAATATTTGAACTCCCCTGCTCATCTTGTACAACTGTTGTCTCATAAATTCGAAATTGACAGTTGGACAGTGCTGCCACCTATTGGCATATTTGGAAACGATTTACTACTAATTTCCGACCTCCCATATCGGTTTGTGACCTACTTGCTGACTTTTCCTCATATTTTGTAACCATATTTTTACTTTCTTCTATCTTTACAAGAAGAAAGTATTGTATTCATGAAAATTTTTGAATTCCGATTTTCGACGGATTTACACGCTTTAGGGGTCAGAGAACCTGAAAACATGTTTTAACAAAATGTCTGTCTGTGAGTCTGTCTGTCTGTGTGTGACACAAATTTTGTGGGCGCTCTATCTTAAGAACTAATGAACGGAATTTAATAAGAATTTGCATTCTGTTAGCCCCTGATATAAATTGGTGCTGATTAGTTTTTGGTTTAAATCGCTGAACAGGTGGCACTGCTATGCAGCATTTTTCACGATTTCCACAATAGCTCAATCTCCAGAATTAATGCACGAATTTTTATCAAACTTCAGATTCAGTTTTTCCTTGACAGGAATTAACGTTTTGTAGATTTTGGTGTAAATCGCTCAACAGGTGGCGCTGCTATGCTGCATGTTTTGCTATTTCCACACTAGCTTTATCTCAAGAATTAATGCTTTGATTTTCAACAAACTTCATATTTAGGTACACATTGATATGAATTACTGATGTTTATTTTTTGATGCAAATCGCTCCATAGATGGCGCTGCTATGCTACATTTTTCAGAATTTCCGCTATATCCTCTATCTCAAGAACTAATGTATGAATTTTCATCAAACTTCAAATTCATATATGCTTTGACATGAAATGGTGCTAAATTGATGTCATTTCTTGTATTATTTAAATGATTTAATTGACGTAATATATATAGAAGAAAGTTTTGTGATCGCCGCAACATACTAGTTCAAACTGTAATATGTTTTCTACAGTAAATAAAAATACTTGTCTTACATCATGACTGGTCACTGAATCAGAGGAACCTCTATCCTATCCTAACGCTGCTATATCCTGTTGCAAAAAATTTTACGTTATGGTAAAACTAGTATGTTGTGGCCATCACAAAACTTTCTTCTATATAAATCACGTCAATTAAATTATTTAAATAGTACAAGAAATTACATGAATTTAGCACCAATTCATATCAAAGTATATCTGAATTTGAAGTTGGATGAAAATTCGTGCATTAGTTCTTGAGATAGCGCTATAGCGGAAATTCTAAAAAATGTAACATAGCAGCGCCACCTGTTGAGCGATTTACACCAAAAATAAACAGCACTAAATGATATCAAGGTATACCTGAATCTGAAGTTTGTTGAAAATCTAAGCGTTAGTTATTGAGATAAAGCTATTGCGGAAATCGCAAAAAATACAGCATAGCAGCGCCACCTGTTGAGCGATTTACAACAAAAATTAAACAGCACTAATTTATACTTTAATTCATGTCAAGTACTAACTAAATCTGAAGTTTGATGAAAATCCGTGCAATAATTCTTGAGATACAGCTCTTGCGAAAATCGTGAAAATGCAGCACAGCAGCGCCACCTGTTGGGCGATTTACACCAAAAATTAAACAGCAATAATTTATATCAGGGACTAACCAAATCTGAAGTTTGATGAAAATTCGTGCGTTTTTTCTTGAGTTAGAGCTATTGCGATAATAATGAATAATGCAGCATAGCAGCGCCACCTGTTGGACGATTTTCACAAAAAAGTAATCAGTACCAAACTATATCCTGGACTAACTGAATCTGAGGTTTTGTGAAAATCCGTGCAGTAGTTCTTGAGATATAGCTATTGCAGAAATCGTGAAAAATGCCGCATAGCAGCGCCATCTGTTTGGTGATTTTCCCCAAAAACTAATCAGGTCCAGTTTATGTCAAGGTCTAACGAAATATAAAGTTTTGTGAAATTCCGTGCATTAGTTCTTGAGATAGAGTGCCCACAAATTTTTGTCACATACAGACTCACAGAGTGACAGAGTGACAGACAGACTCACAGACAGACATTTTCTAAAAACCATCAAATCGTGTTCTGGGCATTCTAAAACGTATAAATCCGTCGAAAACCGGAAGTTGAAAATTTTCACGAATCCAATACTTTCTTCTTGTAAAGATAGAAGAAAGTAAAAAATGATCAATTTTGGATTCATAGGTACAGAATACATAAGAATCAATTATCAAAAGTTAAAACTGCTAATTTTCATCATTTTATTTTTTTAAAAATTCTGTTTTTTTTTTCTTATATATTTATTACAAATTGTATATTTTTGGTTAATATGTCAGAATGATTAAAGATTTCAAATTTTACTCTCAACCATTTTTTTAATATACCTGACGAAATTGTATTTCTACTAAATTTGAGAATGACTCCTAATTTGCAGCAAAAAAGATGCTCCAAACAGTTATTACTCGGTCAATTTTAATCGTAGAATAACGGAACTTTTTTTGTTTCACTTGTCAGTGTAACAGAAAAATTTGACTAAATATAACTTATAAGGCTGGGAGACCGTATAAAAATTTAAATTTCGTAATTTTTTAAGAAATGTTTTCATTGGCCCAAATTGCTTTTAAAATATTTCGTTCGAGTGCGTTGTGCATTTTATAATAGACTGCAAAATTTTGTTACAATACTTTGAATTTGCTGGAAACTGCTTCATAATCTATACTGGTCACATAATTTTTCTTTCTTGTTTGATTAAGTAATGCTTTAAAGTCTCATTATCATAGCTTCACTTTTCCATTTCATGAAATAACTAACTGAACCAAATAAACAGTGATTAAAATATCTCCAAATGACTTTTACATATTATTATGTGGAAACGTGAACTATTTTCATATTAACAATAAACGCAGAACCATCGTATTCATTCATGGACATTTGATCATTGTTATTGGAATAAAGGTGCTTTTGTCCTTAAATTAAGCGTTCGAAATTTCATAAATTCCTTTTCCAGATCTCTTGAAAATATATGCTGACATAATGGAAATCCTTTTGTTAAATTTTAATTATTTTCATGAATTCATTCCAAACTGATAATCCTCATAATATGCATTCGTGTGAAAGATATAATTAAATTATATTATTACTATTTAAAATTATGAATCAACATGTTCTTTAGATACGCTTTGTGAATAGCTGTTGTAATTTTTATAATTGAATGGTAAAAATCCAATAGTTATAAGATATCTTCCTAGACTAAGAAACACTTGTCTTTTTTTACAATGTACAATAAAATAATTTGGTTTTTAAAAAATCCCTACCGGTTAAGTACTAATTTCACCAACAAAAACTAAATGAAAATTAGAGATAAATCCAGTTTAACAATTTTATCTGTCTGCTTTTGACAAGTTTTTAACTTTATTTTCCTGTAAAAGCAGGTTTTATCAGAATCATGTGAATACTATAATTTTTTTTCAACCGCTATGTAATTTTAATTTGTTTTTGCTGTAAGAATTGGTCCTTTCAAGCAATTATCAATATAAAAGTTGTAGATAATATTATGAAGATTTATAATAAATTTAAGTCGATTTGATATCTTGTAGATTGACGGAGTTATGAATTTTTCTCTTCTTCAGCCCCGCCCCCTTCTTGTTTTCGTTTTTTGTTTTATTTATTTATTTTGCGGTAAGTGTTGGTCCTATCAAAAACTTGGCAGTATAAAAGTTGTAGATAATATTAAGAAAATTTATAATAAATTTAATTGGATTTGATATCTTGAGAATTCACGAAGTTATGAATTTTTTTCTTCCTAAAACCTTATTTTTTTCGGCGTCTTGAGTCCAATTTTCAATTTTATCAAAAATCATACATAAATGTTTGGCCCATTTTCAAGAAGTAATAATGACTCTAAACTGATTTGATTATGTGTTACAATTAAGAAGTTACGGGGTTTTTCGTTTTAACAAATCCCCTCCCAATTTTGCGGTAAGAGTTGGTCCTATCAAAATATTGTCAGTATAAAAGTTGTAGATAATATTAAGAAAATTTATAATAAATTTAACTGGATTTGATATCTTGAAAATTCACGAAGTTATGAACTTTTTTCTTCCTAAAACCTTATTTTTTTCGGCGTCTTGAGTCCAGTTTTCAATTTTATCAAAAATCATACATAAATGTTTGGCCCATTTTTAAGAATTAATAATGACTCTAAACTGATTTGATTATGTGTTACATTTAAGAAGTTACGGGGTTTTTCGTTTTAAGAAATCCCCTCCCAATTTCCACTTCCTTGGTCCGATTTTGCCCCTTAACGAACTTGATCGAGATTTTCTGCCCTTTGATTTTATGTATCAGTTTGGAAGAGATTTCTGCAGAATTATGGAAGTTATAGCGTCCATAAAAAAAGTGAAAATCCCTGCCGGCCCGGCCTACAGGCGGAGGTAGATTTCGAAGTTAAGTATATTAATTGCTCCAACAAAAACTAAATCATGATTAGATATAAAACCACTTCAACAGTTTTATCTGGTCGCTTTTGACGAGTTTTTATTTCATTTTTATAGAATAGCTGGTTTTATCAGAATCATGTTAAAGCGGTATTAAAAAAAAAATACTTTTCCATGCTCAACAACTCGAAATTTTCTGGCACATTTTCAGATTCATTTTAAATAGAAAAAATACGAAACTTGCTGACGGGATTTTTGAACAGATTTATAAGCGGCATGTGTTCTTATTTTTCTTTCAATTAATTGAAACTTGATTAATAAAATATTATTTTCTCAGTAGGACAATATTTTTCGTTTCAAATACAATCGCTTCGGGAAATTCTGTTCAAAATGCCTACTTTGACATCATTTTTTAAAATATATTCTGCCTCTATCAAAAAAAATCGATCAATACGGTACATTATCTAGTTTCTGAAGAAGAGAATCTATCAATTGGAGGCATTTGAGAGCAAAAATGAATTTAAAATGAGTCAGAAAATAAGCAGTTTGGATTTGAATACACCCTCAATAAGATGATTTTTTTTCTTCAACCGCTATGTATTTTTAATTTGTTTTTACTGTAATAATTGGTTCTATCAAAAACTTATCTATATAAATGTTGAAGACAATATTAAGAAGATATATGATAAATTCATGGGGATTTTATATCTTGTGAATTGACGGAGTTATGGAATTTTTTCTTCTTCACACCTCTTTTTTTGTTTTCGTTTTTAATTTTTTTGCGGTACGAATTGGTCCTATCAAAAACTTGTGAATATAAAAGTTGTAGATAATATTAAGGAGATGTATAATAAAATTAATTGAATTTGATACCTTCAGAATTGACGAAGTTATGAATTTTTTCTCCCAAAAACCCTATTTTTGCGCCCTTTGAGCCCATTTTTAATTTTATCAAAAATATGTGATGCATAAATTTTTGGCCCTATTTTTAGGAGTAATAAAAACTTTAAACTGATTTGATATGTACAAAATTTAAGAAGTTATGGGTTTTTTTCTGTTTTCACAAAACCCCTCCCTATTTTCAGCCCCTTGGCCCGATTTTGCCCATTAACGAAGTTGACCGAGATTTTATGCCCCTTGATTTTATGTATCAGTTTAGAAGAGATTTACGCAGAATTGTGGAAGTTATCGTGTCCAGAAGAAAGTGATATATATAGATGGATAGATACATAGATAGATATATATCTATATAGATAGATAGATATATATATATAGTTTTTTACTGAGGGTGGTTTTGGGTTCTAAGGGTCATGATCGGTGTATATCTGCAAAATTTTTCAGAAATTCCAACATAGGAACGACGCCAATAGGTGGTATTTCATACGAAATCTACCTATAGATAGATAGATACCTATCTATAGATAGATAGGTAGATGGATGAATACTGTTTTCAATGGGGAAGGTGGGTGTGTCTAGGGGTCATAATCGATATAGATCTTCAAAAATATTTCAGAAATTCTAGCAAAGATGACGATGTAATAGGTAGTATTTCTTACGAAATCTGCCTAAAAATAAACACCGTACGCACCCTATATGAAATATTTAAGTGACTGTTATATGACCTATATGAAATACTTAAGTGTAATTTGAAAAGCCCGGGCAAGGATTCGAACCTGGGATGTATTGGCTGAAACCGACAATGCTTGTCTTCCAAATTCAGTCGGGATGGCTCAGTAGGGAGAGCATTGTCGGCTTCAGTCAATACACACCTGGTTCGAATTCTGGCCCGGAGATTTTTCACCCACATGGAAATGTACATCTGTTATGTAATTATCTTCGTCAATAAATTACGAACTCATTATTATTTTCTTGGAAGACACAATTATGATATATTATTATGAAGAAAATTCTTTATATGAAATACTTAAGTGTAATTTGAAAAGCCCGGGCAAGGATTCGAACCTGGGATGTATTGGCTGAAACCGACAATGCTGGTCTTCCAAATTCAGTCGGGATGGCTCAGTAGGGAGAGCATTGTCGGCTTCAGTCAATACACACCTGGTTCGAATTCTGGCCCGGAGATTTTTCACCCACATGGAAATGTACATCTGTTATGTAATTATCTTCGTCAATAAATTACGAACTCATTATTATTTTCTTGGAAGACACAATTATGATATATTATTATGAAGAAAATTCTTTAACTCTCTTGCTGCGTAATTTTAAAAAAATAAAAATAGGTTCTAAAACTGCGCTAAATCAGGATAAATCAGGCCTGTCACTGGAGACTATTTTTATAGTCTCGCATCACTATTTTGCAGCATATTTCTCTTGTAGATGTTGTTAAAGTCTATATGGAATTTTCAGTATTTAAAATGTGGTCCAAGTTGTATTAAAAAATAGACGACAGTGGAAAAAAATGAATCCCGGAGGAAATCTTGGGTTGCGCAAATTTTGATACTATTGCGTTACCGAGGAAATCTCGGGTTACGCAGCGAGAGGGTTAATAAAGGAAAATATATTAAAAATAAATAGAAATAAAAATAAATTTCGAGTTCATTGAGATTTAAGTTTTAATTATACATTTAAATTTTACTCGAATGTTGTTAAAAAAATCCTTGTTGCTTAATCTCAAATTTTAGTATACTAGGGGGCTCTACCCCCTTCGATGTACGCTCGCCAACACGCGTTCAGACACCGCAGACTAGAGTCCTGCATCGGGTTGGGTTACCCGCTTTTACCCGAACCCGACCCGACCCGCGATTCGGGTTGGTTCGGGTTGGCGCTATATTTTCCCGTTGCGGGTCGGGTCGGGTTGAGTTTAAATTTTTTTGATGCGGCTCGGGTTCGGGTCGGGTTGGCTTTTATTGTTTCGGGTTCGGGTCGGTTTCGGGTTGGTTTTTTACTCTTGCGGGTCGGGTTCGGGCTGACCCGCTTTTTTAAAAGAATGTGGAAAATATTTTTTCCCCTTAAAAACCTATACAAACCGCAGATCAAAGTTTCACAAAAGCAAAATGTGTGCCTGCCTGTTTTGTCTTTAGTCATCCTTTCACGAGTCTTCGAAATAACAAACTGCATTATGTTTTTACCGTATTTTACAAATACAATACGCAGCAAAACATTAAATGGTCCTTCCTGTCTAATGTATCAAGTGAATAATTTAATTGTGGTGATACACGATGCACTATGTTAGACGGGAAAATTTTCAAAATAATAACTGCTGATAAACGAAAGGCAGATGGCGACTTGTGTAAAACAAGGTGTATCGTTATAAGTGGAACTTTTGAAACCGTAACTAATTTTAAAGCATATTTAAAGGCTAGATTTTTAGTTTTATACCATTTAGAGTCCTGCATCGGGTAGGGTTTTACTATTGTTGAATATTAAAGAATATAGATTTGTTCATTCTTCTATGTAAAATATAAAAATGGTATTAGAGAATTAAAGGTCTGCACGGGCTAGAATTTCCAGGCCCGGGAACGACCTACCCCGCGCCCGACCCGTCCCGTGTAAAACTTAAAAGTTCGGCCCTAGCACGGCAGGACCCGTTTATAATTTTATCGGCTTTCTCTAAATATTTATATCGGGGCGGTAGACCCACTTAATTGTACTTATTGGCGCGGCCTGGCAGGACCGTTCACTTTTTTTGCCGCCTCGGCCCGTTGAAAAAACTGTCCTAATAAAGCGGCCTGGCCAGTTTGAAATTTTATCGCCCCGCCGCCGCCCTCGGGCCGGAGCGGTGCAGAACTTTATTAGATATACAGTTGTGGATTATTTTCATAATGGTATTAAAATATGATTTGCTTTCCTTACATTGCGAGTTCGGATCGGGTTGCGGGTTGAAATATTGCGGGTTCGGGTCGGGTGCGGGTTGATACACCTCGGGTTCGGGTCGGGTTGCGGGTTGCCTGAAATTATTTTTGCGGGTTCGGGTCGGGTTGCGGGTTGCCGAAAATTATTTTTGCGGGTTCAGGTCGGGTTGCGGGTTGACTTAAAATGGAATTTGCGGGTCCGCGCAGGACTCTACCGCAGACTCTAAAAGCATGCTAATTTGACCGGCTTTAAAAAGATTTCAGAAGATTGAATTATAATTTAAAAAACAGTGGCGGTGTCCCTATAAACGGGTTTCTATTCATTTCTCTTTGATTGGGAATTTTAAGGCCAAATCAGCTGTTATTAAAAGATATAACGACTGTTTCCGTCTTTGATTAAATAAAATCAGTTAAACATTTCAAAATAAGCTAATATAAAATGAATTAAGTAAACAGAGTCTTTGTCTCCCGGTATTTTTTAACAAAGCGAAAAGAAAGTTTTTTTTTTTTTAAATAAGACATTTTAAATGTATTTTTTTTAATGTGACGTAATTTTCATCAAACTTTTCTTTCCCTTTTTAATGTTCGCGTAAAAATCGAAATAGGCATCGAAAACACTTTTGTTAGAAAATAAATATTATTTGTGCTGTCCTAACAAAAAAAGTTGAAAATGTCATCTTAAAATATCAAATAAATGTCTCGAGCAATTTTTTAATTTAAACTGTTTTGCAATATTATTATGTGCTCATTTTACGTAATAAGTGTAATGTGACGTAAATGTGACTTAATTCCTCCTATTTAAGACTTCTAACGCATGTTAAGGAATTTATTATTTTATAATACTATTTTACAATTTTCTTTCTCTTTTAAAATTCACATGTAAATATAGTTTTTATGACGTAATTTTCAATGAGTTCCTGCTTTTTATATTTTTTGTTTATAATAGTCACATGTAAATAAATTTTTAATTTGAAGCAACAGTTTAAATTAATACCATTTTCTAAAATATGTAAAAAATATATCTCGAAATGCTGAAAATTTGAATTTAAAATAGAAATGAAATCTCAAAAAAATAAGTCAAATTAAAAAAATAAATGCAGTCTGCACACCGGGAAATTCTAACGCGTAAAATGATCTAAAAATGATTAAATTCTCATGCATAGTATTTGCTCCTATAAAATTTTTTTAATGAAACGATTTTGTCCAAATTTAGCATTAAATATCTCTTAAAATACTTTTTCGCTTTGAAAATTCTCTGCATCAGCGTGTTTATCAAATATTTCTCTATAATACCACCGATTTTCATATTTTTGTATGCAATATTTTGCTTAATATTAATGAAGAAAGACCTCCGGTCACAAAAAGTTCAAAACCTGCGGCGTTGGTGACAGCGTTTGTTACTTTTTTTTAGAATAGAGATAATCTTCTTTAAAGCTTTCTGACCTCTTTTTCTTAATTATCTGTTGTTGACAATGGTACTAAATAAATACAAGTTTCAAACTATTTTTTTATTTTAATATCACTGATATAGTTCAATTTTATTAAAAACGTGTATTATGTTACACTAGATTAATTTTAACACAATTATTCTTATTTGTAAATAAATCATATTAGATGTAATCCAGCGTTTTCTGGAGTTCCATTACCTGAGATTTATTCTGTTCAGCTGAACCAGGTTTCAGACCAGATGCTATAATCATTAAGGTTAGCTGGGTGTGAAAGTTCCAGCAGATTTATTCTGGATAGCTCAGATGGCAGAGCACTGGCGGCTTCAGCAAGGAGATACCTGGTTCGAACCCTGTTTCGGACATTTTTCGCCCAGTTGGAAATTTACATCTAACGTGTTTTACGGTTATTTAAATAAGGCTGAAATTATCACATTAATAGAAACTTTATTCAGATTTCATGAATGAATGAGAATAAACTAACTGAATCAGTTAAATAACATTTTAAATATCTATAAATGACTTTTATGTATCATTATTTTGAAACTGGAACTATTTTTACATTAATAATAAGCGTAGAAGCATCGCATTCATTCCTACGCATTTGAACTTTGTTACTGGAACAATAATCCTTTATTTGTCTTTGAATGAAGCGTCCAAATATTCCAAAAATTAATTTTCCAGATATCTTGAAAATATATCTGAACATAAAGGAACTCTGTTCATTAAATTGTAATTATCTTTGACAATAAAGTATGATCGGATAATTCTTCGTGCGACAATTATAATTATAATATGTTATTAGTAAGAAAATTCATTAATATAGAAAAATATATTAAAAATAATTTGAAAAAAAGATAAAATTAGAGTCCGTTTAATTATGCATTTTAATTTTACTCGAAGCTGTTAAAAAAAAAAAAAAAAAAAAAAAAAAACATTATTGCGGATTCGCAAATTTTAGTTTAATTTTCCTTAAAGATTTTAACCTTTTTTTTTTAATATTCTGCAGTTTACAATGGTACGAAATAAATAATTTTCTTTTTTTACCTTATAGTATCAGTCGTATGGTGGAATTTTATTGAAAATGTATATTATGTGTTTAACGGTTATTTAAATAATGAAGAAAATATTACATTATAATAACTTCATTTTTAAATTTCATGAATGAATGATAATTAACTAACTGAATCACATAAACAATATTTAAAATATATAAAAATGACTTTTATATATCGTTATTTCGAAACAAGGAACTATTTTTACATTAATAATAAACGTAGAAGCATCGCATTCATTCATGGGCATTTGGGCTTTGATATTGGAACAATAGTCCTTTATTTGTCTTTGAATGACAAATATCGCGCAAATATTTCATAAATTAATTTTCCAGATATCTTGAAAATATATCTGAACATAAAGGAACCATATTCGTTAAATTGTAATTATCTTTGACAATAAATTCCCATCTGATAATTCTTCGCGCGGCAGCCATAATTATAATATATTATTACTAAGAAAACTCATTAATATAGAAAAATATATTAAAAATAATTTGAAAATAAAAATAAAATTATAGTCCTTGTAATTATGCGTTTAAATTTTACTCGAATGTTTAAAAAAAAAAAAAATCATTATTGCGGAATCGCATATTTTACACTGTAAAAAAACCACTGTAGATTTACCAGAAGAAACTGGATCACAGTGAATGTGCTGTATCTTTCTTTGGTTTCCTAACTATATCAACATGGAAAATACAGTAGTTGCGTAAAATTAACAGCACAATGTGCTGGCAATTTGGACGCAAAAACAGGACAGCACAAACTGCTGGCGTCCAAATTGCCAGCACATTGTGCTGTTAATTTTACGAAATTACTGTATTTTCCATGTTAATATAGTCAGGAAACCAAAGAAAGATACAACACATTCACTGTGATCGAGTTTGTGCGCGAGATGAACAGTGCTGTAAAAATGTACTGTAATATACTTTGTACTGTAAAAATATCGTTTTTTTTACCGTGTAGTTTAGTTTTCTTGAAAGATTTTTAACCTTTTTTGATTTTCTGCTGTTTACAATGGTACGATTTTTTTTTTTTTTAACCTTATAGTATCACTTGTATGGTTCAATTTTATTGAAAACGTATATTATGTGTTTAACGGTTATTTTAATAATGAAGAAAATATTACATTATAATAACTTCACTTTTAGATTTCATAAATGAATGAGAATAAATTAACTGAATCAGTTAAACAATCTTTAAAATATCTATAAGTGAATTTTACGTATCATTACTTCGAAACAGGAACTATTTTTACATTGATAATAAGCGCAGAAGCATCGCATTCATTCATGGGCATTTGAGCTGTGTTATTGGAACAATAGTCCTTTATTTGTCTTTGGATGAAGCGTCCAAATATTTCATAAATTAATTTTCCAATTATCTTGAAAATATATTCGAACATAAAGGAACCATCTTCGTTAAATTGTAATTATCTTTGACAATAAATTCCGATCTGATAATTCTTCGTGCGGCAGGCATAATTATAATATATTATTACTAAGAAAATTCATTAATACAGAAAAATATATTAAAAATAATTTGAAAATAAAAATAAAATTAGAGGCCGTTTAGTTATGCATTTAAATTTTACTCGAAGTTGTTAAAAAAGAAATCATTATTGCGGGATCTCAAATTTTAGTTTAATTTTCTCTAAAGATTTTTAACCTTTTTTTTTTAATTTTCTGCTGTTTGCAATGGTACGATATATATATATATACATATATACATATATATATATATATATATATATATATATATATATATATATATATATATATATTACCTTATCATAGCTGCCAACTTTTACGCTTTCCTTATACCACTAAAATTTTATAGTAAATATTGTTTTATTTAATCGTCGAAATCTCACGATTAAACAAGGTGAAAATCTGTACTAAATTTTAGTGGTAGCAAAAAAGCGTAAAAGTTGGCAGCTATGCCTTATAATATCACTCGTATTGTTCAATTTTATTGAAAACGTATATTATGTGTTTAACGGTTATTTAAATAATGAAGAAAATATTATATTATAATAACTTCACTTTTAGATTTCATGAATGAATGAGAATAAACTAACTGAATGAGTTAAACAATATTTAAAATATCGATAAATGACTTTTACGTATCATTATTTCGAAACAGGAACTATTTTTACATTAATAATAAGCGTAGAAGCATCGCATTTATTCATGAGCATTTGAGCTGTGTTATTGGAACAACAGTCCTTTATTTGTCTTTGGATGAAGCGTCCAAATATTTCATAAATTAATTTTCCAGTTATCTTGAAAATGTATCTGAACATAAAGAAAGAATTTTCGTTAAATTTTAATTATCTTTGACAATAAATTCCGATCTGATAATTCTTCGTGCGGCAGTCATAATCATAATATATTATTACTAAGAAATTCATTAATATAGAAAAATATATTAAAAATAATTTGAAAATAAAAATAAAATTAGAATCCATTTAATTATGCATTTAAATTTTACTGGAAGTTGTTAAAAAAAGAAAAAAATCATTATTGCGGAATCGCAAATTTTACTTTAGTTTTGTTTAAAGATTTTTAACCTTTTTTTTTATTTTCTGCTGTTTACAATGATACGAAGTAAAGATTTTTTTTTTTTTTACCTTATAGTATCACTCGTATGGTTTAATTTTATTGAAAACGTATATTATGTGTTTAACGGTTATTTAAATAATGAAGAAAATATTACATTATAATAACTTCATGTTTAGATTTCATGAATGAATGATAATTACCTAACTGAATTATATAAACAATATTTAAAATATCTATAAATGACTTTTACGTATCATTATTTCGAAACAGGAACTATTTTTACATTAACAATAAGCGTTGAAGCATCGCATTCATTTAAGGTCATTTGAGCTTTGTTATTGGAACAAAAGTCCCTTATTTGTCTTTGAATGAAGCATGCAAATATTTCATAAATTAATTTTCCAGTTATCTTGAAAATATATCTGAACATAAAGGAATCATCTTCGTTATATTGTATATATGTTTGACAATAAATTCCAATCTGATAATTCTTCGTGCAACAGGCATAATTATAATATATTATTACTAAGAAATTCATTAATATAGAAAAATATATGAAAAATAATTTGAAAATAAAAATAAAATTAGAGTCCATTTAATTATGCATTTAAATTTTACTCGAAGTTGTTAAAAAAAATCATTATTGCGGAATCGCAAATTTTACTTTAGTTTTGTTTAAAGATTTTTAACCTTTTTTTTTTTATTTTCTGCTGTTTACAATGGTACGAAGTATTTTTTTTTTTTTTTTTTTTTTTTTTTTACCTTATAGTATCACTTGTATGGTTCAATTTTATTAATCAATCTTTAAATAATGTTGTTTAAATAATGAAGAAAATATTACATTATAGTAACTTCACTTTTAGATTTCATGAATGAATGATAATTAACTAACTGAATCATATAAACAATATTTTAGACATCTATAAATGACTTTTGCGTATCATTATTTCGAAACAGGAACTATTTTTACATTAATAATAAGCGTAGAAGCTTCGCATTCATTCATGGGCATTTGAGCTTTGTTATTAAAACAATAGTCCTTTATTTGCCTTTGAATGAAGCGCGCAAATATTTCATAAATTAAATTTTCAGATATCTTGAAAATATATCTGAACATAAAGGAACCATCTTCGTTAAATTGTAAATATCTTTGACAGTAAATTTCGATCTGATAATTCTTTGTGCGGCAGGTATAATTATAGTAGCGTATTATTACTAAGAGAATTCATTGATATAGAAAAATATATTAAGAATAATTTGAAAATAAAAATAAAATTAGAATCCACTGAGATTTAAATTTTAATTATACATTTAAATTTTACTCGAATGTTGTTAAAAAAAAATCTTTATTGCGTAATCTCAAATTTTCGATTAATTTTCTTTAAAGATTTCTAACCTCCTTTTGTTTTACTTATCTGTTGTTGACAATGGTACAAATAAAGAAAAACTTCAAACTGTTTTTGGCATGATAGTGTCACTCACTCAGTTGAGTTTTATTAAAGACATGCATTATATGTTTTATGGTTATTTAAATAATGCTGAAAATATCACATTATAATAACTTTTTTCAGATTTCATAAATAAATGATAACTCAATCAGTTAAACAGAATTTTAAATATCTAGAAATGGCATTTACGCAAATCATTGTTTCGAAACTCGAACTATTTTTATATTAATGATAAGCGTAGAAGCATCGCATTCATTTATAGGCATTTGAGCTTTGTTACTGGAACAAAAGTCCTTTATTTATCTTTAAATGAAGTGTCCAAATATTCCATAAATTAATTTTCCCGATATCTTGAAAATGTATCTGAACATGAAGGAACTTATATTTTTATAATATTTACTTTTCGTTAAATTGTGAATATTTTTGTCAATAAATTCAGATCTGGTAATTCTTCGCACGACAGGTATGATTATAATATATTACTTCTAAGGAAATTCCTTAATAAATCAAAATATAAGAATTTTTTTTTAAATAAAAATAAAATTAGAGTCCATTGAGATTTAAGTTTTAATTATACGTTTAAATTTTGCTCGGATGTTGTTAAAAAAAATCTTTATTACGAAGTCGCAAATTTTAGTTTAATTGTCTTTAAAGATTTTTTTTTTAATTTCTGCTGTTTACAATAACACTAAATAAAGAAAAGATTAATTTCTATTAAGTTATAGTATCATTCGTATGGTTCAATTTTATTGAAAACGTATATTATGTGATTTACGGTTATTTAAATAATGCTGAAAATATCACATTAAAATAACTTCACTTTTAGATTTCATGAATGAATGATAATTAACTTACAGAATCAGTTAAACAATATGTTAAATATCTAGAAATGAGTTTTACGTATCATTATTTCGAAACACGAACTATTTTCACATTAATAATAAGCACAGAAGCATGGCATTCATTCATAAGCATTTGAGCTTTGTTATTGGAACAAACGTCCCTTATTTGTCTTTATTAACCCTTTATGTACTGAATTATGAATTCATGAAAATTTTATCTTCTAAAGCATTTTTCGTGAATTCTTTAAACTACATTAGAAAATTTACATAATCATTTAATAAATTTTGAAGGATTTTAGAAGGATTGAAGGATTTAGAAGAATTCATTAAATTTGCATTTATAGGGATTTTGTGCAATGTTTATAACCTCACTCAAATCTTTTATTTTAAATATTTTTCTTAGTAATTTACAGAATTAGGAAAAGTACAAATATAATGATATTGCACTAGAAATATAGAAATACTTTCGAATTGAAAGATACGTCCCCCCTCCACCCCCAACGCAAAAAAGCTGTAAAGATGCAAAAGCAAAAGGAATCATTCTTTTAAAAATATTTTTGTTTTGTGTAACCCATAATGCTTTTGGAAGAAGATAAAGTAATGTATCTATAACTCATTTTAAACTGTATTACAACTGATCGATGTATTAAGGGGTCTCAGGGCTCTTAAATTCGGAAAAAATGAAAAAAAAAGACCATTTTCAACATTTAATATCTTAAAATGTATTTGATTTTAAGACACAATTTTAATTGGAATAAATTGTATAAGTATGTTCTTTCATTTCATGCATTTAAAAAATTATAAGATGCAGAATTAGTATTTACATGGGGCTCCAAACTGTTAGACATTTGATGAGCAAAGAATCGGCATAACAGCTTACGCGTACGATTACAAAATAAGTATTGCAACTAGAATGAAAATTTTGGTGCCTACTTATACTTCAGATTATAATAATTACCCTGAACCTAAATAAATTTGTATTTAAGCTGTTTTATATTTTTAATACAAAGTTGTATTTAGCTAATGCAAAATTAAGAAAATTTCAACAGCATAATCGCCTAAAAAAATATTGTTTTGAACAATAAAAAGGAAATTTTAGATTCCTTTTATACAGACTAACATGAAACATACGTTTTGAAAATTTCAGGAAAAAATATTCATAAGTTTTTTAGATATCGTGCGCGTTATGCTCAAAAACGTCATTTGGAGAAAAATAGCTTCAAAGTTTCCGAAACGACGCTTCAGCCATTGAACGTGTATAAATGTAAAAGCCATAACTTCAGTTCTAATAGGAATGTCAAGGAAACAATTATATCAAAATGTTCAGAAAAGATAGGAGCTTAACATCTAAAAAAATTAAAATTTCGAAAATTTTAAAGCTTTAAGAGTCCTGAGACCCCTTAAATGGATTTTATAAGAAGTTATTTTAATGGTACTTATAATAGGCAGTAGATAAAGGGTTAAAGATTGAGACCAAAAATTACTTAAATTAATTTAACAAATCTCCTAAATATATTCGAACGAAATGGAAGTCTCTTCGTTAAATTGAAATTATCTTTGTCAATAAATTCCGATCTGATAATTCTTCGTGTAACACGTATAATTATAATATACTTAATATAATATAATACCGGGTGTCCCAAAAATGACCGATGATTTTAAAATTCAGTAACTTCCAAACGGTGACTGATATTTAAAAAATTCTTGCAGGAGGGTTATGTAGGATGTCAGGAGTTTTTGTACTGTGATTCTTGATTTTAGTTCGAATTACAAACAATAGATGGCGCTGAGAACAACAGGCGCTCAGTCCATACCCGATTTTTGGTACTTCGGGATCCATTCAACACATTTTAATCTTCCTTTTTCGCAAGATAGAAGAGAGAGGCCGAAAATTCGAGCCTGGATTTATCGGTTATTGCTTGCAGCGCCATCTATCGTTGCTATTTATAACTAAAACTGAGAATCGTAGCATAAAACTCCTGATATCTTACATAACACTCCTGCAAGACGTTTTTAAATATCTGTCACCGTTTGCAGTTATAGAATTTTTAAATCTATCAGTCATTTTTGGGACACCCGGTATATATAATATAATTAACCCATTAACGTCCGAATTATTTTCTTAGTTAAAATTTAAATTTTGGATCTCCCACCACATTTAAAAGAAGAGTAATTTTTATCTTATTTTATCAAGGAATTTGTCTCGGAAAAGAAAGTATATATTTATCTTCATATTTATTAGTGTGAAAAGTGCTTTCTTGCTACTAAGTCTAGTGACCTAAAAATGTGCCACTGGGCGTTAATGGGTTAACCCTTTCTGATTCAACTACTCCGATTTAAAAAATATTTAGTCAGTTGTTGGAATACATCATATTTAATCATCTAAAAAATAATTTTAATAATTCAGAATACAAAAATAAAATACTATTGAATAAAAAAAAAATAGTTTTGTTTTTTTCATCTGCAAGAAACAGAAAATAAATATTTTTCATAAATATTCTCAATTTTCTAATGCAAAATTGTAAAGCATACGAATTTACCTTTGTAAAAAATCTATTTTCAAACGTCTCCAGGTTTTATAATTTGACAAAATTTCCGAAATTCATTTTATCAATAACAATGTGAAACTCCTCAAATGATAAATAAAACTTTGACATGAAAATTTAACTCAGTATCGCCGTATGTTGGAAATGTTTCGAACAATTTATATTAACTGCATTTTCAGTACCAAACATTCTACAGTGAACCTTAGTACTATACAATAATTACATGTCAATCTGAGTCTGTTTAAGGCAGTAACAACACGGACAGACGGACAGATCAATACACAACGAGAAAACCTAATTATTAGATTTTCAATTATGTTAGGATGTAATAAAAAGCTAAAATCTTAAGCAACGTTTTTACGCACAAATAACGTACAGAACGAAAACAAATACCCATACTCACCTATTCTCACTGAGGAAGGGGTTCGAGGAATCCTCGAAACGATCGTATGGGTATTTTCTTTTCGTTCTGTACGTTATTTGTGCGTAAAAACGTTGTTTAAGGTTTTAGCTTTTTATTACAAATCGCACAAAGTTTAATCTATGCTTATGTTAGGAAGTGTTGAATAGCGAATATACTCGGTTTTTTGTGTTAAAGAAAAAACTCTTCATCTAAATACATAAAGGAACTCTCTTCGTAAAAGTGTAATTATCTTTGTCAATAGATTCCGAATTGATAATTCTTCATGTGACAGATATAATATACAATTATTAAGAAAATTGTCACATAAAGAACAATATATTAAAATAATTCTAAATAAAATAACAAAAAAAAATGCAATTTAACAAATTACAACGACCATTTGGAAAATGATTTTTTCAAAGACTAAAATTTAAGACATAAAAAAAAGCACGGAGTTGATCCTACATTACGTACGCCATGAATTAAACATTAATAGTGTTATTACACGTAAAAACTGCAAGCGACAAAAATCGCCTGCGATACGTACGTATTGTCCACCTGAAACTTACGTATTATCGGCTGCATTATTACATTTCATCGGCTGTTCGGGAAAAGGCTTTCCATCGTCAGATTTCTTAAAAATCTGATGGCCCATTTTAAATGAAATTTCATTCTCAAACTTCTAAACATCCCACAATATTACTTTTTACACCGTCGTATAGAGAAAAAATGTATTTTTAAATGGAATTTGTTTGAAAGCTGTATCTCAATTTGTTTCTGAATTTTTTTTTCTTTGTAGTTTTTATTACTTGTTTGTCATAGCGGCAACACTCTGTTGTCTATCTCTGTTGAAAGTAAAGGGAAATACAGATTACTGTATAGACAAATCAGAAAACGAATAAAATGATGATTAAACCAATAAAAAGCTTCAGATATGCTTTTGATTTCCTACCCTCACAAAGGACAATAACCCTTTTTCCAAATGGTTAAAAACAAGTCCTTTTGACGCCCATGACCTGCTGGAGTAAATCAAAAACTAGATTCGGAATCAGCACACACACACACACGCACATCAACACACACACACACACACACACACGCACATCAACACACACACACACACACACACACACACACACACAAAAAAAAAAAAAAAAAAAAAAAAAAAAAAAAAAAAAAACTCATAAGAAACTACTATATTAATTTCAAATGGTAAAAGCTGTAAATTGAAAATTTAAAACAAGGAAAAATACGTTTATTTCGACTATCCCCGAGTCATTTTCAAAAACAAATAAATAAAGCTATTCTAAATTTGCACGGTCTTTGACATGACATGCCGTTCAGTTTTCTCACGTATTCTTTCATATTATGCACGTTACATTTTTATTATAAATGGATGTTTATTTTATTTTATTTTCATATTCATTGAGAAGCTCGAGCTATATTTTTGGTAAGGAAAATGAGGCTGAATCGTTACATATTGAGTGTATACACTACACTGTTAAAAACTTTGCAGCATTCTGGCAGGTCATTCGACAGTTTTTTGAAATTGAAACCGTTTTTTTCAAAAAACTGTCGAATTTTTTGAAAAAATGTTTCATAATGTAAAAAATGTTTCATAATCATAATTTAACAATATTCTGACCATAAAATGGCTAAAAATATATTCAGAATAGTGTTAAAATTACGGTTGTGTAACCGTTTTCGGAAAAAACGGTCAAATGACCTGCCAGAATGCTGCAAATTTTTAACAGTGCATTGTTACATATTGAGTTTTCGCGCCTTACAATCTCTATAGTTTCTCTTATAATGGATGGATAGTATACACTGCACTGTTAAAAATTTTGCAGCATTCTGGCAGGTCATTCGACCGTTTTCTGAAAAAAACGGTTTCATAATCATAATTTAACAATATTCTGACCATAAAATGGCCAAAAATATGGTCAGAATAGCGTTAAAATTACGGTTGTGTAACCGTTTTCGGTAAAAACGGTCAAATGACCTGCCAGAATGCTCCAAATTTTTAACAGTGCACGTATTCTTTCATATAATGCACGTTACATTTTTATTTTAAATGGGTGTTTATTTTATTTTATTTTCATATTGATTGAGAAGCTCGAGCCATATTTTTGGTAAGTGAAATGATGCTGCATCGTTACATATTGAGTTTTCGCGAGTTACAATCTCTATAGTTTCTCTTATAATGGATGGATAGTATAAATTGGACGGGAAAATTATTTTACTTTTATTGAAATTTACTTGGATGGTTTCTTCTTGATAAAATATTGCTAGGGCTGTGGTTTTTCTATTATAATTAATATCAGCTATATGCTCCTTTTTTCAATACTTTAATTTCCTGCTAGTCATACCGATATAGTAATACATTGATCCGTCTGCTCTAATAAAATGGTATTTAATAACCCTGAGTAATTCTCAAAACTAATATTAATATAGTGGATATTTACCATATTTATTTCTTGAGTGTGCTTAATTAAATTGGATTTAAAAACATTTCTTTTTAATTCCCTGTAATTTTGATAGAACTGCAACTACTAAGTTATTTCAATCAAAAAACTTTCTAATAGTAATATACAAAATGGCGGTAGCAACGAAAAATAATTTTTACGCACCCTATTGAGTGGTCTATCATTGGATAGGTCTTTCAAAATGAAGACGATGTTTCATTGACTATTTTACAGTCAGAAGCTCCGTTTAAATATTACACAACCTGGAAGTTGTGTAGGTAATATCTGTAGCTTAGCTGCAACTCTAATCCTTATAGACATCTATAGACCCCATCGAAACAGAGTTTATAGATAGAAATTAACAATTAAACACAACCTAAAAGTCATCAATACAAGTAAATAAACAAGTGGGTAAGTGTGATCACAGATCGCACAGAGGGTTTCGTTTAATATTCCTTTAAAACACTTTATCCTTTTGCGAAATCTGTTAGTTCCACATTTCGAAACCAGGGGGCGCATTCTATTCTACACAAACCTCTATCCAAAGGAAACTCCGTTTTACAACCTATCCGTAGGTATATTAGTCGAGGGGATCGAGTCTATAGCACCCGAGATAGGTAGGCGCCCCAGGAAATTGCACGGAACATTCTTTTATAAGCCTTTTATTATGTGTTATGAACTATGTCAAAGTTTCCAGCAGATCGACTTGTTAGATTTCATAATTTTAACAAAATTGCGTTATGTTAGTTGCAAATTCCACCACCAGGGAGCGCACACTATTCATAACAAAACTGTATCAGATCGAAACTCTCTTAAACAACCTATCAGTGGATGTGTTACTCGAGTTGGTGGCGGCCATAAGCGAGAAATTAAGAAATTTGCTGAAAGTACTATTCGGAAATAGTGGTAACTAAAATTTTGACACTTTTAAATTTCATAAGCAGCACGTGTCTGAATATATCATAGTCCTCAAAAAACGACATCTAAAAAGGTCGTAAACGCTAATTTTTAAAAAAGAAATCCAGCGCCCCTCCCCCGCCCTCCCTTAAGAGGAAATTGCATGCACCATTATTTTATATGCTTTTTATTATGTGTCATGAAGTATCTTAAAGTTGCAAACGGATCGCCTTGTTATATTTCCTAATTCTAACAAAATCGCGTTACGTTAGTTCCGCATTCCACCACCAGGGAGCGCACTCTAGTCTTAACAAAAGCATATCTGAACGAAACTCCTTTGCGCAATCTTTCCGTAGATACATGGTCGGGAGGGTGGCGGTGCGGTCTTAACCAAGAATTTAAAACCTTTTCTGCGATAACAAACGCTAAGATTTAATAAATAAATCTAGCCCCCCCCCCTCCACTCCTCGAAATATCACACTCCATTCTTTTTTACACTTTTTCTTATGTGTTATAAAGTATCTTAAAGTTTCGAACACATCGAGTGGCGGTCTTAACCAATAATTTAAGATACTTCCTGAAATTGCTATTCGGAAATAGTGGGATGAACACTTATAAACCTATAAACTTTTTCATATTGAATTATTAATACTTATCTCATAGCGCGCCGTCAAAACACCCCACGCAAATTGTTAGATTTCCTAATTTAAATGAAATCTCCGTTAAAAAAAGCACGTGCCTCCATCTTAATCTGGCATTTGATGGAAATAAAAGGAATTAATAAAATAATAATTAATATCTCAGCTCGTGATGAAGCTATCTCTTCGAACCGGGTATGTATGAAATCTGCGAGAAATTTCCAGCCCGGATGTCAAAAAATTTAATCGAAAAATTTAATATTTAAAAAGTTTAAATTTCGTATTAGACTTTGCTCCCCTTAAATTTCTCCCGCGCCGATATGTCTGAGAGACGACGAGAGCTGCCTTCCGGTGAATGGAAATCTGTTTTCATTGTCTTTCCAAACACAAAAATAAAATTTTTATCGATCGATTTTTAGTGGATTTTTTGCGTTCTATCCCACGCAGAAATTTGAAATTTATACCAAAATAAAGTAGAATTTTTTCCGCGTATTTCTACACCTTTTACGAATTTGTACGACCGATACTTCGGTAGATCCGATTTTGCTTTTTAAAGGTCCACTTCAGTTATTGCTTAAATTACTCTGCACCGGCTGATTTGACGGAGCATCCGCCGAATTTACTGGCAACCCTTAGGAGAAACTGAGGAGGATTTCGATAACGTGTGTTCGCACCTGCATTCAAAAGGTTGATTGGTTAATTTTAGAATTTAATTAGCCCGTAATTAGGTTAATTACCAACTTTTCCAAAATTTTATGATTTGTTGTTTGATGTGTGGTGTTCATCTATAAGTATACAAAATTTCAAGTCTCCAACAAGTATAGTTTCTGAGAACGGGCTTTGTGACGGACATACAGACGGACGGACAGACAGACGGACAGACAGACGAACGGACAGACAGACAGAGGAGCAAGACGAATAGGGTTTCGTCAGATGAACGAAACCCTAAAAAATAGGTAAGTAATATAAAAATTAGTTTCACATTGATGGGAAATAATTAATTAGTTTCCTTTTTACGCAGTCGGGTTTTTTGATTTTTTAAATTTAATTAACGTATGGCTTACGTTTTAAAAAACTTATAAGTCACTAGATATAGGTATTTATGTAAGTATCCCGCGCAGGACATTTTGTCAGTTTTTCATGGAATGGCCCTAAAACGGGCAGATTACTTACGTCTGGGATTTAAAATGCGGGGAATTTTATTATGTATTATTTTTCAATTCCTACTATTAGTTCACACTCTCCCTATATTTATTTATTTATTTATTTATTTATATATCTTATTCAAATTTTCAATCATTAAGAAAATACTTATTATTCATCCTATCAAGTTGAAATAATTTTTTTTAAATCTTGTACTGGATGACAATGGATGTTAATACAGTTTTTTCAATTATTAATTCATTAATTAAATTTAAATTCATTAATTTTAGTTTTACATGGGAGACAAAATTGCGGCCATTGTTTATTGAAGCATTTAATGCATCTTCATATCTATAAGGAGGGTTACCATAGAGGGAAACCTGTTCTGTCGCCAAATACCGCCAAGTTTGTCGCGAACTTGGCGTCATATCGCCAAATTTGGCGGCCAAAATGAGTCGCCAAATGTGATGCCAACTTGGCGATATCTCTAATATTTCGCCAAATTCCCATAGACTTCCATTGTAAACCTACTGGCTTATAGAAAATCAACAAATTGAGATATTTTAATGCAACAAAAACTAATATTAGCTTAAGGGATTACATTAAATTTTTCTTTGATCACCTAAGTAGGAATTGACTTTAAAAACAAAATTTTTATATTACTTGTTATCATTTATTTATTACTTAAAACAGGCAGCTTATTAAGGTCTAGGATTTAAATATGAAGATTTATAAACCTATTAAAGGGCCGGGCCATTCCATATTATGTATGGAACAGCTTTTCTGCCTATCACTGCTGTTTTAACAATCCTATCCTCAAATCAAAACAACTATGCTAATATAAAAGTACAGGTTCTTTTCTTAATTTAATGCATAATTTATATTTTAATATCTTTTAAGTTAATATTCTGTTCCTACCGCGATTGACATTTGCACACTCGGATCAGCGGATTTTGTGTATATTTATCTAGGCTAAATTTCGTATGCGCGTACTTCTTCTTCTACATATCACATTTGCATGCTATTAGTGCCGTCCTTCTCCAGATAACTCGCAACAGGAATAGAGCTTTCACGTTTGTGGACCAAGTTTCCAAATGGGCCAGAACCTTTGCGTTTTAATTCTGACCATGCATTATTTGATGAAAGTTGTTTGTTTGGATGTGTACTATCACCTCTTAAAGTTTTGCTCATCTTTTATGAAACACCTTGTATATCTGAACATAAAGGAACACCCTTCGTAGAAATGTAATTATCTTTGTCTTACTATTATTAAGAAAATTGTCACATAAAGAAAAATATATTAAAAATAATTCTCAAAAATAAAAACTAGAAAACAACAGGAATTCTGCTTTTTCAGAATTTAGTGTCGCCCCCGATGAAAAAAAAATGTATATATAAATAGTACAAAACCTATTTCAATTTTAAGACTTAAAGCACACACTTTTATTTTATGTAAAATGACGTCATTCGCATGCGCTTAAGAATTCCACATTTACGATCCACTCTTAAACATCTACAGTAAAGCATGCATAAGGATGTCACTATCGCAAAATAATACACAAATACAGCAAGAAGATGCCGTCATTAAAGAAACTCGACAAAAAAAGGCTATCTAATGATTCATAGGCATTCATTCATTTGTAACATTAATATAGACGATTTCAGTCGCGACGTCAGTCATGACGATTTGGTTGGAAACTGACCCTAAACAAACGGTTGCTATGTTGTATTTTCTATTTTGTTTGTGTGTTGCAGCTATATCTTATATCTATATCCAACATCTAAGTGTTTTAATACTTGATACGTACTGGTTATATTTTCCACAATTTATATTTAAAAAGAAATTATGCATAGCAACCGTTTGTTTGGTTCAGTTTCCAACCAAAACGCCATGACTGACGTCACACTGAAAGCGTCTACAGATACTTAAAATTAAATATAGTTTATAATACCTCCATGTTCTAACAGAAATTAATCGTTTATATTTTTTCAAAATAGCACGTATTTTAATTACATTTTCTTTCGGTTGTTATGAGAAAATGGCAACAAAAAGATATAATTGCTATTTTTCAACTATTTTCCCTTTACTTTCTATATAAATGGAGTACTTGAGTTGCCAAAGTTCTAAAAACTATAAAAAATTAATATTTCAAAAATAAATGGAGATATAGTTTTCAAACAAATTGCATTTAAAAGTACTTTTTTTTCCCAATACGATGGTATAAAAATTGAAAATGTGCGATGCTTAGAAATTTAAAAAGTTGCTATACAACATTTAATCGCACAATGATGCATCTGCTTTGTTTATTGCTTCCATCTGTAAGCTAACGTTATTTTTTGTAGACAAAATAAGCAGGGAGAAAGAAATAGCGTACACTGTAACAAAAAGGGACTAAAATACGGAAATACTGCTGGCAATCTAGACGCAAGTACTATTTCCGTATTTTAACGGAACTTTTCCCCGGTAAATTACAGAAAAATTTCCGTTAAATTCGAAAAAACGGAAAATTTTCTGTAATTTACCAGGAAAAAGTTCTGTTAAAATACGGAAATTGTACTGGCGTCTAGATTGCCAGTAGTATTTCCGTATTTTAGTCCTTTTTTTTTTTTTTTTTTTTTTTTTTTTTTTTACAGTGTACCGTGCCGGGTGGTTAAAAAGACCTGCTGGAGTAAATCAAAAATTATATTCGGAATCAGCACAAAAAACCAGCATAGAAAGAACTAATTTCGGTTTTGTAAAAGAGCTAAAGTTCAAATTTGTTGACCAGTGCAATTTTAACAGAAGAGCAGCTTCTAAATTTATAAATGTATTATAAATTTATTATGTCTCATAAACTTACCTTAAGATGATTTTTAAATACGCATGATTTTTTTCAAATAATGCTAAAAAAATCGTATTGCAATAATTTGATTTAACATTTGAATAATGAACGAGAACTAAGTAACTGAATCAAATAAACAGCATATGAAATAGCTCAAAACGACTTTTACTTATTATCATTTAGAATCACGAAGTATTTTCATACTAATGATAAGCACGCATTCATTCACAGACAATTCAGCTTTGCTATCGAAATAAAGCTCCTTTTGTGCTCAAATTAAGCATGCAAAATTTCATAAATTCATTTATCAGGTCATTTGAAATGTATTCGAATATAACGGAACTACTTTTGTTGAAATTTAATTACTTTATTCATTGACTTCCTAACTGATTATACTTATAATTAAGGATCGACCGAAAAAGGTTTTAAGACCAAAACTGACTTTCGGTAATCTTCCTAAATTCGGCCGAAAACGAAAACAAAAAGGCGAAAAATTATTAAATAATTAATACAAACATAAATATAGATAATTATTAATTAATTATACGTGTTTATTAAATATATATAACTATTATTAATACTTGGACATTTTTCCAGAGAGAAACATTCGCCTTGCATACAATATTTCTAATGAAAATCAAATTTATTGCTTAAAAGGCGCAAAGGCCAACCTAGTGAAAAAGATTCCATGCCGGACTCGAACTCGGGCCACCAGTAAAGCGCACTAACATTCTACCGACTAAACCACATGGAACGATACCCAGCCAGAAACTACTCCCTATTACACGTTGGCAAGGCTACAAACGCAGCACAAGATGGAATATTATGGAATATTCCATCAGGCTGGGTATCCCTCCATGTGGTTTAGTCGGTAGAATTTCTATGCGCTTTAATGATGGCCCGGGTTCGAGTCCGGCATGGAAGCTTTTTCACTGGGTTGGCCTTTGCGCCTTTTAAACAGTTCATTTCAAATTTGATTTTCATTTGAAATACATAACTATTAATTATAATGTTTATTAAATTAAATATACAGAATTATTAATTAATTATATCATGCATATGGTCCAAGTTGGCTCTCTCTACCTCTGACCAAAAGTTTTTATTTTCCTATAAAATAAAATGTAGTTACTTCATCAACGACACAGAATCATACTGATTACAAAATGACTTTAGAAAATCATACTGATTAGAAAATTAGAATCATACTGATTAAAATTAGAAAATCATACTGATTTTCTAATTATGCGAATTTCATCTAATTAAAAAATGTACGCAACTCGATTTGTCTTTTAGAATGAATTTTGTAAATGATCATCTGTTATACTAGAACTTTCTCAAAGAGAAACACTCCTGCATTTTTTAACTAAAATTTTTCTTTTACTGTTAAGACTGCAACTTTTAATGAGTACGTGAAAGGCGTTTTCAGAGTTTACTCATATATGCACTGCTTGCTTTAGCATTTGCACTCACGCCTTGAGTAAGTGATTACTGATAATTTTAAACAGTGAAGTTCATAGCAATTAATAATAAAGAGTGTCTCATTTGAGCCGGTACAGCTCAAATCAATGGTTAATGTTGAAAATTTCCGAAAGAAGAACCAAGATTTTCGGAATACAGATCGTTTTGGTGGAGTTTTGGCGGAACTCTGATTTTGGGCCGAAAACGAACTCAAAACACTGTATATTGAGAGGTATACGACCTACAAAGACGGGTGATACATGACAAGATACATACAATCACCAAGCTTAAAAGTCTGCCTCGTGGATTGCGTGCAGGAACGCATCCCTGCTGCTGCGACGGACATTGTCAGAAACAAGCTATTGAACGTATGGACGGAACTGGATTACCGTTGGGATGTGTGCCGGGTGACTAAGGGCGCACACGTTGAACATTTGTAGTATGTACCAAAAACTTGGTGAGTGTATATATTTTTCCATGTATCACCCGTCTTTGTACGCTGCATACTTGTAAATAAAAAGTCTTTTGAAACCCAATGAATCGATTAGGCTACCACTTAATTTTCTAGATTTTAAAAACCATTTATAAATACAAAGTTTCTGGACATTTTTTTTAATGCGTTTTCATTGAAAGCATTAAAATAATAATTGTATTACTGAATATATACTATAAATAAATGAAATAATTCTAGGAATTCATTAAACTTTATTTTCTTTAAAAAGTTTTTACAATCCAGAAAACTTATATTGAATATGTCACAGAACACAGTAAGATTCTCTTGCATATGCATGTTCGATCAAATGACTGGATTTTAAAAGCATAATTAATACAACATGACATTAACCCATTTCACAAAGCTAAAATCTATGTTTCGCCACTTCGGCTTTTCCACGTAACATCCTTCGCTTTCCCCAGCTGCCAGCTGTACTATCGTCCTATGGTTGTCATTTGTGGCTTACTTATATTTCGGTAGCAGACGAAAAAGTTCAGGAAGTTCAATACAAGCGATGCTCTTACGACTCCTAAGCTCCAGATAGACGTATCATGGTACTCGCGGTTTTTTAATTCTGATCAGGCATTGCTTTCCTGCGGTCACGTGGCATTTTTCATCTTTTATGGCTTTACAAGGAAAGTGCTGGACATCCTGCAAGAAGGGGGAGCATACTTCAAGTTCGATTTAATCTTATCTTTTGACCCATTGTTGATCCTCCCATCCTTTTGATAAAAGCCACAAATGTGGTTGGAAAAAAGGCTTTATTGCTTAAGGCTGCATACAGACGCTTGTTTTGTCATCCTTTTCCAGTTTGCATGGAAATCTTTTGTTCAGGAGATTTCTGCGGTTTATTCACAAAAGAATGAGGGTAATCAACAATGGGTCAGGAGATAAGGAGCTCAACCGTACTTCAAGGAGTGGTTTTTTTTTTTTTTTTTTTGCAGGACATCAGTCCCTTTCCTTTTAAAGTCAATAAAAATTAAAAACATCGCGTGGCGACAAGAAACGACGCCGACACAAATAACAGTTAGAAGGATGGTGCGTTTGCAGTTTTAGCATGACAGTGAGCACTTTTCCTCCCACCCCCACCCCACTACGGGAACTCGTTAGTGACTTTTGTCACAATAAAGTTTCAAAAACAGTAGATTTATTTATTTATTTATTTTGTTTTTGCTTTATTAATGCTGTAAATCCCATTACAATAATTTCAAATTCATAACTGGATGACAACTAATTCAATCAGATAAACAGTATTTAAAACAGACATATCATTATTTCGAAATACGAACTATTTTTACGTTAACAATAAGCACAGAAACATCACATTCATTAGTAGACATTTAAGCATTGTTTTTGGTTTAAAGTCCCCTTTGTCCTTAAATTAAACATCTAAAATTTCATAAATTCATTTTCCAAATCTGTTAAAAACATGTTCGGACACAATGGAACAGTCTTTGTTAAAGTGTAATTATTTTCGTTAATGAATTCCGAACTGATAATCCTTATAATGAACATTTGTTTGGCATATAAATATTCTTTAAATGTAATTAAAAAATATGATTAATAATGAAACTGATGTCAAAAATATTTTAAGACTAGAGAACAGGAATTCTGCTTTTACAAAATTTAATGTCGCCCTCGATGAATATATATATATATATATATATATGTGTGTGTATATAAATGTAGATGCAGTAGAGTCCCGAACTTATACCTTTGGAATGGATCATTTTCTTCTGATGGACTGGTGGCTTCTATTATTATGAAACAGCCATTATAAATGAGGTGTTAGGTGAAGATGAAAGAACAGTCGTAAAAAGTTAGAACTCTGATTTTCTGGTCAGAATGGGGGGGGGGGGGGGAAGTGGTCATAATTTTTTTGATTCTGACCAGAAAATCAGAGTTCTAACTTTTTACGGCTGTTCTTTTATATTCACCTAACACTTCATTTATAATGGCTGTTTCATAATAATAGAAGCTACCAGTCCATCAGAAGAAAATAACTCGGTTAAAGCGGAAACTCGGTTAAGCGGGACTCGGATAATCCGGACTCTACAGCAGCCGAGTTTTAAGACTTAAAACTTGCGATTTTATTTATATAAAATGACGTCATCCGAATCCGCTGAAGATTTCCTCATTTACGAACCAATCATAAACATCTACAATAAAGTATGGGTAGGACGTCACTATCTCAGAATAATACACAAATGCGGCAAAAAGAAATCAATTCATTTATATTTTTTCAAAATAGCACGTATTTTAATGACTTTTTTTTCAGTTTTTATGAGAAAGTGGCAACAAAAATATATAATTAATATTTCACAACTATTTTTCTTTTACTTTCTACAGAAATGGTGTACATCCGGTGCCAATATTAAGCAAATGGCTCCCAAAATTACAAAAAAAAATTAATATTTCAAAAATAAATGGAGATGCAGTTTTCAAACAAATTGCATTTAAAAGTACTTTTTTTTCCATACGACGGTATAAAAAATGAAAATGTGCGTTGCTTAGAAGTTTAAAAATTTGCTATTGAGTATTTAATCGTACTGCTTTTTTTTTACGTCTGGCTTCTGTAAGGTAATGTTATTTTTTGGAGACGGCACAAAATATGCTGGGAGAAAGAAATAGCATACCATACCGGGGGCTAATAAAAAATTTAGGACTTTGATTTTTATCAAAAAATTCAAAATGATAAATATCCCCATTGGGATTTTTATCGAAATTATATATAAAAAAAAAATTTGCACTGTAAAAAAATTGTGAAACTTTACTGAATAAAATTTGTGGCAGCTTGCTAACACTGATTTTATGGAGTAGTTTAACTGATATAGATGTGTAATTTATACTGATATAACTGGTGTAATATTACACAATAAAAATGTGAAAACATCAGAATTCACATTATTATGTTGTAACGTTACGGCAGTTATATCATTTAAATTTCACCATAAAACTGGAAGTAGCAACGCTGCCACCAATTTATGAAGTAATGTTACGCAAATTGGTTACAGTGTTATAATAATACATAAATTCTTCTTCAATCTAAATAATATTATTTTAATAAAAATTGCTTTTTTTTTTTTTTTTTTTTTTTTTTTTTTTTTTTTTTTTTTTTTTTTTAAACTTTCCGCATACATAGTGGGAAACCAGTATTAATATCCTGATAAAAACACAAATATGTAAACATCTGTTATAGTTTTACATTTTAAGATTTCTGTTTAAAAAGTGACCTCATTAGCATTAGTTTTACAGCTCATGAATGAAAGATAACTGCGTAGCCGAATAAATAAATAATACTTAATGTACTTCAAATATCCATATGCATTATTGCATAACATTACTTTCCACCCTGAAATACAGGGTTATTACAAATGAATCATCGGGTTTTGATACGTTACTACGTGCGAATAAATAAGGTGTAGGAAACTGATGTCAAAAATATTTTTAAAATAAAAAAATTAGGATTTGGATATTTATCAAAATATTCTAAGGAAACTAGGAAACGTATATGTTTTTATGACAACTCAAACGAGGGGATGTTAACCAGACAGCGTTTTGTGTACTAGAATTTTCAAAGTGTGAATCGCTTATAGCCGTTCAGAGAGCATTCCAGAAGGCATACAAATGCAAACAACCAACCCAACAAAGCATTCTGCGCTAGTAACGACAGTTCAAAGAAACCGGTTGTTTTTGTAAAGGCAAAAATTCTGGCCGACCAAGCGTTATTGAAGAGACAGTGAACCGAGTTCGAGAGAGTTTCATCCGTAGTCCCAAGAAATAAACAAATTGCGCTAGCCGCGAACTTTCCATTCCACAGCCAACTGTGCAGAAAATTTCTGCTGTCCAGTCGCCATTTTGAATATGACGTTCGCGCAGCAACCATGGCAACCACACGCACATGACACATACTTGCGAAATTGTAGTTAACGCCCTCTCGTTTGAGTTATCATGGAAACATACACGTTTCCTAGTTCGCACGTAGTAACGTATCAAAACCCGATGATTCATTTGTAATAACCCTGTATTTTAGTATATGTTTTAAGGTTAGGAACATTGCCTCAATTCATCGGCATTTCAGCTTTGTTATTAGAATAAGGGCTCTTTTATCCTAAGGTTAAATTTCCATAATTTCATATTCATATTTTTTGAAAACACATAGGATATCTTTTGTAATACATTCAAAATCACAAGATTTTGAATTCATTTCGAAAAAAAAAAAAAAAAATATATATATATATATATAAGCAAAGATAAGAATTATTTTTCAAATTTCTTCAAACTGATAGCTTTTTCGTTGTGCTATATTTCTTGGTTTCCTAGATAAACGATCGTTTCTTAAAATATCAAGTTAGATTTTGTTCCACTTCTCGACCACAGTTTTCCAAAGTCTATCCAATATTTTGTGATGCCGCTTATAAAGTGCTATTTTTAAAAGTCCAAATCCACACTAATCCATAGGACACATGCCGAAGGACTTGGGTGGGAGGCATTTAAACCAAATAGTGCAATTCCGATTTCATTTCTTATTTTTTCTAAAATTATATCAGTCGATGAAAGTTAAAATTCTAGTTGTCGGAGCACAGCTCCGGGTTCCCTGCAAAACTTACACTTATTGTTAACACGATAGCGTCCAAAATATTTGTCGTATCGACACAAAAAATTAAATGGACGTTGGTAGTGCCAAAATCTCGGTGCGTATTGAAAATCATAAATATTCGTCAACCCTAACGGCATGAAATGTCTGCTCAAAAATTTCCCATAGAGATAACATTGCGGGTTTAAATCTATATATTTGAAAGAGAAGGCTTTTTTTTTAGACATCTACCTTGAGCTTTTTTCTGAACCAATTTTAATAATTCTTTTTTAAAATGATAGCTGATTCTTTGTAGATTTGCGGCACTAGCTATTTTTTTTAAAAATTCCCATTTTTATATTTAAATTTAAAATTTAAAAAATTGCTATGTATTTTTCTTTTTTTTTTGAAAATGGTAGCAATTGGATTACTTCCATTGTTGTAAAGAAAAGAAAATTAATAAAATATGTTTATCTTTATTGATGCCAATCTCTAATAAAATTCAATATTAACTTTGTAAAAAAGGGAATAGAAAATGACGTCACGCTTTAAAAATACTCTAAATTTTTCCTCAAAGTTATTGCAATTCTATACTTTTTCACTCCACTGAGTTTGAGACGCTATGTGAAATGCTTCAATGAGGCAAAGTGACATCATATTTAAATGAAAACCATCATTTTCTCTGATAAAACGAAATATTTTACTAAGAATGCCTCTAAAAGATATAAATTTCTGGAATTTTACTCGCCGATACGGAGATTAGAATCACAAGTCACGAGTGCGGATGTTCACATGCAAAGTCGTAGTTAACAAACTTGATTTCAAGTTTGGAAATATATGTATTAATAACTTATTGCATACTGCCATACTTTTGAAATGGTGAATGTAAATTTGAGAGATACGTATGCAAATTTTGAGACGATGAAAATGACGTTAAGTTTAGATTTCACGCGAAAAATAATTCTATTATTGGCTCATAGTGAAATCATTTTTGCTGATTTTCAAACACAAATTTCAAACATAAGAGCCTCAATGGGTAATTTCATCATAATTACTTACCTTGGTTAGGTATACTAATACGTTTTAATCTTTTAATACGTTGAACAGTCGAAGTTTATGGAATTTGAATTTTGGTAACTTTAAAAATAATATTTGTTGAGTAAGTATTAACTAATGTATGAGTTCTGTTTTAAACAATTTCTTTCGTCAAAATACGACGGGTTTCATCTCGGCATTAAACAAAACATTAGCTCCATTGTTGTAAATTATGCATTTTAACTTCACCCGAATCGTTATGGCGTCGTCAGTATTTGTGACCTGAGATATAGATTGACTTTCAGAAGTTTTACTTTCTACGTCCGTAACGACCACTTTTTCTTTTTTTTTTCAGTGCGAACATTTTATTCTCCATAACCTACCAAATCGATGGAATTCATTTTGAATTTTAAATTAAGAGAAATTAAAAGAAATCGAATACGGGGAATACGATTTTGGGTCTTAGCCGCATGGCTACGAGCGATAAATAAAAAAAATCGAGAAAAATATAACAGGTTTTGTACGGATCAGGGTTTTTTCCATGAAAGTTTCCAGTATTTTTTTAATAGAAAAAGAAATCTTGGCTAAACTGGTGAAATTTTGCATTCTTATAAGGAAAGATTTTCTGTAAGAAAATAGCGGTGCAGAAGAATTTCCTGGTCGCAAAATTCCAGGAGTCGTACGAATCCTGATATAATGTCATATATGTATTACTTATATGTATGTATTCTTATGTATGTATGTTTATATTCAGACGTATGCATATTTGTATTGGGAAATTTCCACAATCGGGTTTGTAGACAATTTCATAATTTAGCGAGCGTTGTTTGAAGCGCAAATTTAACCATTTGGTGGCGGTCCCAATTACAGAATACTCAGGTTACTCATACAGGTTAATCTTTTTTTTTTATTCACTGTAAGTGAATGTGCTGCAACTGAAATGCACATGGACATTCTCCGTAACCTTCCAAATCGGTGCAATTCATTTTGAATTTTAAATTAAGAGAAATGAAAAGAAATCGAATACGGAGAATACGATTTCGTTTATTAGCCGTATGGTAACGATTTCAGTATTAGCCGCATGGCTACGAATGATAATCAAAGAAATCGAGAAAAATATAATGTCATGTATGTATTACTTATATGTATGTATTCTTTTGTATGGTTGTGTTAAAACGTATATATCTTTGTATTGGGAAATTTCCATAATCGGGTTTGTAGACGATTTCATAATTTAGTGAGCGTTGTTTGATGCGCAAGTTTAACTATATTTGGTAGCGGTCCCAATTTCAGAAGGTTATTAATTTTTCTTTTTAATTCACCGTAAGTGAATGTGCTGCAACTGAAATGTAAGTGAACATTTTCCGTAGCCTACCAAATCGATGCGATTCACTTTGATTTTTAAATTAAGAGAAATAAAAAGAAATCGAATACGGGAATAAGATTTTGGATGTTAGTTGCATGATAACAGATTCAGCATTAACCGCATGGCAACGAATGATAATAAAAGAAGTCGAGAAAAATATAATGTTATGTATGTATTTCATATATGTATGTATTCTTATGTCTGTTTTTATTCAGAGGTATGTATGTTTGTATTAGGAAATTTCCGTAATCGGGTTGGTAGAAAATTTCATAATTTAGTGAGCGATGTTTTATTCAAAAATATAACCATTTGGTAGTGGTCCCAATTACAGAAAGTTACTCATTTTTTTAATTCACCGCAAGTGAATTTGTTGCAACTGAAATGCGGGTGAACATTCTGAAGTGAATGAGATAAGCATTTTTGGCCTAGATGTCCCATTGAAAACAGAAATATGTAGATAACAAAATAAAAAAGTCCTAAAAGCGTAAAGAAAATGTAGCTTACTTATTTATTGATTTTAAGATTTTAGCTAATTTTACGGCAAAACACTAAACTAAAATGCGTAGAACCCGATTAGAGAAGAATCATCAGTGCTGAATTTCCGTGGAAATTTCGCCAAATTTGGAAGCTACAGCCAAATTTGCTGCATTTATATCAACATATTTTTGGTCGCGAAATTTCGCGAAATGTCTCCAAGCTTGGCGAAAATTTTGACGTTAATGCATATGTCTATATACACTGGTGAAAACAATTAAAGAGACAAATGGTTTTTTTGCAATTAAAGAAAAACTAACAAAGCAAATAAAACCAAACTTGGCCAGAATATCACTCGATATAACACTAATGTATGGGAAAACAAAAATGGGCACAGCCTGCACTCTAAATAAGGTAAATGGTCACGTGTCCAGCATACCTGACCGACACCCTGTCAGTCAGAGAAAAAGATGTTAATAGAGTGTATAATCGTCTGTAACAACTACACAACTCTCGCATAGGCGTTTCATACTGCTTACCAGGCTCCTTATCAATCTCTATGGCAACTGCACCCACTGTTGCACCAAGGCACCCTTGAGCTCATCGATGGTCCTTGGAGCTGGTCTTCGAGCTGCAATTGATCGTCCAAGGGTGTCCCATACGTGTTCGATGAGACTAAAGCCAGATGGCATCGCAGGTCACTCCATTCGTTGAACATCCTACGATTCAAGGTATTCGTCCACCAACTGATCCATATGTGGACGGGCATTAACGTCCATAAAAACGAAATTTGGTCCATATTGCTTCGCGAAAATGTCTCAAAGAGGGTGCAAAAATCTCGTCCCTGTACCGCTGACCTGTCAGAGTACCTCTATCAAACACATTATGGTCGGTACGCCTGTCTGCCTTGATGCCTGCCAGACCATCAGACCACCTGCAACATAGGGATCATTTTCGACTATGTTAGAGGGCCGATATCGGCTCTCGGATTCTCTCCAGATGAGAACATGTCTCGAGTTTCTGCCCAGACTGAATCGGACTCATCACTGTACAGAACCGCCCCCAAACTATCCTCTGTCCAAGACAAGTGTTCTTGGTACCATGCTAGACGGGACTTTTTGTGTTTCACAGCCAAAGAGATGCAGACTACAGGGCACCTGGCACACAGGCCACTTGTATTAAGTCTCTAGGTGACTGTTTTTCGTGAAATAGATGTTCCTGTAGGTGACGATTATAGAGGTGACGAGACAGTTGTTTCGCTGTCGCGGACCTATCCCTTTTGGTTAAAAGTCTCAAATAATGGTCTTCAGCCGGCATTGTTGCCCTTTTTAGGCCTTGACCAGGTCCGGGGATCACTGTTTTGATCTCTGTGAACTGTTTCCACAGAGTAGACACCACATTTCACGGAACACCGAGGTCCTTAGAACAGGTAGCCTGTGATTGGCCGACCTCGAGTCTTCCAACAATCTGCCATCTTGTGGCATCATCTAGACGATGTAGACTAGCCATACTAACGATGGGTAAACAAAGAAATTAAAAAAAACAAGGATTGGGTTATGCTACGATGCTTCAAAACGCCCTTCCGCTACAAGCTTCGGCGGTCAAATGAGGCACCTCTGCACAAACGCGATCACAGCGCCATTTTCTTATGACCACACATACCAGTGAGTGGCAGGTTTGTCCGCGAAGAGCTTAACTATCATCTGATACCTTATTTGCGTATAGGGATAACTTATTTTGTTTTTTTTAAAAAAAAACGTTTGTCCCTTTAATTGTTTTCACCAGTGTAGTTTTATGCTTATAATCGGAAAATGGATACAACAATGAAAGATAATTCGTGATAAATCAACTTCACTAAAAGTCATAAATCATTCCGTGATTTTTTTAACCTGTTGCCTAGATGTAGTGTACATTTTAAGAAATGTATATATTTTTATATGTGTAACATTATACGCAAAAGTTTCGAAAATGCCGGTTAAAAGAAAGCAATTGGGATGAAAAAAGTTATTCGGCGTGATTCTATGTGAAAAAGTCACATAAAAATAACCCAGCTGCCTACGAGTAATTGCGCGAATAACGATATAACAATAACTCAGATGAACAAAAGTATCAAGTTTGATAGAGGAGTATAGCAGATTATCCATGTGTGCGTGTTACATACGTGTTACAAACCTTTCCCTTATACCATATTAAATAAGTTTGGGCTATGCCAGACATGCAAGTCTTTGAAGGGGCTTTGAAGTTTTCTGCCGTTAGCTAGATGGATCCAGTTCCAATTTTTGACTGTCTCAAAGATCGGAGCTACAATAAACAAATCAAAATCGCTCAACACATCCCCTGTGGTTATTCTTTCTTTTTACCGTAGACTCTCTTATTCAATGATATCTCTTTACTTTTAACATTTCTGAATTATTTTAAAGAACAACAAATCACGTTGCATGAAAATTTTGATAAATCTGACATCAGATTTACAGATGAGCAGCAGAAAGTACTTTAGTCATGCACAGAACAGCTTTCGTCATTGCAAACAAAAGTTACAATTTTCCCTAAGTCAACTTTTATTATTGGAAAAGCAAGAGCTGGAAAAAGTAGGATAATCAAAGAAATTAGTAAAACAATCATAGAGCAGTTAGGATCAGTCATTCTTTTGGCACTAAGAGGTACTGCTGCGCTTAATGTCGAAGGAAAGTTAATTCGCTCAGTGATAAAAAAAACACCGTGTTTTAAATAGTTTGCTGATTTAAAAAGTCAGGCAGAAAGAAATCTACAGCTCAGCATGGATACAGTATTATTTATCTTTATTGACGAATTTTCAATTGTCGTCTTATGGCTGAACTTGAACAAAGATGTCGCAAAGGTACTTTGTTTAAATTCTTGGAAGTATTAGATAGTTACATCGCGTAAAAGACATCCCTCTATATAAGAGACATTCTATAAAAGACATTTTGGCTCTTCGCAGACAAAAAATGCTTAGAGCTTTTGAAAATTGCTTCACATTAACAAACTCATTGAGAGAAAATGACGATCAGCAAAAACAGTTTCGAAAGACTCTATATTCTTTGCGTCGGTCAAGTTTCAGACTACTCTCATCCCTTATGTAACGGTAGAAAGCTACACTACTTCCGGCACCACTTGAATCATTTCAAGATGCTATATGTCTTTTTTTCAAAAACAAGCAAGCGAAAGAACATAATCAAGAAGTACTTCTTAAATCAAAGTGGTCAGTGACAAGAATGTTAGCAGACCAGAATAATTAAAAGTAAGATGTAGTGAAGATGATCACGTATTTGGACTTCAGGCTGAACTTTTTCTTCAGTTGGATGCAGATTTATGTTACATACAAATATCTGGATGGAGTGGGGATTGATAACCGGTGTACTGAGTACAGTAAAAGGTACTGTCTATGACCCAGAATTTCAACCCCCAGGCTTGCCACAGGCTATAATGGTTCATTTTGTTGATTATCATGCCACAAATTAGCATTTGAGCATTACATTAAAATTAAACTTTTTTTAAAATTTTAAAATGTTATGTTTTAAGTTTATACGACTCCATGCTCCGACATTTCGGCGTGACGGATACTAGTACTAAATTGACCTTGAGTAAATAATTAAAATTCATATAAAAAAGCACAAATAAATGCATTGCTTGCAGGTGCATACATTTAATATGAAATTATTCAAAGTACATTAGAAATATCTTAAATATACAAATGCATTTTTTCTATATTTTTATATTTATATTTCTGGACATATCTCTTATTTGTCGGAAAATGCAATGAAATATAATTTAATGATTCTTTTCGGCAATTCACTTGTTACATAAAATTAAGATTTATTATACACGCACTCATATAAATAAGAAAAAAGAAGTATTTTCAAGCGTTTCTGTACGAGAAATAACATTTTATTTCTACTCCGGGATGAAAAAAAAAAAACATATATATATATTTAAGAAGAGTGTTTTGTTTTAGTTCTCTAAGATTGCAATGAAAAAAAAAACTTCATAAATGTACACAGAACGCTCATTTTCTTTAGTTGTTTAACATACAGATTATATGTTCTAAAAAACAGAATAAAGTAAATCGACTTTTTCTGCTACTTTTTTTTTATTTTTGAGGAACATTTTCTTTATTCTATTTAGTAAGGTTAAATTAACATCATTTAGCAATAAACGGAAACAGAAAAGAAAGGTTCATGTTTCAAGTGTTAGATTCACTAAAAGAATCATACAAAATAAGTAATTAAAAAAAAATCTTTGTTTCAAGAATGTAGAGCAATAAAATGTATGTCCTCTATTAATCTGAGTGAAAAAAATATTCAGCAAAGTTTTCTTTTCTTTTCTTTTTTTTTTAAGTATACTAAAGGTTTCTTGAAACTAATAATAAGCTCGAACCAGCAGGAGTCGTTTGGTAGGTTCAGGGCCTCACTCCCTTCCCGCTTTTCGGTGTCTTTAATTTGTGTAATTTCCCTTTTAAATTTGTCCGGTTTCAATTTTCAATTCTTTTTTTTTCAAACTGGTTTCCACAAAAGAGTCGAAATAAGGATAGAATAAAGGGTTGCGGATGGAAAGAGGCCGCTTGCCGCGGCGGTTCAATATAAAACTCAACTCAATATAAAAGCAACTCACCAAAGCTGTGTAAACTTGATACAAAGGAAAATATTGCAACAGTATACTTAAAATGAACAGACGGCCATTCTTCTACAATCCTTGTTTTTTTAGAAAAATGCTTCGAAAAATGTTTAACATCATCTGACGACGTAACATCAAATTTATCGTTATAGGTTTTGGTGTGATGTTTTGAAATGAATCTATCTTATAAAGCAAAAACGTGTCCGTGAGTAACACTGACATCATACTGACGATTACAACACAGTCCAGACAAAGTTTTTCACTACTCTACCATTTTAACTATTGTTTTCTTCTATTATGGTTGTTATCTTCTAATGGCGTAGAACGGAAGAACGCCATTTCTTTTCCCTTTGGCCGTGTGAAAAATCTCCCTGTTCTTAAAAATAATCTTTCAAAACCAAGATAAAATCCTCCTCTTTTTAATTCCTTTCCCCATTCTCTCTTAACTTTTGGCAGCAAAAAACCCGCCTATAGGAAAATTATCCTCGTAATATAAAATTTCTAAACAGTGACTTTTTATGACTTTCTAATATTTTCTTACTATTCGCTGTAAAATTCTCTGACGCTTGCATATCATTAAAATTAGGGGTGCGTAATTTTCAGAAAATCTTACCAGGCAAGGATTTATTTTACACAAATAATTAATTACTATTACTACAATGCAATTCTTTTTTCTACAAAATTAAGAAATATATGCATCAGAGGAAAGCTGAATATAGGATAGAACTCAGTACCATGCTACATTGCAATAATTTGGAAAGTTCCAATATTTAGGTTAAAAAAAATGTTCTTAATATGTCTCTGTAGCCCACAGTTTTTAAAAAAACTATCTAAAAATTCACTCGTCCTGTCAGAAAATCCGCTCGCCACTGGCGAGTAAATGTATGTATTTCACTACCCCTGATATCATTTCACAGTAACGCTTGCAGACTTCCACTATGAAAAAACTTGGTGGCCTGTAATACCGATATAGATCCTTTTCATAATCCTTTTGTATGAATAAAATTTAAACTCGTAATACTGAAATTCGTAATACTGACATGAGACAGTTCAATAGTATACTTTCTGTTCTCGCTAACAAAGCTTAAGCTATCTAATTCCTTACAAGACACATTTATTATAATCTGGAGATTTTCTCCGATGAAAATTTTGCAAATCACACGGCCTTGCTCACCAGTTGCAGAAATTCCTAATGTCCTTATTTAGAAATTCAATCTCTTTACGACCCATCACTGGATATGTTTGTGACATGTCCATAAACATCCCATGGTGCTGCAAATTCTATGCTGTGTTTCAATATTTTTTCCCTTTCTTCACTCTGTATAAATACTTAACAACGCTTGTTAAAAAGATAAACGATTCGTTAAAGAATTTGTGATAGACTGTTATTATTTACTTATAAATGTTTGCAGGGATGTTACTGAACAATCTTTTCACATGATTTTTATGTGATAATTTATACGCTTTTCTTTCAAATTCGTGTATACAATAAATCTTACTTTCTGTGCAGTGATTGCCACTAAAGCTATTCCTTTCGCAACTCTTTTTAGGCGCGTTCGTAATTATGTAAATACTTAGCATCTCTTCGTCATCTTAGTCTTCGTCTGGTCCATCCGTTTCTCTTCATATGACAGCTCAAAAACTTTCCCACTCAATATGTTTGAAATTTCATGTATGTAATCGTTTCAGAATGTTGTCGAATCATTTCAATTTTTATGAAAATCGAAACAAAACTTAAAAAGATATTAATAATAGTTTTCTCCATTCTAGCAAATCCTATCATGCGTAATTATTTCAATGATATCCCATGATAGGTAAATATTCTGGGTTGCCAAGCTGATGACGTTCTGTTTAATATCGAGTTCTATTATTTCCGTATTACTGAATTTAATGTATAGAATTGTAATAAATTTTGTATTCATGCATTTTTGGATAAGAGTGCAACAGCTATTGCACCAAGATCTGGATGTTTATAAAACTAGTTATAGTACGAACGCACCTCATTTGCCACGTTTGACGTACAATTTCCGACTTTTTTTTTTCGATTATGCCAAGTGTTTTTAATGTACATAATTTTGAAGAAGCTTCTTCAATTTACGTATAGCAAATTTTTAAAGCTTAGACGTCTTTCAGTTTCATAAGTTATAAACGCCATTTACGAAATTCAACAGCAAGAAGTGAGTGAATAATTTAGATAGCAGGAGATTATTTACTTTTAATTAGTTTTCGCTGAGAGTGGTGATAATTCTTAATTCGTAGTCATTCTAAAAAATGCCATATGTGCTTTTCTATTGTTTGTCTTTAAAAACAAGGGACTGCTGTCAAATAAATGTATTGCAGCAATTTATTCTCGATTTTAGTTTGACACATAATAAAAAGGGTGAGGAATATTTAATTATTTTACAGGTAATTGGTTTAGATGGCATTACATATGTTAAATATGCTCTTACGATTAAGATTTATATCTGAAATTTATTGCTACGCTTAATCAAATTAAGTTTTTCAGTTTTGCGTTTGAGAAAAAAAAAATCTAATTAAATAGTTTTTCGCTGGAAAATTTTGAAAATTCAGCCTGTTCTAAATACCAAGCCCATCTCATTGTTTCATTCAACTTCTTATATATAGAACAACACTTAAAAATATCCATGCTCAAAATATCATGTATTTCAAAACATTTTCTTTAAGCAAACAAACAAACAACAAAAATACATAGATTAATCATTTTTGCTGGAAAGACGAACTACGCAACTTAATAACAGTTTTAACCTTCATTCCCATTGAAATGTAGTTTTACCAATTGACCCCAAATCGAACCACAAATCAAATATTCTCCAACATGTGACTTAGCCCAATGGTCTTCTCATATTCCAAAACTGTATGATACAAAATTTAGCCAAAATTGTTCGAGCCGTTTTATAGATAAACATTTACATGCACACACACACACACAAACAAAGACACATATAGACAAAAGGTTTGCTCGTATTATGATGTATGATAATATAGTTAAGTTGTAACGTACCCGTTAAGGTAGTTTTTGTAGTATAGTTTATAGTTTAAAAATCAGTTTATTAAAACTAAATGCGGAAGGGCTGTGATGCAGCTTCTTTAATTTTTGCCTATAGTACGCTGCACTTAACAATTTAATGTTCCTAGATCAATATTTAAAAAAGCAATAAAATGCCAAACTGATAATTAAAAACCCAGTTACGTAGACAACACGGTTGGCTCACACGACACTCACTAATAGATTACATATCCCGAGCACTGCTATCGCTATAAATAAAGTATTATCTAACAATTTCGCAAACTACACAAATATCCCTAAATTAGTAAGCCGTGGTTTCTGATGAATTGTTATTGATATAATCCAGCTTTCTTCGTACCAAAGCTGGCGACTCATACTCGGTGAGTTTTCTACACATCTCAATTCCTCGGTCCGCATAGTTAACTCCAAATGGAACTTTAACACCGGTCGATTGGTCCCACACGCCTTCACAAGGACGTTAGATACACTCGACCCCAGATACACTGAAACGAGTTTTCGATTCTGCCTTTATATTAAGTAAATTGACTAGCGAAACCTGATTTACACAAAAATTACAGTCAAACCACGAATCGCAGATTCAGAGAGCTACAAGCACACTTCGGAAAATTGAAGTAAAACGAAAGATACAAAGGGTACTAGGATAGTTTTGCAATATGATTAAACAAAATGCCGCAGGTGACTGCTTGTGGCTGCGTGTTGACATATGTTCATACTTATGCACCTGCACCTAACTACAAGTCTGTAGGCTCAGTTATTCATTAGCTGTGATAGTGTGAAGTTCTTCCAGTGATGTCCTGGTCACGAAGTGAGATAAGGTCAGTTTTGCGGTACAACTTCGCGCGTGGTTTAAACATAGACCAATGCTTAGAAGAAATGACCCTTGCACTTGGTGATGATTGTCCCCATCGTATAACTATACACAGATGGTACACAGAATTCCAAAGTTGAAATTTCTCCCTGGAGGATGCTGAAAGAAGGGGAAGGCCCCGAAAGTCAATTACGGAGGAAAACATTACTGCTGTGAGGAGAATACTTGACGAAGACAGACGAATAACTTACAAGCATATAGAGAATACCTTAGGCCTAAATGCACCTACAATTCTTTCAATTCTGCATGATCATTTGCACATGAAGAAACTGTGTTGCCTCTGTGTGCCACATTGACTGAATGAGGAGCAGGTGACACGACGCGTGACTTGGGGCTGGGATATGCTAAAAATGTTTGGTAAGGGACAATCCCTTTGTAGATATCGCTTTTGCGTAACGAGGTTAAGATCGAGAGAACGTTCTCATTCAAATAACTAGACTTCTTTTATAAAAGAGTTGCTTGTCCACTACAAAGTAACCGTTAGCTTTAAAAACGGTGGAATGACTGAAGATTTTTAACAGTGTAGGTTAGAGCATTAATAAAGTGTTTAAAATGCTTTATCGAAAAATAATATATTTGTTTTAATTTCTAAAGAGACAAGGCCAGGCCCCTATCATGATTAATTGGAGCGCTGGGCAAAGATAAATTAAGGGGCCCCATTCGAATGGTTGCAACATTATTCAAATAGAACTCATGATCAGTCATATGTGTAATGCATAAACAATGTTTTTGCACCTTAGAATTTAAATAGAAGAAAATTCTTAGCTCTGTGAATTCTAAATTAAGTACCTTAATTTATAAAAATCCCTTTTTTCTTAGTACAGAACAAAATTCTTCTGTATAACTTTAGCAACTTGTTATACTACTGTAAGATGAATTTAATAACTTTAACTTATGGAAGAGTGTCAAAAACTCTTACATGTAAATATGAGTTTATCAAGTTACTTTTACATCTTTTTACGATGTACTTGACACAACATAACATCCAATCAAATGCATTCTACTTCAAAAGTAAAAAGTGTTTTTTCAATACGTCTAAAAAGAGGGCAATTTTTTTGGGGGGGGTGAGGGGGGGGGGCATGTTTACTTAAAGTAAAAAAAAAAAAAAAAAACTTTAAGTAGAGAAAAAAATTTAGCTCATGACAATTAGGACTGATTATTTTCAACCACTAAAGCTTAGATATCATTTAAGTTCATTGCTAATACAAGCTATTAAAATTAAAATATTATTTCTTACTTAAGAGTGGTTGAAGTTAGCTTTACGAAGGCATTGAGTTCTGTGTGTTCAAAATGAAATTTCTTTTCAGAGAGTTTAGTAGAATTTTTAAAGATGAAATTTGTATTCGAAAAATTTCAGAGCTGGAATTGGGAAGAAAAAGTAAATATTTTATAAATTAATATATGGACTTGGGGGCCCCTTGAGGTCTCGGGCCCCTGGGAAAAGCCCGGATTTGCCTATGCGTTAATAAGGGCCTGGATAAAGCCATAGGTATAATACGTTAGTTTCTTTTCATTCAGCTTTATCAATTAAATATATAAACTGTTGTCAAAAAACATGTGCAACTAAACAAATATGCGAAAATTTGAAAGAAACTGCTTTATTTTACTTGTAGCAGGTTTATTATGTTTAAATTAATTATAATTTTAGAATTATTATATTTTATTAAGACGATTGCGACATGAGGCAACAAGAAGTGACAATGATTTAGATAAACAGACATTAATTACTTTAATTAGTTTTCTTCGAAAAGTGATGATAAACCTTTATTTTTAATTATACTGACAAATATCACTTGTGTTTCGTTATTTATTGTCTGTTATATCATGAAGCTGTTGTTAAACAAGTTCTTTAAATCAATTTAATCTTAATAAATAGTTTTACACATAATGGAAAGGTTGATGGATATTTAATTATTTTTAATTATTTAAAGCGAAATCGATTTGAATGGCGTTATTTTATTTTAAATACGTTTCTCTGATTAATTTTTCTCATTTGAAAGCAGATATGTAAATAAGGATCGTTCAGAACCTCCACCCCCTCCCTTCCCTTTTAATACTGTGAATTTTCTTCCAAAATGGTTTGATTGTTTTAACTTATTTTAGGATCAATGTTTACACCCATTCTTATTAATTTTCCTTCAAAGATTGTTTAAACGTGTCTTACCCGTGTGTACACGATAAGAATAATAGGTTCTTTTAGCGTAATTTAATGTAAGATGACTTTTTTAATACTTTAGTTAAAAAGTGTTTATGAATCCGATTTGTCTATCTGTCTGTCCACTAACCGGTGAGTGATCTAGCACTCGTGCAGTCGAGTTACTATGAAACTAACCCTTTATCTACTAACGGTACTTATAAGTACCACTAAATTTAAACTTTCATCCCATTATGAAAATTACTAATATTCTAATGTACTTTGCCAAAACATTCTTTTAACTCCACTTTATCCGGATATATGGCAGCAGTGGTTCTAAGGTGGTTATTTTAGCGAGGAAAGAGGCTGTCTTTGAAACAGTCGATGTGTTTTGTGCGGACATGTTTTACAGATTGTCACGCTCGTCTTTTTATTGCTGCAAACACAGTAAAGGATGTAAGATAAGTGTTGGATTTTTTTATGTGTTATTATGATGATCTTAGAATACAATTTCACTAGCTATTTTAGGTGACCGGTGTATGTATTTCATTTAACAGTTGAATTACTCGGTGGTACTTATAAATACCGTCAGTACACTGTGTGTTGGAGAAAAACTTCTTGTTTACTTTTCGTCTGTGTAGTTGACGTAGGATCAACGGGGAGGGGCAGGGCTGCCTCTGAACATGCACTGCGGCGCTACGTGCACTAAGTTATTCAAGTCTATGCAATAGGGGATTTTACCTGACAAAATTAATACTAGTTCTGGATTTCGACTCACGTTATGTTTTTTGGGCCGCTGAATCTGAATTTGTAACTTCCCACCAAAATTTCACCCGGCAACCCCCCCCCCCCCCAAAAATTGATTTAAAAAAAAATTTGGTTTTTGTGAACAGCGCGCGAGGAAATGTTCCGAGGCAGCCTCCCCTCTCCCTGTTTATCCTACGTGATAACGTCATATATCCTATTTGTTGAAAATTTTGTCTAATTTCTGAATTTCAACATACTTTTCCCCTAAAACAATAAAAAATTTAATTTAAAAACAGCTATCTTCGGGGGGGGGGGGTTGCAGGAAAGTTAAAAATTTGTTAAGTTTGGGGGGAAGATAAAAATTCAGATTCAGCGACCCAAAAAACTCAAAGTAAACCTTATAGGGAAAGTTCGGAGGGAGACGAGAGGGCGAATGTAAACGGTGCGAGTGGTTAAGTGAAGTTGCGCAACTTAGTCCACGCAGCACCGCGGCGCATGTTCCGAGCAGATCCCCCCATCCACATTCATCCTACGTCATAATGTCATATATCTTATTTGTTGCAAATTTTCTCTACTTTCTGAATTTCTAGCTACTTTCTCCCTAAAACAATAAAAATATTCATTTTTTTAATAAAAACTTTTTTTGTGGGGCATTTTACCAAAATTTGGGGTGGTTGCCGGGGAAAATTTTAGTGGGAAGATACAAATGCGGATTCAGCGACCCAAAAACGTAAAGTGAGTCGATTTCCAGAACTACTCTTAATTTTGCCAGGTAAAATCCCCTATTGCTTGGACTATACCAATAGCCAGCAACGGCCAAACAGTCGTCCAAAATCCCACTCAGATACGCTTCAATGACAGGGGTCTCTGCACCTACTATTTCCCAACCATTTGCCAACTATACCATTTCCAATCCTACCATTTACAATAGGTTTCGACCAACTGCCAGTGATGGACCAGAAAACTGTTCTGCTTCAGATTTCAGGTTTTACAGAATCTCTATATTCTAAAAAAATAAATTCTAAAGTACTCTAAAAAATATGAGTAATTTAAGCCTTAAATCATGGGGATCCGCGAAAGTATAAAAAACATGATACTAAGAGGTCCGTAATAACTAAGAGTTTAAGGGGTCTCAGAACTTTTAAAATTGGAAGAAAAAACGATTTTCAACATTTAATATCTTAAAAATTATTTGATTTTAAGACACAATTTTAATTGCGATGAAAGGTATAAGTATGTTCTTTCATTTCAAATAATTAAAAAATTTCAAGGTGCAGAATTAACTTTTACAGGGGGCTCCAGACTGTCAGACATTTGAAGAGCAGAAAATTGGCATGATAGGTTACGTGCATGATTACAAAATAAATTTTGCAACTCGAATAAAAATTTTGGTGCCTACTTATGCTTAGGATTATAATAATTACCCTCAACCTAAATAAATTTGTATTTAAAGCCTTTTTATATTTTTCATACAATGTTGCATTTAGCTAATGCAAAATTTAAAAAAATTCAACAATATAATCACATAAAAAAATATGTTTTTTTAAACAATAAAAAGAAATTTCGGGTTTAATTTATACAGACTAACATTAAACATATGTTTTGAAAATTTCATAAAAAATATTCAGAAGTGTTTGAGATATCGTGCGCGTTATGCCCAAAAACGTCATTTCGAGAAAAATGACATTAAAGTTTCGGAAACGCCGCTTCACCTTTCGCGGGTATAATTCTAAAAGCCATAACTTGTGTTCTAATGGCAATTTCCAGATAACAATTATATCAAAATGTTCAGAAAAGACAGGAGTTTAACAACTAAAAAAATTTAAATTTCCAAAATTTTAAAGCTTTAAGAGTCCCGAGACCCCTTAAGAACCCATGGTCTATACCATATCTGCTTACTTTGAGAGCAATTCGAAACATCATTTATACTAGGCCTAGGCGACTGCACAGACCATCACCTCATTGACTTGATGCGGAAATTATAGTATTAGACAGAACTCGATCAGCATATTAAAATGTAACTGGTCTGCAAGTCATATCTTGGTTAATACACCTGCAGGCCCGACTTTAGTGGTTGAGAGGTTGGTTTTTTATCGTGTTTACCTGCACCCAAATGTATGAAACCATGAAAGAATACGAGCAGGAAAACACTGTGTACATCTACACAATGTAAATCTACCAGTCAACCACTAAAACTGGGTTTGCAGGTGTTTTCCACCAAGATATGACTTGAATTTTAATATGCTAATCGAGATTTACCTAGTCCTGGAATTTCAGCCGCCAACTCGATGAGGTGATGGTTTGTGTAGCCGCATCCAAGTCTATACACACATCCAAAAAGATCACCAAAATCGGTCTCTTGATATCTGAAAGTGAAGGCAAACACAAACATGTGGGTAAATATCACAAAATGTGAGATTTTGAAAACAAAAATTTTGAAAATTTAAACTGTTTCAAAGTTTCTGATTTTTTAAAAAATGTTGGTTGAAGAGCTGAATAAAGGAATTTTTATGTAAAATTGTTAAAGTTTGAAGAGCTTATGTTCATTTTTATGTAATTATTATTATATGTCATTTTTTTGGTATATGTATGCCAGGATAATGACAATTTCATTCTAAAAAATTTTTCGCATTCTTGTTTTTTTTTTTTTTTTTAGATCTAAATTTTAAGTTTTGTTTAAAAGAATACGTTTCCTCTGTAGTACCTCAAATTCAGTGTAATGTTCAGTTTTATTTGTAATTTATAGAAGCCAGGAGAATGACATAATAAAAGTCTACTCAATTTTTACAAAGCCCTTTAAACACATTATTTTCAAACAAATATCAAAAAGATCTTGCTGGTAGCAATGATTTTACTACTTCTGACGTGAACTATGTCAGGAACAAGAAAAAATATTTGTAGTGGCATATTTATACCTCATAAAGAACTAAAATGAGCAGGCCAGGACAATGACATTCATTTTCAGTGACAATCATATTATAATTATGGCAAAATATTTGTAAAATACAGAACTTGTTGCCTTCCACATATATGTGTTATATAAGGTATAATTATTAATTAGAAATTAAAAAAAACTAGAGAAAGATATTTGTACATGATAGCAGAAAGCCTTTTACTTTGCGTACATCACAGTGTGGCATGCCAGGAAAATGACAATATGAAATTTAAAGTCTTTTAATTGCTCTATTTTTGTGTTATTATGAATATAATATCTCTTGAAAATACTTCTAAGAATATTTTTTATTAGAATGTAAAAAAAGAAAATTTACACATTAAATAGAAATTTTATTATGCGGACTGCATTTTACGTATTTTGTGATATTGACCCATATGTACATAGATACTCACGTACTTACAAAAATCGTTGCATTAAAATCAAAAGCGTATTTAGAGTACACCGAAACCTGAAGATACACAAATTTTCATACTTGATTTTATATCAAAATTACAATAATTTCCTTTCACTGTGTGTTCAGAATAATAAAGAAAAAAAAATCATTCTTTTCACTTGCTATTCTAATGTTTGATAAAATTAAATTTTTGAAGTCTGATTCCGTTAATACTGTACGTCAAATTTTCATTTTTTAAATTCTACCTTGACTATTTCCTTTATTATCTTTTGAATCATTGCCAAAAGGGATTGCAATGGAAATAAAAGAAAAGATGTAAAGCTATTACTTTTTCCCTTTCTTGACATGAGTTTATTCCTCGACAATAAAAGCTTTAAATTTCATCACATTTTAAATGGAAGATTTTATTGTCATGATTACGGATTGCATAAATTTCATATCCATTTCTTTTAACTTATCAGAATAGATGTTAGATATTTTTCAGTTCTTAGTTTCCAAAATAATTTCAAAACAATTTTACATTGAAAATGGCTTTTTGCTATTATTATTTGTTTCTATAATTTATAAAAAGGATTCGTGAAATTTTGAATGTTTTTACATGTTTTTGGCTGTCTTAAATGTGATTTTTCAATTCCTACTATTAGTTCACACTCTCCCTATATTTATAGATCTTGTTCAAATTTTCAATCGTTAATAAAATACTTATTATTCATCCTATCAAGCCCCCCCCCCCCCAAGGAATTTGATATTTTAGAAAATTTATCAACCATCAAATGCAGGGATGCACCGAATAGTGATTTTGGCGGAATACCGAATGCCGAATATTTGGCCAGCAAGTAAACCGAATACCAAATATTCGGCTAGCCGAATAGTAACTCTTAGGCCGAATACCGAATATTAGGCCGGCCGAATACCGAATGTTAGGCCAGCTGAAGTATAAGAATAAAGTTGAAATACATTTTTTTAAACTTGTACTGGATGACAATTGATGTTAATACAGATTTTTAAAATATTAATTCATTAAATAAATTTTAATTAATTAATTTTAGTTTTATATGGGAGACAAAAAGGCGGTCATTGGTTATTGAACAGCATTTAATGCATCTTCATATCTATAAGGGGGGTTTACCATAGGGGGAAGGACCCTGTTCTGTCGCCAAATACCGCCAAGTTTGACGCCAACTTGGCGATATATCGCCAAATTTGGCGACCAAAATGAGTCGCCAAAAGTGATAAAACTTGGCGATATCTCTAATATTTCGCCAAATTCCCATAGACTTCCATAGTAAACCTACTTGCTTATAGAAAATCAACAAATTGAGATGTTTTAATGCAACAAAAACTAATATTAGCTTAAGGGATTATATTACATTTTTCTTTGATGACCTAAGTAGGAATTGACTTTAAAAACAAAATTTTTATATTACTTGTTATAAATAAATGGCAGTTAAAATTCAAGTGCTCAATTCACCTTTAGGTAAATAATTAAATTCATATAAACAGTACAAATACCTGTACAAGAATTACTTTCAAACGCATATATATAATTTATAAGTATTTAAAGTACATCAAAATATCTTAAAATACATTAGAAAAAAGAAATTATCAAAATTTAATTACCATATAAAAAAAGCATTTGAAGTTTTTTCAAGTCATCTCCTAAATGGTGAACTAGATACAATTAGAAAAATAGCAATAGAAAATAAAATTCCACCCCGATTTATTGAAAAAATAATAAGCAAGTTTGAAGTGGAAGATTATGGAAAACGAAGCGCAATTCTAGATAAAATATTTAAATTTTGTAAATTTAACTATATTCCAAGGCTTTTTGAAAATATGAGGTACACCCTTTTCAAATATGATGTAAAATTAATCGCAGCCCCTCCTCCAAAGTTAAAAGATCTGTTAAATAATAAATTTGATTATGTCCAAGCAATCAATAGACCCGGAGTACACATCATGCCTTTCCCCAAAGATAATATATATTTTATTAGAATTAAAGAGTATAAAGCAGATATCAGATTAAATAGACCTAATTAGCTCAAACTCAACCTACAAAAATAAATTTTAATAAATCGAAAATTATATTCCGCACAAATAATTACCAGGAAGCTATTATAAGAGAATCAATTGAAATAATCGCCACTAAAGATACATCTTGTAACGATACACTATCGTACGATATCCATTGCGTATGGAGAAATTTGCTGTATTATAAATGAAAGCTCGTTTTGTTGAAAATTTTAATAACTTTATCTGGCATATCACATGATGTACAACTTTTAAATTGAAATAAATTTCTTCTAGACAATTCTCGAATAAGCGCAAAGAAAATAATAACATTTAAATCTCACTGACGACGGCCTTTTAAATGTTGAAAACGTTCTGTTTTTTTTTTTTCTAATGTATTTTAAGATATTTTGATGTATTTTAAATACAGTAGCCTCCCGCTTAACCGGCCTAAACGGGACCGAGGGTTAGCCGGTTAATTGAATAACCGGTTAAAGCGGAGAAGAAAAAAAAATTAAATAAGTATCTGAGTAATGTAATTAATTAAACCCGTACGATTCATTTAGTTTTTCAATTTGTGTAGTTTTAAAAAATTACATGTTTTTTATATTTTGTGAAATGAATACTAGTTATAATTAATTGAATTGAGAGAAACATCATCACAGCAAATAATGAAAAATATTTAACATAAATTAAATTATTGAAAATCGTGTCACACACCTTTTATAAGAAGTTGAAATTGTTCTACATTATGTATATTTAAGTTAATCAACCATAAGGAAATCACCCTCATAGCATGCATGGTCACGGTGACGTCGTTGTGACGTCACTGTGAGTCACTGTGGTCACGTCACATCTGTGACCAAAATGCCACCACTCAGTGATGTCACATTGTGACTGAGATGTGAACTTCTTAGAAAACAAACTTTAAAAAATTACAAAAAATATTCAAAACATGTTATTTATGTAAAATTATATTTTCTGGCAATTAAAAAAAATTGTGACGTCACTGTTATGACACTGCATGTAACGTATGTCACGTCACATATGTGATGAAAAAAATCACCATATTGTAAGTCACAGTGTGACAAAAATATGAACATCAAAAATCTTTGAAAATGAACAGAAATATTACATGCCCGAGTTACAGCGACATAAGGAATGAAAATATATTAGTGGATAGGAAATAGTAATTCGGACACGTAAAGGGGGGGGGGAGAAAAAGGAAAATGCACGGTAGAAGTATTAACAAACTAGATTTTCATGCTATATTTTATCAATTTGTTATTTAAGACAGTGAAAGTATACTTTTTTATGATTTCATCTACCATTGCAATTTAATCCTTCACTGATTGTTATTATTTTTAAAGTGTTTCTCGGAGAAATGGTACGTATTGGAGCAATTTGGATAACATATTTAGAATAAGGAATATTAAATCTGTACACTTTACATATTTAGCTTGCAGGGAGGAAGTTGTTTTATTTTATTTTATTTTTATTTTTCTGTTTTGTCGACCAGTGGTATTCGAAACCATTCTGTGGTTTCAAACTAAAATTTTCTATTACAGTTAAGTCTGTAGCTTTTAATGAGCACGTAGAAAGAATACTCAGAGTTTAGTCATATATGCATTTCTTGCTTTAGAATTTGCATTCAAGTCATATTTTTTCCTGTTAGTGTTTAACTATTTTAAATAACTATTTTTTTAAAAATTCTACTTCTTTCAGACTTTTTAAATAAAATTAGCATTTTCCGAAAAAATATGTATACAAATTTTATACAAAACCCATGATATAATTATTCGTATTTCAAATTCGTGTTTTAGAGATATGACTTAAAAAAATAATTTTACAAATTGTTTTATTCTACAGAAAATGAATATGGAAAAAATGACAGATTGACAAAGAAATTTTTTTATCCTGTACACTCTCTTTTCATTTATTAAGAAGATACGTATTTATTTATTACGTGTAAAACAAACTTTACTTTTAAAAAAAGAAAGAAAAAAGGCTAGTGTTTCATTCAAATAGAAAATTTTCATTGCAGATACTCTCATAATGATAAAATTATTGCGCATTTAAACTCTAAATCTGTTGTATGCAAGGAAAAAAAAATACATAATAATACAGTAGGAGCACCTGGTTGCTCAATATCGTCTGCGCTCGATTAAACCGCAGAATAAAATAAGGATCAGAGAACTTCTGACGCGGGAAGTTAGTTTTTTTAAGCTAACAGAAATATACCTGACAATTTAGCATAAAATACGGATATTATTAAAATATTTATGGAACGTAAAAGATATGTCTTATTTAATTTATTTTTTTTATTCCTGTTTGATAGATATCATGAGTTAAATAGTTGTATGTTATATGCAATGAGACTGATCTGGAATTCTTTTCAGAAGCGATATAGCGATGGAAAGATTTTTGAAAAATTGTTAAATGCATTTAATTCATCTAATATAGTTTGTTGTTGTTTAATAGTACAATTATGAATACTAATTATTTAGTGTTTTTCAATTTGGTATATTTATTTTTTTAATTGTATTTAAGCATTTTTTTTTCTGTTTGTGATTTTAATCAAACATTTAATTGTAGACATTCGGAATCAGTTATTAAATTTTCTTTGATTGTAAACTCATTTTCTACGTTTTCGATACATTTATTTTATTGGCATTAAAAAATAAAATATACTATTTAAGCATTGAAATAAAGTGTTTTTCATGCCCGATAAAGTTGAAAAGTGTTTATGAATTCGGTTTGTCTGGCCGTCTGTCCGCGCTCTAACTCGCGTAAATATACTCGGATTGACCTGAAATTTCTGGATGTTATTGACGTTTACCATAGCAAGGTCCCTATTTGTAATGAAGTTTGTAGCATGTTTAGTTCATTTACAGGGACAGTCAATTGTATTCCATTACATTACGGCCTGTGGGAAAAAAAAATCGTTTCAAATGATTTTTAATGATTTTACACGCTTTCAAACAGAATAAAATTGATATGCATTTATGAAGCGCACTAAAATGTGCATTACGTAGAATGTGCGATGCAAAGAATAGTTATTGTTCATTTACAGGGCTAAAAAAGGAATTCCAATATATAATGATATAGGTGTGGAGGGAATTGTTTGCGGCCTACTTCATTTATGTTAATCTATTTGATATGTAATGAAATTGATATACGTCCTTGAGGTTTACATACTATGAATTATTTCATGTATAATACGAAGTATATATAGCATTTACAGGGACACACAAAATATTTCAGATACTATATTGTATCCGAAGTACTGTTCATTAGCGATGATTGCTGGAAATGCATTTTTAATTATCATATGCGTTTTTATGATTCACTACATTTATGCATAGTATATGGTGTATATATACTCGTATATGCTATAATTCATATGCAGGACTATACAGAAGTATTCGTAAGGGTTATTGGGTATTGCTTAAAAGGTGGTTTTTAAATAAGTTATGCATTTTTACGCTGCACTGTATTTAATTTACTAAGAAATTTTTGTAGTATATAGATAAAATGATACACAGGGTCACGCAAAGAATTGGATACGTTGTCGTCTATAAATTATAATTTCTGGAAATGTGATTTCAGCAGTTTTAAGAGTGTTTTAGTTTGAATTAAATTTTAACTAAATAGTGGCGTGTAATAAAGGTTCTAGGCAAACTACAGGGATGTACAAAATTATTTAAGTATGTTTCCATATATTAGTATAAATTGCTGAAAGAGAATTTCAACCTGTTATGCGTTTCCTTGATAAGCTAAATTTTTCCATTATATAGTATATATATATCAATCTACAGATCAAATACAGGACTGTTTAAAAGAATTGGAAAACATATTTGGCTGTGAATGGTAACTGCGGAAATCAGTTTTTCAAATGTTTTACGCGTTTTCATGTTTACTTAGTTACCTTATTTACGTTATTTCCCCTGATGTCTTGTTAAAACATTCAGAAAGAGTTGGAAAGTGTTTTATAATCTATGCTTAACGCATGATATATCTTACTTGTTGTTTCTATTTCCCAGATCAGCCTTTTCCTATAAAACATACCAAATGTAATTAGCTCATATTCACAAAATACAATATATACGGGAATAAGAAATTTAAATAAATATAGCTTATCATGTCGTTCTATAAATAACAGTTGTATTAATGTCCGTTAGACTCCATATTCGTATTTAATAAAGCAATGACAAATCATAACACATTAAAAAGTTTACATATTATTAATATTAAGCTTGAATTCAAGATCAAACTTAGAACTTAATAAAAAAGATGTCAGTTGATATGCATTGTTTTTTAAATGGAAAATTAAAAATATTTTAGAAGAATAGGACTCCAAAATAGCGATATCTTGCTAAAAAGGACGGTAAAAAGATAAAATTTTATATTTCAAACAAAACTTTACTTTAAAATTATCATAGTTTTTATGACAAGAATCATCACAGTATTAATACTTGGACATTTTTCCAGAGAGAAACATTCGCCTTGCATACAATATTTCAAATGAAAATCAAATTTCAAATAAATTGCTTAAAAGGCGCAAAGGCCAACATAGTGAAAAATATCCACGCCGGAACTCGATCCCGGGTCATCAGTATAGCGCACTGACATTCTACCGACTAAACCACATGGAACGATACACAGCCTGAAAAATTTCTCCCTATTACAGGTTGGCAAGGCTACAAAAAAGCAGCACAAGATGGAATATTTACTGTGAGCCACCGTCGTTTGGCAAACACGAAACTTAATTAAATCCAGTATCGATTGAAACTATATTAATACTTGCAAATTTTTCCAGAGAGAAACATTCGCCTCGCATACAGTATTTCAAATGAAAAAAATTTGAAATTAAAATTGCCTTTTAAGCTATTAATTTGAAATTTGATTTTCATTTGAAATATTGTATGCAAGGCGAAAGTTTCTCTCTGGAAAAATTTCCAAGTATTACACTCATTGCCATAAAAATTTGCGCACCAAGAAATAATTGTGGGATCGTAACGAAATTTGGCATGAAGGTACATATAAGGCAGATATGCAAATGATTAGACATGCAGCGTGATTGTGCATTGCGTAATGCCGCTAGAGGGCGTTTAACTTCGTCCTCCTTGGGGTATAAAACTGTAAGTGGAACTTGTCTGAGTGTATTTTTTCTTTTGCAAAGGAAACGCTGACGTAGACATGGCGTTACGCAGCCATCGAAGACAATATGAGCACCTGTCAGAGTTCGAGAGGGGAAGAATCATCGGGATGATGGAAGCTGGGTGGTCAGCTCGGCGAGTAGCTCGTCAAGTAGGCCGTTCTGATTTTACTGTGAGGAAGTGCTGGGACCAGTGGACTGAAGAGACGTCACTTACACGGCAACCAGGCTCGGGACGCCCTCGACAGATCAGTCGTCGAGAAGACCGTCACATCATACGAAACGCACGCGTAGAGCTTCTTGCCGCATTGGCCGCTATTCAGATACAGGCAGCACCTTCACTATGGACCCCTGTGTCTTCCCGAACCATCGCAAGGCGCCTAGCTGAAGGACATCTGGTATCGCGGCGCCCATTACGTGTGCTGCAATGACACCCACCCACCGACGCCTCCGTTTGGAGTGGTGTCGCGCACAACGGGATTGGACCGCAACGGAATGGAACCAGGTCGTCTTCAGTGACGAGTCTAGATTCAATTTGAGCAGCAATGACAATCGTGTTCGTGTGTGGAGGCCCCGGGGTGAACGCCTCAATCCTGCCTTCGCTTTACAGCGACACACCGCTGCCACAGCTGGTGTGATGGTATGGGGTGCCATTGCTTACGATACACGGTCACCCCTAATATTGATCCGTGGCACAATTACAGCCCAGCGGTGCGTTCAGGACATCCTTCAGCCACATGTATTGCTACTCGTGGCAGGGCTCCCAGGAGCCATTTTTCAGCAAGACAATGCTCGGCCACACACAGCAAGGATGTTACAAGCCTGCCTCCGCCACATTACCACCCTTCCCTGGCCTGCGCGATCCCCAGATTTGTCACCAATCGAACATACCTGGGACCATTTGGGACGGCAAGTTGGACACCCTACGAGTTTGGTTGAATTCGAGGCAGGTTTACAGCAACTGTGGAACGAGATGTCTCAGGACATGATACGGAACTTTTATGAATCAATGCCCGTTCGTATCGCATCGTGTATTCGCGCCAGAGGGGGTCCAACAGAGTACTAAAATTTCCGTTCATTTGTACTTTTTTCTGCAATAAATGATCCTTTTTCTTTGGTTTTCTAATTAATTACTTATATCACAGTAGTACTTACGCGTGTAAAATTTCGTTTCATTTGGACGGCTTTTTCTTGGTGCGCAAATTTTTATGGCAATGAGTGTAATATAGTTTCAATCGATGCTGGATTTAATTAAGTTTCGTGTTTGCCCCATGTCGGTGGCTCACGATAAATATTCCATCTTGTGCTGCGTTTGTAGCCTTGCCAACATGTAATAGTGAGAAATTTTCCAGGCTGGGTATCGTTCCATGTGGTTTAGTCGGTAGAATGTCAGTGCGCTATACTGATGAACCGGGTTCGAGTTCCAGCATGGAATCTTTTTCACTAGTTCGCCTTTGCGCCTTTTAAGCAATTAACTTGAAATTTGATTTTCATTTGAAATCATCACAAAGTTTATGACAAGTTCGTCACAAATGACACATATTTCACAAATTGGTCACAGTGTGACTTCAAAGTATTGTCACTTTTGTCACAGGTTCTTCACACAGTTAATGCCAAAATAGTCACAAATGACACACTTTTCACAAATTTGTCACACCGTGACTTCACAGAGTGGTCACAATGTGACGTCACAAACGACCTCTAAAAGGGCCATAACGACCTCGCATTCTAGTCATTATGATGTCACATCGACGGTCACAAAATCACAGTGTGACTTCACAACGACGTCACCGGGACGTCACCATGCCTTACGGGCAGTGACCTTCTTCTGTTGAAGGCAAAATGCTCGACATTTTGCAGCGTAATCTCTCCATCTCTTTAACATCATAAGTTTTACCGAGAAAGGTGTTAGCCGCTGCCAACTCTAATGCATTTCCCTCTTCCGTATATGAGGAATTTTAGCAGTGTCAACTTCAACTGGATCATCATCAAGAACGTCTTCGTATTGAACAACATCAGTTACAGTCCTAATTATATCCTCGTCAAATAATGCTTCATGCTTGAGATCTTTATCAGACTCAAACAACTGTTATATATCTTCTACGGTTCGCATCCCTCAAGCAGTTTAAATGTCTGTACAAAACAGTTTTCAGATCAGACATTATAGAGTTCTGGGAGGGGAGTAAGAGGACTGCACTTTTGACCATTAAAATCACAAAATCTCAAATCTTCCGGGTGAACATCTCATTGTTCCTGGGGGGGGGGGGGTGCCCCACAGGAACAATGAGCAACGCAAATCCATTTAGAACCGACGTTCTCCTTTCTAAATTTCACTGATTCTAAATTTCACAGCACACTTCAAATCGAAGCGTAAGCTGAGTTCCCGAGGCCGTCATCCCTGAATTTTTCCTGATGTTGGAAAAAAAAGTCGGCCGGTTAAAGCGGAGTTCCGGTTAAGAGGGAGGCTACTGTACTTATAAATTATATATATGCACCTGAAAGTAATTCTTGTACAGGTATTTATACTGTTTATATGAGTGATTTTTATAATTTGTGTACAGACATATGTTCGGCAGAAACTGCGTTCAAAAACTGATGTAGCATTTCTTTGATTTCAACACAAATTTTCCCCACAGATAAGGATTTTTTCTAGGGTTGGCAAGTATCTGCCAAGGTTGTTAAAACCACTGGTAGAAACCGGTTAAAACCGACATGGCAAAAACCCCTTTCTGGCAACACATGGCAGAAACTCAGAAAATGACATAAAAGTGATTTCTGACTTACAATAGATAATGCATAGGAAAAACAATTAAATGTTAACCAAAGTACAGTTTATTTACAATATCATTACCATTGGAAATCAAATATTACATTGTATGCACTCTGCAGTAGTCTATAACAAAAGACAAGTTTTGATGCGGTTTCTAAACTTAAGCAATTAAAATTTTTTTTAAAGGCGGTGGCATCGAACTTAGTGGGGGGTAGGGGGTATTTAAACCACACCCGTCGACTAATATATCTATGGATAGGTTTTAGAACAGAATTTCGTTCAGTTACAGTTTTGTTAAGATTAGAGTTATTTATTTAGTTTAAAAATTTCTAAAGTTTATTTACCTCTATTTTCGAATAGTAATTTTATGAAATATCTTAATTCTTACTTAAAACCACCACCCTCTCGACTAATATAAATTTCAGGTTCATAATAATATATATTTACAAACAATGAACAGAAGAGTTTGTAAAGTTAGAAGAAAATTAAAAGGCTAAAATTTCCAATGCAGAGCATTTTCAACAATGATCAATTCAATTGCTTTGATTCAAAAATTTCAGTCTTGTAACTTAACAATTTTTTTTTACATTAAATTATTAAATATTAATTATTATATCAAGTTTTTAAAATGATGAATTGGAGTTACATTTTTTAGTTTACTTAAACATATGTCATTTTGTAATTACTAGAACTATTAAAGACATTTTTAAGTTTCTGCCGGTTTTTACCAGTCGGATATAACCAGTTTTCTGCCGGCAAAAAGCCAACGCTGGTTATTTTCCCTCGCAAATCATGGCCAGTTCATGTAATATTTGCTCAATATCGGGTAAAAAACTTCAGTACTGTGTGTCTGCCGCCTACTCTCCAGTAGAGTCTTGCATCGGGTCGGGTTACAGCTTCTACCCGTAGCCGATTCGACACGTGTTTTGGGTCGGATTAACTTCTACTATTTTTTAGGGATCGGTTGCGAGTTGCAGAAGATTATTCTGTTGGATTCGGCCCGAATTACAGGTCCAGGTATTTTTCATTGTTGGGTTCGGGTCGGGTTGCTGGTTGACTTCAAATAGTATTTTCGGCTTCAAGTCGATTACAACACGGCCCATGAAGCACTCTACTCGCCACCTCATTTAAATATGTGTTACAATCTCACTGATCTCTGCTTACCACATTAAAAAGCATGACCAGATATCTCACTACGATTGGTTGACCAATTGGTTACATCATACTGTCTTATCTATCGCCCTGTCTTACCCGAGTAACAAAACGATCAAACATAAATAAGCGAGGAAATAAATCTGACAACAATGCATTTTGCTATTTTTTTTGTGGAAGTAATTAACCTCTTCGGTCCCTGGGTTCCCATACGAGGACCTCTGTTTTTTTCCTTATAAAAACTAAAATGTCCGATTTTTTTGCATTTTCACATCATTTTTATTTCTGAATGCTTTTTTGCGTTCAAAGCAAACGAATAAATGGCAGCATCTAAGCCGATTCCCATATCAAATAAATGTTATTTTCATCTGCGTTTGCAAAATGCCTAAAAATGCCCAAAAGACAGTATGACCAAGAAAGTGAGAAATTTCCATAAGTATTTAACTTAAATCTTTTTCAACAAAAAGTTTTGAGGATTTGTGGGTTATTTACATGTTTAAAGCTCTTAAATTTGTAATTGCGTTAATTTAGGTTAATGATTATTAAATTGATGTTTTTAAGGGGGGTTGTAGCTTTAGATCCATATTTTTTTACCGTAAATTACTAAGCGTCTAAAGGATCAATTTCAGGAAATATATTTTTTCTGTCATTTACGATGTCATTTTGTTTGGAGAAAACCAATGAATAAGCATTTATATTATTATTTTAGCTTCGGAACTGAAGAGGTTAAAATAAAAATACAAATGCAAAATAACTTCAATTATAAACAATGTGTACTTTATTTAATCATTTAACTTATGTTCAACATATTCATTAAAAAACTCTAAAAGAAATGTTTTTCAAGCATTCTTAAAGTTTTTAAACAAGAATTTCTTAACCCTCATTCACTAAAAATAAATTAGGTTAATTTAAAAATGAACTTTGAAAAAAAAATATAGTCATGTCCTTATACTACTTCATTAAAAAATGTGCGTAATTAAATCTACTCGTTGTACTAAATCTTGTAAGCAATTAAAATCCAAAGCTTCACTAACATGTTTTTACTTGAAACGCTATAATAGGTCAAGTTGACTAATTTGTTTATTAATTTACGTTTTCGTTTTTTTTTCTTTTTCTGGACCGGTGCCTGATATAAAAAGATGAATATTTCTAGTTCAGGAAATTGAAGATCAACTTTTATTTAAGTCTTTCATTTGGCAGCATTTGAAACAAATTATTTTTACAATATGCTTTCCTCTAAATCATTTTAAATGGGTCAGGTACACTTTGAACTAACAAAATACGTGTAAAATAGACCTTCATATGAATTACACTCGCTCTATAACTAATTGACTTTTAATTAGAAAAGGTACTTTTTGGTTAGCCGGGCGCCAGTGTTATATATAATAATATATATACATATACAGGGTGTTTCAGAAAGGATTCCTTACCTTTGAAATGACATAATTTCGAAAACGTGAGAGACAGAAAGGTTAAAAAAGTGGTATGTTGGACAGACAGATCTAGAATATGTTATACACCGGTTTGCAGAAATTGTTTCAAGATTAGACATCAGAGGACGCTGCAATCACAAAGAAGTGTCTTTGAAATATGTCTGAAAGTGTACTTCGTGAATAGAGGTCAAATCACATTATAATGGTTTCGATATGGTCACCATTCTTAGCAATAACATGAAGCAACTGAAGGGTAAATTTTGAAAATTTTTGAAACTCGTTGCAATGTCTCGACTGAAAAGGATGCACATACCTCACAGATGAATTCTTCAAGCTGTTTCAACGTTTGAGGATTGTTAGAGTAAACAGTAACTTTCAAGTAGCCCTACAAGAAGAAGTTACATGGATTGAGATCCAGCGAATATGGAGGCCAATCCAATGCCATCGGTGGTGTTCCAGTACAATAAAAACATGTTACTCCAAGGAATACGACATCATGTTCTTCAATTTCCGCGTAATAACTAATTCGATACAACTCCCTTACACGTGTCAGCAATGAAACAGGCTTATGAATAAACCTTCTGTACTTCTGAGTACTATTTAAAGCTTCATGTGCTTGTGCTGCCACCTATTAGCCAATCTTGGAACTGTTTCTGCAAACCTGAGTGTAACAAATTCCAGACCTGTCTCTCCAATTTACCACTCGTTTCACGTTTATGTCTCTTACTGTTTCGCAGTTATGTCACTTCAAATTTCGGAAGTCTTTTCTGAAAAACCCGGTATATACATAGATACATACATACATACATACATATATATATATATATATATAATACTAGCGCCCGACTAACCGAAAAGTACCTTATAAAATTTAAAATACATATTAAGAAATATTTATGTTATCAGTTAAAATTCTAGAAAAAAGTACACACATATATAAAGTTTTTTATTTATTTTTATAGATAATAAAATTTTCACGAAAGAATTATTCTTCCATGCACTGTGCGCACAATTTCTCACATTTGAATGTCTAAAACAAACCAAGATTTTTTAATGAGTACAGATATATTGCGTTTTCAAAAAGACGTAATTCAAACCCGCCCCCTTTCGCGTTTAACGGCGATTACAGCTCCGGCTGAACATTGTAACTTTTTAATTGTATTTTTTTTTAACCTTAACCCCTTCACTCCCAGGACGTACACTGCGCTCGTCCTCTCATTTCAATAATCAGCGACCAGGACGTACGCTGCGTACGTCGGCTCATTTCATTAATCAATTAGCCCTGGTATATAGCTCTTCACCAACGAAATTAAGCCTGGGAGTGATGTGGTTAATAAAGGTGACCGGGAGGCATACTATGCTCTACAGACTAGGTCCTGGTCTGAGCAGTCCCTCATAGGCTATCAAATGAAATCAAATCAAATGAAAACTAGTTGGTTGTGCCAATCCCAAAACTTTCTTCTATTTTATACATCTTAATATTTCAAAAACTAGTCACACGTGTTAATACTTCAATGTTTTTAGTTAAATACTATACCAACTTTGATTTTCATCTTAATTTTTCTACTTCAGACAATTAAGCGGACTACAAACGAGTTAATCTATATCATGATACTTGTTAAAGTTAATAGTTTTTCCTTATTCTGTTGTTATCAGTTGTCTTCGAATAGCCAGCTTAGCAGGAAGGGAGTTCCCGCCGCTGCACGAGCCGCCGATGGATAATATAACTACGAAAAATCAAGAAAAGTATACAAAAATCGCTATCACAGAGCCCCTTTACCGCGCAATATTTCCAAATTCTCAGACCACCTGATAGCCAAAGCCAAAAGCATGCAAAAAAAATTTGGTTCAGTAGTATGCATAATTTTATACACTTTTCAATGGTACAATGAAGAAAATGGCACAAACATAACTATTACAGCGCCCTTTTCCGGCAGATTTTTTTCAAATTCTGGGAAGACTTGCTTACCATAGCCAGAAGCATACACAAAAAATTTGGATCGATTATATGCATAACTTCATACACTTTTCGATGGTACATTATTCAAAATGGCCCCAAAATCGCTATTTAAGCACCAATTTTTTCCAAATTAAGGAAGGACCTGCTTCCTATAGCGAAGAACTTAAAAAAAAAATTGTTTCAATTCTGTCCATAACTTCGTACACTTTTTGGTGGTACAATATTCAAAATCGCACAAAAATTGCTATTACAGCGCCCCTACCAGAGAATTTTTTTTCAAATTCAGGGAGGACCTGCTTGACATAGCCAAAAACTTAAAATAAAAATTTGGTTCAATTCTATGCATAACTTTATACACTTTTTGATGGTAAAATGGAGACAGACACACGGACAGACGGACAAACAGACATTTTCTATAAACATGTTTTTTGGGATCTCTGACCCCTAAAACGTGCAAATCCGTCGAAAGCCGGAAGTCGAAAAAAATTTCGATTACAATATTTTCTTCTATTGAAGATAGAAGAAAGTAAAAATAAAAATAAAACTTGTAGATTCCAATATTTTTTTTTCTTTTCTTAAGAAACTCAAAAATTAGAAAAAAAAGAAGAAATTTTTTAAAGAAACTTCTTAATTTAGAAACATAAAAATAGGTCATTTTGTGCGTCTGTACGTTTGATACATTCAGTGAAAATTTCGTGAAATTTTAGGGTGCCTTTTTTTAGAAATAGTTTGTCCAATGATCAAAATAGCCGTTTTGAAAATTAACATTAAAGATTAAATCGCACCTTAATCACACAGAATAGCTCAAAGTGTTTTAGACATAACTTCTCATTTAGAGCGAATTTTTTAATGGAGTTTGTTTTTAAACGTCCCTAAAGTATCATATTTAAATATAAGCTATTTTTTAAATGAATTTTTGAACACAAAGGTACCTGACCTAGAGGTCTGTACGGGCCGAAATTTCCAGACCCGCAGCCGGCCCGACTCACAGAAAAAAAATCGTCCCGGCCCGAAACAAAAATTAAAAGTTCGGCCCGAGCCCGGCCCAGTAAAAAAGTTATCAGTTCGGGCCGAACCCGGCCCGGTATAACAGATAAAATTTCGGCCCGAAACCGACTCGGCTCGGAAAAAAATTAAAATCTATGCCCGAGACTAAGTGAACTTCTACAAAACATTGATTTTTACGTCGATTTGGTTAAAAATTTGTCTCGTACGAGGCTCGTACTGACCAAAAACATTTATCTTAACTTTTTTTTCATGTTTATAATCTTCCTTTTTATAGAAGTGCCGCAGGCTGCGATATTTATTTTTTTAATGAATCTCTATGTCTTGTATGTAAATGTTTCAGTTATCCTTAATATCGTTAATCCATATTCCATGTATTGAAGTGTTAAAAATTTGAAAAATGCTATACAGTAAAATCTAAGACGGAATTGCATAGAAAAGAAAAAAAAAAGCGTTATAGACAAGTTCCTTTCTTAGCATGTAAATGTGTTATATATTCTTTTCTTACTTATTAGTCTATTAAATTTACATGAATCAACACGTTTTAGTGTAAAATAGAATTATGTCATAGGCAGGTTCTTTTTTTATGCGTTTTACTATATTTTATTTTAGCTATATTTTAATAAGCGTAGAAATTTACTATTCTTTAAAAAGAATGAATTTTAATTTTCAATTGTAGAATAATAGAGATTTAAAAATGTATGCATTTTTTGCAAAAAAGTTTGGGGGAAGCCTAATTTTACTGACCTTTGAAAGGACTAGGACACGCCGAGACAATGATTTTCATACCGGCTGGGTCAAAACTAGGACTGTAAAATTGGGTCGTGAAGACTACGAATGAAATCATAGTCCCGGTTCTGTACAAAAAAAAAGTTAGGCCCGGTACGTAAAGAGTAGTCACTAGTCCCGGCCCGAGCCTTTAGAAAAAGTATGACCCGGGCCCGCCCCGAGTGCCGTGAATGAAAATGGGCCTGAGACGCAGATCTCTGACCTGACCCCTTAACCATTTCACAGCACATTTGTCGAATCAGAACGCTGTTCATTTGTTAAGCGAAAGTCGCGCATGATGTTTTGATACCTCATTGAAATTGAAATAATATTTAACATTTTCATTCTTGTTTATTGGAGAATAATTTGTATCAGTTGCAACAGAACAAATTATTTCAGCATTTTGGTGAACTTTATTTGGAATAAACAGACCAATAATGGCAGAAATAACAAATATATTTTATCAAAATGGTATCGACAGTTTTAATGAAAGTGGTGATCGATTACTTCGAACAATATTATGTTAAATAGGTTCAAGGGCGTTGGAACTGGGGGAGCTGTGGCTCCCCCTGGAATATTTCAGACGGGCTCAGCTCCCCAGGAGAAATTCTCTCATCACATCTGTTTACGATACATTGCTGAATTAAAAAATAAAGTATACTTTTTCTAGGAAATTCACACAATGAACAATAGAGAGAAGATAGAGAGAGGGACGGGGGGGGGGGGGTGAGCACACTTGCTTGTACCTTCACCCTTTTTCTCATTGTTTACAACTCTCCCGATTTTCAGAAAAAGGGGGGTTTATGCAGGTCTACTACAAGTTACCTGCACCGATAACATATTTATAAAGAGAAGACTTTAAAATTGATTTGGAAGATATTTGAAAAGAATTTGTAAGCAAAACAAAAGAAAGCACTTTAATTTTTGGTAAATGGAAGTGGGAGAAGACTTAAATTTGAATATTGTATTCCGGATCGCACATAAATTAAGTTTCTATGTATCAAGTATATCTATTAAAAATTATTTTAAACCGGATTAAAGAGTTGGTGATCTTTTGATATACTTCTATTTTATACTTCTATTTATGAAACGTTTAACACTATGAAGGAACCCTCCAAAATGAACGAAATGATCCACGCCACTAGCTGTCCGCATTATGCCACGGCTCCCCCTGTTTTTACAAAGTTCCTATGCCACTGATTAGGTTTTATGGGTTGTTCAGCTTGTATAAATACGGCAGTAGAAGGGGCTTCTAGCGGATTTTGTCGCCTGTCTGCCATAGTGAAATTAAGGCTAGATTTGGTGCATCTTTGCCCCCCTACGTGCTGTGTTTTCCAGTAAGCTTTTTTTGAAATAGAATCTAATGTTGAGAGTTAGCTACCACTGTAAGACGTTACAATTCACCATATTTTCAAAATAAAATAATATTGGAATCCCCGGTGTTCCCTTCATAATGCGATTAAAGCCTTTTGAGTAAGTAATTGCATCCATACAAAACTAATTCCTTTACACAGTAAATGTTTACACAAACAGTTTATAGGAATATATTTTTTAAATTATATAAACCAACTATTACTTTACCTTACACTTGTTATTAACAAAATTGCTGGAGCTGAAAATTACAAAAGGTATGTACGAATATATATATATATATATATATTTTGTTTCAATATAACAATAGTTTACGGAAAATCAGTTATGCAATTATTTTTTTAGCCTATTTGAAACATTAAAATATAGCATATACAGGGCTGCCACAGGAGACTATTTATATATTCTATTCGCACCACTATTTTAAAAAAAGTAGTATATTTCTCTTGAAGTTGTTGTCAAAGAGTATATGAAAAATTTTTGTTCAAAAAGAATTGTCCGAGATAGAATTAAAAAATATTCGCCTTTGGCAGCTACGTATATATAACTTCTTAAAATATACGAAAACTGTAAAATTAAAAATTAAAAATGTAAATGTTAAACATAATAAGTGTTATATAATCATTTGCACTAGATTGAATTAATCAAGACGTGTTAGTACCCAAATAATTTTTGACATCGAATAGTTTATTGAAATATAATCTTTCAAATTATGCGCAGAAGTTACATTTAAAGATCTTAATAACTAAGTTAACCTTAGTTCAATCTAGCCGCCAATGAACTTTAACAATTTCATTAGCATATCTGGACAATATCGACAATGCACGTCCAGTAACCGACCTTAAAAATTTCAAAGTAAAATCTTGTTTCCTCTTTTTTTTTTTTTTTCATTTTCTGTTCGCTGCCAAAAAAGCTGGAAAAAATAACAAATTACCAGTTGTTAAAAATAAAGATATCAAAATTGTTTGTTTTATGAATGACATAGCTTTTTTTTTCGACATTTTTTTTTACCTACAATTTTTAGTTTGGTTAATTTTCTATTTTAAAGATTACAAGAATAAAAGACACAAGATTTTTTTTTCAGAAAATTTTAAATGAGTATAAGCGGCGTGGCAATCAGATGTGTTTTGTTTAAATTCTATAGTAAATAAACTATGATTATATATTAAAATACTTTAACGTGTTCATAAAAGTTTTGTGTGATAGTATGACGAATCACATCGTATAAATTAAAAGGAAAATGTAACTGTTTTTATGATATTGCTAATATGATATTTTTATCCTTTCTATTTATATGCTTTGTTTGGATGCTCGCGAAACTTCAGTGATGGGTTCGAAAGAATTAATTATTACTGATTTTCACAAAATTTATTTTACATACTTTGAAATAAAACATGGGACATTTGAAAGATATTGAATTTACAATATATACAAATACACAAAATAAAAATGTGATTTAACGGGAAGATGGATCACCGTTCGCTGTTTCATCAAAAGATGACTCTAATATGTATGCTCTCTGGGTTACTTTAATATTCGCCATACTAATTCAGCAAAATGGACGAAGATTCTTCTTAAAAACTTTTATAGCCACAGACCACAAAATACATAAACAATTTTTAAAGAACTTCATTTTGAACTCAATTAAATAACAGATGCCAACTGTTATTTCCTAAATTTTTTATCTTTTCTCGTGAGATAAAATAAATGTAACCAAAGGGAAAATAAAAACTCTAGCAATAAGCAGCATTTTACAAATAAAAAAACATCACAGCGCCATTGCCAAAAGCTGTGTTTATAAATAAAATATTATTTACCGATTCTTAACATGCTTGTTTATGTTCTTCTGTTATTTTCTTCTTGTTATAAGAAAAATAATAACAATATTTATGTATTTTAATTTTGAATTTTTATTTATCTTAGCTATACGCCAAGCTGACAAACAATTTTAACAATTTCATTACAATATCTGCATTAATATCAACGTTGTATGTCAAATAACTGCCTTACAAAATTTCAAAGTAAAATTTTCTTTTCTCTTTTTTTCAGGATACCTGCCAGAAGAAATGAAAGAAATAATAAGCTGCCAGTAGATAAAATAAAAAGAAGAAAATATTTTGTTTTTTTAATTTCATAGGTATTTTTTCTCCGATTTTTTTTTTTTTTTTTTTTTTTTTTTTTTTTTTTTTACATAATTTTTATCCTGGTTGATTATCTATTAAAAAAGTTACAATAATAAATGTCACAAGATTTTTTTTTCTTGTCAGAAATTTTTAAATAAGTAAATGCTCCGTAGCAATTACATGTGTTGCGTTTAAATTGTTTAATAAATAAAGGATTAGTATACATCAGTGTGATACGCACGATTCTCGCTAATCGCCAGAGGTGTATTCCTTGGTAATATATCACTAGCTTTCTCACAACACTAAATTAAGTTTATTTATAAAAATACATAAAGACGTGGATGACAACACACTATATACAATTATATACAGATTGTAAATTTCAGGTTTCAATGCACAATACTGACCCAATATTCACTCTCACTACTTCCGTATTTATTTTACACACATAAATCTTTACTTCACCAACTACTAAAATTATAATACTCGGGTTCTCGTAGCACCTGACACTTTCGTTTTATATATCAAAACTCTCGCCAGCACACATGCACGGCTTACGTCTACATTTCTCAAAAACCTCTTCCACACTGAAAAACAGTGCCCCCCCTTCCTCTCCGCGCCCACGTATCACGTGACAATAGCGCAAGCAGAAATTAAAAGAAAAGTTATCCAGACAACTCCAGACATCACAATGTGTTGCGTTTAAATTGTATAATAAATAAAGGATTAGTATACATCAGATTCTTTTAAGGTATTCATTAAAAATTTTGTGTGATAGCATGACGATTCACATCGTTTTATTTAAAAGGAAAATATTTCACTGTTTTTATGTTATTGTTAATATGATATTTTTAGTCTTTCTTTTTATCTACATGGTTATGTTCTTATGCTGTTTTCTTCTTGTTATACAAAAGAAAAGAAAATCTCATTTATATATTTAAATCGCCAATCTTTTTTACTTTGTCAACGGGCCAAGCTGATAAACAGTTTTAACAATTAAATTACATTGTAAAAAAAATCTGTAAGGCTACTAAAATTTTTCTAGGAAGCTTGGATTCCTAGAACGTTTTATGCAACGGCAACAACAAAAATTCATGTAACAAGTACATTTTTGCACCGTAAATCAAGAAATCTGTAAGGTTTTTAAGAATTTTTTAGGAAATATGTGATTCCTAGAACTTTTTATGTAACAGCAACCTAGCGCATAGATAAAATTTTAGTAAGATGGCTGTAATTTTAGTAGAATCTTTTGTAAAGGTACAGATTTCTGTAGCTTTACAAAAACTAGTTTTGTAGATTTACATCATTTTTTGTACTGTGTACAGATAAAATTTTAGTAAGAATACAGATTTCTCTAAACTTTACACCTGTAGAATAACAGATTTTTTTTTTTTTTTTTTACAGTGGAGCATATCTCGATTAATATCAACACTCTATGTCAAATATGCAGTTTCACAGCCATTTAACATATTTTGTAGTTTGTGTATCACTTGTGTAGTACTTTACGGAAAAATACTGGCCTTAAAATCAATGTATTAATTTATAATTAAGATCTAAAGGTATTAAAATGTTGTATCGTCATCGGAAACAAATGTGTGGATGGATTTTTTATAATTCTAGCTTATCAGGAAGTGAGAAAAAAATGGATTATAAAATTTCATCTTTAAATACAAAAACCAGGTTATAGAGTGAAATAAATATATCTTCTAATGATGGTCGTAAACAGGGTAAAAAACATATACAGGGTGTTTCAGAAAAGATTTACCAAACACCAACAACTGGTATTAGACATCAAAACAAACGATTTTCCTCAAATAATGGATAGTCGGAAACGACATGCAAAGGCGCTAGAGGGCGTATGGTGTTGAAACCGAAGGGACAAGACAGAATACAAGAATGACGTATAAGTTGAAAAAAAGTTTGAATGTGTGATAATTACAATAATTGCTCAAAAGATCGAGTGGTAACGGTAATGCACGCGAAGTAGGGGGAAAGAGCTGTGAAATACGCCATACATACCGTGCATTTCACCAGCCGCGGCCGGAAGTCTGATGACGAATTTCTCGGCCGATTCAAGAAGAGTTGTATAGATAAGAAACTTTAGATAGAATATATTTCCCTGAAAGGCCGATCAGGTTGGTTTAAAGCCAAGAATGTCTCTAAGGCCCAAGACGAAGGAACTATCTATTCCCAGCTAACCTAGTGAGTACCGGCAAGGAAAGAATCCCAATTTATGGAAGCTTAAAAAAAAAAAAAAAATCTGAGTGATTGTGAATGTTAAGCTACACGACCATCTTGTTCAACCCATCGAAACGCAAAGGTGCCGTCGAGCTAGTTCCTCACATCTCGCCCATAATGTCACTGAGCTCCATCATGCTGGAATCACATATGCGGTACATTCATCAGCAAGCCTAGCTGCACCAGCTGCAGAAGTGTCTGGTATTTTTCCCAGTTAAGGGGGCTGGTCGCTCAGCTTCGGAATTCTCCTCCGTAATGTTCAGTCTACGGACTTTTGATGCATCCGTATATTTAAAATATCTTCTCCGGAAATTCATATTTTTAACATATTTTTTCTGAGTACTTTTTTAATGGATGTCTCTTTTTTCCTTAGTTTTCAAAATATTTCTTAAATCTAGGCTGAATTTATTACTTTATGTGTTTAAAGCGAGCGAACTGTAAGATTTCTTCCTATAAAATTAAGTCTGTACTTTAGAAAAATTTTGAGAACTAAAAAAAAAGAGACATCTTTTAGGAAGTATGCACAAAAAATACAAGTTGAAATATTAATTTCCCGAGGAGATATTTTAAATATACGAATGCATCCAATGACCATAGACTTTACATTAGTGAGGGGAAGTTGGAAGCTGAGTGACCAGCCTCATGAAGACGTTTCGGTGAAAATGTGGTATTATAAGTGGGCTCCGATGATTCTTGTTCAGACGTTGATGGAGAAGCGTCGCTGATACGAAGGTGGATTGACATGTTCCCAAGCAGGTTGATTGTGGTTGAAAAATGCACCATCAAGTATGAAGGTACATTTATTGGGAAAAAGCACAGTTGCCGGAAAATCTAGACCCATCGCGGAGGGACCCAGTTGCGAAGTTTGCACGACGAGTGCTACAGTGAGGGTTTGTACTCTTTGAACATGGTGTAGGTTAAACCTTCGACTTTCAGAACCCACTATATCTTGAAGTGTACACCAAGGATACGGCTCACAGCCGCAATTTTTTTCGGCTGCTTTGTTATGAGTCAATATGCGTATATTGTGTGTCCAAAAATGAACTGATTGATTTTAAAATCCAATAACCTGCAAATGGTGACAGCTATTAAAAAAATTCTTTCAGGAGGGTTATGTAACATGTCAGGAGATTTTTTACAGTGATTTCCAAATTCAGTTGAAAATAGCAGCGATAGATGGCGCTGACAGCAACAAACGCTGAATTGGGGTCTGATTTTTTGGCCTTTCTCTTCTCTTAGTATTGATGCGGAAGAAGGAGGTTAAATATATATTGAGTGGATGTCTAAGAATGACATTGCCTCTCTTCTTTCGCATGAATATTGAGATAAGAGTGAGGCCAAAAACGGACCTCGATTTAGCCATTTGCCATTCAGCGATTTGCTCTTAGCGCCATCTATCGTTGCTATTTTGAATTAAAATTGGGAATCGCAGTAAGAAAAACTCCTGACATTTTATATAACACTGCTGCAAGAATTTTTTTAATAGCTGTCACCATTTGCAAGTTAGTGAATTTTTAAATCAGTCAGTCCTTTTTTGGAGATCCGGTAAGATCGCAATTGCATTTATTTACATTGTTTTAAAAAAAATTGCCAGATTTACGCAACAGTATGTTTGGCTAATTAATCCAATTATTCTTGTAAATTTTTTTACAAAAACAGGTACATAATTACAGATTTAATAAATCAGTTTGAATGAAAAATGTTTCATAAATTTAATATTAGTTTTATATAAATTTTGTAATATATCTTCAGACATTAAAGATAATAATTGAGGGGGAGCAATTTTTATTTTCTTCTATCTTTACAAGAAGAAAGTATTGAATTCATGAAAATTTTCGAATTCCGGTTTTCGACGAATTTACACGTTTTAAGGCATTATTCATGGATATCGCAATAGCTCTATCTCAAGAACTAATGCCCGAATTTTCACCAAATTTCAGATTCACTTAGTTCCCGATATCAAGAGAGAAAAAGCTTCCGAAAATGTTTCTAGGGATGGCTCAACGCACTTGATACATAATATAATTATGTACACTGCAAATAGAAGCGTCTTAAATTTACACATATGTAACTGAAAAAGTATTTTATACACTTAAGTATCTTAATCTGAAAATTAAGACATTATAGATGTCTTAATTTAAGATGCATAAGTGTCTTACTGGGACCATGGTGTAAACGAACTGAGAATAATGTCTAAAATATCCGCAAACGTCTTATTTTAAGAAACTTCATTGCTTTAAACGTGTCTTAATTTAAGACGTTTTGATTCTTCCGACTCAATAACCACCAGGGGGCACTCCCGCGCATGCGTTTTAGATGACTTCGTTCGAAGTGGTATACGTTGTAATTGAAACAAAGTTTGTTTTTATGCACGCGTGTATTTTAATTCTTTTTTTGCGAAATGTGAAGTACTGTGATTTTAATTCGTATTAACTTGGATTATTTATTTATTGAATACATAAATCTGACGTGTGTGCTTGACATCAAATGTCTCTTAGAAGCTGTCGTCGATATAAGGGCGGGATAGACACAGAACAGAAGTAGACGACGGTTGAAGATTACACCCGGAAATTCTACAAAGCGTGTGCAATGGGCTTAGTGTTAACTCGTATTAATTTATATCAATAATATTGTGTTATTCATCTTCGTCCTGTCGAAGCTGGCAAAAAAAAAGAAACTTTTTTCTGGCGGGTCATGTTTTCAGGATGAAACATCTCATTCTTTAAATATGACTAGTCGGATGTACTATGGGATTACCTTTTAAACTGATGCAAGTCTTTCTCCCTCACTGTGGTTGTGGTAGTTTTTAAAATTTCAAATCGAGGAATTTTTCTTACCTCTTGCAAACAGCGATTGAAGTAAGTGTTATAATTTCTTTATAGTACTAAAATTAGTGTCTTTTATGATTTTATTTATTGTACTAAACAAAATCTTGCATGAAATTTAATTAGTTTTGAATCTTTTTGCAAAACAAAACACTAATTCTAGAAGTATATATTTTTTAACTTATGACGTTGTCTTTTATTACAAATTATGTATTATTTATTCTCATCTTTTTTCTCAAATTTAAAGTAATAACATCACTAAAAAACAGACCAATTTTAAGTTAAGTTCATTCTCTTGTTTTGTTTTGTTTTCAATATGGCAGTTCTTAGTTTCAATGGCTAATGCTTATCTCATACTAAACGACCACAAGGAAATAGAAAAAAAAAACTTTGAAAGATCTCCTAAAGCTTTCTTACTTCCTAGCTAGGGATTACATTCCTGGATTGAGATCCCGGAATCCCGCTTTAAATTTAATCCCGAAAATCCCGGGATTTTCGGGATTGCCTTTTTTTTTTTCAATTGAACAATATTCAGCTGAAATTAAAAAATATATTTATAGACTTTCGCTTTTGGAAAAAAATAAATTGATTTTTATGAAATTTATGTATAATTGAAAAAGAATATTTATCTCAAGTATTTCTTAGATATATTTCTAAAGCTATTAAATCTTTTAATGTGGAAAACTTTTGACTTGGAAACATAGATGTAACCCAGTCAGGAAAAAGGAAATCATTTGTTTATTTCGTTTTCGCTTCGTGTGTAGAAAATATATTTCACTTCGAAGGTCATTTTCCAATTAGACTTTACTGATAAGCATCGCAAGTGTGTATCATAGTGATATCATGTGCTAACTTCTTTCTTTTTGCGGCTTTATTTTGCTTTAAAGATGTCTTGTTTAGTAGCTCATAGGAATGATAACAATATGCCCATGTGGCAATATAAATTTTTTAAAAATCTAATTTTTAAATTATAAGGATTTTCATTTTTTTGCGGAGAGGGGGGGGGGGCGATTTTGTATGAAATTTTCGTAAAGCTGATACCTTAAATCTTGCACTGATTATAATGAAAGTTTTGAACTTTTAGAGTAGGACAAGATTAAAAACACAAAATAAATATAAACAAAATACCGAAGTAATTTTTTCTCAATATTAACCCTTTGCACTCGAGGGCTCCGGAGCGGAGCCATTTAAAATTTGTCTTCAAACTCGAGGTCTCCGCTACGGAGACAATGCAAATAATTTTTTGATACCATGTAATCTTGTCTTTTCTAGACAGGTGCAACAAAATTATTTGCATTGTCTCCGTAGCAGAGCCCTCGAATTTGAAGACAAATTTTAAATGGCTCCGCTCCGGAGCCCTCGAGTGCAAAGGGATAAAGTAGAATATTTATTTATTTATTCATAATTAAATAGATGTTGTGATTATCATCTGATATCTATGTAAAATTGCCTATGTGGCAATATAAATTTTTAAAAAATCTATTTTTAAATTATATGAAGTAGAGTAGGACACGATTATAAGAAATATATATATTTATCCCTGTACTTTAAAAGCCCTCAATAGCTTTTGCCATTGAATTTGTCCGATAATCGGAGATGTCTGCTTTTGTGGGGTAAAAATATACAAATATGTATGCTATGCGGATTAAAAAAAGTATTCACTAAATAGATGTTTCAGCTATTCGGGAATGTCCATTAACCTCCACAACGGATACTCCCGGATACCGGACATCTCAATTTAAATAATAATAATGCAGGGTTGCATTTTTTGCAAAAGAACTTCTTGATTAAAGAATGGGCATACTGGGCCGTGCCCCGCCCTCCTACGATTTTAGTGTCCACAAACAGAGTTGCATAATATAGACGCACACGCGCACGCCGTGCGCGGAAAATTTTCCGCAAAATTCGGAACTTTGCGGGAAATTATTTTGAAAAAAAAAAAAAAAAAAAAAAAAAAAGGAAAGGAAAAAAAAAACGTAATTTTTGTTTTTGTAACTTTATTTCTTTTAAATACAGAAATATTAGAAATATTTCCCAATTTTATGTATGATTTATTTATTGTTTGCCAGGGGTAGTTCTGTTCCGAATTTTCCGAAAATTTAAGGCATTCGGTTCCGAAAATTAGAAAGAAATCGGCCATCAGCCCGAAAATTCAGGCATAAAAAAATATCATTTAAAAATATTGCGAATTTCAACAAATGGTCGCCGAAAAAAAACAATTTCGTCAATCGTTCGCAGAAAAAAATCACCACTTTCGTCAAAGCATCGCGGAAAAAACGTGAATTTCGTCAAAGGGCGGAGGAAAAAAACGCGAATTTTTTTAAAGGATCCTGAAAGAAAAAAGATAATTTCGTCAAAAAATGAAAAAAACCGCGATCGAAAGATCGCAAAAAGCACGTGGATTTTGTCAAAATCGAAAAACTTGCGAATTTTATCAAAATATCGCGAAAAACACACCATATTAGTCAAATGATCACGAAAAAAGTGGGAATTTTGTCAAAAACAAACAATACGCTGTCAAAAGATCGCGAGAAAACGCGAATTTCGTCAAAAGGTCGCGAAACAAGCAGAAGCTTTCGTCAAAATACCGGAAAAACAAGCGAATTTCGTCTAAAGATAGCGAATAATACACGAATTCTGTCAAAAGATCGCGAAAAAAATCGTGAATTTTCTCAAAGGATCACTAGTTTCGTGAAAAAACGAACAAAACGCGGTCAAAAGATAGAAAAAAAAACCCCTGTAAATTTCTACAAAAGATCGCGAAAAACAAGCGAATTCCACCCAAAGATCACGAAAAATACGCAAATTTCGCCAAAAGATCCCGAAAAATATGCGAATTTAGTCAAAAAATTAAAAAAAAACACGCAAATTTTGTAAAAAAAATTCGCAAAAATACCGGAATTTCGTCAGAATACCGCAAAAATACGCAAATTTCGATAGAAGAACGCGTGAAACAAGCGAATTTCGTCAAAAGACCGCAAAAATACGCGAATTTCGTCAAAAGACCACAAAAATACGCGAATTTCGTCAAAAGATCGTGAAAAATAAGCAAATTTCTTCGAAAGATTGTGAAAGTCACTCGAATTTCGGCAAAAGATCGCAAAAACACAAAAATTTTGGCAAGAGATTGTGAAATCATGTTAATTTTGTCAAAGGATCGCGAAAAACGCTAATTTCGTGAAATGATTGCGCGGAATTTTGTTTATTTTATTTTGTGATTTGCTGAAATTAGGTCCCCAAAGGTTCCTTTTTATGCGAAATATATGGTATGTTTTTGGTCCCTTTTTTTGGAAAAAAAAATGATCTTCTTTTACCATTTTTTACTATAAAAGTTGAGTGGGAGTCCTGTATGTTGTATTCATAGGCTTTCCTTTGATTAATTAAAATTATTGCTCTAAAATAATATTTTTTAAAGCCAAATAAACTGATTTTTTCTTCTTCCTTCAGCTAATTTTTCATTATTGCAATCTGTACCCAATTGTAGTTTAGTTAGCCCAGAGTTAGCAAAATGGGTGCAGAAATTTTATCTAAGTAATTATTCTTTCAAATGTGAAAATATTTTCAAGATAGCAATCATTTTAATTTTTAGGAGTTTATTAGCATAAGAATTTCAGTCTGCTCCAAAAACAGAATTTTAATTTTATTGCTACAAAATTAGATTTTTGCTGCTCCAAAAATGGATTTTACTGCTCCACAATCAGAGTTTTGCTGCTCCAAAATGGCTTTAGTGCACTTTCATTCCTGCATCAGTCTCTTTACTGATGATACCTATGAATAGACCTCTCTCTATAAAATGTGATTCAGTTGTTTCAGAAGCATTGCCGTATTCTTTCTGTGAACACAGTGACTGGTATTTTGTGCAAATAGATATTAAGGATTGGGCTGTTTCTAAATGCATTGACAAAATAATTGAAAAGAATTCCCCTTTTCTTATCATGAATTTTTAGCTTTATTATTTTTTTCAACTAAAATAATTATACTTTAATTAATATCGATTAATTTTTAATTTAAATGGAAATTACTTTAAAACTACTGTTTTTAATTAATATCGTCAAAATAATGTAACACATTATTTTATTAAACATTAATTTAATTTGCAGAAAGTTTTTGACCCAATATTTGAAGTGCGTAGAAAGTTTTTTGTTTTATACAAGTCTGCCCACAAATTTGATGAGCAATATTTGTAAAGCTTATATTTTAAATCTGTTTCGAAATTGTACTGATTATAATCAATATTTTGAACTTTTAAAGTAAAATAAGATTAAAAATAAAACAAATTTAAAAATTCTAATATTTAGATAAATATTTTTTGTTTTAATCTTGTTCTACTCCTGAAGTTCAAAATATTAATTAAAATCAGTAAAGTGTCGTAAAAGATTTTAATTATCAGCTTAACAAAAATTGCGTACCAAAATTGGGAGCACCAAAAAAATCATGTTGTAGGGGGGGGGGGGGGGGCAGGACTCCAGCCAAATATTTTTCCAGGATTCAACGTGGTCAAACATGGCTATGTATGATGCTTAAAAGAAAAATGGATGCTGTTAAGACGTTTGAAGTGTCCGAAATTCAGACACAAAAAGTGTCTGAAAAAATTCAGACATTTTAAAATGCCTGAAAATTGAACACTCCGTTTCAGACACTTAAGTGTCTGAATTTCAGACATTTTAATTTACAGTGTACCTGAATTGAGGCGCAAAAAGATTAAACAGGGGGCGCCAAATTAAGAGGAGGTTTAAACCGGAATTATTTCAAATATTTTGACAATAAATAAAAAGTGCTGACCTTTTCTTTTATCGTGAGTGTCTGTGCGAATGTTTTGAAGAAATTCGGTGGGGTTGGGGAATGGAGAGATCGATAATTATCAATCGCTGATGGAGGTTTTTAACTATCTAGCGTCCAGTTGAAAAGGCCTGTTTGCGACTTAGATTGACATTTCTGGTATCAACAGAACACCTCCGGGATGGGTCCCCACTGCTTTTGGAAGCATAGACCGGGAGTGCTACGCACGCATCTCTAACCAATAAAAACCTCCATTTAAATTTCTTTCTTTCAAAGTTGAATATCCGGCATGAGTCCCCGCTCCCTATGTCTCCGTATAGCAAGCGTGCTGCGCAGATGCTGGAAAATCTGAAGAGAATCGTAAGATGAGTTGAAAGAAAAAAAATTCCGCAAAAATCAGCCCCATGAAACCAGAGATAAAAATGCCCCTTGGCGATGGAAGGTACAGCTGAAAACTGTAAAACAATCGAAAACCAAGTGGAATGAGCAAAACCAAGTTGAAATTGAGTCCATAGAACCCCAGATAAGAATGCGCTCCCTGCACTGGAGGTGGAGCTAAAAACTGCAAGAAAATCGGAAGCTAAGTTCAGTGAATGAATTCCCGCTGAAATTTGGCCCATTGAATCCGAGAAAAGAATGCGCCGTTAATGTTCGATAATTGTTTGTAAAAGAAGTCTATATTTTGGGAAACATACTTTAAATGTAAATAAAGAGGGTAAACCCTTGTGGGCGAACTTTTAACTCATATCACTAGACTCTTGCCATAGAACACACTAACAATCTTCGATTAAATTTATAAAATGCTTTTAAAATAAGTTTTTAGAAATTGGCAACGTTTAATAATTAAGTCGATTGTCCACATGTCATATAATCTCTGATCCATCGATTTTCGGAAATTAAATGAAGGGGACGGCTGGAAAAAGTTCTCTTTTTAGTTCGGTTTTTTAATGAATGTTTGCACTGAATGGTTCTTTCTCCGAACATTTGTACTGTCGCTGTCAGTTTTTGAAAACATTAAGAAAAATTACCGCGCGATTTTCAAAAATTTTATACGCAGGTGTAAAATTTTTTTCTACATGTGCTCTGAAATTTTCAAATCGACATCTTATTTAGTTTTCTTAATTTTTCCTCATTAGTGAAAATCGTTAATTTCTTCCATTTCGGCTGTGGAATCAGGTTCAGATGCGAGCGCGATTTTGCCATTTTGTAAAAAATAATTTTAAAGAAAACGCGTTTTTGATGATTTTTTAATTAATATTCTTGGCTAATTATCAAAAAATTAGAAATATGAGCCTTGTGTTGTGCATCAGGACTTGCCTTCGGCTACCCTCACACAAATTTTCAGACTTCCACGTGCGGTAGATATTTCTAGCCATCTCTGTCACGACACAAACACACACATAGATTGGTTTTTACGCTGATTTTTGCGTTCTTCATTCCATATGAATCTTTTCGTGTAATTGGGGGACTTCTGTGAACTAATGCAAAATGAATTTAACTGGAAAAACAATAAGTAAAGTATTATTTTTTCATTATTGGAAATTCCACATTCCCGTCGAATTAGCATTGAGAAAAGCCAAATAATAAAATGTAGGCGATCTATCCCTAAATTTTTCCTTCTAAAATTGTATAAAAACAAAGTACGACTTTTCAGTATTACTAGTACGACCAGTACTAATGAGTGTTTTCATCGTTTTAAAAGTTAAATATATTTGATATATACTTAAATTCAGCGCATATGCATTAGAGAAAATTATATCTATATCTATCCATGTAAGGAATAACTGGGAGATTAATGGTAAAAATGAATTTGACTCGAAAACCTCTTTATGGCGTGAACTCATTTATTTCGTCGTTGCATCTTACAATCACGTCCGCGAATGTTTCACAAGCCATTTACGTCAATTTCGGGACCTACATGGTCGTAATTTCTGCAGCCATATCAAATGGACAAAATCTAATGTTATTCGTGCATGTTCTTGCTAATATGCTAGCAATATTTCCCAGCAGGGGGCGAAGGCATCAATTTGGGTTAAACATTCAGTTTAATTGGTCAATTAGCTCTTGATTGACATGTGGTAAAGATCTGCAAAATTCCCGGGATTTGTGACGTACAAGGCTTTAACCACAAACGAAGGAGAATTTCCCAAACGTCAGCATTTTCAATCTTAAGTTACTCCCTGAATTTAATGGTGAACGCAATAAATGTTGAGCTGGGAAACAAAGTTTACAAAGGCTAAGACGGATTTTAGAATATAAGATTTAAAGTTAGTAAAAAATAACTTAAAGATTTTAATTTAAATTTTTGAAATTTAATTTGAATTTTGAATTTTAAAAGGGTTTTAATTCTTATCCTTTTCATCTACATAGATATATAGTATGTCATATATATATAGTATGTATCTATAAATATCTGATAATTGTCATGCGACTGCTCTCGTATTTATAAACCGATTTATATGTGATTGAGCATATGTTAAGGGTTTATTAGGATCTCGACCAAATTCGTTGTACATATTGATCCGCCATCCTGTTTCAAAATGGCGACCCCTTATAAATTTCAAACTAAAATAAAAATGTACGAAAAATTATAGATGTAAATTTATATTTTGCATAATCGTTAAGTCTTGATAGAAGGATTCAAGAAAAAATTTTGGTTCCTTTCTCTATCTTAAAAAATGGTATCGCAATTTGAAATTCTTGAGTGCCTGCCGTTTTTAAACAGGAAATTCTTTTCCCTAATCGGGCGAATTTTAGGAGTTTTAGCAAATGTTTCTTTTGCGACAATTTATTTTCAATGTTTCTACCCCCTTACGCTTAAAACAACAGTCATATCCGTGAGCGTCCCGCTAAATTTTTGAAATTTCCATGGAAAAAAATTGATTATTTTTTATTATTTATTTATTATTATTTTATGTGTGTGTGTGTGTGGGGGGGGGGGGGGGGGCTCAAAATTTCTTCCTGCCCCGGGCGCCAAAAAGTGTAACTACGCCACTGACTATAGGTGCTACGTTTTTATATAATTACGAACGCACCTAAAAACTATTAAATTCACAAAACGAATTATTTTATTATCGTCATTTTCATCTACTGGCATTTCGTTGTTTGTTTCATCGCTTCTGGCACCGATCCAGAAAATAAAAGAAAGGGAAATTTTACTTTCAAATTTCGACACACAGCGTTGATAGTATCCTTATATATGTTAGCAAAGCTGCTATAATTGATTGGCGGGTAGATTTTCTAGTAAGGTGAACTTAGTTATTAAGGCGTATAATTTTAGCTGCTTCGCAAAATTTGAACGATTATATTCCAATAAACTATATAAAGTTTATAATTAATTGGGAATTAATATGTGCTAGTTAATGCAGGTTGCTAAATAAAAAGACTATTATAGGTTTAGAATTTTAACTTTACTTAATATTTCCAATTTTTAATTTATTTTTCAATTTTTTTATAGTTTGCTAACTTATTTATATTTTGATATTTTAAGCAAATTAAAATAAGTACGGAATGTTTTTTATATTGTTATAAATATATATATATATAATTATAATGAAATCACAATGAATGAAAAAGTTGATAAAATGCTGAAGATGAAAAAAAAAATGTGAACAGTGGGAAATGGAAATGTATAGTAAGAAATTATGATAACATACAGAATCATCAGAGGAGCTTGCAGGTTTAATTCATAGTGAAGATATGTTATGCCATCCAATTTTGTCGGCTTTAGGCCTAAGATGAAAAAATTTAGCTTCTTATAAGCATATCAAGACATTTCCAAAATAAACCAGAAATTACCCGTAAGATATGAAAAGATAAATAAATGAGAAAACACTTCAATGATAGATGAAAATCTATAATGCAAGAGGCTTTACTAGATTTAAATGTTCCCTTATATACTAATTTACTAATTTTAATAGCTAAAAGTTGTAAATTAAAACTTTAAAAACAGTAAAAATAGGTTTATTTGACTATTTGCATGTTTCGATTCTACCCGAGTCATTTTCAAAACAAATAAATAAAAATATTTTTAAATTGCACGGTTTATGAAACGCCATCATTCAATTTACCAAATGTTCTTTAATATTATGTACGCATATATTGCTATATATGGTCTTATAGTTTAGTTGTCACTTTCAGCCACGGGGATTTAGTTACTAATGTATAAACATTATTCAGTGTACATAATTTTAAAAGTAATATACCGATAAAATGCTTTAGGCATATATATACAATACAATGAGGAAAAAAATGACTATGCAGATACACGAATTGTCGAAATACCGGGTGTTCCAAAAATGAGCAAGGCATAATGATTTAAGTTACATTACGACATATGTGTAATATAAATTGGGCAAAAGTATCATGAATTCATCAGTCAATATATACCGTGTGTCCCAAAAATGACTAATGCATTTTAAAATTCAATAACTTGCAAACGGTGACAGATATTTAAAAAAATTCTTCCAGGAGGTGTATGTATGATGTCAGGAGATTTTTTGCTGTGATTCTTGATTTTAGTTCGTATTTCAAACAATAGATGGCGCTGGGAGCAATAGGTGCTCAGTTCAGACCCGATTTTTGGTACTTCCGGATCCATTCAATACATTTTAATCTCCTTTTTCCGCATGGAAGTAAAGAGAGGCCGAAAAATCGAACCTGGATTTAGCGGTTATTACTTGCAGCGCCATCTATCGATGCTATTAGTAACTAAAACTGAGAATCGCAGCATAAAAACTCCTGAGTTCTTACATAACACTCCTGCAAGAATTTTTTTAATATCTGCCACCGTTTGCAAGTTATTTTATTTTAAAATCCTTCAGTAATTTTTGGGACACCCGGTATATACAATACAATGATAAAAAAAAAATGACTATGTACATACACGAATTGTCGAAATATATATTGTCTGATGACTTTATGATACTGTTGCCCAATTTATATTACATATATGTACTGATTTAACTTAACCTTTTACATGCCAATATTCCTTAAATGGAACATCAATTTCAAAATTTTGCGAAAAATACAATTTTATTCGCATTGCTCTATAAAAATTATTATTTAAAAAGAAAGTGTGGATTGGTTTTCTGGCATTTATATTGCGTTAATAAAATAAATAGTGTGTAGTGGAGCAAATCACAATTTCGGTCTTTTTTTAGACTTTTCATTGAACAAAATTCGAAAATTCATATAAAATTCAAAATTTAACAAATGTTTTTATAACTAAGTGAGAGTAATTAAAAATGATCATTTTATTCGTAGAACGTAAGTTCTAACAAATAAAACATATTTTTATTGTTTCTTTTAGATAACAAATCTGCGTGTTCAAGAAATGGCACATTGGCGTGTAAAGGTTTATTTTTTAACATGATAAAGTTCTCTGATTACAGTGAATATAAGTATTGATAAAAAGTTTCCGAATACGAGAATTTTAGTAAGTGTTAATGAAAGATGTTTACGACTTTGATCTAATTCATTTCCTTGCACACCTCCCCTCCTGCCACCCCCCACCCCCATCTTTCACACACGTTCTCCAGTGTGAAGTAGATTGCTCATAGTTGCAGTTGAAAAACACGCAGGAGCGCCAACCTTTGAAATATTGGGTGGGATCAAGAATTTTTGAGTAGAATTTAATTTGAGTAAATACACATACAAGTTTTTCTCCTTAGTGCCCTTGTGTGTGTGAAGATATAGGCGGGGGAGGAGCAAATGACTTAAGATGATAATTCGCAGTTATGTTTTTTTCTAAGCAAAATATAAAATTGTAATTTAATCAATAATTTTATTAAATTATATTTTCATGAGTTCCTCCTTATAAATTCATTCATATTTATTATAAATAACTTAAAAATTGCTAACTATTAAAAGGGCAAAAAAGTAAATGTTAAGAAAGACCACGGGCAAACTCGATCCCCTTTATAAAGAAGGCGATCGAACTTGGCCGTGGAAAGACATACAGTTTAGTCACGTAATTGCTTTATGAATTCAAGACATTAAAACAGATGGCAAAATATGCAGGAAATTTTTTTGGGGGCGAAATTTAATTATACATCCACTGAAAGGGCTTTCAGTGCTCCTGTAAAACTAACAGATGTCCTGACTATTTTTCAAATATAAATATTTTGAGATCGCCAACGAAACCAAATTTCATTTCAGCGATTAAAGAAATAAATAACGAATTAAATCAATTGAAATTGGGTGGGCTCGCGCCCCACGGGCCCATATAATTTGGCGCCACTGAAAACACGCATGTTTGTTAATAGTCAGATGTTGTTTATGACTGAAATTGAGAGCCAAGGTAGGATTGGAGAGGTGATATCGGAAAATAAGGAATTCTTATTCTTCTTACTTCCCTCTGTAATTGTTTTTCAGTTAGTTAGGATACGTCACACAGATGAGATGTCTCATTCAACACCATTTTGTACATCAGAAGACGCACTTGAACACTTTTATGAATTATCGGATGATTCTGATGAAGAGTACGTTGATATTTGTAAAGTATCTCCAGAAGAAAGTGAATCTTTTAAGGAGTCTTGTACCTTTTAAACGCGACAAAAATTAACGAAAAAAAAAATCCAAACTTTGAATTATCCTATCTTCAAAACCTTTTGATATATAAAAGTAAAAATTTGAATATTGGTTAAATAGATTATGTTTTTTAATATGATGCCATTAGAAATTTATTAGTCTTTCACAAAATTTGCGTATTGTTGAAATTAAAATAGCTCTTTTATTTTTTGACTCCGTAAGACTTTGCGCGCATGATATCTTGAGAACGTATCTATGGATTGTTATGAAATTTTGTATAGGTACTAAGCAAATATGTGTGTTTAAAATGATTTACTTTTAAGTATTTACAGTGGTAATATTTTTAGTTGTGACTTTTTATTCATTAAAAAATATAATTTTTTTTTTTTTTTTTTTTTTTTTTTTTACAAAAATTTTTCTTTTATATAGTTAATGAAATAATTTTCACCTAATAGTAGGTCATTAAAAAAATACATATGTGCTTATTATATATATCAAGTTTCATAACAATCCATACACACGTTCTCAAGTTATCATGCGCGAATGATTTACGCAGCGAAAAAAAAGAGCTGTTTTAATTTCAACAATACACAAATTCTGTAAAAGGCTAATCAGTTTCTAGTGGTATTATATTAAAAAGGGTAATATGTTTAATCAAATGTCCATATTCCATGTTTATACATAAAAAAATTAATAAAGATACACTAATTCAAACTTTCAATGTTTCTGCTGATTTTCGACGATTTTAAAAAGTACAAGACCCCTTAATAGAGATTAAAATGAAGGGAAAATATAGACAAAATTAGAATTTATAATAATCGCAACGATATGTTTAAGGTATCCACACACCTTCGAAAGTGATATTTTGAAATTTTTGAAATTTTCTGTTGTTATCCATTTTTTATAATGATATTTACTTTAAAGCTTTGAAGAAAATATAAAAATTTGAGCAATTACCCAGAAATAATTTTTTTAAAGCGAAAAATAGTCACAATTATGTCAAAAATTGACTTCCGAAAAACGTGATAACTCAAAAATGAAACACTGTATTGACATTTTGTAAATTGCATAATAAACAGAATAACTTTCTCTAGGACTTAGACTACACACATTATAATCACATCTCTATCTCCGATGATATGGTAGTTAAAGTACACTCATGTCCAAAATTAAGGTCACAAACATAAAATCTGTGAAAACTGATGAACTATTCACTGTGTTGCCACGAAATTTGGCACAGAGGTATATTACAATGGGAGAAAGAATATAGCAACATAACAATATGGAAAAGATTTTAATTATGAAATAAGATACAGGGTATATCAAAAAGTGCTAAATTATGAATCAGAGATAAAGCCTTTATAGCGGGAAAAGTCTGTCTAAGATGAAGTGTAACCACCGTGCACTGCTATACAAGCCTCACAACGAGATCGCTTATCGTTTATGAGGTTGTCAATAAATGTTTGTGGCAGCAAAGCCTATTCTTTCGAAAGTGCGGCTTTTAATTCCTGGCGGGTCCTGAGAGGAAGGTTACGCTGTGCATTGGCTCTTCCTAGACCATTCCAACCATGTTCAATAGAATTGAAGTCCAGAAACATGGGGTGCCAATTCATGCTTCGAATATACTCTTTTTCAAGAAAATCATCAACAACGTGAGCTCTATGTGACATCGCATTAGCGTCCATAAACAAGAAACCCGGTCCTACAGCAGCCCGGAACGACCTCACATAGCCTTCAAGGACCTAATCCCTAACACCCGGCGTCCAGTCGTGTGTGTCCCTTTCGTTGCATCCGACAGGAGAGTCCGGTTGTTGTGAAGCCAAAGACATCAATCTTGGACACAACAAAAATGGGGGCGTTCTTTTCAGTGATGAGCCTAGATTCACCGCGCCGAGTGATTCTTGTCGAATCTTCATCTGGAGAGAACGTGGAGCTCGCTATCATCCCTCCTATGTAAAAGAAATCGACAGATTTGGTGGCAAAGGAATCCTTGTCTGGCGCGGCATAATGTTGGGCAGTCGTACACCACTGCACGTCTTCGATGCGGGTACTGTCAACGCACATCATTATAGAGAAGAGGTCCTTGAAGACTATGTGAGGTTTTTCCGGAGTGCTGTAGGCCCGGGCTTCTTGTTTATGGACGATAATGCGAAGTCACACAGAGCTCACATTGTTGATGAGTTTCATGAAGAAGAGGATATTCGCCGTATGAATTAAACCTCGAGGTCTCCGAACCTCAATCCTACTGAACATGTTTGGGATGGTCTAGGAAAAGCCACTGCACAATGTAACCCCTCCTCCCAGGCCCCGCCAAAAGTTAAGAGCCGCACTTTTGGAAGAATGGGCTTTGTTGCCACATACATTTATTGACACCCTCATAAACAGTACGAAAGCTCGTTTTGAGGCTTGTATAGCAGTGCACGGTGGTCACACTCCATATTAGACAGTCTTTTCCCGAGATAAATGCTTTATCTCTAATTCCTTATTTAACACTTTTTGTTATACCCTGTATCTAGGTTTACAATTAAAATCTTTTTCATATTGCTATGTTGCTATATTCTTTCTCCCGTTGCAATATACCTCTGTGCCAAATTTCGTGGAAACACAGTAAATATTTCATCAGTTTTCACAGATTTTAAGTTTGTGACCTTAATTTTGGACATGAGTGTACTAATGTAATGAAAAGTTCGCAAAATTTGTCTCAAGTTTGTCATTTATATCAGTGTAAATATAAAACTATTTAATATATTATCATGAGTGTAGTCTATTCCCTCAAATGAGATTTGTAAAAGAAGTACAGAATATTTCGTGATAGTTCATGCATCATTTTTTGTTTTAGGATGTTTGGCGTATAGTAAAAATTTGAAAAACTTCATTTTGAGAAAAAGACAAAAATAACTTTTAAACATCTCAAAAGCTGTAATAGCTGTAACATTAAACGGCTGTAACTTGGGTTCTATTTTAGATACAGATAAAATTTAAGCAGATTTCGGTAGATAAAAGATGCAATTTTAATATTATTGCAAAAATGAAAAATTGATATTTTGATCTAAAATTACGTTTTAAAGGTGTTCGGATATCTTAATGTGGTTGTTGCCGCCTCCGTTTAGAAGGTGGGGCAAAACCATCATTCCGGCTAAGAATGACAAGAGGTCTTTTTCTACCTACTGGGCTGTTAATATTATATTGATTTGTTGACCGCAACGCATCGTTGCGTATAAGAATACGATCTCTATGGAATTTTTGTGCAAGTTTTTTAATAACTTGCGAAATTGGCCAAATTTTGAGTTCTTTATGAATGATATCGTTCCGGACGAACGTACTTCCATTGACAATCTATCTTAAAATGGTATTTTGAGCAATTTGAAGATTTTGTAACTGAGTTTCGCATACAGATCCCCAAACAATTGACCCGTAAGTCATGGCAGATCTAATGAAGGATTTATAAAACAGTAACTTGTTAGGAATCGACAGATAGCTACGTCTAACAAATAAAGATTTGAGGGATGACTTGGCAGCGAAAGTTTTACAGCGTGCTTCGCAAATCTGCCGTGCCCAGTTTAATTTGAAATCTAGGTAAATTCCCAGATATTTATAATCATTGACCCAGGGTATGTCTTCATTATTAAGAGTAAGATTAATGTCGGGGGTGATAGAATTTTTGGAGAAAATCATGGCGGCACTTTCAGAAGCATTAACTTTGATACACCATTTTCTGAGTCAGATAGAAAGAGCCGGAAGATAGGATTGGAGTTGTAAGTAAAAATACTGACTTGCGAGAGCGAGCAAGACGTTTTATTGGTGAACGCGTATGAATACAGAGATCGGGTCTCCAGCCAATCAGATAAGGCACTAAGTAAGTGCGCATGCAAAAAAGGTATAATCAAACTAAGAAAACGGCTGGAAAATACTTTTTTAACGCTAAATAAAAATCTTCTTTTATAGGAAAGAAAGAGATTACTCGAAAAGAAATTAATTTAATACGGGAAAGCTATATTACGAATAGAACCGTGGAATTTTAGTTTTACGTTTACGGTTTTTAGTTTATGGTGTAAATAAGTAATTTGAAGTGGAAAAAATATAGGAATTTTAATATATATATATATACACGGTGTTTCAAAAATGACCGGTATATTTGAAAAATCAATAAAAACTAAACGGGCAGCGATAGAAATACACCGTTTGTTGTAATATGCTTGGGACAACTATAAATTTTCAGGCAGACAAACTTTCGAAATTAGTTCCAATTTTCAACAATAGATACTGCTGCAGTCTGGAAAAATCTAAACCACGATATTTTCCACATATCCACCATGCGCAGCAATAATATGGCGTAGAGTCTGGACGAAATTACCAGAAACCTTTGGAAACGTGTCAGGCGGGATGGCTTCACATGCATAAGAGATGTACTGCTTCAGTTGTTGAATTGTTTCTGGATTGTGGCGGTCATCTGGTCTTTAAAGTGTCCCCACAGAAAGGATTCACAGGATTTCATGTCTGGCGGTTAGGGAGGCCAATCCACGCCGCTTCCTGTATGTGTGGGATAGCCCAAAGCAATCACACGATCATCGAAATGTTCATTCAGGAAATTAAAGACGTCGGCCGTGCGATATGGCCGGGTACCATCTTGCATAAACCACGAGGTGTTCGCAGTGTCCTCTAAAGCATTTTGTACCGCTACAAATTCACGAAGAATGTCCAGATAGCGTGGTGCAGTAATCGTTTTGGATCTGGAAAATGGGCCAATGAGTCTTTTGGAAGAAATGGCGGCCCAAACCAATACTTTTGGAGGATACAGGGAAGATGGGACTGCAACATGGGGGTTTTCGGTTCCCCATATGCGGCAGTTCTGTTTATTGACGAAGCCGTTCAAGTAAAAATAAGCTTCGTCAGTAAACCAAATGCTGCCCATATGGATATCACCGTCATCAATCCTTTACACCATATCGTTATCGAATGTCTCTCGTGCATCAATGGAAGCAGCGCTGAGGGGTTGTGGAGTATGAATTTTGTATGGATAGAGGTGTAAACTCTGGCGCATGAGACGATACGTGGACGTTGGCTTTATTTGGCCCGCAGCTGCAACACGGCGAATGGAAACCCGAGGCCGCTGTTGGATCACCTGCTGCACAAGCTGAGCATTGCCCTCTGTGGTTGCCGTACGCGGTCGGCCTACCTTTCCAGCACGTCCATCCTTCACGCTCGTAGTCCGTTAAAATTTTTCAAACAGATCCTTTATTGTATCGCTTTTCGGTCCTTTGGTTACATTAAACTTCCGTTGAAAACTTCGCCTTGTTGCAACAACACTGTGTTCTAGGCGGTGGAATTCGAACACCAGAAAAATCCTCTATTCTAGGGAATAAACCATTTTTTTTCACAGCAAACTTGCAATCTGTGAATAGCACACGTTTACAGCAGAAAGACGACTTACAGAATGGCGAACTCACAGACTGCGTTTTCCTTTATATCTTTCAAATCGCCTGCAGCGCCATCTATTGTTGGACATTGTAACTAATTTGGAAAGTTTGTCTGCCTGACAATTTATTGTTGTCCCAAGCATATTGCAACAAACGGTGTATTTCTATCGCTGCCAGTTTAGTTTTTATTGATTTTTCAAATATACCGGTCATTTTTGAAACACTCTGTATATATACATATATATGAAAGCAGTGCATAGGTTGCCAAATTAACTTCTATCGTCAAGGCCAATTTTTTCTATCTCGCACACGTCCCCAATAATGGAAAAGTACCGTTAACTTGTATAATGATTATAAACTTACAGTGCAGGTCAATAGGTTTTTTTAAGGTTTTTGTTTTAGGTCTACTTCATAAAATTAAAAACATAAGAAAAGCATTGAAAAGGATTGTTTGGTATTATTAAGTATAAAAAAACTAATAATTGACATATTCACCAGAAACTATTTAAAATTTATGTATTAATTTATCTATAGCATATTTAGTTATCACAGCAGTTTCAAAATATATTTTTTAGTTACATTCATTTCAACATGAGTCTTGACATCGCTTTTCTTTAAATAGATATCCGCGATCAAGAATCCTGTCTTTTATTTTCAAACTAAAATTAAGATCCCATCCCCCCCGCAAATTAGGGAAAGTAAATAAATAAATAAAAGAACTTAAATTCCCTGTTCTGGATACACTGCAAATAGAGGCGTCTTAAATTAAGACACATATGTGACTGAAAAAGTTATTCAGACACTTAAGTGTCTAAATTTGAAATTTCAGACATCACAGATGTCTAAATTTAAGATACATAAGTGTCTTACTATGATCATGGCATAAATGAGCTGATTAAAATGTCTGAATAATGGTGATATGTCTGAAATTAAGACATTTAGAAATTTAGACACTTAAGTGTCTAAATGCGATACAGTTGTATCATATGTGTGATAACTGTATGTATAAATGTATTGCAATTTGTATGCCAGCACTACCAGAAAATTGTTTTCGAATGGATAAAGGATGTTTAAAATATTTTTATCCATTAGATTTGGTATTATTTTATTTAAAAAAAGTAATTTGATTAGATCATGGGACATCTGGAAAATTAAAATAGATGGCTTACTAAAGTTTTGGGACTAAGTTACTTTTGACGCAATAAATAAATCAGTAATTGCTTTTCACAAAATATATTTATTTCCAAGGAAGGGTCAACCCCCATCCCCTCTAAATACTAAGAGATGTACCGGTAGAAAGAAATTTAGGGAGGGGCAAAATTTTGGAAGATGTGTGCCTTGGGTCAACAGCGTAATCTGCTTTTCTAAAATGCAGAACATAAACATGAAATAGGCAAACTAAGAATATTTTGTCAGAACTCCTTGTGCAAGAAATTTTTAAAGATATCAACATAAAAATAAATATAACAAGTTGGAAATTGCACGTCAAACGTGGCAAATGAGGTGCGTTCGTACTATAACTAGTATTATAAGTATTTTTTGCACTGCATATTGTACTGAATGTATATTTTACTGCACTTCATAAGCGCATATCAATTTCATTCTTTTTGAAAAGCTGTAACATCACTAAAATGCACTTGAAATAATTTTTTTCCATTGGCCGTAATGTAACGGTAAACTTTTGACTGTACTAATTAAAGTATACATCCGATTTTCATAAAATTTGAAATGACTCGACAAAATTATGCAATAATTATATATTTTAAATTTCAAACAAATCGGTTGTGTAGTCTTTGCGCTGTTATAGACGGACAGACAGATGGACTGAACGACGACTATAGGTACTACGTATTTATATAATTAAGAACGCATCTAAAAATTTAACAATTAAGAGATAGTAATCGTTCAAAAATAAGTTTCAAACGACAGTTTTGAAAACAGAGAACTTTTTTTTCTCAATGGACTCTCCCCCCCCCCCCCCACACACACAAACACCGTTTGAGATAAATTTGAAATATATGAACATCAAAAGAAGAAAAGAATTAAAATTGTCTTCTACGAAATGTTCAAAGGAGGGTGGGTTTCTCTGAAGTAAAATTCTTAGTAACATTTTTCCTTAACGTAAAATTATTCGATAGCCATTTGTAAGAAAAGAAATATCATTCATTTTTAATTATCAGACATAAAGAAAACATAATTGATTCAATTTCATTATACTGGGAGGGAAAATATTTCTTCAGTTCTTCCTTATAACCACCAGAGGGACTCTCAGTTGCGCATGCGTCATGCGTTTTAGATGTGTTTCGTTCTAATGTACGTTGTAATTCAATTTCAAACTGAAAGTTTATTTTGACTTTATTCATATTTTGTGGATTGTGAAGTTCTGTGGATTAATTCGTATCGACTTAGTGTTTATTCATAATCATTTTATGAATAATACAGTGTTATTAGTCTTCTGTTCGTCAAATCTGTTAAATAGAAACTTTTGTCTGGCAGATTCTATTTTAAGAGTGAAAATATTTCACCCTTTTAATATAGTTAGCCGGATGTATACAGGAATTTTCGTTTTAAAAGATCCAAGTATTTCTCCCTCACGGATCATTAACCTAGCCACCAGTTGAAATTGACGCCGCCTGTGCGGGTATAATTTTGGATACCTTACACCTTTTTCCAGGTAAGTGAGACCTAGACCATGTATTGCAAACTCTCCGTAAATGTTTTCTCTTTAAATGGAACCCTTACACAAGTCTCTAGCTTTATTAGTTTCTGAGTTATACCAACATTTGTTTAAAGCATTTTGTCTGTTGAATTTCCGTGTTAAAATTTTATCTTGCTAATAATTAAGTTTCTATTCTTAAAAACATCTGCAATCATGTTTCTATATTATTTTCTAACCAATGTTATCCTAAAATCAGTTTTAATGAGTCTACAGGATGTTTTTTGCAGTTATTGAATTTATTGACTTACGCAATACTAAGCCTTCTTCTCGAACAGCATTTGTTAATGTTTACTTTGGTTTCATTCGATTTCTATATTTTTCAAAGGTTTATTATGTGATATGTACTGGAATGCCCATGTCTTTATAGCAACCATCCCAATTAAATAACTGTTTTTAATTATTATATTATGTATGCTTAATTATAAGTATTTAAAATTATACAGTTTGAACATCCATTCAACGCCGTTATTCAACCATATCATTCGATTTTTCCTATCGTAAGCAAAACCCGCCGATGATTCATCTGGCATCGCTACACTGGAAGGAGAAAAAAATATATATAATGTCAATAACACTCTAATGATTTAGAGAATGATTACACTTTATCTCTTTAGCTATTTTATTAAGCTTTACTGATTATGTGCAGATTTAAGACAAAGTTTGAAACTGGAAATAAATTTTTCTTTATCTTATTAAAATATAATATTTATTTATTGATAGTTAAATAGCTCTTGTGATTATCATCTGATCTATATTTTTAAAAAATTGCCCATGTGTAAATATAAATTTTAAGGAAGACTTAATTTTTAAGAGGGCACAGGACCTTTTAACCTTTCAAAAAATCAGTTTTCTGTTTCTGTTTTATTCCGAATGTTTTAAAATTTTTCAACAATATGCAAAAAACCCCATTCAAAATTGAGTTATAATCATTTATAGACGGAGAGTTGAAGATCCGTTAGATATCGAAACTTTAAAAAGCGTTTTCTCATATTAGCAAGTTTGAAGTTTGTGCTTTTGTTGTTTCATTCAAACTATGTAAGCGCAGCTTTTAAAAAAATAAACAAATATGCGTTTCTTTATAGTCTACATGCTAAAAAACCCAAAAATATTTTGTTTATTTATTTGTTTGAACTTGAAAAACTTGAAATATTTTACTTTTTTTTATTTATTTTGTGCTGAAATTGAATTTTAAACCAAATTTTTTGCGTATATTTTTTATTTAATGTGTATATTAGGTGTGTTATGATTCTATTTTGTTCAAAAATTGTTTTCTATATGCATAATTTAGAATTTTATCATGCGTGCAGCACTTAGATTTTAATTCACGCATTAGTGATATGACGGCTTACATTTAAAATTTACATATTAATTTTGTATATACAATATTTATTTTTCTGGATAATATTATAGTTATGAATATATATTTGAGGCAGAAAGGGGAAAAAAAAGATCTTAATTGCATATTATTTGCGTTTTGGTACCTTGAAAAATGCTTTGTTTTTTATCGTTTCGAGATATTCAAAGATCGTGCATCCTATAATATGATTTTTTTTTTTGTGTGTGTGTGTTGGGAGGGGGGGGGATATTTGTCATGCAATTTTCGTAAAGCAAATTTTTCGCAATTGTGATGCAATTTTCGTAATTTTTTTTAAAAAAATCTTTCGCCATTGCACTGATTATAATGATATTTTGAACTTTTAGAGTAGGACATGATTAGAAACAAAAAATATATATATTTATCGAAATACTGTAAAAGTTCTCAACAGCGGACACCTGGGGCCTGCGGAATTTGTTCGATAATCAAAGGTGTCTGCTTTTGTGAAGTAAAAATAAACAAATGTCTGGGTTGTGGATTAAAAAAGGTTGTCGCTCAATAAAGGTGTCCGATATTAGGGAATGTTCATTAACCTTCATAACGGACACTCCCGAATACCGGACACCTCTATTTAGCGAACTTATAATGCAGGGTTGGACTTTTTGTAGATGAAGCACTTGATTAAATAATGGGAAAACTGGGCAGTATCCTCTCACTACGGTTTTAGGGGCCCCAAATTAAACATGCAATTTTTGTAAAGATTTTATTTTAAATTTGTTTCGACATTGTATTGATTATAATCAATATTTTGAACTTTTAAAGTAGAATAAGATTATAAACTAAATAAATTTTTAAAAAAATCTAAATTCAGTAAAACCTCTCAATCAAGGGCACCTCGGCAACGAATGGCGGACAAATTCCGTAGTAGCCCCCTATTGAGAGGTTTTATTGTATTTAGATAAAAAAATTTTTGTTTTTAATCTTATTCTACTATAGAAGTTCAAAATATTGATTATAATCAGTACAATGTCGATAAAAGATTTAAATTATCAGCTTTACGAAAATGGCATACCAATTTTGAGAGCCCATAAAATGAGGCTGTATGGGGGTGGAGGGGCAGGACCATGGTCAAATATTTTTCCAGGATTCATTGTGGTCAAACATGGCTGCGTATCATGCTTGCAAAATGAAACGGCTGCGATTCAGACGTTTGAAGTGTCTGAAAAAATTAAGACATTTTAAAATGTCTGAAAACTGAACACTCCATTTCAGTCACTTAAGTGTCTGAATTTCAGACATTTCAATTTAGAGTGTATAGTTAAATTTTTCATCTGGCACCCGCTCAAAAAATTTTTAATTAAATAAGGAAACAAATTAGTTAACTTGACCTATTACATCGTTTCTTTTATGAAATGAGCCACATCTTTTATAATGCTTCTCTTCTTTAAATACATTAAACAGAGATGAAAAAGTCAGGTATGGTAAATTCTCTTACCTTGATTGGTCCATCACAGAACTTTTCCAAGCCACGGTTGTTTCATTAACAGATGATGTTAACATTGTGTATTCAAAATTGTGAAATAACTAATCATTAATTTTATCTGCAACTATATTACTTTTAATGAAAAAGAAAAATTAAGATTAAATTTAAATGCATAAAAATATTAAATTAAATAGTATATTATTGTAGGCAATTTTAATTAGTAGTTTAATTTAATTATTTTTTTAATGCAGAAAAATATTCTGCCATGTTTAGCTTAAAGAGCTTTTTCAGAGACCAAAAATAGAAGACATAACTGGGAAAAAGATCTTCTCACTGCAAAATCCGATGACACGTAGATGGATAACTTTCTTTATTACGCTACTTAAACGATGATTTAATGGTGTTTTATAGTTCAGGAAATCATTTATTTCTAACAGTTTCAACTAAATATGTCATAGAAACTTTAGATTTCAATTGCAGCAGAGATTTAGTGAAGAGGTAGATATAATTGCATATTTTTTATAATAGTAGTAAAAAAAAATTCTTTATGTTATTTTTTGTGTTAATCAGTTTTAGGGAATGAAAAAAGTAAGGATTTTTGTTTCTAAAACTATAAAAATACTAAACAAATTTCCTTTATTTTGCTACTTTTTGTGAATAAATATGTTGGACATAACTACAGAAATAAAAAAAATATAATGTTTTCCAATTTTCTTTGTTTATCATAAAAAAAAACTTCATACTTGGCACTGGTCTAAAATGTGGAAAACGAAATAAGTAAACAAATTAGTCAACTTGACCTAGTACTCTATTTTATCTAAACATTTTAAAGAAGTTTTAGATTTTAATTGCTGCAAAAATTTAGAAAGAGTAGTATATTTAATTAAGTATTTTTTAAATATAGTAGTTAAAACATGAATCTCTAATGTTATTATTTAAGTGTATTCATTAATTAAGATAATTTATTTTTAGTAAATAAAGAGATAAGGACTCCTCTAAAACTAAAACATGCTGAAAAGAAAAAGCATTCTCATACTACTTTTTTTGAATGAATATGAGGAACATAAGTTAAATAATTAAAGAAACTAAACATTGTTTACAATTGCAGTGTATTTTTATATTTATTTTTTATTGCTTCCATATAAAAGAGAGAAATGTTTTGTTGATAGATTTAACGAGGTTTTACTGTAATAGTTGGAACATAAGTTCGTAATGTTACTTTTTAAAGATCTTCTTAAATTAGGTTAATTTTTTTCTTTTTTTTTTCATCTTTTTTTTGTGAACGAACAAGTTAAAGAATTCTTTTCTAAAAACTATTAGAATGCTGGGGAAAAAAACTTTCCTTTACTACTTTTTTATTGAATATGTTTGACAGAATTTAAATGATTACATAAAGTACACATTGCCTGTAATTGCTATGATTTTGTACTTACATTTTTAATTGCTTTGACATAAAAGAGCGAAACGAAGTGTTCTTAGACTTTTTTTTTAAATGAAAAATAATGTTTTGTTTCACAAATTAAATACATCATATTTAATTTTTTTAATTAGAATATAGAATTTAAAAGTTTAAAAGTTCTTCAACATTTTAAAAAGTACCAATATATTTATAAAAGTAGGCAAAATAGATTAAATAAATATAAGAAATTTCAAAAATACATTCATGTAAAGTTAAACAATTTGATAATTTTTAGCTCATAGTCTATCAAAGCCTGAGAGCTAATGTGCCCTCAGGTTCTATATGTATGTATGTACGTATGTATGATAACTCTTGATAGAAATATCGGATTTGCTTAAAAAACTTTCTACGTTCATTCTGATAAGGTGCTTCCCTGTTTAGTTTTAGGGGTTCCTTTGTTAAGTATAAAATGGTGAACGCAAGGTGGGGCTAATCCCACTTAATTTAGATAAACGGTTTTTTTATGCAGAATTATCAGATTTGCTTCAAATTTCGTACACCGGTTTGTTCTGATGAGGGACTTCCAAGATTAGATTTGGGGGTTGATTGGTTAAATATAAAAGGAGGGGGAACGGGCGGGTAATCGCCCCTTATAATTTAGATAAATGGGTTTTTCTGCGGAATTATCATGTTTACTACAAATTTGGTATACTAGTTTATTCTGATAAGGTGCTTCCTGATTAGATTTGGTGGCTCATTGGTTAAGTATAAAGTGTGTGTGTGTGGGGGGGGGGGATAACGGAGTTAATCCACCCTTAATTTAGCTGAATGGATTTTTCATGCAGAATTATTCTTATTTGCTTCAAATTTGGTATACAGATCTACTGTGACAAGGCGTTTCCCTGCTTAGATTTGTAGGCTCATTGGTTAAGTATAAATGGGGGGGGGGGGTTATTCCTCCTTAATTTATTTTTCGAGGGGCATTAATCTTTGAAATGAGAGTACAATATACAATTAGCGTGAATAGCCTGTGAGTCAATACCATGAGTTTAACTGGGTACTTTTCTTTTTTATTGGTTAATAGATTGCCAATCGGCATCAAAATGTAGGCGCTGCCATTTAAGTAAAACTTCAAAAGTACATTATTTCATAACTAAGTGACTGATTGTGAGTAATATTTTTATTTCATGGCAGTTTTTTTTAAGGGATGGGGAGAAAGGGACAAAATCTAATGTTATTCTACTTCAATAAAATATATGTGACATTAATTTTACAAAATTTCTAACGGTAAGTAGGAAATCATATTTACTATGTAGGTAAAAATAAAATAACGGAAATTGATTTTTAAAAATTATGTTTGTTTTGTGTCTGCTTCATGAAATTAAGAACAAGAGAAAACTGTTTGGCATCACAATTACAAAAGAATTAATATTTCAGATATAAGAGTGAAGGGTACCAAACTAGGCTTGTCGTCCAGGTTGCTGAGTTGGCAGAGCGTTGGTTCGCTGAACCAAAGACCCAGGTTCGAACCCTGACCGCGATACTTTTTCCCTCTGTTGGCTTTACGCCTTGTTAGCAACTTGAATTAAAATTCACGTAATTAAATTCAGATTTACTACTTCTAGGGCTTATTGCGTTGTTTCATTCATTATATGTATATTACTCAACATTTTCATCAGAAAAATATTTAAAACTTATGGATATGAATTTATATATAGTATATTTAGTTATCACAGGAGTCATATTTTATCTGTCTATTTTACAAAAAAAGCAACTAACACTGTCACCGCTGCCGCTTTTGAATTTTTTGTGACCGGAGGTATTTCTTCGTTAATATTAAGAAAAATGTTGCTTACAACTATATGAAAATCGGTGGTATTATAGAGAAACGTTTGATAAACACGCTGATACAGACAGTTTTCAAATCAAAGAATTATTTTATGAGGTATTTAATGTTAAAGTCGGTCAAAAACGTTCCATTAAAAAAGTTTTACAGGAGGAAAAACTATACATAGGACTTTAATCCATTAGAATTTCCCGTTGTACAGACTGCATTTATTTTTTTAATTTGACTCATTTTTTGAGGTTTTATTTCTATTTTAAATTCAAATTTTCAGCATTTTAAGAGATATTTTTTACATAAGGTAATATTTTAAAAGGGTATTATTTTAAATTGCTGCCAAATTTAAAAACTGCCCAAAGAATAACATTGCCTTTAAATTAAATATTTATTTACACGTGACTATTATAAACAGAAAAACTTTCAATTAATAATTAAGTGATTACGTATCAAAAGCACGAAAATATCGATAATTACGTCATAAAAAACTATATTTTCACGTGAATTTTAAAAGAGAAAGAAAATTGTAAAACAATAAATTCATTAATATGCGTTAAAAGTCGTAAATGGCGAAAATTACGCCCTATTTAAAATTGCCAAAACATAATATTGCCAAACAGTTTAAATTAAAAAATATATTTGCCCGAGACATTTATTTCGTATTTTGAGATAAGCTTTTTTAACTATTGTTGAGAATTCTAAGACAGCGCAAATAATATTTCCTTTCTAACAACAAAAGTACTTTCATGTAAATGTTAAAAAGGGAAAGAAAACTTTGGTGAAAATTACGTCAGATTTAAAACGATACATTTAAAATGTCTTATTTAAAAAAAAAAAAAAAAAAAAAAAAAAAAAAAAAAAATCTTATAGCGTTGTTAAAAAATACCGGGAGACAAAGACTGTGTTTACTTAATTCATTTTATGTTAGCTTATTTTCACATATTTCACGGATCTGATTTAATCAAAGACGAAAACGAACCGTTAATAGTGATATCGCCACTGTTTTTTTTTTCAAATTATAATCCATTCTTCCGAAAAAAATTTAAAGCCGATCAAATTAGTGTGCTTTTAGATTTTGCGGTGTCCGAACGGGGATTGGTGAGCGTAGCTCGTAGGGAGCAGAGCCCCTAGTTTTTTAAATTAAATTTATTTCAAAATTAAGCTTAATATTTAAATATATATCTTTATATTTAAATAGATAACCGTTGTCAATAAAGCCCTAAAACTAGAGAAAATGTTTTTTTTTTGATAAAATTAAATAAAATAAAAAGATAAATAAAAGCAGAGCTTCAATTCCCTGTACTGACTGTAGAGAATTTTTTAAGTCTGGCACCGGCCCCAAATAATTTAAAAATAAATGAGTAAACAAATTAGTTAACTTGACCCATTACACCATTTCAAGTACACATGTTAATGAGGTTTTAATTGCAGTTGAGATTTAGAAAAAGGTAGATATAACTGTAGATGTACACACACACACACATATATATATATATATATATTATGGTAGTAGGAAAATGAAGTCGTAATGTCATCTTTTTAAGTTAATTCAATTTTATTTTCATGCAGAAAATGTGGCAACATTTTTAACAAAAAGTGCGTTTTTAATGACGTCATTTTCTATGAAGCTATTTTTTACAATAAATAAAGACACACAACCTTGCTTAATGGTACACAAAACACGAATTTTAATAAGCTGAAAAATAAATTCTACGTTTCGAGCTGTTTCTACAGCCGTCTTTAGGAAATATGATGGTTAAATGGCTAAAAGCTCAGAGATGAAGGCTTCCTGTGCGAGAGACAATTTGTCGAACATTGACTAAAGATAGGAAAACAAAAATGCAGTGCTGCCCTCCTATGTGTGCCCAAGTTTTTATGAAAATGTTGCCATTTTTGTTTTCATATCTTTAGTCGATGTTCGACAAATTGTCTCTCGCTCAGGAAGTCTTCATCTCTGAGCTTTAAGCCATTTAACCATCATATTTCCTGAAGACGGCTGTAGAAACTGCTTGGAAGGTAGAATTTATCTATTAGCTTATTAAAGTTCGTGTTTTGTGTACCAGTAAGCAAGGTTGTGTGTCTTTACTTATTATATTTTATGGTGCAATTGACCAGTATATGCTATTTTTTACATTTATATTGCTTGATAAATGTATGCTAAATTAATTTTTTTCCGAGTGAACAAGTGTCGAGGTAGCGATCTGAGGACCAAAATTAAGGTACCAAACGGGATTTCATTCCATGAAAAAGTTTAGGAATTACGTACATTGAATATTTTGAACTCCTCTTGTTAAATTCGCTGTTAATAGTTGCAGAAAACTGGCATCGTGTCGTTTTTTAAGGAATACTCAAAATCTACTTAGCAGAATTTTGGATTCCTATATCTGACGTATCTAGAAATAGGTGTATGTTATTTTTTATGGGTGTACATAGTTTTTTTTCAAATAATCATTCCATATTTTATGTATTATGAAATTAATATTAAATAAAAAAGAAAAGTGCCCAGCTAAACTGATGGCATTGAGCTCACAGACTATTCACACTAATTGTATATTATACTCTTATTTTAAAGAATAATGCCACTCAAAAAATAAGTGAAGGGGAATTAGCCCCCGTTTCCCCCTTTATACTTAACCAGTGAACCTCCAAATCTAATCAGGGAAGCTCCTTATCATAATAAACCGGTATAGATGAGGGGTTCATCTTCCGGTCCCAGGCCCTTGCAGGCCCATGTGTCTACGTGCGGAAAGACCCCCGTTCCAAACCCGGCGGCGCGTCCCGAAGGTCGCCGCCAGGAGTGGCCCGTCAGGGCCGATCCACACGCAAACTCCGGTCAAGCCGGTGCACTGCCCAACGCACGTCACACCGGTTATTCCCAAGAGGATGATTGGTCGCGTGCGACAGATCCCGCCACTTAGCTAGAGGAGCCAAATGGTTCCTTCTCTTGGTTCCCGACCCGGGACGCCCCGATAGCCCGCAGGAACCGAACACCTATAAAGGAGTCGGGCCCACGAACCAATTCGAGGTTACCGAGCCGGAGTTGATGTACGGAGGGCCCTCAAGATCAAATACCATTCTACGGCAAATACATTTTTGGGGGACAACAGAGTATAATAAACCGGTATAACAAATTTGGAGCAAATCGAATAATCTTGCAAAAAAAAAAAAACATTTATCTAAATTAAGGGGGTGGGCTAACCCCCCTTTATCCTTAACCAATTAATTGCCAAAACGAATCAGGGAAGCTCCTTAACATAATAAACCGGTATACCAACTTCGGGGCAAATCGAATCATTCTGCATGAAAAACCCATTTATCTAAATTAAGAGGGGCGGGCTAACCTCCCTTTTCCCCCTTTACCCTTAACCAATGAACCCCAAAACTAATCAGGGAAGTTCCTTAACATAATAAACCGGTATACCAAATTCGGAGCAAATCGAATCATTCTGCATGAAAAACACATTTATCTGAATTAAGGGGGGTGGACTAACCCTGTTTTTCCCCCCTTTATCCTTAACCCATGAACCCCCCAAACTAATCAGGGAAGTTCCTTAGCATAATAATCCGGTATACCAAATTCGGAGCAAATCGAATCATTCTGCATGAAAAACACATTTATCTGAATTAAGGGAGGTGGACTAACCCCGTTTTTCCTCCTTTATCCTTAACCAATGAACCCCCAAAACTAATCAGGGAAGTTCCTTAACATAATAAACCGGTATACCAAATTCGGAGCAAATCGAATCATTCTGCATGAAAAACACATTTATCTGAATTAAGGGGGGTGGACTAACACCGTTTTTTCCCCTTTATCCTTAACCAATGAACTCCCAAAACTAATCAGGGAAGTTCCTTAACATAATAAACCGGTATACCAAATTCGGAGCAAATCGAATCATTCTGCATGAAAAACCCATTTATCTGAATTAAGGGGGTGGACTAACCCCGTTTTTCCCTTTTTATCCTTAACCAATGAACTCCCAAAACTAATCAGGGAAGTTCCTTAACATAATAAACCGGTATATCAAATTCGGAGCAAATCGAATGATTCTGCATGAAAAACCCCTTTATCTGAATTAAGGGGGTGGACTAACCCCCCTTTTCCTTCTTTATCCTTAACCAATGAACCCCCAAAACTAATCAGGAAAGTTGCTTAACATAATAAACCGGTATACCAAATTCGGAGCAAATTGAATGATTCTGCATGACAAACCCATTTATCTGAATTAAGGGGGGGGGGTGGACTAACCCCGTTTTTCCCCCTTTACCCTTAACCAATGAACTCCCAAAACTAATCAGGGAAGTTCCTTAATATAATAAACCGCTATACCAAATTCGGAGCAAATCGAATCATTCTGCATGAAAAACACATTTATCTGAATTAAGGGGGGTGGACTAACCCCGTTTTTCCCCCTTTACCCTTAACCAATGAACCCCAAAACTAATCAGGGAAGTTCCTTAACATAATAAACCGCTATACCAAATTCGGAGCAAATCGAATCATTCTGCATGAAAAACACATTTAACTGAATTAAGGGGGTTGGACTAACCCCATTTTTCCCCCTTTACCCTTAACCAATGAACCCCCAAAAACTAATCAGGGAAGTTCCTTAACATAATAAACCGCTATACCAAATTCGGAGCAAATCGAATCATTCTGCATGAAAAACACATTTATCTGAATTAAGGGGGGGTGGACTAACCCCGTTTTTCCCCCTTTACCCTTAACCAATGAACTCCCAAAACTAATCAGGGAAGTTCCTTAACATAATAAACCGGTATATCAAATTCGGAGCAAATCGAATCATTCTGCATGAAAAACCCATTTATCTGAATTAAGGGGGGGGGGTGGACTAACCCCGTTTTTCCCCCTTTATCCTTAACCAATGAACTCCAAAAACTAATCAGGGAAGCGCCTTATCACAGTGAACCTAGGAAAAAATTTTGAAGCAAATCGGATGTTTCTATCAAGAGTTATCGCGTTACGTACATACGTACGTACGTACATACATACATACATACATACAGAACGGGCGGGCACATTAGCTCTCAGGCTTTGATAGCCTGTGAGCTAAAAAGGGCTAAAAAATCGACTATACAAAAAATATTTCTTGTGACAATCTATTTGTCATTTTTGTTGACAAAAAGTCAACTAAGGTAAAAATTATAATAAAAGAAAAAGTATGAAATTCACAGACAAATAATTTTATCTTCATTTCCATCATCTACTGGCAGACTTTTATTTATTTCATTGCTTCTGGCAGCAATCCAGGAAAAGAGAAAGGGAAAATTTACTTTGAAATTTAGGAAGGTGTTATTTGACACAGCGTTGATAATATTCAGATATGCTGACGAAGCTGTTAAATTTGATTGGCGACCCGGTTTTGAGATAAGTAAAAATTTAATTATTAAAACGTATAATACAGGGTGTCCATTAAAAAAATGTCCCAGTTCTAAATTTTAATACAGTAGAACCTCTTTTATCCGAAACTCTTTTAACCGAAACTCTTGGTTAACTGCAATCCATTTTGAAAGCTTTTTTTTTTTTTTTTTTTTTTTTTTTTTTTTTTTTTTTTTCCTATCACATTTTTTGTGTGCAAAATCCATTTTGGAAGCTTTTTTTTTTTTACCATCATATTGTTTGTGTGCAAGCGATCCTTTCCGAACTACGAGTACATATAAATATTTTCAACCCCCTTTCTTAGAGTTCCTTCGAATTTAATTTGCGATCCCGTAAGCTGCGGAGTGGAACGAAGAAAACGAACAAATTAGCAATTCTGAAGCCTTTGAATGCTTTGAAAAGGTTTGGCATGGCTGGAGCAGCAGAAAAACTGTGATACCGGTGAACTAATAATATTAAAAAACTCCATGATAGAGCTTCAAAGCAAAGGCAAACGAAACTGCGACAAGCAAAACATTTTTTCAAACCCTTGTGATAAATGTAAAAGGCACTTAATTTCAAAATTAAAATTCAGGGAATTTATTTTTGTTTCTATTTTGCTGTCGCTTTATTTTTATTAAGCACTTATTACCATAATAGGAAATATTGCATTTATTTCTCCTTAATCTTAAAATATAAGCATTCTCGATTATTCGAAAATTTCGATTTTCCGAAAGAGGGTAGGTTCCAATTACTTCGGATAATCGAGGTTCTACTGTAGTATGAAATGTAAGGGTTGTAGAGTGTTGTTTTAAGGTCACAAATAAACAGTTACTTAAACAGTTTTAGATAAGCGCATGCGCGATTACTGATTTTTTATTGACTGGCTTTCAGTGCCACAAGGGGGTCATTTTCAAAATCTGTCCATGTTTGGTAATAACAAAATCAAATTTTTAGAAATAATCAGAATGCTTTAATGTTTTGTAAATAATTACCTTACCACATAAACATTAATATACAAGCATCAGCAGAAACCAAACTACTAATTTAACATTTTCAAACTAATTTTTAAATCATATTCGAGGATGGAGTAACACAGTTGACGTTTATTCCAACAGAGCGAAAAATGTCCAGACCAGGAATCGAACCTGGATACTTGGCGTGCCGTGCCAATGCCTTACCTGTTAGGCTATCCGGACGATAACTGGCTGACATAATTCACTCTTATTTGTTGTCCAACAAATAAGAGTGAATTAAGAGTGACGCCAAGTATCCAGGTTCGATTCCTGGTCTGGACATTTTTCGCTCTGTTGGAATAAACGTCAACTGTGCTACTCCATCCTCGAATATGATTTAATCCAGTTGGAAAAAATATTCGTTCCCTTCATTAATTTTTAAATTTTAATTAACTTAGTTTATGAGATAAGTGAGCACGGTAATGACAAATTACGGAAAATACTTTTATTTTTCAACCAGGCATAAATGGCAGCCATTATATCTTCGGGCCCATACAATGATTTTCTATTTCTTATATAATAAAAGCAGATTATTAAATGAAAGTTAATTTAATTATCAATTAGAAGTGGGTACGGTAATGACGTACAAAAAATACTCACCAAAACATTCAAAGTCTTTGCTTGTTTTATTGAAACTATAAAACTATAAACTCTATTCACCTAAACCTGATAACAAGTTGACTTTTAAGGAGTATTTTTGCCTTGATAAAAAGGCATGTGATGCCCTCTAAAAATTTCCAGATGAACTTTTTGTCAGAAGCATGGCAATGACACCCTTTCTTGGGACACGGTTTAAAATAATTATTAAGAATTATAGATAAGTTTAATTAATGAAAATAAATATTTTTTAATTAGTGCATCTTAATAAATAAAAATATATCAAAAAATTATAACCATCTGTTTTAAATAGAACTTAGTCAAATCTTTACACAATAAATTGCTTGTTGGGACAACCTACGGTAATGACATTTCGAACACAAAAGAATATATTTCTTATTTTAAATTTTTTTATAAATAATAATATATCTATAAATTATCATTAAAATAAAACACGATAGTTAAAATGCAACAATTAAAATTATGATATTTAACTGCTTTTCTGTGCAAATGTGAAAAGACAGTAAAAAATGACACTTTTTGAAAATCACTCACATGCGCAAATGGATACTCTTTAGCGTAAAACGTTATTGCTGGGTTGAAGATTTAAAAGCCGTTAGAGCCATGCGATTTTTTTCCTTTGGGGCTTTATAAAAGATCGTGTCTGCGTTCCTCCGCTACCTAATGATTTACCAACGTTGAGACACAGAATTTGAGAGGGTATTGCTTCCATGACTCAGCACGTGTTAACCGAAGTGTGAGAAGAATTAAAGTTTAGGTTCAATGTGCGCCGTATAACTACAGGTGCACATATTGTACATTTGTGTCCAGTGCCTGATTATCCAAAAGGCACATGAAGCACATGTGCCCCTCTAAAATTTAAGAGGGGCCCCACAATGACTGTGAAATTGGTCTTCCAATTCCCATTTTTATTTTTCTACTTTGCATTTTTAATTTTGATGGAAGGGCAAGTTTGCTTAATGCAAGAGAAAATCCACACACTACTTCAGGAAACTTATTTAAGGGGGTCCGGACACTTTTTGAAATAATTTTTATTTATTGAGTTAAAATTCTGAATTTTTTTGTTATGGTTAACCTTATCTCTTGTAAACAAAATCACATAATAAAACTTCTCATAATTTTTTAAAAAACAATTTAAATTTAAAATTTATTAAAAAAGTGGGGTAAATTAAAATCGTTATAACTCGAAATATTATTTATGGAATTTCAATTTTTTTTTTCATTTAAATAAACAGAAATATATAAGTTTTAATTTTGATTCAGCATTTTTTAAAATATTAATTTATTAAAAAAAATTAAAAATATTTAACGAAACAATTTTAAAAAAAAGTGGTGCAACTTTTATTAAAAAAATCATGTTTTCTAAAGTAATTTTTTTTTTCAAATATGCTGAATAAAAATTAAAGTAAAACAGTTAAAAAAGATATCTTCCAAGTTTGAACCCGTTATCTTTAACGGTTCTCGAGTTATAAGAATTTAAATATGAGAAATGGTGAAAAAACCTATCATGAAGAAAAACGCATTTTTACAAGAAATCGTTTCCATGACAGCCATTGCTTGAAAGCTAAATTTTGAAAACAAACCAAAACTAAAAAATAATATTTTTTGTTCTAATTCAGATAGAAACATGATTTAAATGTCATTTTAAGCAGGAAAATACAGAGAAATTTTTAACGAAATAAAATATTTTTGCAAAATTTGAAGATTTTTGTGTTCCGGACCCCCTTAAGCGCAAAATATGAATGTGATCGAAATTATGCTAATCATACAGCATCCTGATGTGTTGGTTAAAAACAACCCGAGTAATTATGCATACATTTATATGTATTAAATATATCTGAAGTACATGCAGTGAGTATAAAAAAAGTTGTTTAATGAAATATATGTGGATTTGGCCAAGTCACTCCCGGGAATAATATTAGTGTCATTGATGAGTTTACATGCATGAAGTTTTTTGCCAAATGAGAGGGGGCGGGGGTCCAGAATGATACCGTGCTTCCCCCAGATTCAAATGTTAATCGGGCCCTGTTTGTGTCATTCTCCAAGAAGTGTAATATTCCAGTCACAAGGCCTTTTTCATTATTTGGTATGAACATTTTTGAATTCATTTATGTTTTCTATTGAAAGTGAAAGAAGTCTTAATGTGTTGTGTGCATACTTTTTATATAATTACTTTATATTTTTTATTTCTTAGTACACAATATATGAGATCTCACCTCCGTGTAATGTCACACACCCAATGTTACTAAGGAAAATGTTTGATTACTCATTTAATTGAAAATAAAATACAGTATAACCTCTTTTATCCGAAACTCTTGGTTAACCGAAATCCATTTTTAAAGCTTTTTTTATTATTATTTATCACATTCCTTTTGTGCAAAATCCATTTTGAAAACTTTTTTCTTTCTTTTTTTTAACTATCCTATTCCTTGTGTGCAAGAGGTCCTTTCCGAACTACGAGTACATATAAATACTTTCGATCCCCTTTCTTAGAGTTCCTTTGAATTTAACTTCAGCTCCCGTAAGCTGCGGAGTAGAACGAAGAAAACGAACAAATTTGCAATTCTGAAGCTTTTTAAAAAATTTGGCATGGCTGGAAAAGCAGAAAGACTGTCATACTGGTGAATTAATAATATTAAAAAACTCCGTGATAGAGCTAGCTTCAAAGCAAAGGCAATCGAAACAGCGACAAACAAAACATTTTTTCAAACCATTGTGACATATGTAAAAGGTACTTAATTTCAAAATAAAAATTCACGTAATTTATTCTTGTTTCTATTTTGCTATCGCTTTATTTTTATTAAGCACTTGTTACCATAATAAGAAATATTGAATATATTTCTCCTCAATCTTAAAATATAAGCATTCTCGATTATCCGAAAATTTCGATTTTTCGGTAGAGGGTCGGTCCAAATTACTTCGGATAATCGAGGTTCTACTGTAGTTAAATATTATTCTAGTTATTACTATCTCAAGAGCAATGTAACTTAGTATAGTTAATTACTTTCTTTATGTTTTTGTTTGTTTTCTGAGCTCAAAAAGGAGTGTCACGCAATAAATTCTCACCTCCATGAACCAGTCATTAAGTTGCATTTTCATGTTAAAAAATGGCTAAATTATCACCAGATTTTGTTTCCCATTATGCTAAATTTAGCCAGTAGGTATGTTTGCTGCTGTTAAATTGTAAGTCAGAAATTTGTTTTTATAGTCAGGTATTAGATTTTGTTATAAAAAAGCAACCATGGTTATTGGAGATTCTCACATCCGTGAAATAAAATTCAAGGTGACTAAATCAACACTAAGGTATTTGCTTATATATTGCTTATATAATTATATCAACAGATGTTGATTTAAAGAAGAAAAAAAATTCTCAAAAAATATATATATGTAGGTTAATATTTAGAGCATGTTCCACACTTCTGGGATATCACCTTCATGAATCTCTCAATTTTGAAAATGTATATTTCAGAGAAAAAGGCTTAACACGAATTTACAATGACTGTAAATCAAACAAGTAATATAAAAATTTTGTTTTTAAACTCAATTCCTACTTAGGTCATCAAAGAAAAATTTAATATAATCCCTTAAGCTAATAATAGTTTTTGTTCCATTAAAATATCTCAATTTGTTGATTTTCTGTAAGCAAGTAGGTTTACAATGGAAGTCTATGGGAACTTGGCGAAATATTAGAGATATCGCCAAGTTGGCGAATCATTTTGGCCGCCAAATTTGCAATATATCGCCAGGTTGGCGACAAACTTGGCGGTATTTGGCGACAGAACAGGGTACCCCCTATGGTAACCCCCCTTATAGATATGAAGATGCATTAAATGCTTCAATAACCAATGGCCGCCATTTTGTTTCCCAAAGCTAAAATTAATTAATTAAAATTTAATTAATGAATTAATATTTGAAAAAACTGCATTAACATCAATTGTCACCCAGTATAAGTTTAAAAAAATTTATTTCAACTTGATAGGATGAATAATGAGTATTTTATTAACGATTGAAAATTTGAACAAGACATATAAATAAATATAGGGGGAGTGTGAACTAATAACTTGAAAAAAGATTGTTTCAAAACTTTAAAAGAGAAGAATTGAATAACATATAAAAGATGGGTGGCGAAAAGAAGCTCCAGATGGGAGACGAATTTTTTGTGCTTTTTATATTATTCCAAATAAATTCATTGTGCATTCTGATATAGAATTACTCCTTAGTTATATATCTAATTGAATAAATAGTTTTTTATGTTTTGTCTTATTACACAAACATTAACTGTAGCATAAAGTTCATCTCCTTGAATAATGTTAATAAAAAAATTGTGTTTCTGAAATAAATATGTTAAATTAAAAAAATAAAAAAATAAATAAATAAATAAAAAATAAAAAAAACAGACTGCGTAAAAAGCGAACTAATTATTTATTTCTCATCAATATGAAACAATTCTTTTATTACTTACCTTTTTTTTTTTTTTTTGTATTGATGACTTTTAACTTGTTTTTAATTATTAGTTCCTATATACAAATACTGTTTTGATGAGGCCTATAGATGTCTATTATGAAGGTTAGAGTTACAGTAAAGGTAGGCATCCAAAGTACACAACTTCCAGTTTGTGTAATATTTAAACGGAACTTCTGACTACAAAATGGTCAATGAAACATCGTCTTCATTTTGAAACACCTATCCAATAATAGACCACACAATAGGGTACGAAATTTTTTTTTCTCTACCGCCATTTTGAAATTATAAAAACAAAACCTATCCTATAACCATCGGACGATTAAGACGAATATATTGAGACCTCATTCATTAAAATCCGTCAAGCTGTTGGGATGTTTCGAGGGTATAAAGAAATCCACATACACAGATACGCGTGAAACACAAAACCCTTGTTTTCAGTCGGGTAAAAATAAATATAATGTATCTGGACCATTGCTGATTTTTACTTGCAATAACTGATAAGTTTCTAAAAATGATAACATTTGTCTTGAAAAGCAAAAAAAAAAAAAAAAAAAAAAAAAAAAATTATGGGAAAAATTTGTTTAAATTTGTACACTTTTGGAAGAATGACTAATAAGTAAAAGTCTAATTTTCAAGTGTTGCATTTATCATTGAAGTAACACAATTTAGTAATTAACTTTCTCAATTATTCTTAACCAAAAGCTGAAAATCAATTTTGAATCTTTATTTGCATATTTAAGAAATTTATTCTTATAGACGAAATGACCTTATAGTAAAATGTCAAGTGCTTATTTCCATCTGGAACCCTGCCAAATATTAGAGATGTCTCATGACCAGATGTAGATAATATAGATAAAAATAATTCATTCTTTTAGTAATTAATTAAAATTTTTACCCTTATTATATTTTACAAGAATTATTATGACACGCCATCAACAAAAGATATTTACGTTCTATGCAAATATTTCTTTTAATTTAACTTTGTAATAATTTAAGTGAAAATTGAAAATTGCTCTTAAACACAATGCCGGTATGTGTTTCAGATTATTTTAATGTGGTTCTATTAATTTCACTCTGAAAGCATAATGGCTTTTGCAATGTAGGAGAAAGAAATGAAATTTTATACCTCGCTTGTTTTGTTTTGTTTCTTCCTTACAAAGTGTTCTACTAAAAAAATGTAAAAATTTGCGTTTGATAAATTATTAATTTTTTGCATAAACATAATATTTTCTAAATATATGACTAAAATTAAATAAATCTACATAAATATTATTTTAATACATGTCTCGGTACCTAAATTGATAATTCATTTTTCAAAAAGAAACATTTTGAACTAATCAACTTTTAATGTCATTTCTACTTGCTTCTATCTTTACAAGAAGAAAGTATTGGATTCATGAAAATTTTTTAATTCCGGTTTTCGACGGATTTACACGTTTCATGTGTCAGAGATTCCAAAAAACATGTTTTTACAAAATGTCTGTCTGTGAGTTTGTGACTCTGTCTGTCTGTCTGTATGTATGTGACACAAATATTGTGGGCGCTCTAGCTCAAGAACTAATGCACGGAATTTAATAAAAAAGTTATATTCCGGTAGTCCCTGATATAAATTGGTGCTGATTAGTTTTTTGTGTAAATCGCTCCACAGGTGGCGCTGCTATGCTGCATTTTCCCCGATTTCCGCAATAGCTGTATCTCAAGAACTAAAGCACGCATTTTCATAAAACTTCATATTCCGTTAGTAATTGACATGAATGGATGCTGTTTACGTTTTGGTGTAAATCGCTCAACAGGTGACGCTGCTATGCTGCATTTTGCCGGATTTACACAATTTCTGCAATAGCTCTATCTCAAGAACTAATGAGCACATTTTCATAAAACTTCAGATTCAGTTACTCTTTGATATGAAATGATGCTGACTACGTGTTGGTTTAAATCGGCCAATAGGTGGCGCTGCTGTGCTGCATTTTGGAGGATTTCCGCAATAGCTGTATCTCAAGAACAAATGCACGGATTTTCATAAAACTTCAGATTTAAGTATAACTTGATTAATATTGCTGCTGATTATGTGTTGGTGTAAATCGCTCAATAGGTGGCACTGCTATGCTGCATTTGTCATGATTTGCGCAATAGCTCTATCTCAAGAACTAATGGACACATTTTCATAAAACTTCAGATTCAGTTACCCTTTGATATGAAATGATGCTGACTACTTGTTGGTGTAAATCGCCCAATAGTTGGAACGAAAATGCACGGATTTTCATAAAACTCCAGATTCCGTTAGTCCTAAACATGAATGTATGTTGTTTACGTTTTGGTGTAAATCGCCCAACAGGAGACGCTGCTATGCTGCATTTTGCAGGATTTACACAATTTCTGCAATAGCTCTATCTCAAGAACTAATGGACACATTTTCATAAAACTTCAGATTCAGTTACACTTTGATATGAAATGATGCTGACTACGTGTTGGTGTAAATCGCCCAATAGTTGGCGCTGCTGTGCTGCATTTTGCACTATTTCCTCAATAGCTCTATCTCAAGAACTAATGCACGAATTTTCATCAAACTCCAGATTTAAGTATAACTTGATTAATATTGCTGCTGATCAGGTGTTGGTGTAAATCGCTCGTGGCACTGCTATGTTGCATTTGTCATGATTTGCGCAATAGCTCTATCTCAAGAACTAATGCACGAATTTTCTTCAAACTTCATATTCAATTAGACGTTGACATAAGTTGATGATAATTAGTTTCTGGTGTAAATAACCCAATAGGTGGCGCTGCTATGCTGCATTTTGCTGGATTTACACGATTTCAGCGACAGTCATACCTCGAGAGCTAATGCACGGAATTTCATCTTTTTAGAATTCTCATGATGAGCACATATTGCCATTTAATTTGGCACTGTGATAGCGAATTTTGAAGTATTGGCATGTATGAGATAGAAGAAAGTTTCGTGATAACCACAACATACTAATTTATTAGATTACCTTTCACATTTAGGCGGTTCAAAAAAGCATATAGTTCCCGCTAAACAAGAATCTTTCTGACACATTTTCTGACGCATTTTTACTTACTTCTATCTTCAATAGAAGAAAGTATTGTAATCGAATTTTTTTTACTTCCGGTTTTGGACGGATTTGCACGTTTCAGGCGTCAGAGATACCCCAAAACATCTGTATTCAAAATGTCTGTCTGTCCGTGTGTTTCAATTGTACCATCCAAAAGTACAGAAATTTATGCATTGAATTGAATCAAATTTTTTGTGTATGTTTTTGGTTATAGCAAGCAGATCCTCACTGAATTTGGAAAAATATCCGTGGAACGGGATGCTGTAATAGGGATTTTTGTGCAATTTTCATTACATTTTCATTTACCATCTAAAAGTGTATGAAGTTATGCATAGGATGGAACCAAATTGTTTGTGTATGTTTCCGTCAATGGCAAGTAGGACCTCCCTGAATTTGGAAAAATTCCACCTGAAGGGGCGCTGTAACACCGTAAACTGAGGTAACTTTGGCTCAAATTTTGAAACCTTTGGCCCATGCTGTCACGATGGAGCTATTGCGATATTTTTTACAAAGAGCTGCCAGCCTCATGCTAGTTCTGTTACCAATATTTTGAAACCAAAACTCGACGATAATTCAACGATATAACGTATTTAATCTTCTTTTTCTTTTGGGTGAAAGTTACCCTTAATGGGACAAAGTTACCCCAGTTGAGGGTAGAAATTTTTGTGCCATTTGACGGTTAATCAAAGATACAGCACATTTAATCTTTTTTCACTTTTGGGTGAAAGTTACCCTTAATGGGACAAAGTTACCCCAGTTGACGGTAGCAATTTTTGTGTCATTTCCATTATTGTACATTCGAAAAGTGCATGAAGTTATGCGTAGAATTAAACCAAATTTTTTGTGTATGTTTTTGGCTGTGGCAAGCTGGTCCTCCCTGAATTTGAAAAAAATTCGCCGGAAGGGAGCGCTGTAATAGCGATTTTTGTGCCATTTTCATTGTTGTACCATCGATAAGCGTGTGAAGTTATTCATAGTATTCAAACGATTTTTTGTGTATGTTTTCGTCTATAACAAGCACGTTCTCCAAGAATTTGAAAATATTCCGCAAGAAGGGGCGCTGTAATAGCGAATTTCGTGCCATTTCCATTATTGTACCGTCGGCAAGTGTATAAATTTATGCAAAGACTTGAACCAAATTTTATAGTTATGTTTTTTGCTATGGCAAACAGGTCCTCCTTGAACTTCAAAATGTATTCCGCCTGAAGGGGTCGCTGTAATAGCGATTTTTGTATAATTTTCTTGATTTTTCGTAGTACTGTTGTACATCGGCGGCTCGTTCATCGACGGGAAATTCCTATCATGCTAAGCCGACTCTTCGAAGCAGCTGATGTACAACAGAATATTGAAAAACTATTGATTTTAATAAATGTCATGATCGAGAGTTTTACTCTGATTAATTGACTGAAGTAGAAATTTAAGATGAAAAAAAGGTTGGTATAGTATTGAACTAATAATATTGAAGTATTAACATCTGTAACTACTTTTTGAAATATTAAAATGTACGAAGTAGAAGAAAGTTTTGGGATTGGCACATCCAACTAGTTAAACGTAAAAGCATGAAACTTGCAGTTATATTGAAGTGGTTTGAAGGTGGTTGTTTATTGAAGTGGTTTTTTAAAAAAAAAAGAAATCTGTTCTTGATAAATGAAATTCAACTTGAGTTATACGCGATTTTTGTCTCAGGCGAGCAGTTTTATTTCCTTTTCAGCGCTTTTGAGACCTGAAATACGATTCAAAACGCCCAAATGTGACAACTTTTTCTTTAAAAAGTCTTCTGCTTTTACCTAAAAATTGGAAAAACTATTTGATCACACAGTTTCTGCAGAAGCTATGTGATCGAACAGTTTTTCCGTACAACTTCATTAAATAAGAAGATTCTCTTGTACACGTACAGTGAAACCTCCCTGTGCGACTACCTCTATCAAGCAACCACCTCCCTGAACGACCATTTTTTCATGTAACGAAATTTATTCCCATAGGCTCAATACTAATTTTACCTCTATTCTGAGACCATCCCAGTTAAACTCGCTCCATGAGCGACCCATTTTTTTTGAAAAAAATGAAATAAATACCGCTTTTTCCTGGTCGCTTGAAGAAGGTTTTATTAGAATAATAATTCCGGAGAGCGCATTATTCATCAAACTTCTAAACTAAGTTTAGAATTTTTATTTATTCCGGTAACTTTTTAGTGTTTAAACCCCTTTGTGCCTTTTTAGGCAATGAATTTAACTCTGATGACAAAGTAAGGATGACGGTCAATAAACTCCCTTGCCCTATTCTTTCAGGAAACACTCAAAGGTTTAGATAAATTAATGAAATCGTCGTTATTTTTTCCAATAAAAAAAAAATTGCATTTATTTACTGAACTTCGAAAGGACTTGTAAATAAAAGTTATGGAAGATAAAATCGCAAAATCAAAGCAAACGTCCATGTATTCATTTTTTAAACTCTGCATTAATTGACTTATGTAATTATTTTTTTTTAATTCTTAAACTTTCATATTTTTTCCAAATGTGAAAAATAAATTTATGTAACATTAATTGTTACCTTTTTTCAAGAATTAAAATCTAGATTTAAACATGACCTCCATTAAGAAACCACCTCTCTGAGCGACCAATTTTTATTGGAACGGAATGTGGTCGCTTTTGGGAGGTTTTACTGTGTAAGAGAATTTTCGTATTCAATGAACTTGAGGGCAAAAATAAATTAAGCAAGAACGAAAAATCATGCATGAGACGTCGATTATCAATCTCCAACGGTAACAGAATATTATTAAGAAACTTATTTTTTCTTTCAATTATATGATATATCTAAATCAGCAACTTAAGACAGCACATAACTTCCAAGGAAGGTCTCCATAAGCGCATACTCAGAAAAATTTGAAAAAATTACAAAATATTATTGACATGAGGATATGTTAGTTTATAAAAAAAATTCCTGCGGAACCTGAATATGGCGACCGTTAAAAAAAAAAAATAATAATAATAATGAAAGTTTCGTTTTCGAGGCAATTTATCGCTGGTTGGCGACACAGTGATTTTTTTTTTAAATACGCTTTTATTATAAGTACTCTTAAAGGAAAAACCTTTTCCGCTCTTTCTTCTGAACAAGTTTAATTAAACTATTATTTTAACACAATCAAACTGATTGTTAAAGTTTTCATACGAATTGAATATTTCCAACTGAGTGAAAAAATGCCCAGGCGGAGATTCGAACCCAGATCCTTGGCTTACAGAGCCGATGCTCCACTGTTTAAGCTAACTGAACCGACAACCGGTGAGCATATTGTGCGATTTATTTTGTTGAACAGTCTACATGACAGACCAGATGTCGGCGCAGTTAGGTTAAACGGTAGAGCATTGGCCCTGTAGGCCAACTGATGTCATAAACTGATGCCAAACTGATGTCCTAAACACTTTTCAACAAGGTTGAAAAATGTTATAGATCTGGTTGGAAAAAGGTTGTTTGAATTTGAAAACAGCCTTATGAAATGCGTATATTAAGGACATCAAACACTTTTAGATACGAAAAAGAAGACCCAATTGATGACCCTTACGGACCCTTACGCACTCTTATCATTTATTTACCTTACCTCTTGAAGGGCGATGATACCGCTATGGCATCACATAATTTTAATCCTTAATTGCCACATTGGTACGCGAGTTTTTTTTATGAAAATTTCCCTTTTATTAAGTACGCGAAAATATACTTTTACTTTGTTACAAATACATTTTCTTGTAAATACTGGTGTCATTCAATTATTTCAACATTTTACGAATACAAGTACCCCTGAAAGGGTTAAACTAAAAAAGCAAGTCTGTTTTTCAAGTATCATTTTTATCATCGAAGAAAAAGCAAGTCGGAAATTGTACGTCGAACGTGACCAATGAGTTGCGTTCGTACTATAACTAGTTTTATAAATATTCAGATCTTTGTGCAATAGCTGTTGCATTGTTGCGCTCTCATGGAAGAATGCATCATGCAAAACTTATTGCGATTATATACATTAAATTCAGTAATAACAACGTGGCCAATGAGTTGCGTTCGTACTATAACTAGTTTTATAAATATTCAGATCTTGGTGCAATAGCTGTTGCATTTTTGCGCTCTCATGGAAGAATGCATCATGCAAAACTTATTGCTATTATATACATTAAATTCAGTAATAACAACGTGGCCAATGAATTGAGTTCGTACTATAACTAGTTTTATAAATATTCAGATCTTGGTGCAATAGCTGTTGCATTGTTGCGCTCTCATGGAAGAATGCATCATGCAAAACTTATTGCGATTATATACATTAAATTCAGTAATAACAACGTGGCCAATGAGTTGCGTTCGTACTATAACTAGTCTTATAAATATTCAGATCTTGGTGCAATAGCTGTTGCATTGTTGCGCTCTCATGGAAGAATGCATCATGCAAAACTTATTGCGATTATATACATTAAATTCAGTAATAACAACGTGGCCAATGAGTTGCGTTCGTACTATAACTAGTTTTATAAATATTCAGATCTTGGTGCAATAGCTGTTGCATTGTTGCGCTCTCATGGAAGAATGCATCATGCAAAACTTATTGCGATTATATACATTAAATTCAGTAATAACAACGTGGCCAATGAGTTGCGTTCGTACTATAACTAGTTTTATAAATATTCAGATCTTGGTGCAATAGCTGTTGCATTGTTGCGCTCTCATGGAAGAATGCATCATGCAAAACTTATTGCGATTATATACATTAAATTCAGTAATAACAACGTGGCCAATGAGTTGCGTTCGTACTATAACTAGTTTTATAAATATTCAGATCTTGGTGCAATAGCTGTTGCATTGTTGCGCTCTCATGGAAGAATGCATCATGCAAAACTTATTGCGATTATATACATTAAATTCAGTAATAACAACGTGGCCAATGAGTTGCGTTCGTACTATAACTAGTTTTATAAATATTCAGATCTTGGTGCAATAGCTGTTGCATTTTTGCGCTCTCATGGAAGAATGCATCATGCAAAACTTATTGCGATTATATACATTAAATTCAGTAATAACAACGTGGCCAATGAGTTGCGTTCGTAGTATAACTAGTTTTATAAATATTCAGATCTTGGTGCAATAGCTGTTGCATTTTTGCGCTCTCATGGAAGAATGCATCACGCAAAACTTATTGCGATTATATACATTAAATTCAGTAATAACAACGTGGCCAATGAGTTGCGTTCGTACTATAACTAGTTTTATAAATATTCAGATCTTGGTGCAATAGCTGTAGCATTGTTGCGCTCTCATGGAAGAATGCATCATGCAAAACTTATTGCGATTATATACATTAAATTCAGTAATAACAGGACTCCATCTTAAATAGAACGTAATTCCACGGCAATCTAGAATCATGACCTATCATGGGATATCGTTGAATTAACTATGTATGATACGTTTTAATAGAGAGAAGAATACTTTTATTAATACTTTTTAATTTTGATTCGATTTTCATAAAATTTGAAATGACTGGACAAAATTCTGCAACGCTTGTATATATTAAATTTCGACCATTCGTTTTGCTAGTGTTTGTGCTGTTTCATGCGGAGAGACAGACAGACAGACGGACGGACCAGATAACGACTATAGGTGCTACTTATTTATTTAATTACGAACGCGCCTAAACATTGCTGTCGTAAAATGTATATATGAAATATATATCACTGGAATGTCACATTCACCTTGAATTAAATCAAAATAAAATCAAGTAATCTATGCTAAAATGGTGCATTTAATTCTTCAAAGACTTCACAATATATAAAAGTTGTCATTACATTTGAAAACTATTTTAAACACTTTAAACTCACAAGGAAGGTCTCCATACTGGGCATACTCAGAATATTTTGAAATAAATACCATTTAAACTACTTATGTGTGTAATAAAGGATCAGTCAAATTTAGCGGCGGAATAACTGTAGAAGGTCTGGGAAAAAATAAAATACTTTCGAGTATTTGGCGCGAAAAGACGAAAGCGTCACGCGATTTGGCGAGCAGGACTTTTCCTTGTCAAAAGCAAACGATTTTAAATGCACTTGAAAATTGTTTGTTAGCTGATTTTTAGAATGCGTCTAAAGAGTTAATGAATTTAAACATAAACAATAAGAGAGTTTAATAAATACTTTTTTTCGTATTACATATTTTGTTGCTTGTTATTTAATTTTATTACTTTAAAAACAATTTCATATATAAAAAATACTTTCATATATTTAAGCGTATTCCAAAATAAAGGCAAGATTCATTTACCAGTTATTCCTTTTAATATCAAAGAATTCGTCGTTTCCATAGCAACAAAATTGGATGCTCAATTGGACTTAATTTTGATTTATTGAGACAATTTTAATTTATTTTAATTTTGTTTTCCTCCCTAAAATTTGATGTTTAACTTTCATTATAGATATCATATATAGATACATATGTATGACAAAATATAGTTATAAACTAAAACTGACAAAACCAAAGTTATTTACATTAAATTTATTTAAACAAGTTCATTATGAAACACTTATCTTAAAGAGTATTCGACATAAAGTAATTTTCGAATTTTCATTTCTTCGCCAACCAATGATAAATCGCCAAATAAACTAAATTTTTATTATTTTTTTACGGACGTTCTATCGAGGTTCCGCCAAAATTTTTTTATAGACATATATATCCACATGAGAAGAACACTCTGTAATTTTTTCAGATTTTTATGAATATGCCCGTATGGAGACCTTCCTTGTCAGTACCATATGCCGAATACCTGACGTATGTTATTGACTTTTAAGTGTTTAAATCTGTTTTTAAATGAAATAACACCTTTCACATATTATAACATCTTTGAAAAGCTAAATGCACCTTTTTAGCAAAGACTGCTTGGATTTATTTTTATTAAAAAATACTAATTAACATTCTCGGTTCTTTTTAACAAAAAATAGACAATCAATTTCGAAAATTTATTCAGCTATTTAAGAAATTTAATGTTATTGACAAAATGACCTATTAGTAAAATTTCAAGTACACTTTCACATCTTTCTTTTTGGAACTGTGCCAAACATTAGACAAGTTTCATGACCAAATGTGGATAGTATAGATAAAAATAATTTATTCCTTTAGTAATTATTAAAACTCTTATCCTGCTTATGTTGTTTTTAATATTTTACGGCTATAAACAAAGTGGACGTGTATTCTTCATTTAAATGCATTTTAAATTTAATTTTTAGTAATAATTTAAGTGAAAAAAAAAAAAAAAATACTGCTGAAAATTATTATGGTATATGTTTCAAATTGCTTTTATACGCTTCAAAAATTTTCATTCCCGGAACTTATTAGCTTTCTCTCTTTTTTTTTTTTTTTTTTTTTTTTTTTGGAGGAAAATAATGAGGTGTTATACCTTGCTATTTTGTATTCTTAAAATGCGTTACCACACAGTAATAATAACATTGAAAATACAGAAAAACGTTAGAAATATTTGTAGAACAAAAACAGAATCATCATGACTTGGTTACCTTAATTTCCACAAATAACATGCATGGTTTCATCTTTGCATTAGCTATAAGAAGCTAAAAAATACCAAAAAAGCGCTACCGCACACAATAAATCCAGGGAAAAAAATGCATAAGATAACATAAGATAAAAAATATAATGAATTGAAATGGATTAAAAAGAAAGCATATTACCAATTGAAGTTCCAACCTAGGCTTGAATGATATAGCAAAAAATAGTAGCAGTGAAAATATTTTTATTCTGAATGTAAAAACTTCTTTTTGAACTAAAATTTCTTATTATTAATATTTGTCAGCCTGTGAAAACATGGCTGAACAGAGCTGCAGTGGTTGATGTGGAAGATTTTATTTAAAACACCAGTTGCATAAATGAAATATTTATTATAAGCTCGATGATATGACAATTTACACTAAAACAGCATTACTACGCCGTTAACATAAAAGGAAACTAAAAATAATATTTCAATGCAGCTCCATGATGAAAGATGATATATGTGCAAAAAATTACAAGAAGCTGAAGATCCTCAATCAGTCCAGACATTTATACAACAAACTAGCAGTTGTTTCCAAACCTGTTGCCAATCCACAAATAAAAACATTGGCTACAAACTATGACGTTGCGAGTCAACCATTCACGTCGAAAGACGTGATCCCGGAATCACAGTTACTGGCAGTTATTCAGTAACGGCACTTGCCTCAGTAGCTAATGAATCAAACGAACTGCCGGTCGTTTCGGATATGTAAACAATTCTTCAAGAGTGTGTGAAAAACAAAACATGCATCAATATTAAAAGTAAATACACTTCAAACTTTATAGTTTTATTAAATCTTCCTGAATGCTTAATAAAGCTCTAAAAGTAATTGATGCGTAACAATATTCTTATTATTAATATTTTTATTATTTATTATGGTATCTTACATATATATTACGTATAAATTAACAACATTAACATTAATATTTAAATTAATAATATTTTGTTACTCTGTCACGTATAAATTTAATTTCGCAGCTTAAAATGTTCAATTGAGGACGGTTAGATAAAAGTAAAACCGATATTCTGTTAGTTAGTAAAACCGATATTCTGTTTAAAAAACTGAATAATAAACTATGAAAATTACTCGGAAACGTTTCTGAAAATCAGTGGTGGCAAAAGAAACTTTGTTTGTACAAAAGCTTAATTAAATCTCGAAAATATATTGGTTATTGAAGCTTCTAAAAGGTATGAGAAATCCTTTTGAAATTGTGCGTAACTCAATTTTTTTTTTGTCTTTATATTAAAGTGTTGTAAATAAAAAAAAAATCTGGGTTTTTTTTTTCTAGATAATGTTGAAATTTTTTCATTATCTATACTTCATGCATGATTTTGGTTCCCTGTTCAGTTATAAAATGCTGTTCTACAAAAATATTACAACTGTGTTTTGCAAATAATTTCCAATTTTTTTTTTCATGCGTTGCATTTTTTAAAATCTCACGATTTCAGGGGATAAAAATTATACATTTATTTTAAGAAATTTATTCTTCTGTTTTCTTCTTTATATCATATTTTATATTCTTAAAAATATTAAAAACTAACCACCTCTGGCGACCCGCTTGGTCTCCCTTATATGCATGCTAAGCATTGCAATATGTTACTTTTATTCATGATTTAATTTACTTGCTTATTTTTTCACCAAAGCAGAAGATTCTGATTAAGATATCAAAAATTGTTTGCGATAATCACGGCATTTCGTAAATTTTGCTGTTGTTATGTAGTCAATGTTTATTGACAAAAATCTTTTTACTCGCTTAGTCATTTTAGCAGGAGAGCTGTTGAACAGTTTTGAGTAGGTATTTGAGGCACCCTGAAAATTTGTGCAACACTTCTTTCGTAATGCCTGAATACAAAATCGAATGTCTGGCTGAAGGATCGTGGCCCAAAAACTGTGCCAGGCGCGTGTCAAGTGCCATTTGGTACTTGACACGTTTCTGGCACAGTTTTTGTGCCGACTAAAGTGTCTGTCATTTTCAAAATATTTTTTTCTAAGCATAAATATTATTCTGCCTCAATCTCAGCGTGCCTCAAATAACTTTTTTGGGTAGTCAAAAATGGCACTTGACACGTGTCTGGCACAGTTTTTGGGCCGACTAAAGTGTCTGTCATTTTCAAAATATTTTTTTCTAAGCATAAATATTATTCTGCCTCTATCTCAGCGTGCCTCAAATACCTTTTTTGGGTAGTCAAAAAATGGCACTTGACGCGTGTCTGGCACAGTTTTTGGGCCGACTAAAGTGTCTGTCGTTTTCAAAATATTTTTTTCTAAGTATAAAGATTATTCTGTCTCAATCTCAGCGTGCCTCAAATAACTTTTTTTTGGGTAGTCAAAAAATGGCACTTGACACGTGTCTAGCACAGTTTTTGGGCCACGATCCTTCAGCCAGACATTCGATTTTGTATTCAGCCATTACAAAAGGAGTGTTGCACAAATCTTCAGGGTGCCTCAAATACCTTCCCTAAAATGTTTAACAGCTCTTGGACTATTTGTTCTTTATCTCCGTTTGCTTATCTGTTGAAATACGTTCGCTTATGAGGAGGTTTTAAAACCTATTAAGTAACCTTCTGTAATTGGACTTGCTGTAAAATGGCATAATTTGGGAAATACGATGATTTGGCTAATGCTTAGCATAGATCTAAAGGAGACCTAACTGATCGCTAGAGGCGGTTAGTGTATTTAATAATATGTATGTTTTTGTTTAATATTGGCGATTGACAATCATTTTTGGTAATCTAACATACTGGCGCGGATAATGCGTGAGTAGCAAATTAATTTTGATTCGGTTTAAAATATTATTCAATAAAAATCATTACATGTGATTGATTTGTTTACTTATAACTTACGTCTGGAAAAGCTCGTGATGGAAGTTGAGCTGTACTGTATTTCATCTAACAGCATTATGCTAAAATTTAGCTGCCTTACAGACTCCAATTATATTTCTAACACCAGACAGCGCTGCAAAATTCATTGCTGCAGAATTTGATTTGAGAATGATTACTCCCCATAAATAAATATCTTTTTGTTCACTGAAGGAGAAATCTGTTATGTTTACTTCGAGGAAAATAGATATTGACCTGTCCATCTAATTTTAGTTGAAGTTATCTTTGAATATTTACACATTTGAATGTAACTCATCTTTCCGTCATTAATTTTTTTAAACGAGCTTTATAAAAATTAAACTATTATACAGTTTTATTCGAAAAAATAATTTTGGTTAAAAATAGCCGCCTGGTATATGTAAAATTAAGCAGTTAGACTGTATTTGTTTTATAACAGTTACATGACTTAGGGTTTTATTATATAGATTTACTTTTCTATTTGCTTCTTTACATCATATTTTATATACATAAAAATATTAGAAATGTGTATTTTTTTAGAAATACGTTACTCTTTTTTTTTCTAGGGTTCTACTTTAATTCTTGTTACTTTCATTAAAATTTTAAACCGCAAAATTATTGCATTTTTTAAATTATTATTTTATTTGTAAAGTTGTTTGTATTTGTTGTTTAAAACATGTAATTAGATTATTTATATTATTAATTAATTTATATTATAATATATTTTAAAATTAACTTAATAAGTTCTGGTCTATTTTTCAAGTATTACATTTATTACTGAAAAGACACAAATTAGTAATTAACTTTTTCACTTGTAGTTAACCAAACTATGCCAATTAATTTCGAATTTTCACTTAAACGTTTAGAAAATTTAGAGTTATACGCTAAATGTCTGCTTAGTAAATTTTCAAGTGCATTTTACGATCTTCTTTTTTGGATCTACGCCAAAATTTAGGTAAGATTTATGAACTAATATGGTTATGAAAGATAAAAATACTTTCTTCGTCTAATAATTATTATAATTTTTACCCAATTTACACTGTACAGGAAATTTTATGACCATCATCACAGTAGATACTTCTCCTTTATTTAAAAAGAGTTTTAAATTTAATGTGGCAATAATTTAAACGAAAATTAAAAATGTCTGTTGTACATAATGACGGTGTATGTTGCAGATTAGTTTAATGCACTTCTATTAATTTCATTCTGGCAACATAATAGTTTTCTATTGTTTTTATTTTGATGAAAAAAAAATGAGGTGTTACACGTCGCTGTTTCTTTTTAATTATGAAAGGCTGTACCACACGAGTATAAAAAATTTAATTTAATAAATGTTAATTTAATGCATGCTGTTAATACTCAGTAGATTATTAATGGTGATTTAATTTTTTGATGTGTTTGCATTTTATTTTAAATTACGCAACCTCAGGTGAGACAATTCACATGTTTATTTTAATAAAAATGAATTGTGTCAAATCCTGTAAACGTAGCTAGACAAGTATGGATAAGTGAAATGGAAATAGCGGAAATGCACATGTTTACATGTTTTAAATGATTCATTACTCAAGTGTACGATGAAGAAAATGGCTTTCAAATGTACGTTTTATGTAACGTCAATTATAAATGTAAAGCAAATTAACACCATGTAATAATATACTAAGTTTAATTGTTAAAAGGCGTACGTAAAAACTTTATAAACAGTAAAAATAAGTTTATTGAATTGTTTACATCCTTTGACTCTACCTGGGTCATTTTCAGAACAAATAAATAAAAATATTCTAATATTGCGCGGTCTATGAAACGCCACCATTGAAATTTTCACATGCTGTTCGTTTTCAAAAGCCTCGCCAAGTACTCTTGGACGATTCTACTATCCAAAGGGTTGTTACGCTGAGATGGGTATTTTCTGAAGTTCTACTTCGTCGTTCACTTGTACGTTGTCACTAAGATTAACACTCAGCCAAACGCAGCTAAACAAACTCCGCTCACTCCTATTTTGATAAGATCAAAGAAGACCTGCCTCATGCGCAAAAGCGCGGAGGGTTTTGCTTTCCAAAAGCAAACAGTACCCTTTCACATTAAGCACATTATTCTTTTATTTTACTTAGATGTTTCTTTTTATTTTCTTAACCATTGAGTAAAACGAGCCATTGTTTTGGTAATTTAAATGATGCTGCAACGTTTCATATTGATATTTTTGGATGTTCCAATCTCTATGGTTTCTCTTTTAATGGAAAATAAAAATAAAAATAAATAATATAAAAGAATAACGTGCATAATATGAAATAGTACGTGAAAATTTGAAAGAAATCATTTCATAGACCGTACAATTTTAGAATATTTTTATTTATTTGTTTCGAAAACGACTCAGATGGAGTCGAAACATGTAAACAGTTGATAAACATATTTTTACTGTATTTAAAGTTTTAATTTACGCCTTTTAGCAATTAAAATTTGTATATAATGTCACCTATATTGCTTTCGTTTTAAAAGGCTTCGGAATTGGTCAAGATCATTATTCTGAGTTTAGTTCAGCTTGCAGGGACGGTTTGACCTTTAAGTTTTATTCAAAAATTCTGAAATCACGCCAGAAATTACGAAGCATAATTTTTCCTTTATTTAATGACAGACATTGTGTGATTACAAAATTATCCTTTTTGAATGTCTGGTATAAATTCAGAATTTTTGAACAAAAATGGAGGCCGAATTTGCAATCCTGGTTGTTGAACGATATGTATTGCTATTTTGTTTTTAGGTCATTTTATCGATTAACTTAAAAAATAAATTCGGTTTCTGCCAAGATCTAACATTATCCTTTCATTTCAAACCTTTAAACTCAGTTACCAAGTAGCCGTAATAAGCGGGAAAAGCTCAGAAATTCTGTTTGTTTCTATTTAGAAAAAAAATATATAGCTTTTATCAATAATTTTTTTACACCCAATTTATGTTCATACACATGCAAATAAATAATGCAATATATCATACAAAACTGGGAACACTATAAAGACCTTCAGCTGTAACTAAGAATTATAATTTGCTCGAAGTTGACACAATTATCACGTAAGTTATTACACAACAGAAAATTACCCAGCAAAGAGGAAATTGCTGGCCAGCAGCAAGATAGATGCTGGCAATGATGGAGAAGTGCTGGCTAATGATCTACCACTGCATGACCACTGCTAGACAGCTTCTGTCAATTTTGCTGTTGGAAATCATCAGATAAAATTCTGGTGGGGTTCCGTTTAATCTCATGCGCTGGCCCACCACTACATGGAAATGCACGAACTTTTGCAGTATTATTGTTGAGAACCCTTACGCTAGGTGGCGTTGCGAATATCAAAGACATTGAGTATTTGAACACAAATCTGAAATGAATATCTTAACACAATTTAAGCTCTGAAGCTAATTTTTTTAAACTGTAAGTAATATAGCACCGCTGCCACCAACAAAATAAGTAAGTAAATAAATAAATAAATAAATTCTTTATTTCAACGCAATTTTTTTTCCTCCTTAAATCTGGTTTTACTAAGTTACAAAGGATTTCGGTTTTCATAATTTACACAGTTGAGAATCAATAATAAAAAAAGCGTATAAATTATATAGGATTTCTATACAATACAATAATTTCTATATCAGTTTAATGATTGAGAATGTAAATCACAAAAGTAACAAACTTGAAATAGTGTAATGAGAGCTTTAAAACTACTAGCGGTCGTAGAATACATTGAAAGTACTTGTTCATGTCCGATCAAGAAAACCAAACAGCACCGAGCGCAGTTAGTACTTGGGAGGGTGACCACATGGAAACCGCTAGAAGCTCAAATATTTCTATAGACATTTCCATTATAGGCACTTCTACAGCTATTTCTATAGCTCTTGGTGAAACTAGCTTATAGAAAAAGGGCCATAATTCTATACTTTGTCTTTTTATAGAATTCTATAAGAAATTTTTGTAAGGAAAGTGCTGGGACAGCAAAGGAATAGCAGTGGGATTGTTTCTAGCACTGCAGAAAAAGTGGCGGATTGAAGTACTGTGATGGCATACTAATGGTGGCCTGCTGTTGGCCATCACTGATGGGCCAGGTGCATTCCGCACGGATACATTTTACTGGTTTAAGTAATGGCAGTATTGCACTTTACCGCTGATGGCAGTGCTGACTGACATCTTTTTTCTAGCTGATGGCCCACTGTTTTTTTCTTTGCTGGGTAGATTAATCAGAAAAATTGTGTTATTACTGCTACACTCAAAAATGGTATATTTCAATCAAATATCATCGATGAAATACCAATTTTTAACCGCCTCATGATTATTTTTGACGCCTCTCTGAGGTGTTAAAAGGATGTACAAAAAAGGCATTTAAAAAAGTTGTATGATATTTTTTTAAGTTGTAATTAAAATCTTTTTTACTTACATTTTACAGCGGCTTTGATGTTGTTGTTTTTTTTAAAGATGTTGTGGCTTTTCTTCTGTTTAAAAAAATGTTTTGTTGGAAAATGTTATAAATAGCTACGAATTTTAAAGAATTGACGTAATGTTGCATGTTTATTTTTAAGTTATATTATTTTATTCGTCTATTATATTGAACAAATTACTTCGTCATATATATATAGTAAACTAACCTCTTAAATATTGAAAAAAGTGCTTGAATATAATAATGTATGCAGCGATTGAAAATTTTCTTTTATTCGAAAAAGCCATTTTTTCTATCACACTATTATTGCGTGTTTACCCATATGTGAAATATATTGCTTCCATGTCTTTATATTATATATATTGTCGCTTTATTTGAATATTGTATTGTGTAAAAAAAAAAAAAAAAAAAAGTTGATATACATACGAAGTTTTAATTAAAAATATAATTTTGACGACAAAAACCTGCAAAATCCTGCACACAAAAAAATCAAATATTTTTGTTTATATAATCCTGTGTGTGTGTGTGTGTGTGTGTATATATATATAAAGAACGGTATTTCACTGCTAAGAAAACTATTTAAAGGAAAGCGGAGGATAAATTTATCCCGATAAAAACCTTAAAAGTGAGAAATCAAAGTTTAATTTATAACATCTCTTTTCTTCCATTATCTGCTGTATGCCATTATCTGCTGTATGTACTTTATCGAACCATTCGAAAAGTGTAAAAATTAATATTTGATGTATATTACATATCGGTGAAAAAAAAAAACACCATTTTTCTTTCAGCATTCAAGGTTTTTTCATGCCATTTTTTGGAAATAAAATTCGATTTCCTATTTTATTGTTTTAATATTTCAGCGATGATTGATAAAAATGACATTAAATGGAACCTGGCATTATGTTTGGATGTTTACTTATAATTTTAAGATATGGGAAACATAAAAAAAAAAAAAGGATTCCTGCGATATCTCCAAGCTCGATATCTATAAGCTCTTTTCCTAAATATTTATTTGAACATACTTTAAAAGCTCGTCTAATATAAAATTTGTAAGCTGCAATTTTATATAAAAATGGTGTTGAGCTGTTATATGGGATCGTATTATTTGAACTGATTGGTTTCCTTTAAACATATCTGTTTAAAGGATGTTCATGTGATGAATTAAATGTACGACAGTTAAATATTTTCCTATACGATATGTTTAAAGGAACCTCAACATTGACGTTCATTTTTTCTCGTTTTTGTTTGCTGATGAAAATGGTTTTTTAACAATCATCATTAATAAACTTTTCTATGAATTCAGTTTTCATGAAAATATCAAGAAAGCAAACCATAAATGAATGATATAAAACGTGTAACTATTTTCCAGGTCTTTACGGGAAGTTAAGATATGCTGTACTGAAACACAATGTACATTTAATAGCCTATCCACCAAGAAAATTAAAAGAGTAAATTTATACGAAAATAGATTGAACACTGAAAGATGAATTAGCTAGTGTAAATGCTATTCTTTTTAGAACTGATAGCAATAAAATAATGGAATACATAGGTATGACAAAAATAAAACTCAAAGAAAGAATCAAAGAGCATAAAGCAGATATAAAATTTTGCCGTCAATCCACAGCTGTCTCACGTTTAAGTTTTAATCAGAATATCACAATAGATTTTAATCTGAAAAAATTATATACACAACATCCAATACTACGCATCCACTATCTGAGAATCCATAGAAATCCTGTGTAAAAACAATGTATGTAACGATGCCCTATCATACCATACAATGCTCCCAATGTATGGATAAATATCCTGAAAATAATTCCTGAAAATTTGAGCAAAGTGACGTATTAAAATTAAATGTACGACAGTTCAATATTTTCCTTTACGCAAATTTAATCTGAAGCACCGCAAATTCGTCTATCTACTACACATTTAAATGTGAAAGTGACGTATGAGAATAAAGTGTTGTAATAAAATAAATGGAACTGCAGTCAATTTATATTATTTTTTCTCTAATTAAGTTCAATTCAAGGGACTGATATTTCTACTTTAAACTCTAATAATTATTATCTCTCCCATTTTAAAACGAAGTGATGTATTTATATAAATGAACAGCAATTAGACATTAAAATATTCTCTGATGATGGCCTCGGGAATTGCAGGCCGAAAGTACCAAGAAGTTTTAAATAAAATGTATATTTTTAAATTGTAACATCTGTTTTATTATTTTAGTCGTCTTTTAAGTAAAACAGTGAGCTTTTTAAATTTCATATTGTATATTTTATGATAGTTTATGTTATCTTTATAACTTTTTACTGTAAAATACTTTTAACGACACATTTCAGAAGTACAAAGATGAAAACATAATATTTCATTTTCATTATATCTCATTGAAGTAATATAATTTTTCTCATAGAAAAACTCCTCCATTTTCTGATGTCATTTTCTTCAAATGAAATGATATAAACTTCTCTCTTTTGTTGCAAATTAAAAGGCGAGAACAACTGACAAAATGGCTCAAAATACAATCCAGCATTATGTTTGAAGATTTATTTACGTATTCAAATTTGCCTAAGCACAGATTTTCAATAAAGATGATGGCATAGCTATTCAGAAATTTTACAATGTTGAATATAGGGCAGTGTTTTTCTGGATTTGTTAATGTATGTAAGTATATTGAGAACTAAAGAAACTTTTGTTTAAATTTTTACAACAGATGCCAAGCAGTTCTTTCTTTACTTTTCTTTTCTTTTCTTTTACTTTTTTTTTCTTTAAAAAATGTAAATGTTCTTTAAATTTTACAAGGGAACGACTTTTGGTGCTGATCGCACCTTATCATTGAGAACTGGTGCATTTTAAAGCCCTATATTTGGAAGTTTGAAAATCGATAAAATTTTTCTGTTAAAATCATATTTTTTGATTTTACAGCAGCATAGCTTTCTGAAAATGCAACTTTCAAAACTGCTTGTCGGACTATTAGCATAGAATTTTTTTTTTAAAGAAAAACATTTAAAAATGCAAATTAGTAAATAATAAGTATAAGATATTGAAAAATGTTTAAAAATTCCTTCAAGAACCTACGAATTTGATTTTGAAAAATTACAACATTATATTCACATTTGTGGCGGGGAAAAAGTAGGCGTTTTTTTTTTCAAAAGTAGATCTTAGAGGTCTGCATGGGCCGACATTTCTAGGCCCGGACCCGGCCCGACTCAGAGAAAAAAGAATTAGGTCCGGCCCGTACAAAAAAAATATTGGCCCGGTAAAATACAGCCCGGTAAAAAAGTTAAAAGTTCGGCCCGAGCCCGGCCCGGTGTAATAGCTAGAAGTTCGGACCGAGCCGGCCCGAAAAAAAGTCAAAATCTCGGCCCGAGCCCGGCCCGGTCTGAGTGAATTTTTACAAAACATTCATTTTTACGTCAATTTGGTTAAAAATTTGTCTCGTGCGAGGAGTTCAGGCCAAAAATATTTATCTTAACTTTTCTTTTCATGTTTGTAATCTTCATTTTTATAGAAGTGCCGCAGGGTGTGATATTTATTTTTTTAATGAATCCCTATTTCTTGTACGTAAATGTTTCAGTTATCATTAATATTGTTAATCCATATTTCATGTATTCAAGTGTTAAAAATCTGAAAAACGCTATGCAGTAAAATCTAAGACGGAATTGCATAGAGAACAAGAAAAAAAAAATGCGTTATAGACAAGTTCCTTTTCTTAGCAAGTGTAAATGTATTATACTTTTCTTACGTAGTAGTATATTAATGTGGCATGGATCAACACATTTTTCAGTTTAAAAGAAAATTCCGCAATAGGCAGGCTCTTTTTCACACGTTTTACTATATTTTAATTTAACTATATTTTAAATTAACTATATTTTAATAAGCGTAGGAATCTGCTTTTATTTAAATGAATTTAAATGAATTTTAAATGAATTTTAGTGAATTTCAATGTTTAATTGTAGAATAATGGCGATTTAAAAATGCATGCATTTTTTGAAAACAAATTTGTGCCAAGCTTAATTTTACTGACCTTTGAACAGACCAGGCCATGCCGAGACAGTGATTTTTATACGTTCTGGGGTCAAAACTAGGAATGAAAATTTTGGGCCGTGAACATTAGGAATGAAACCAGTACCGGCTCTGTGCAGAAAAAGTAAGTTAGGCCGGACCCGGTTCGAACCTTCAGGAAAAAATTAAGGCCCGAACCCGGCCCGGCCGTAAAGAATAGTTACTAGGCCGGCCCGATGCTTCAGAAAAAAGCATGTCCCGGGCGCGGCCCGGCCCGAGTGCCATGAATGAAAATAGGCCCGAGCCCGGCCCGCGGGCCGGGCCGGCCGGTGCAGATCTCTAGAGAGCTTCCTGACAACACTTGTCGAATGTCATAGCTGCTTGTTTCGTGTAAGCTGTGGTTTGGACTTCACTAGAAATTGTAATGTTCGACCTAATTAAGTATAGTGAATTTTCTAAATTGTATAAAAATATTAGTTTACTTTACTATTACTTTTACCAAAAGACACAAGATTTAATTCAACAGCATTTCATTTTAAACATTTGAAACTTTACTCCATCTCTCTTCAAAAGAAAATAGTTTGCTTATTTTGTATTTCACAAAAAAAAAAAAAAAAAAAAAAAAAAAAAAATAGTTCTCAATGATCTTTAACGTTTTAAACAGAAATATATTTACTATTTATAAATTTATCGTCTGCAAAGAAAATATACCTAATTCTTGTTTCTTATGTTATCAATTATCAAACGAATAGCAAATATACTATTTCTAATACGTATCCTATAATAACTCTAGGGATAAAGCGGGCAAAAAATTTGTAGCGCATTATTTGGCGACTTAACTCACTTTTGGCGTGAAATAAACAAATAAAAATCCAATAATAAAAAATTAAAACTATAAAAGTGTATATAAAGCATGATTTTAACAGAGAAATTTTATCGGTTCTCTAACTTTTATGCATAGGGCTACAAAATGCACCCAGTCTCGATGCTAGGTGCGAGCAGCATCAAATTTGGTTTCCTTATTAGTGCATTTTTTTCCTTAAAAAAAAATCTGCTTGATTTATAGACAGAAATTTATGATGAAATAAGACGAAAATAGTGATATTCAGAAGTCGACAGATATGACGGCTATATTTTTGCAAAAAAAAAAAAAAAAAAAAAAAAAAAAAAAAAAAAAAAAAGAGCATACAAGTCACTGACCAATATTAAATTCTTAACACCAATTATAAATATGTAGTTATCTCTTTATTATCTACGATAAAAGAGTTCATATAGAATCATTTCCAGGGTTCGTACGCATCAAGAATTCAGTGACTTTTAGGCGCTTTAGTACCAGAAATTTCGTAACGTACTGGTCACTATATCTGAAGATAGAATTTATTTTCATTAAATAAGGCAAATACTACTTCACAAAAATTCTGATAAAATGTGCTTGAAAGTCCTTGAAGCGTACGAATCCTGACTTCAATAGTGCAAAAATTAAAAGTTAATCACTTATAAACATTTTATTTTCATTTTATTATCTATAACTGTAAAATACTTTTATGAACTCAACTCATTTCAAGAGTACAAAAATAAAAAGTTAATAGTTGATTTCCATTATATCTTATTAAATAAAACAAGATTTTCCTCAGAGGATAAATACTGCACTCAAGATTTTACGATGTCATTTTCTGCAAATGAAATTGTACGATCTTTTCTATTGTGTTACAATTTGAACAGCGAGAACTAATGACAAAATGGCTTGAAATAGAATCCAGCATTATGTTTGGATGTTTATTTATCTTTTCGAATTTGTCCAAACATCGATTTTCAATAAAGATGATTGCAAAGTCATTCAGAAGTCAATGTTTGGGAATTTGGGATAGTCCTCTATGTTAGTAATTTGAGAACAAAAGAAGATTTTGTTTGAATGTTTAGGAGAGATGCCAAGCCATTCTCGCTTTATTTTGCTCTTCTTTCTTTCTTTCTAATTTTCGTACTTGAACCAGGGTCCACAGCGTACGAGCTGTTGCTCTAACCATTAAGCTACCCTGGCCGACATCCTATGCTGTAGAAAAAAAAATTGTAATGTTACTAAAATTTTTCTGGGAAACTGGGATTCCTAGAACTTTTTATGTAAAGGCAACAACAAATGTTCATGTAATAGATACATTTTTGCACTGTAAATCAACAAAATCTCAAAGTTTACTAAGAATTTTTTATGAAACTGGGATTCCTAGAACTTTTTATGTAAAGGCAACAACAAATGTTCATGTAATAGATACATTTTTGCACTGTAAATCAACAAAATCTCAAAGTTTACTAAGAATTTTTTATGAAACTGGGATGCCTAGAACTTTTTATGTAACTGCAACCCGGGTTACAGATAAAATTTTAGTAAGATTACTGTAATTTTAGTAGATTCTAGAAACTAGTTTTGTAGATTTAGGGGAGATTAGGGAGCGTTGACCCACTTTTCACCAAATGATTTTTTATTTTTTAAATATTGAACGTAGAATAAAGTTTTGTATATCATTTTATTCGTTATACAATCAGTTATCAAAATAAAATTTTTACATAAGTGAGATACATAAGAAATTTGAAAAATGGTTGATTTTAATAATGAGAAAATAATGGGTCAAAGCTCCCCACATATGGGAGGCTTGACCCACTATATGGGAGGCTTGACCCACTTTGATTTATATTTGAATATTTGTGAAGAGAAATAAAATCAGTTTTGAAAAAGCAAAATAACTTTATGCTACATGATTTAGTTATTATAGAAAAATATTTTTGAAAATATGATGCTTAACCGCACCTGTTTAGACGCAATCGCAAGTCAAAGGAGAAATTTTTTGTTTTAAACAGGATTTTGTCTCAGCAGATATAATTGCACAGCAGAAAAAAAAGAAATTTTAACATTTAAGTCATTATTACGTTAGAGAAAGGTTCCGTTTTTATAGGATTTCATGTATTAGTTTGTCCGATTTAAGAACCACCGTCCCGCTTTTTTTTGTCTCTTTGTCTTACTTTTTGTGACATTCAACATGACAACTCTAGTTGTCACACAGTTTGGTTTCATCCCACTGTATTCATCCTGGTGAAATTTGCCTACATAACTTCCTGAAGTTTTTCGATCAATGTTATGTTCTTTCGCAGCCGCATAAGCACTTAACTTATCATTAACTTTTTTTAACCCTTTCAAGGGAAAAGTACTTTCATTACTAAAATGTAGAAATAAATGGCTGGCACCGGAATTTACGAACTAATTTATTTGGAAATAAGAAAAATGCTATATTTCACATACATATTAAATAAAAAAGATTTCAGCAAAATTTTGGTGTCATTGTGGCGTTTGGGAATTAAAATTAAGTTGTTTCATAAACATACCACTTCCCCTGGAAGATTTAAGACTGCTGCGTTCATACTTTCTACTCCTTTCTAGTCTTCTCCACTGTTTCTATTTATCTAATGTAACTAATATTTAAATGAAAAAAGTTCCTATCAACTTTCCCATTTATATTTCATTATGCACAGTGTTTTATAAAAAAGATTTTCAAAATCACTTAATTAAGGGAGCCTTGAGCATCTGGTCAACGCTCGCTCACATTGAATTGGTCAAGCGTCCCCACACAGCCCTTTTCTAAAGAATAGCACATTGCTACTTTAAGCCTAACTTACTGTAAAATCTTTATGCCTGGAATGAAAGCTTGCTAATTCTGCATTACTGAAAATCTACTTACTTAAACTCCTATGATATATTTTATCGGAAAAAAGCTTACAAAATATTTCTAAAAAGCACAACCTTTAGGTTAAAAATGCCTCACACTGATTTTTTCTACATCTATTTCGATTATCTGTAAGAAACAAAGGCTGTTGTTTGAGCATTCCAGTAGCTTTGGTTGACACCTATTGTTAAAACTCTGAATTTTATTTAAATGTGAAAACTGATGGGTGGGTCAAGCCTCCCCTATGGTCACCCCCCCCCCCTAATATCCCCTACATCTTTTTTGTACAGTGTACTGATAAAATTTTTGTAAACATACAGATTTCTGTAACTTTACATCTGTAGAATTACAGATTTTTTTTCAGTGATTTTTTTCAGTGTAGCTAGGCAATTTTTTACTAATAACCCATGTTGTTTATTACTGAAAAATTGCCGAGATAGGACGTCGGCCAGGGTAGCTTAGCGATTAGAGCAATAGAACGATACGCTGTGGGCCCAGGTTCGAGTCCTGTCCCTGGTTGATTTCTCACTCTAGTTGGTTTATTGTATTAACTGTGTTTAAAGTCTCTCTTAATATATGTGTACATTAAATAATTAAAAATTGGAATTCAGACGTTAATTTATGTGCTTTTAAAAGAAGCTTTTGTTTGAATGTTTACAAGAGATTGTTGGCCGTTCTTTATTTAATTTTTAGTTTTTAAATTCCTCTTTCAGACGAATCAACATTGGAATTGAAGCTGTAGTTAATAATACTGGCGTCATTTTTGTGTACACTTGTTATTTTGAAAATGCAACAAGTTTAAAATATATATATATAATTTATAAAATTATAGTAAAATAATAAATGCAATGCAATATATAAAACTAGTAAAACAGCAAAAGTATTAACTAGTGTATGTACTTAAAAAAAAAAAAAAAAGTTATTTATTTAGTTATCTATTTTTTAGGTTCCGTACTTAAAAAGTAAAAACGGAGCCATTATAAGATCATTCCTGTGTCTGTCTGTCTGCCACAGCCATTTTACTCCTAAACTACGGGAAGTAGGAAGTTATAATTGGGGGGAAGTAATAAAGACTATTGATCCACATATTTACAGATTATTAAACATTGGCAAATATGTTTGAAGAAAATGTAGAGGGGCTAATTAAGTTACTTGGAAAAAAAATTTCTTTGCATATTGTGTGGGATATCGTGTAAAATATTTCGTAACGCTGACCTCAAAAGTATATTTCTTTTAATTTTAGATATTATATTTTCGGAGATATCGTGGAAAATGTAGTGCAAAAATATGTCCTCTTTCTCTGCTGCCCCTTCCGAATCTGCTGAAGCTAAAATTAAAAAAAATTAGAGTTAGTAGACGTTAACTTAAACCTTACAGGAAAAATTATAGGGATTACCCTAGGCCATATAGTTTTTGAGAAAAGGGCATTTTTCCGTTACACGCAATTTTAGATTTACGGGCATTCAGTAAAGGTGTTGAAGAGCGCTGGAGGCACCTATCGTAGCAGAAGTATAAAAGCATTGTTGATAATGATTTTAAATGAAATCGTAGGTAACACTGGTCAACAAATTTGAACTTTTGCTCTGTCCTAAAACAGAAATTAGTTGTTTTTTATGCGGTTTTTTGCGCTGATTCCGAATCTAGTTTTAGATTTACTCCAGCACGTCAAATTTGAGAGATATTTGTATATTTCAATTTATGCAAATTTAGTAAATTTTATACACTTATTTGCAAATTTAAAGTATAAAGCAATATCAGACAGGGTTTTTTGTTTATGTTATGAATACTACCTAATTTACTTCACAAAAACGTTGTTTCTGAGATTATACTGACATGTGACTGTGAAATATTGCACCTAATTTGCATATTTTTCATGTTTTTCTAATAATGTTTCTTGACGTTCAAATATTTCTGCCGCATGAGTACGCTAATATGTTTCTGAACCAGTTTTTTGAGCAGATTTTAAATCTTGTATCTATTTTCTACTATCACGTCTAGTTTTTGAAAAAAGTGGAATTTTAGTTTTTGGTCAAAAAAGCCAGAAATAGCTTTTTATGATACTTTGTATGATAAACTTCAACTAGTTAGGATTGATTCTACTACTTATTTTTTTTCGGTTACATAAATTTTTGTTTATGTCTCTGATATGAATCTGGCCCTGTTCACCTTCTTGTCAATGAATTACACACCCCTAAAAAGCATCTTATATCAAACCTGTGTTAATGCCGTGCAAAAGTAGAAATTCATCTTACTCAAAAACTAGACATGACATAAGAAAACAGACTGCAGATTTGAAATTAGCATAAAAATCTAGTCTAGAAAAAAATTACGTCAATTCTGTGGCAACTATTTTAAAGTTGATAGTGATGTAAACATTAAACCATTGAAAAATATGCAAATTAGGCTTAATAACTGATAAACAAATGTTAAGAATATGCAAATCGTGACATTTATCTGAAGCAAGTAGTCAAGTTGTCATTATCTAGAAAATATAATTAGATGTGACATATATTGTATCTAAAATTTGCATAAAATAGCACAAAAAAGCTTAAATTTGCATAAATTTAAATATGCAAATTTCTCAAAACCTGGACCATCTAAAGATAAACAGAAAGAATATTCGGAATCAGCGCCAAAAACTGATCTAGAATCAACTAATTTTAGTTCTAGGACAAAACCACTGTTGTCCAGTGTAATTAGCTGAGATATTAACCCTTACAGACACGCACGGTTTGGACATGCATAATGACAAGGGCGGCGTACTGTCTGTACCACCGGCTTTTAAGTCCTAGATAACAAATTTTATCGATATAGTTGTGTAATACAATGTCCAGTAGCAGTATAAAAGCTATAAACGTCAAATTGTTAAAAACAGTCTAATTTAATTAGAATTAATGACACAAATATTATGAGATTCCGGAATAGTTTTCATTGAGTAGATCTCTCAATACTCCTCCAGTATCTTTAAAAGTTAATTAAAAGCCTATCTGTAAAAACGCGGCAAGGTCCAAGGCAGCATTGCAACTTTGCGAACCCCTTTCGAAGTGCGCTTAGTAAAATGCCAAGTTTAAACTTTGAACAAGGGTTTTGTTTTAGCTACGCTGTAAAAAGAAAAGATTATTACTACGCTGAATTCAGTTTTATGAAATGCCAAATGAAGTTTAAATATGCACTACTTTTATTTTCACTACCGAATTAAGTTCATCATAAACAGATTAGGATAAGATTATAAAAAGAATTATACAGAATAACAACATTTGATATTATTTCGGCTTCATATCATTTTTAACTTTCTTGGTAATCCATTCCTACTTTTCTAGTATATACATCTATACCCATACCCTACGTTGTATAGTTCTTACAAAGTCTTATTATTCTTTCAGCAACGATTTTTTTAGTAATACGATTAATAAATCCTACATTTATTGTACGGAACCCTCTAAGCGCAAGTAATACTCACACTTGACCGTTTATTATTTGCTCAGTTTACTCATGTTTTTATAAACCTAAATGAAAAAATAAGATGTTTCCATAAAGTGTATTTTGTGTTCCGAATTAAATGATAATCACAGAATGAAAACAAAATTATAATTGCCGATAATAATAAAGGTCACCTTTTTTTCTTAATTAATATGAATGTTCTGGTTACAGAAATTCATATTTCATGCAATTTAATTGTAACTGAAAGATGTAAATCTAGTAAATTGCTTTAAAAAATTATTGTAAAATTATTATTTTTTAAGTACGTTGAGTCTTTTCTTCTCTCTATTACTTTTATTTTATAAATTCAATTCAAAAGCGCTAAATGGGAAAAATGATATTCCTTTTATATTTCATATCGATAAAGAAAATACTATATTTTCGTCAGAAAAAAATTGTTGCTAATGATGCCAATTTCCGAATATCAAATTACATTATCTTCTTTAAAAATTTATAATTTTTATCGAGAGAATTTATGATAATATGACTAAAAATGGAGTTCAGCATTAATTTTGGATATTTATTTATCTTTTAAAATTTTCGCAACTACTTAAATCCACTAAAGATATCTGCAGGGCTATTCGGAAATCTTTCAAAGCGAAATTTGGGTTACTATCATTGGCCGTACGTTTCAAAGTGAAAGGTGAACAAAAGGAGTGTTTGAAAGAGAAGCAAGGCAGTTTTTTTTTTCTATTTCTTCATTTCACTTGTTAGAGATAAATGAAAATTTGAAATTGAAGTTTTAGTTCATATTGAAATCATTCTTTCCTTGAGTTACTCCATGTTTACGAGCATGAAACTAAACGTCATAGTAGCAGTAAATTAAAAAAAAAAAAAAAAAAAAAACGTGAGCATCTAATAATGGATTTAATACGTGAATGGGGTTGTAGTATTCATTGCATTAGAGATCGTGCAACAGTAGCATGTTCTTATTTGTCTTTAAAAAGACTTCGAGGAAACCAAAACACGTCGACTGTTTAATGTTTCGTAGCGAAAAATATTTTTTTCAGTTAAAATAGTATGTTTAAAAGTACTAAAATTATAGAAAAAACTACGTTTGATTAATTTATATAATTTCATTCTTAATTTACGCATTTCTTTTGTAACTTAATTTTTTTTTTAAATTTATGTATACTTTTGTTCACTGAATAACTTTAGTTATTAAAATATTGCGCACGTAATCTGACAAATTTTTTGTTACCAAATCATTTTTAATATATATATATATATATATATATATATTTACATTAAATGATTTCCAAAACAGAAAACCTTTTTTACGATAAACCTCGTACAATACCGTAATCAAGATTAAGTTCCTTTTGGATAAAGTAAGCACCATTTTTTCCAGAAAAAATTTATTGTATTGAGACTTTTCTGATGACCACTTCCGCTGATGAAATTCAATTTCCAACTTTATTGTCAAATAATTGTCACATCGAGAGCTAATAACAAAATCGCTTTTTAATATTTTTTTTCTTTTACATTAATGCATATCCAAAACTCAAAACCTTATTTCTACGACAAACCTCATAAAAAACTGAAATCAAGATTAACCTCTTAATATAAGTAACCTCTTTTATCTTTAGTATTTCCTATGAAAGATTTTTATTGGTTTATTTGAGGGTATAAATATTAAAATATTATATATTTATTCCATTACTTTTCGATAAAGTAAGCACCATTTTTATCATAAATTAAATATTGTATTGAATCTTTTATTATGCCATTTATGCTTATGAAATTCAATTTCAATCTTTATTGTCATACAATTTTCACATCGAGAACTATTATCAAAATCGCTTTTAACAACATTTTTTTTTTACATTAATTCATATCCAAAACACAAAACCTTATTTTTACGACAAACCTTATAAAAAAACTGAAATCAAGATTAAGTTCTTAATATATGAATGCTCTTTTATCTCAACTATTTCCTATAAAAGACTTTTATTGGCCCATTTAAGGACATAAATATTAAAATATAATATATTTATTCCATTATTTTAAGATAAAGTAAGCACCATTTTTATCAGAAATAAAATATTGAGTCTTTTATTATGCCATTTCTGCTGATGAAATTCAATTTCATAATCAAATCAAATTCAAGGGCATAAATATCAAAACATTATATAGTTTGTCCATTACTTTTCGATAAAGTAAGCACCATTTTTATCAGAAATAAAATATTGTATTGAGTCTTTTATTATGTCATTTCTGCTAATAAAACTCTATTTCCATCTTTATTGTCATACAAGTTTCACGTCGAGAAGTAATAACTAAATCACTTTTAACAACGAATTTTTTACATTAATTCATATCCAAAACAGAAAACCTTAATTTTTCGACAAATCTCGCAAAATAATAAAATCAAAATTAACTTCTTAATATGTCTAAGCTCTTTTATCTCTATTATTTCATATAAAAGATTTTATTGTCTCATTTAAGGGCATAAATATTAAAATGAAATACATTTATTCCATTACTTTTCGATAAAGTAAACACCATTTTTATCAAAAATACAATAATGTATTGAGTGTTTTATGGTTCCATTTCTGCTGATTAAATTCGATTTCCATCTTTATTGTCATACAATTTTCACATCGAGAACTAATAACAAAATCGCTTTTAACAACATTTTTTTTTTTTACATTAATTCATATCCAAAACACAAAACATTATTTTTACGACAAACCTCATAAAAAACTGAAATCAAGATTAAGTTTTTTATATAATGTATGCTCCTTTATCTCATTATTTTCTATAAAAGATTTTTATTGGCTCATTTAAGGGCATAAAAATTAAAACATTATATAGATTGTCCATTACTTTTCGATAAATAAGCACCATTTTTATCAGAAATAAAATATTGTATTGCTTCTTTTATGATGCCATTTCTGCTGATGAAATTCAATTTCCATCTTTATTGTCATACAATTTTAACATCGAGAACTAATAACAAAATCGCTTTTAACAACATTTTGCTTTACATTAATTCATATCCAAAACGTAAAACCATATTTTTACATCAAACCTCATAAAAAACTGAAATCTAGATTTAGTTCTTTATATAAGTATACTCTTTTATCTCTATTATTTGCTATAAAAGATTTTCATTGGCCCATTTAAGGACATATATATTAAAACATAATATATTTATTACATTATTTTAAGATAAAGTAAGCAGAATTTTTATCAGAAATAAAATATTGAGTCTTTTATTATGCCATTTCTGCTGATGAAATTCAATTTTCATTTTTATTGTCATACAATTTTAACATTGAGAACTAATAACAAAATTTTACAACATTTTTTTTTTTTTTTTTTTTTTTTTTTTTTTACATTAATTCATATCCAAAACATAAAACCTTTTTTTTACGACAAATCTCATGAAAAACTGAAATCAAGATTAAGTTCTTAATATAATGAATGCTCTTTTATCTCAACTATTTCCTATAAAAGACTTTTATTGGCCCATTTATGGACATAAATATTAAAATATAATATATTTATTTCATTATTTTAAGATAAAATAAGCACCATTTTTATCAGAAATAAAATATTGAGTCTCTTACTATGCCATTTCTGCTGATGAAATTCTATTTCATAATCAACTCAAATATAAGGGCATAAATATCAGAAAATTATATAATTTGTCCATTACTTTTCGATAAAGTAAGCACCATTTTTATCAGAAATAAAATATTGTATTGAGTCTTTTATTATGCTATTTCTGCTAATAAAACTCTATTTCCATCTTTATTGTCATACAAGTTTCACGTCGAGAAGTAATAACTAAATCACTTTTAACAACGAATTTTTTACATTAATTCATATCCAACACAGAAAACGTTAATTTTTCGACAAATCTCGCAAAGTAATAAAATCAAGATTAACTTCTTAATATGCCTAAGCTCTTTTATCTCTATTTTTTCCTATAAAAGATTTTTATTGTCTCATTTAAAGGCATAAATATTAAAATGAAATATATTTATTTCATTACTTTTCGATAAAGTAAACACCATTTTTATCAAAAATACAATAGTGTATTGAGTGTTTTATGGTTCCATTTCTGCTGATTAAATTCGATTTCCATCTTTATTGTCATAGAATTTTCACATCGAGAATTAATAACAAAATCGCTTTTAACAACATATATATATATATATTTTTTTTACATTAATTCATATCGAAAACATAAAACCTTATATTTACGACAAACCTCATAAAAAACTGAAATCAAGATTAAGTTTCTTATATAATGTATGCTCCTTTATCTCATTATTTTCTATAAAAGATTTTTATTGGCTCATTTAAGGGCATACAAATTAAAATATTATATAGATTGTCCATTACTTTTCGATAAATAAGCACCATTTTTATCAGAAACAAAATATTGTATTGATTCTTTTATGATGCCATTTCTGCTGATGAAATTCAATTTCCATCTTTATTGTCATACAATTTTAACATCGAGAACTAATAACAAAATCGCTTTTAACAACATTTTGTTTTACATTAATTCATATCCAAAACGTAAAACCTTATTTTTACATCAAACCTCATAAAAAACTGAAATCTAGATTTAGTTCTTTATATAAGTATACTCTTTTATCTCTATTATTTGCTATAAAAGATTTTCATTGGCCCATTTAAGGACATAAATATTAAAATATAATATATTTATTCCATTATTTTAAGATGAATTAAGCACCATTTTTATCAGAAATAAAATATTGAGTCTTTTATTATGCCATTTCTGCTAATAAAAGTATATTTCCATATTTATTGTCATACAAGTTTTACGTCGAGAAGTAATAACTATATCACCTTTAACAACGATTTCTTTACATTAATTCATATCCAAAACAGAAAACGTTAATTTTTCGACAAACCCCGCAAAATACTAAAATCAAGATTAACTTCTTAATATAAGTAAGCTCTTTTATCTCTATTATTTCCTATAAAAGATTTTTATTGGCTCATTTAAGGTCATAAATATTAAAATGAAATATATTTATTCCATTACTTTTTGATAATGTAAGGACCATTTTTATCAGAAATAAAATATTGTATTGATTCATTTATGATGCCATTTCATCTGATGAAATTCGATTTCCATCTTTATTGTCTTACAGTTTTCACATCGAGAACTAATAACAAAAACGTTGTTAATGGAATCCTGTATTATGTTTGAATGTATATAAAAACGATGATGGTATGTTTATAATAACGATGATTGCATGTATCACACATTTTTGTATGTTCTCTGGTAATTCATGTATTTCTGTTGTAATATATGTAGCATTTTTAAGTTATGATTTTGTTGTTGATTTACTTATTTTACTCGTCATAACTTTGAAGTAGACTTTTATGAACTAGATGTTATTCTAAATAGTATTAATTGCTGTGGGTATGACTCACCATTCCAAAAGACTAGAGACTTCTTTGATTACTGACCTAACCCGAGGCTAATGAAAAAGACAGGCTACCGAGATGCGTTATACGTGTCTGTTTTTTCGGACTGCTAGAGTCACGTGATGCTCAAATACACCAATACAGGTGCACAAAAAGAGCATCACGTGACTATAGCGGTCTGATACGAAAGGTACCGTGGCAGCTTGTCTTTTTCGTTAACCTTTGACCTCACCAGACTGACTTCATTCTAAACCTCACTGACTAGTATAGACTCTTTGGTTCCCCCGATCTACAGAATTTCAGTTAGTGTCGATGGCAACTAGAGAATGCGTCGAAATTGTCCGGAAGTAGCAAGTGATTCTAAAAAATACGAATTGTTGTTTCTATATTTTTGTTCATTTACTCATTTCATTCACTACAACTCTGCCTGTGGAATATAATAGATAGGTTGTTATTCTAAATCACTTTGAAAAAAAAATTTTTACATTAAATGATATGCAAATATGAAAACCTTATTTTTACGACAAACCTCATAAAAAAAAGAAATCAATATTAATTTTTAGGTGCGTTCGTAATTATATAAATACGTAGCACCTATAGTCGTCGTTCAGTCCGTCCGTCTGTCCGTCCGTCTGTCCGTCTGTTCGCATGTAACAGAGCAAAAACTACCCAACCGAATGGTCTGAAATTTCAAATATATGATTGTTGCAAAATTTTGTCGAGCCATTTCAAATTTTATGAAAATCGGATGTATAGTTTAATTACAGGGACAGTCAAAAGTTTTTCTTTACATTACGGCCAATGGGAAAAATTATTGCAAGTGCATTTTAATGATATTAGAGCCTTCCGAATGATCAGAAATTTTAAAGATATAACTGTTGCAAAATTTTGTCGAGCCATTTCAAATTTTAGGAAAATCGGATGTATAGTTTAATTACAGGGACAGTCAAAAGTTTTTCTTTACATTACGGTCAATGGGAAAAATTATTGCAAGTGCATTTTAATGATATTAGAGCCTTCCGAATGATCTGAAATTTTAAAGATATAACTGTTGCAAAATTTTGTCGAGCCATTTCAAATTTTAGGAAATCGGATGTATAGTTTAATTACAGGGACAGTCAAAAGTTTTTCTTTACATTACGGCCAATGGGAAAAATTATTGCAAGTGCATTTTAATGATATTACAGCCTTCCGAATGGTCTGAAATTTTAAAGATATAATTGTTGCAAAGTTTTGTTGAGCTATTTCAAATTTTAGGAAAATCGGATGTATAGTTTAATTACAGGGACAGTCGAACGTGTTCCGTTACATTACGGGGAATGGGAAAAATTATTGCAAGTGCATTTTAATGATATTACAGCCTTCCGAATGGTCTGAAATTTTAAAGATATAATTGTTGCAAAGTTTTGTTGAGCTATTTCAAATTTTAGGAAAATCGGATGTATAGTTTAATTACAGGGACAGTCAAAAGTGTTCCGTTACATTACGGGGAATGGGAAAAAATTATTGGAAGTGCATTTTAATGATGTATCAGACTATGCGCTTTATGAAGTGCAAAAAAGTATACATTCAGTACAATATGGGGTGCAAAAAATAATTATAAAACTAGTTATAGTACGAACGCACCTCATTTGCCACGTTTGACGAGCAATTTCCAACTTGTTTAATTTAAGTATGCTCTTTTATCACTATTATTTGCTGTAAAAGGTTTTGAACGGTTCATTTAAGAACATAAATATTAAAATATAATATATTTATTCCATTACTTTTCGATAAAGTAAGCACCCTTTTTATAAGAATTAAAATATTGTCTTGAGTCTTTTATGATACCATTTTTCCTAATGAAATTCGATTTCCATTTTTATTGTCTTACAGATTTCACATCGAGAACTAATAACAAAATCGCTTATAATGGAATCTTGCATTATGTTCGGATGTTTATAAAATCGATGATTGGAAGTTTCATTATTGTATTTTCATTGATAATTCATGTATTTTTATCACTTTTCAAAATAGTTGGAAAGTGGTTATGAATTGAGTTTGTCTGTCCCTGCTCAAAATTGGAGAGCTCGACTTAGGCTATCGAAGACTCAGGGGCAAGCATCATTCCGGAGGCCCCCTTCTATCTATCTATAGAAATTGTTTGCGAATTATGTGGAAGTGGCTACGTGGTGAAGTGATGCAAGCGCTTTTAAAAATGGAAAATTAAACTCTAAATTAGTGCGGCATGACTTTGAAAAGGATCACACCCCATCCTTCAAAAATTCATTGATTTTGAAAAATAATTGCAACTCTTATCACTATAGATTATTCATGGACAATTGGTTCACTAGACTATACCCTTACACGCTCAACGAATCTGGTATGATCCCGAAAGAATATTTTGTGTTTTTGATAGACTAACTTTAACTTTGACTTTGACTGTGTCCAGGACATGTTTAAATATTCTGTTATTGCGGATGTGTGTACTGATGAGGCTGTGCGTTGCACAGCGAAATGTCTATGTTTTATATTTTTTCGTTTTTAATTAAATGTTTTATGTATTTTTAATTTAATTTCTCTGTTTTAATGTAGTCAAGGTCTGTCTAGTATATCAAAATTAGTTTTCATATATATTGCATGTACGAATCAATTTTGTACCCGATACTGATCACATCTGTATACAAGGTATCACAAATAGATGGTCACAATTTTAAGAAAAATGACTAGTAGGATAATAGTAGAAAAAATTATAGACAGGTAGACATGAGTATTTCTTTGAAAACTTTTACTTTGTACATCTACGTACGTTATTAGATGTCTAAAAGAAAATGCCACAAATTGAACATAATTAATGGTTTTAACTTGCGACGTTATGAGGAAAAAATTAATGAGGATTTTTTTTTAAACAATAGAACACTAAGTTGCTGTAATAAAATTATAATCATTACTTTTCTTATGATGTCGTTTGTTTTTTGCATGGGTGGAGAGGGTACGGGAAGCACAAAGAGGAAGGGGATGCAATACCTTCCTAACTGATGTAAATAGTATATGAATTTTGATAACTTTTGGCTAAGTTTAACCATTTGGCACATTTCAATGAAAATCCTGATTATTCCCATGGGAGTTTCCCTAAAAGATGGGCACGGGGCAGTTGCCTTGTGTACACCTGCATTAGTCGAGTCCTGCTAACTCGCTTAAATATTTTCGGATTACCATGAAATTTATATGCGTTATTGAGATTTACTATAGCATGTTCGTTATTGAAAATGAAGTTGTAGCATTTATAACTCTTTTACAGGCACATTCAAATGAGTTTCGTTGCATTACGGGTTTAGAAAAATGATTTGCGATGACTTTTAATAATTTTTCACAATTTCAAAACACATTGAAATTTCTAAATATCTCTGAAGTGCTTACTATAGAATATGGTATGCATAGCATTTGTTGTTGATTGACAGTAACACTCAAAAGGATTCGGCTACATGACGAACTCTGGTGAATTTTCGTTTGCGGCGTGATTTGCGGTGTATTTTAATCATGTTACACTGTTTCAAACATATTGAAATTCATATATATATGAGGCATTCTTACAAATTTTTAACTTTCAGGAATAAAAATCTGGTGAAATTAAACTTATTAAAATAATATTTTAAACTTATAGACGATTGCCTTAAGGCTCCGCTGCACTGAAACTCCCCGATCGCGAAATCCCATGTTAGCCTACGGGAAAACTTTGAAGCGCGATCACTCATTACCTAATATAATTATTGTTGTTCTTTCACTAATATTTCGAAGTCATATTTTCACTTCGGTCTTTTATTTTGTTGTTTCGATTCCTTTTCTCCGCGCCTTCATGTCTAGCTGGAGACAAATTAAGTTTTGTTAATGGGGTTGCGCAACCGTTTTTTATTTCGCTTGTGTCAGAAATTTCTAAATTGAGAGATTTATTCTTTTGATTTTCACGAATTTCATTCTCTTCCGGAAAATTTTTATTTATTAGCTGTTCAATATCCCAACACTCTGAACATTTACTTAATCCAAAATATCTACTTCCCTTCATAGTTTCATTGAACTTAACAGAACGTTCCTCGATCACTTTCTTATTTTTTACATCATAAATACGATATCCCCTCCTATCTCTAGCATATCCTAACATAATTCCACTTCTTCCTGGTACATCGAATTTATTTCTCATTGTTTTAGGAATATGAAAATAAGCTAAACAACCAAATTTTCTTACATAATTTAAATTGGGCTTTTTACCTGTCCAAATTTCTAAGGGGAGTTTTTCTTTTCCTTTACGGGGTGTTATATTAGATACCTGTGTACTGCAATTGATAGCTTCTGCCCAGAATTTGGTGGGAAGTTCGCTTTCATATAACAAAGACCTAGCCCTTTCTAATAGAACTCTATTCGCCCTTTCAGCCTTTCCATTGCTTTCGCTGTTATATGGGACAGTTTTTTCGTGAAAAATACCTGCATTAGCAAGATAATTGTCAAATTCCGTATTTACGAATTCGAGCCCATTGTCACTTCTCACTTTTTTAATTCTTTTACCCATAAGATTTTCATATTTAGCTTTAAATTTATAAAATACATCAAATGCTTCATTTTTACTTTTGAGGAAATAAGTAGTGTGAATTCACATGATTGGGAAATAGCTATGAAAAATGAATTGGATTCTTTAATTAAGCATAATGTTTGGGAAATCGTTGATATGCCAGAAAAAACGAAATTGATTAAAAGTAAATGGGTCTATGCTTTAAAAGAAGGCGACAGTAAGGAAATAAAATATAAAGCCAGATTAGTGGCAGCTGGATTTAATCAAATTAAAAACAAAGATTATACTGAATCGTATTCACCTGTTGTAAATATTGAGTCATTTAGATTACTAATTGCACTTGCAGCTAAATTAAATTTGATTGTTAAGTTTTTTGATGTAAAAACAGCATATTTATACAGTAATTTGGAAGAAACTTTATATATGTCACCACCACCTGGATATGAAAAACTGATAGGAGTTAATAAAGTTTGTGAACTGAAAAAGAGTATTTATGGATTACCCCAATCGGGTAGAAATTGGTATTTAAAAATAAAAGAGGAACTTTGTAATATTGGATTAAATCAATTAGCTTCTGATAACTGTGTATTCATTAAAGTTGAAAATGATAACATTTTTATATTATGTATGTATGTGGACGATTTAGCTATCTTTTGTAATAATCAAATAATGTATGAAAATATTGTTTCTAAAATTAAAAATGTATTCGAATTGTACGAAAATAAGAATTCTAAATTTTTAGGTATAGAAATTGAAAAACATGAAAAAGGTATAAGTTTGTCACAAGTGGAATATATTGAGTCATTGTTGGTAAAACATAATTTAGAAAATTGCAAATCTGTGAAAACACCTATTGTTAAAGGTGAAGATAAAAGTTTTCCTCCAACAAATGAATTGTTTGACATAACTATGTATCAGGAAATTATTGGTGAACTTTTATATTTAGCCAATAGAACACGCCCTGATATATCATTTGTCACAACTTATTTGTCTCAATTTAATCACAAACCAGAGAAAAGGCATTACATTTTGGCTAAAAGAGTATATTGATCTTAAAGATGTAAATGTGTCTGATTTTAAGTGTGATACATGTGACATAAGTAAAATAACAAGGAAAAGTCATCCGAATATTGATATTGACCAAAGTTCTGATATTATGCAGTTGTTTCATTTGGATTTATGTGGCCCGATACAACCCGAATCGCTTGGTGGGGCAAAATATTTTATGATATTAGTGGATGATTTTTCTGGAATGTATTTTACTTATGTCACATGTATCACACTTAAAATCAGACACATTTACATCTTTAAGATCAATATACTCTTTCATTTTTTACATATATTTTGAATTTAAATGACACAATCTGTTATGCCACAGTTCATAATTACTAGCACTCTTATCAGTAAAATTACACTCAGAATTATAGGCAGGTTGAAGTTTAATCTCTAATCGATTATCATTTTTAAATGCTTTAGTTAGAAATTTATTATATTTGTCAAAAATTAGCACACAGTTATTTTCAGAAATAATTCTACAACCCTTATCCATTAAAGCAGTAACAGATAATAAATTATATCTCAAATCTGGTACAAAACTAACATTGTTTATTGTCAAATGTATAGAATCCTTTTTACTTACCGTATCACATGATACCGTACCTGTACCCTTCGAAATTATTTTAGAATTTTTACCTGCTTGATAGATATCCTTTTCTTCAGGAATTAGATTCCTGAACCATATTTTATCTTTACACATATGCGAGCTGGCCCCGCTGTCTAATAACCATATTTTATCACATAGTTCACATTGTTCAGATGAAACAGTCAGTACCGAATTGTTTCTGTCCTTAACTGGATAATTTACATCGTGGTGCGTTTTTCTTCTTTGTCGATTTCCATTGGACCTGTCATTTCTTGAAATATTATTCCTGTAAAAACAATCCTTGGCTATGTGATTTGGACGTCTGCAAATGTAACAAAGTCTCGGACTTTTATTTTTCCTTGAGTAGAATACTTCAGCGGCGGTCCCTTCAGCACGAGCGGTATTCGTCAGTTCTTCTTCCCGTAGAATTTCTAGTACTTCATCCATACTTTTCTCACGTTGAGTTTTTAAAATATCTCTTACTTTCGAGAACTTTCCTTTCAGACCTCGTACCGTGTAGAATACAAGTTCTCTCTCTGTTATAGCCAATCCAAGTGTTTGACATTTTGTTGAGATGCCTCGAGCTCTGGCTATGTAGTCATTTGCAGATTCATTTGATTTTATTTCTAGATTCTTTAACTCATTGCCGGCATCTATTCTTCTATCTTCTGCTTGACCGGTAAAAGTCGATCTTATTTTTTCCCATAATAATTTCGCATTTTCTTCTGCTGCAAACTGTAGCGCCTGTTCATCAGACAATGACAGCTTTATATATGCGACGGCATCGCTATTTTTTTGGTCCCATTCGGTGGAATCCTTTTCACTCAGTCCTTCTGCTTTTACTTCTGATATGAAAGTATCCAACCTTTTAAGGCTTAAAGCAGCTTTAATTTTTAGGCTCCATATAAAATAATTAGTTCCGTTTAATTCGGGGACGTTTAACTTGTCCATGGTTTCTTTTAACGAAACTAATTTCGATTTAGAATATCAACCGCGCTCTGCTACCATTTTGTTGTTCTTTCACTAATATTAATTATCACTAAGTCCGTGGATGTTGACAGAACAAACAGTTTATTAAACGAAAACACTGCACAAACACAAAACAATTAATTTAAAGATAAATTTCTCACACAGAATACTTTTTCATAATAACTTCACACAGAATATTTTTTTACATCTACACTCTTCTACCGTTCGCACACAGACTGAGTGCGCCGGGGGAAAAGACTGGCAGTGCGCAGATATAATGCGCATAAAAAATGTTCGCTCGCCTTTAAACCCAACAATTATTAAAATACCATTTTTCACCATCAGAAAGTAGACGTTAGATGCCGATGATGTGCGTTTTTAAAAATTATCTCCGTAAATTTTAAGTACATAATAAATCCCTATAAACTTTGAAATTTCCATTTGATTAAACTTTATCATCTTCTTAAAAATGCATAAAATTTATCGAGATAATTTAAAAAAAAAAACGCACATCATCGGTATCTGATGTCTACTTTCTGATGGTGAAAACGGTATTTTAATAATTATATTAGGTAAAGAGTGATCGCGCTTCAAAGTTTTCCCATAGGCTAACATGGGATTTCTCGATCGGGGAGTTTCAGTGCAGCGGAGCCTTAATGATTCAAAATAAAGAAAAAAGGATCAGCAGCGAAGAATTTTTTATTTAACTGAGGTTTAAGTTAAACTTGCGAGTTTAATTTTCTTTACCATTTTACCACTCTTAACTTTTTATTTTTTTCTTAATTTTTACTTATAAAATGAATTTTTATAGTACCTACGAGACATTCAAATAAGAAATAATAGCAATGTAGTATTTTTAGTACAGAATTTTGGTATAACATTGTCTTAAAGGAATTTTAAAGAAGGGACGGTAAGGGAAAAAAGGGACGGTAAGGGGACAAAAAAAGATGGTAAGGAAAATTTGCACCAATTTTAGCCATATCATGTTAAGACTAAGTGATAGCCACAATATTCATTGATTTTTAGCAGCAGTTATTTACATTGGTTTAAATAAATAAATAAAAATTAATTTACCTCAAAAAGTGCAGGAATAAACTTTGGAGACGGTAAGAATACCATTAAAGCCACAGTACTTGAAATAGATATTTAAATGCTGCAGTAAATTTCCTGTCAAAGAATTTTAGCCATTCTTTTTCTAGCTTACTTCTGCATGAGAAAAAAGTTGAAAAAAATTTTGTGGCTGCTTCTGAAGTGATTTTCTGTATAATTTTAGCAAGAGGTACGGTAAGGAAACTAAAATACAGGGCAGAGTTAAAAAAATTACAACAACCGTAAAAATGTGTGCAGGTTAATTTTTTGCTACATGTTTATATAAAGCAATAGTCCCAATTTCGAATAAAAAAATTACATCGAATTACTTTAATCAAAACAATTTTATACAGGCAGCTCCAAACTTAGAAATCAGCATTAGGGACACGGGACAGTAAGGAATTTCGTGGTATATTTAAATCCCCAACATCATCCAAAACTTATTTATCTCCTTAATATTGTTATACGGTCATGCAATGGGATGTTTTCCAGTATGAGAAAAAAAAAGAAACAAGAATATGTACTAAAATAAAAATTATTATTCAGGGACTTAAAAGTAAAATATATGTGAGAATGCCTCATATCTGAGATGCGCTACCTTATACTTACTATAGAATAAGGGTGGGTAACATTCATCGTTCATGTACAGGGACACACGAAATAATTCTATTATAATATTATCTATGAGCAATAATTGAGGGAAGTGCATTTTCCGTTGTGGTATGCGTTTAATTATTTAAATTCTTTTTACCCGACTGAAAAGAAGGGTTATGTGTTTCACGCGTATCTGTGTAAGTGGATTTCTTTATACCCTCGAAACATCCCAACGCCTGGATGGATTTTAATCAATGAGGTCTCTATCAATTCGTCTTAACGACCCGATGGTTATAGGCTAGGTTTTGTTTTTATAAATTCAAAATGGCGGTAGAGACAAAAAAAAAATTACGCACCCTATTGAGTGGCATATCATTGGATAGGTCTTTCAAAATGAAGACGATGTTTCATTGACTATATTACAGTCAGAAGCTCCGTTAAAATGTTATACAACCTGGAAGTTGTGTAGGTGGGATCTCTAGCTTTACTGCAACTCTAACATCATAGACATCTATAGACCTCATCAAAACAGTGTTTATAGATAGGAACTAACAATTATACACAACTTAAAAGTCATGAATACAAGTAAATAAAAAAAATATGCAAGTAATATAAACAAGTAATATAATAAAAAAATAATTAAGTCAATTTCTACTTAGGTCAATGAGAGAATTTTTTTTCTTCCATTCTTCTTTCCTCTTGAGTGGTGCTTAAAATGATCCAGAAGAGGGCTCTCTCGGCCTTAAAATACCTTGATCAAGAAGAAGGCTCTCTCGATTATTGAAATTAATTAATTTAATTTAATTAATGAATTAATATTTGAAAAAAAACTGGATTAACACAAGTGTCATCCACTACAAGTTTTAAAAAATTTATCTGAGCTTGATTGGATGAATAATAAGAATTTCATTAATGAAAATTTGAACACGATATATATATAGCGAAAGTGTGAGCTAATAGTAGGAATTGAAAAAAAAAATAGTTAGTTTCACAATGATGAGAAATAATTAATTAGTTCGCTTTTTATGCAGTCGGGCTTTTTGATTTTTTAAATTTAATTGTTTATTATATTTCTTAGTGTGCGTTTAAATATTTAACTTCTTTTTATGTTTCTTAGTGTGTATATATTCTAATCATCATATATATACACGGCTGCACAAAGCATCTAAAGTGCATTTTCTTTTTATGATGCAAATTGATGAAGGATCATTTTCAACTGTTCTAAGCGTTTCTTAACTAAACTGAAATTTAGCATACTATGTATTATATGATAAATCTATTGATCATATACAGGACTGCACAAAATATCTAGATATTATTCTAACTATTGATGGTAGTTGCTGCAATTGTGTTTTCAAATGTGTTATGCATTTTACAAATTATTTATTCAGACATCATTTTTACCTTGTTAAACTGTAAAGTTTTATTATAGTATTCTGAATCTGTTGGAAGGTGTTTGGTAATCTACGTTTAGCGCATGATTTTACGCTCTTGTTTTTATAATGCATATGCAGTGCGTAATCCGTTAATTCGTTCCAAAACAGTGTTCGTTAACCGAAATATTCATTAATAGCCCAGTGGTAGGGGAGGAAAAGAAGCTAAATTCGGAATTAATTAGGGGTTGGTTGTATTTATGTCGGCCAATTATCAGCACGGGGGATATAGGCCCTAAGGGGGGGGGGAGTGCCTTCCGTGGAGGTCTTTCTATGGGAACCTAACCCGTATTAACGCTTGGAGAACCAAGGTTCGAAGAAAACCACGAAAACTCCGAACGATTAGGCCGACGGGCGCGATTGGGATCGAACCCAGCACCTCCCGTCTACCAGCTTTGAGAGCAGAACCTCTCGGCCACTGGTGGGGCGAATTAATTAGGGGAAGCTGAAAATTGTTTTAATCCATTTAGTTTAGGTCTAGAATGAATATGCTAAGTTTCTCCCCTCGTAGTAGGTGAGCGTTAGAAAATATGTACAGATTTACATTCAAAAAACACGTTTTTTTATATACCAAGACAATATCTCAAAACAGCTAACTCTGTCAAAAACATTGTCAATACAAATGTTATAGAGCTTAAAATTCTGAGTAAAATGAGTACCTACACTTAGTATTTTTGTTGAACATTAAGGTCACAATTATAGTTTAAAGTTTTAGACCCGTGCTCAGGGGGTTGAACTCAGAATTAATTAGGAGAAAACTGGAAATTGTTTTAACCCCTTCAGTTTAGGTCTAAATTGAACGTACTATGTTTTCTTTCTCGTACTTGGGTTAATGTTAGGAGATATGTACATATTTATTTTCGAAAAACACGTTTTTTTAATTACCTTAACAATATCTTAAAACAGCTAGCTCTATAAAAAACATTGTCAATACAAATGTTGTAGAGTTTAAAATTCTGAATGAAATGAGTACCATCATTAATATTTTTGTGCAACATTAAGGTCGCAATTCCATTTCAAAATTTTTCAAATCAAGAGCTCGAAGCCAGGAGAGACCAAGTTAACTTAAAAATATCTCAAAATTGCGGTCTTAATACTGAACAAAAATATTAAGTGTAGGTAGTCATTTTATTCAAAATTCCGTGCTCTACAACTTTTGTATAGACAATGTTTTTGATAGAGTTAGCTGCTTTGAGATATTGTTAAGTTAACTTGGTCTCTCTTGGCTTCAAGCTCTTAATTAGCGATTAAGGCAAAATTTTGAAATAGAATTGCGACATTAATGTTGAATAAAAATATTAATGATGGTACTCATTTTATTCAGAGTTTTAAGGCCTACAACATTTGTATTGGCAATGTTTTTTATAGAGTTAGCTGTTTTGGGATATTGTTTAGGTAATTAAAAAAAACGGATTTTTCGAAAATAAATATGTACATATTTTCTAACATTCACCGAAGTACGAGGAAGAAAACGTAGTACGTTTATTTTAGACCTAAACTGAAGGGATTAAAACAATTTCCAATTTTCTCCTAATTAACTCTGAGTTCAACCCCCTGAGCACGGGTCTAAAACTTTAAACTAGAATTGTGACCTTAATGATCAACAAAAATATTAAGTATAGGTACTCATTTTACTCAGAATTTTAAGCTCTACAACATTTGTATTGACAATGTTTTTGACAGAGGTAGTTGTTTTGAGATCTTGTTATGGTATGCAAGAAAACGGGTTTTTTGACCCTATATCTTTACATATTTCCTAACGCTCACCTAGTACGAGGGGGAAAACATAGCATATTTATTCTAGTCCTAAACAGAAGGGATTTAAACAATTTCCAGCTTTCCCCTAATTAATTCCGAATTCAACTCCCTAACCACTGGACAATAAACGATCATAGATTTTGTATTGCTTTATATGGGAATTCAATTAATTCGTTCATAAGAGCTAAATAATGCATAAAAAATAACATAAATCTTTTCTTTATAATAGGGTTAATATACGTCCTTACTTAATTTGGGTAGATTGTATTTCGATGGTTTTGTCCATGTCGTGGCGTATTTAAAAGAAATAAATGACATAACCTTTATAAAACCTTTTAGGATTACATTCATTGGCTACGGAATTAAATCGTATGAATTTGTCACTTTGACCTTTCAAAAACTGCTTAGTTCTCTAAAAGATCGTTTTTATTGATTTGTATGGTAATTCAATTAATTTGCTCATAAAAGCTAAATAATGCATAAAAAATAACATAAATATTTCCTTTATAATGGGTTAATATACGTCGTTACTTAATTTGGGTAGATTGTATTTCGATGGTTTTATCCATGTCGTGGCGTATTTAAAAGAAATAAATGACATAACCTTTATAAAACCTTTTAGGATTACATTCATTAGCTACGGAATTAAATCATATGAATTAGTCACTTTGACCTTTCAAAAACTGCTTAGTTCTCTAAAAGATCGTGTTTATTGATTTGTATGGTAATTCAATTAATTTGCTCATAAAAGCTAAATAATGCATAAAAAATAACATAAATCTTTCCTTTATAATGGGTTAATATACGTCCTTACTTAATTTGGGTAGATTGTATTTCGATGGTTTTGTCCATGTCGTGGCGTATTTAAAAGAAATAAATGACATAACCTTTATAAAACCTTTTAGGATTACATTCATTGGCCACGGAATTAAATCATATGAATTTGTCACTTTGACCTTTCAAAAACTGCTTAGTTCTCTAAAAGATCGTGTTTATTGATAGACAAGATAAAGTTCAAGTGGAGGCAAAAGAATGTTAATAATTTTTGAACTAAATTTTGATTAAAATAATTAATTTGCATATAAAAATATTTATTTAAAAATGGACACAAAATATAAAAATTAATTTTTCTAAAAATTAATGTCATTCTAATTTGAGAGCCCTAAGGTATATGACCCTAATCCCCGGTAGCCCATGAATTAATTAGGCCACACCACACGTATACAACTGTTAAAATGGACTCTAAGTCGACAATAGATGCTATTAAATACAACTCGATAAATCTGAAACACATCATTGATTCTTCTTGGCTTTGTTTTGTGAGGTGTTCGTTATCCGAACATGAAATTGGCGCAGCATGTCCCTTGGGGGATTTTGCGCCATAAAACCTCATACAACCGAACATGAAAATCTCTCGCGAAAGTGTTCGTTAACCGATCTGTTCGTCAACCGAACAGCACGTTATTTGATCACCCACTGTACATTTTTTATTTATGTTTTTTATGCTTATTTTATTCTTTATAACTTTGAAATCAAGTTAGATACTTTCTGACTAAGGTACTGTATGGCGAAATGATTTTTGAGTTTTCCGCGTGATCGTGATGTCCTGGATTCTAGAATTTCGGCCTGAAAGAGCTTATTTTTCTGTCACTCCTTTAAATTTATGATTTTTTATGCTTATTTTACTCTTTATAACTTTGAAATCAAGTGCCTAGATACTTTTTGAGGAATGTACTGTATGGCCAAATGAGTTTTGAGTTTTCCGCGCGATCGTGATGTCTTAAATTCTAAGATTTGGACTGAATGAGCTTCCTTTTCTGTCACTCCTTTAAATTTATGATTTTTTTTACACTTTATAACTTTGAAATCAAGTGCCTAGATACTTTCTGAGGAAGATACTGTATGACCAATACGTTTTGATTTTTCCGCGCGATCGCCATGTCCTGAATTCTAAAATTTGGACATGAAAGAGCTTCCTTGTCTGTCACTCCTTTAAATTTATGATTATTTTTACACTTTATAACTTTGAAATCAAGTGCCTAGATGCTTTCTGAGGAAGGTACTGTATGGCCAAATAAATTTTGAGTTTTCCGCGCGATCGTGATGTCCTGAATTCTAAAATTTCGAACTGAATGAGCTTCCTTTTCTATCACTTCTTTAAATTTCCCAAGCTATGTCAAAATATCCGGAAATTTTATTTTCGCTGTTATTTCGTTCAATGATATGATAATTAAGTATTTGTGCATGTTTAGATGTTATAATCTCCTGAGACCCAAGCAAATTGTAACGTATAAATTTTTTTAAATATGAGTTTTTTTCAAAAAATAGGCATGAAAAATAACGTTTTTAAAGAAATTAATAAATTTCGATTTTTAATTTTGTTTTACAGCACATTCATCTAAATGAATGTTCAGGCCATAACTCGCTTGAAAGTAATTTAAAAAATGCGAGAAGCATGAGAAAGAATAGAATTTATTATAAAGAACATAAGGCAAGTATTAACATCTGATTTAAAATTGCAAAATAAAGATAGTTTAAACAAATTAAAATAACATAAAAACGAAAATTACCAGCAGAACGTAGAATTCCAACTTGACTCATTTAGTACTCCATTTTGTAAACAAAGTAGTTACCGTTGCCAAAATCCAAAAGCTGAATGTTGATTTTTGATTAATACAGTACCAAAACCAACTGTTTTCAGATTGCGACAATGAAATTTAACGCAATAGAAGGAGAAAGCAAAACATCCCTTTAAATGGATGCCAGGTCTCAGGAGGATAAAATCTGTACTGCGGATTGAGCGGGGTTTTTTCGCATCTCACCCATAGTTGTAATTTAGACTAGATTTTAGCATCATGGAGTCTACCACGTTCTGTGAAGCAAACAATTTTTTCTGGTGAGCTATTTTTGAATAGAATCTTCGCCTGAGAGCTCACCAGCGTGGTAAGGAGTTTATGTTTATTATTTCGAATAAAAGAGTTTTGGATCCACGGGGCATTTTGATAGTGCTATTACAATACAGAGGCCTCTCGCTTAACCGGTCTAAACGGGACCGAGAGTTAGCCGGTTAAGAGAAAAACCGGTTAAAACGGAGAAGTTAAAAAAATTCAAATGTATATGCGTAATTTAATTAATTAAACCAGTGCGATGCATTTAGTTTTTAAATTGGTTCTCTATATTTTGTGAACTGAATACTAGTTATAATTAACTGAATTGAAAGAAAAATTATCACTCATAACAAATATTTAACACAAATAAAATTGTTGAAAATCGTGTCACACAGCTTTATAAGAAGTTGAAATTGTTCTACATTATGTATATTTAAGTTAATCAACCATAAAGAAATCAGTGACCTTCTTCTGTTGAAGACAAGATGCCCGACTTTTTGCAGCATAATCTCTCTATCTCTTTAACATCATAAGTTTAACCAAGCAAGCTGTTAGTCGCTGTTCAACATAGCGTAGCGCCAACTCTAATACTTTTACCCCTTCCGTATGAGGAATTTTAGCAGCGTGAACTTCAACTGCATCATCATAAGGGTCGTCTTCGTATGGAACAACATCAGTTACAGTCCTAATTATATCCTAGTCAAATAATGTTATGCTTGAGATCTTTATCAGACTCAAACAACTCTTATACATCTTCTACGGTGATCTGTTCGCATCCCTCAAGCTTTTTAAATGTTTGTACAAAACAATTTGCAGATATTATAGAGATCAGGGTGGTGGGGGGGATTGAAATTTTGACCATAAAAATACAAAATCTCAAATCTTCCGCGGGGACATCTCATTGTTCCTGGAGGGGGGGGGGGGGGGTCTGTTCTCCCCCCGGACCACAACCTGAATTCAACCAACGCGTATCCATTTACAACGGACGTTCTCCTTTCTGAATTTTGCCTCTTCTCCTCAGGATTGCATTTCAACTCGAAAGCGTAAGCTGTGTACCCGAGGCCGTCATTCCTGAATTTTGCCTGATGTTGGGAAAAAAAGTCGGCCGATTAACGCGGAGTTCCGATTAAGTGGAGGCCGGAAGTGACAAATTATACTGCTAACAATCGTGCTTCTAGTGCCATTTTCCCTCTGAGCAGTTTCCCCGTATTTTTCCTTTTCCCCAAAACAACTTAAATCTGTTGCAGAAAAAGATATTTTAAACAGAATTGTATTTCATGATGCATGGCAAATAAAGGAACATAAAGTGTATTTTAGAAACAAATAGGGAAAGAAAATTTAAATTAAGACTTTTATAAGCATTTTTATGAAAATGCAGGAAAGCCCTCATGACGCTCGGAGGGTTAATAGCGAACTGAAATTTTCTGGCTATTGATCGTCATAGCTATTTTATTCTAAGTTATCGTTTCAATTCAGAGAGTTTTATGATGAAGGCATTCCCCCTTCAAAGTTTTAGGGTTTTAAACTTATTAAATTGGGATCATCGTTAGGTAAAGCTGGCCATTCCACTGCCATATTTACTTATGTATTGCTTTAAGTAAATTTTTGTTATTGTTAAATTCTGTGACTTGGCTGCATTCAAGCTAACTGCCTGCAAATTTTCACCACAAATCTCATGAAATAGGATTATTCCAAATAATATTATTTTCTCTTAAATATATACAGGGTGTCGCCGAATTCATGGGCCAAAATGTAAGGGAAGGTATAGTACACATAAAGAAGTAATTTTGATTTTGGTACAGCAATGTGAAGTCGAAAAATGAAAAGTTTTGGCGAAAAACAAGAGATGCGGTGGAAATGAAAGCGAGAGTTTTCTTGACATAACAATTACAGTAAGTGCTCAAATGTGCCCAGGCAGCATTTAGCAAGGGATTGGCGTACCTTTTCGCAGATTCCAGTTGTTTCAGGAACATTTTCAGCAACGACTGAAAGTCTTGCAGTGAGGTTCTCATCAGAGTCAAATGTGTCATAGATGAGTTCGGCTTTTTCACATTTATTTTATGTTGGGCTCGTGGACTCTTGCTCGACTTTGTATGACTTCTCCAATTCAGGATTGTCCTAGTCTGCTGAATTTCCATTTGTTTTTATTACCTATTTGAAATTTTGCGTCATATGTCTATCATTGTAAATGACTCTAATTTTTGTATATTAGCTTTCACTGACTCAAGGTATTTATTCTTTTCTTTAGCATTATTAGTCATATGTCATGCAATGTAAATGATATTACTTTCTGTATTCTAATGATTTTACCTTGTTGGTATAAGCTTACCTTGTGTTGTTATACTAGTTTTTCTTAACAATTGTCATTGTTGTCCCGTCCCGTTTTCCTGAGTATAGACTTGGCCGGATGGTGAAGGGGGTTTTCAGCCAGGGTTTTTTGCCTTTGCCTATTTGACTGGTATCCTGATTGAGTGTTTCTGTCCCTTTCTGTCTCATAGATGAGATATCTGAAATCTTCGAAAGGGTACGCCGAATACTTTCTATACACTGCCAGTGGTACAACTGAGCACTTACTGTAATTGTTATGTCAATAAAACGATTTTTTTTAATCATTTTCTCCGCTTTTCTTTTTTTTTTCTCCAAAACTTTTCATTTCCGATTCCACATTGTTAGACCAAAAATGCTTCTTTATGTGTGCTTTACGTTCCCTTAGAGTTTGGCCCATGAAATCGAGAACACCCTGTATATGTATTAAATGAGAAACAAAAAAAAAAAAAAAAAAAAAAAAAAAAAAACATATTTTTTTGCGCCAAACGCCTGAAAAATAACAAGTCTTTATTACCACCGTAACATCAAATATAAATATTCTCCTTTCTTTCAATTATCATCTGTGATATATTTTTAAAGACTCATCGTCAGTGTATAAATATTATTATTATCTTTTTTTTTTCATTTCTCTTACACATTGGTGAAGAAAACACCATTTTCTCCTGAGAAAAATTATGGCATTTAAGCTTTTATGATGCCATTTTCAGAAAAGGAAATTGAAATTCCCTCTTCATTGTTTCATAATTTACGCGAAGAGAACTAATAACAAAAAGGCATGAAGTGGAATCCGGCATTATGTTTGGATTTTTGTCTATCGATTGAAATATTGTGTAAACAGTGGAATTGAATAAACTTGTTTTCACGACAATTCAGATATCTTTAAAAGAGAATTTAGGTTAGTAGCTTTCAAGGATTGTTGTTCTACGATTGTAATTTGAGAACAAAAGAAGCTTTTGTTGGAATGTTCACAAGAGATGTTAGTCGTTGTTTACTGATTTCCTTGTTTTAGAATTCTTTGAAAGATGAATCGAAGTTCCAATTTTTAAGGGCCTGCATTAGTCACACGGAAACACTCGCAAACTGATATTAAAACTATGAATGCGTTCGTTTGAAATTTCTCGTTTGTATTTCAATATTTTTACATAATTGTTTTGAATAGTATATATAAGATGGATCTCTAGACGACCAATTTTTTTCCTAAGAATTTGGTTGCATTTTTGCTATCAATTTAAATTTCGGAACCAGTTCCGAAAGTGATAGGATCTTCATACAGAAAATCGCAACAAAAAACAAAAAAGCAGCCGTTTCGGTATCGACCTCGTCCTTCCTTTGTGAAAAAAATAATAATTCAAAAATATTGAAATTGAAACGAGAAATTTAAAAATAACTCTCCTGTAGGTTTAACATTAGCTTGCGATTGTTTTCTCAAGACTAGTGTAGGCTTTTAATGTTGTAGGTAATAAAGCTATAGTCGTTTTTCGACAGTTTTTGTGAAAGATACTAAACAAATTATATGGAAATTTGATATAAAAATTCCTTTACACTAAAATTATACAGAAAACTTATAATTTCTCGTTTAAATTTAACTCGATATGTAAAACTAAAAAAATCACACAAAATAGAATGATTGATTTCGATATGTCTATGCTTTGTATTTTGTATATATTTTTTTATATACCCATCTTAATCTTAATAAATATAATCTTGCAAATATATTCTAACGAAATGAACGTTGTTCTAAAAACTTTTAATCGTATTTTTAAAACATTTATATACTAAATGATAAGCAAAATAGATGTGTTAATTCTTTAACTGCGATAGTAGAAAAATACCTTTTAATTCCTGGCCGCTTGCGTTCCGACCTTATATTCTATGACGAAATTTGCTCCTAAAGCTGCGTTCTATGACGCCGTAAAGTTTTGCTCACTTTTTCAGATACACCCTGTATATATTAAATCATAAACAAATTAAAAAAAAAAAAATACGCCATGCCTCTAAGACCAATATCAGACTGGCGTCTTTTTTTGCTGCTATTTTGCTTAAGTATTATCCATTCGTGTGACATTGGTCTAAATAATCACAAAACTTTATTACAACCGTAACGTCAAATATAAATATTCTCTTTTCTTTCAATTATCATCTGTGATATATTTTTAAAGACTCATCGCCAGTGTGTAAATATTATTATTTTTTTTTTTCATTTCCCTTAAACCTCGGTGACGAAAACACCATTTTCCCTTGCCAAAAATTATGGCATTTAAGCTTTTATGATGCCATTTTCAGAAAAGGAAATTGAAATTCCCTCTTCATTGTTTCGTAATTTACGCGAAGAGAACTAATAACAAAAAGGCTTGAAATGGAATGCGGCATTATGTTTGGATTTTTATCTATCGATTGAAATATTGTGTAAACAGTGGAATTCAATAAAGTTGTTTTCACGGCAATCCAGATATCTTTAAAAGCGAATTTAGGTTAGTATCTTTGGGTTGTTGTTCTACGTTTGTAATTTGAGAATAAAATAAGCATTTGTTGGAATATTCACAAGAGGTGTTGGCCGTTGTTAACCTATTTCCTTGTTTTAGAATTCTATGAAAGATGACTCGAACTTCCAATGTAACGGCCAGCATTATTCGCATGGAAACACTCGCAAACTGATGTTAAACCTATGAATGCGTTCGTTTCAAATTTCTCGTTTGTATTTCAATATTTTTATATAATTATTTTGAATAGTATATATAAAATCGATCTCTAAACGCGCAATTTTTTCTTAAAAATTTTTGTTGCACTTTTTGCGATCAATTTAGATTTCGGAACCGTTTCCGAAAGTAATAGTATCTTCATACAAAAAATCGCAACAAAAAAAAAAAAAATAAAAAAAATAAAAAACAGCCGTCTAGGGATTGTTCTCGAATTTCCTATGTGAAAAAAATACAAATTGAAAATATTGAAATTCAAACGAGAAATTTGAAAAGAACGGAACTGTAGACTTAACATTAGCTTGTGATTCTCTCAAGTCTAGTGTAGGCTCTTAGTAAGATAGTAGTAGGCTCTTAGTGTAGGCTCTTAGTAGGTAATAAAACGAGAGTTATTTTTCAACGTTTTTTGTCAAAGGTACTAAACAAATTACATAGAAATTTGATATAAAATTCCTTTAACCTATAATTATACAGAAAATTTATAATTTGCTCATTTAAAATTATCTCGCATAACAAAATTGCGTAGTAATTATAATATGTAAAACTAATAAAATCACATTAGATGTAAATTTCCAACTGGGCGAAAAATGTCCGAACCAGGATTCGAACCCGGGACCTCCTGGCTGAAGCCGCCAGTGCTCTGCCATCTGAGCTATCCCGGACGATTCTGGTCGAACTTTTCACCCAGCTAACCTTGATGATTACAGCATCTGGTCTTAAACCTGGTTCAGCTCAACAGAATAAATCTCAGGTAAAGGAACTCCAGAAATCGCTGGATACTAAATTACACTTGTATTTTACTTACAATTAATTAATTACACTAAATTACACACACAGTGTAATTTAGTATCCAGCGATTTCTGGAGTTCCTTTACCTGAGATTTATTCTGTTGAGCTGAACCAGGTTTAAGACCAGATGCTGTAATCATCAAGGTTAGCTGGGTGAAAAGTTCGACCAGAATCGTCCGGGATAGCTCAGATGGCAGAGCACTGGCGGCTTCAGCCAGGAGGTCCCGGGTTCGAATCCTGGTTCGGACATTTTTCGCCCAGTTGGAAATTTACATCTAATATGATTTGTTTACCAATTAGAATAATTGTGTTAATATTAATCTAGTGTAATAAAATCACATAAAAATAGAATGATTGATTTCGTTATGTATATGCTTTGTATCTTGTACAATGTTTTACCTACCCATTTTAGTAAATATAATTTTTAATATCTAATCTAACGAAATGAACGTTGTTCTATAGACTTTTAAACGTATTTTTAAAACATTTATATAGTAAATGATAAGAAAAATAGATGTGTTAATTATTTAATTGCGACAGTGAAAATATAAATTTTAACTTCTTGCCGCTTGCGTTCCGACCATACATTCTATGACGAAATTTGCTCGTATAGCTGCGTTATATCACCCCGTAAACTTTCGCCCTCTTTTTCTGATACACCCTGTATACATGGTGTGTTCACAAAGTTTCAAGACTGGTCTGATAATTAAAAATGTATTAAACATTTTTGTACTGCGAACTAAAATTCTTCGAAATATGACCCTTGGGCATCAATACACCGCTGCCAGCTTTTTTGCCATTGTTCATAGGACCCACAGAAGTCTTCGCCGAAGCTGCCTGGATCGCTGGAATCGTGTCGAATCGCTTCCCTTTCAGGTCTTTCTTGACCCAGGGGTACAAAAAAAAAGTTGCTGGGACCGAGGTCGGGCTTGTAATGGGCTTGCAGCAGTATTGCCACGTTAAATATAGCTAAAACTGATGGAGCATTTCAGAGAAAAACTAACCTGACCCGTCGCGTCCGCTCAGACATCAGAAACGATTGGATTGTTCCCCACGACAATGCATCCTCTCAAACGTCGCTCCCCGCGGCCGAAGTTTTGTCTATCTTTAACGTGGCAATACAGCCGCAAACCACCTATAGGTCCGACCTCGCTCCCAGGACATTGTTTTGTTCCCCGGGATCAAAAAAGACCTGAAAGGGAAGCGATTTGCAGGATTCCAGCGATCCAGGAAGCTTCGACGAGGTCCCTTAACAGCCTTTTGTCCGAAGACTTCTATGGGGCCTATGGACAATGGAAAAAACGCTGGCAGCGGTGTGTTAATGCCCAAGGGTCATATCTCAAAGAATTTTAGTTCGCGGTACAAAAATGTTTAATAAATTTTGAATTATCAGACCAGTCTTGAAACTTTGTGAACACATCATATATATTAAATCATAAACAAATTAAAAAAAAAAAAAAAAAAAAAAAAAAAAAAAAATACGCCAAGCCTCTAAAAAATAACAAATCGTTATTACCACCGTAGCGTCAAATATAAATATTTTCTTTTCTTTCAATTATGATCTGATATATATTTTTAAAGACTCATCACCAGTGTGTAAATATTATTATTATTTTTTTCATTTCCTTACACATGGGTGAAAAAAACACCATTTTTTCCTGAGAAAAATTATAGCATTCAAGCTTTTACGATGCCATTTTCAGAAAAAAGGAATTTGAAATTCCCTCTTCATTGCTACATAATTTACGCGGAGAACTAATAACAAAAAGGATTGAAATGGAATCCGGCGTTATGTTTGGATTTTTGTCTATCGATTGAAATATTGTATAAACAGAGGAATTCAATAAAGTTGTTTTTACGACAATCCAGATATCTTTAAAAGCGAATTTAGGTTAGTAGCGTTCAAGGATTTCTACGTTTGTAATTTGAGAACAAAGGAAGCTTTTGTTGGAATGTTCACAAGAGATGTCAGTCGTTGTTTACTTATTTCCTGTTTTAGAATTCTATAAAGAATGAATTGAAGTTCCAATTTTTAAGGGCCTGCATTAGTTGCATGGAAACAGTCGCAAACTGATGCGATAATGAATGTGTTGAACCTATGAATGCGTTCGTTTCAAATTTCTCCTTTGTATTTCAATATTTTTATATAATTGTTTTGAGTAGCATATGTAAGATCAATCTCTAAACGGGCAATTTTTTCTTAAAAATTTGGGTTGCATTTTTTGCTATCAATTTAAGTATCGGAATCGGTTCCGAAAATGATAGCATCTTCATTCAGAAAATCGCAACAGAAATAAAAAAGTCCTTCCGGCCAGTGCCGGGAGGAAGAGGTAGCTTTCATATTCCTTATTTTAAAAAAGCCAACTTATATTATTCAAACACACGAAGCTCAGTTTAGTGGAAACCGAATATAGGAGATTCAATACTAATTTTTATCAATACTAAATCATTATGAATGAGAATTTCGCAAAATTAGTCAGCTTTATCCAAGCTGCTTTTATTTAAAGTAACTTATATTTGGCTGCCGAATTCGGCGATTTCTTAAAGTGCCTACCATTTTAAGACAACATGGTGGATGAGGCTAACCAGTGAACTTGGTCGATACCTTAGTAACTTCTGTGCACATGCTCTTGCTCACTCACATCGGAATCGGTTGATATATACGAGTGCTGTCGCAGGCAAAAAATCAGATTTTTCAAAATGTCACCCACATTAGAAATTGAAACTGCTATATCTGAGCCATTTTTTAAAATAAAGACAAACAAAAAATGCTCCTGAATTCTTATATCAAGGTCAAATACTTAAGAAAGAAACCTTTTTCAATTTCTAATTTTTTTGCGCCTCACTTTAAATATATATATATTTTTTAATTTGATGGCCGCCATTTTGAAACAAGATGGCTGATGAAGCTGGCCAGCGAACTTGGTCGAGATATTGATGTATACTATCCATCGAAATAGGCAAATACGAATGTTATCGCGTAACAAATACAAGATCGTTTCAAAGTGTTAGCCATGCTAGAAATTCAAAGTTCTATAATTCAACCATTTTTTAAGATATAAACAAAAGAACAAATTTGCAGAAACAAAAACGGCTCCAGAGTCTTTGTATCAAGGCCAAACACATAAAAAAAATCTTTTTCATTTTCCAATTTTTTAATACGTCAAATTATTTTTTTTTTAAATGGCAACCCTTTTGAAACAAGATGGCGAATGAAACTGGCCAACGAACTCGGTCGAGACATTGGTATGTACTATGTACAGAGACACAACAAGTTACATCCAAATCGGTTCATAAATACGCCTGTTATCGCGTGACAAAAATCAGGTCGTTTTAAAATGTCAACCACAATAGAAATTCAAAATGCCATAACTCAGCCATTTTTTTAGATGTAGACGAAACAAAACCTGTTCCGGAATCTTTGTATTAAGGTAAAACACATACGAAAAAATCTTTTTCATTCTCTAATTTTTTGGTATCTCATTTTAAAATTTAATTTTTAAAATTTTTTTTAAATGGCCGCCATTTTGAAACTAGAAGGCGGATGATGCTGGACAACGAACTCGGTCGAGATATTTCTATGTACTATGTACACGCCAAGGTACATCCAAATCGGTTCATAAATACGCCTGTTATCACGTGACAAAAATCAGGACGTTTCAAAATGTCAGCCACGCTAGAAATTCAAAATGCTATAACTCAGCCATTTTTTAAGATATAGACAAAACAAAAACTGCTCCCGAATCATTTTATTAAGGTCAAACAGATAAGAAAAAAATATATTTTCAATTTTTAGTTTTTGGTACCACATTTCAAATTTAAATTTTTCTTAAAAATTTAAATGGCCGCCATTTTTAAACAAGATGGCGGATGAAGCTGGCCAACAAACTCAGTCGAGACATTGGTATGTACTATCTATAAACGAAGTTACATCCAAATCAGTTCATAAATACGCCTTTTATGGCGTGACAAATTTCAGGACGTTTCAAAATATCAGCCATGCTAGAAATTCAAAATGCTATAACTCAGCCTTTTTTTAAGATATAGACGAAACAAAAACTGCTCCGGAGTCTTTGTATAAAGGTCAAATACATAAGAAAAAAATATTTTTCCATTTTCAATATTTTGGTACCACATTTCAAATTTTAAATTTTTTAAAAAATTTTAAATGGCTGCCATTTCGAAACAAAATGGCGGATGAAGCTGGCCAACGAACTCGGTCGAGACATTGGTATGTACTATGTACACACCGAATTACATTCGAATCGGTTCATAAATACGAGAGTTACAGTATGACAAATGTCAGATATATATATATATATATATATATATCAATTTTGAACGGAGCATGGTTTCGGGGTCTGGGGGTCATGATCGATGCAAATATACCAAATTTTTTTTAAATCGCTTTCCTCCGAACGGCTGCAATAGGTAGCTTTTTGTAATGAAAGCTACCTAAAAAAGTCCTTCCGGCCAGTGCCGGGAGGAAGAGGTAGCTTTCATAATACTTATTTAAAAAAAGCCAACTTATATCATGCAAACACACGAAGATCAATTTAGTGGAAACCGAATATAGGAGATTCAATACTAATTTTTATCAATATAATGAATGAGAATTTCGCGAAATTAGTCAGCTTTATCCAAGCTGCTTTTCTATAAAGTAACTTATATTTGGCTGCCAAATTCGGCAATTTCTTAAAGTGCCTGTCATTTTAAGACAACATGGTGGATGAGGCTAAGCAGTGAACTTGGTCGAGACCTTAGTAATTGCTGTGCACATGCTCACTCACATCGGAATAGGTTAATATATAGGAGTGCTGTCGCATGCAAAAAATCAGATTTTTCAAAATGTCACCCACAATAGAAATTGAAACTGCTATATCTGAGCCATTTTTTAAGGTAAAGGCAAACAAAAAATGCTGCTGAATCCTTATATCAAGATCAAATACTTAAGAAAGGAACCTTTTTCAATTTCTAATTTTTTTGCACCTCACTTTAAATATATATATATTTTTTAATTTAATGGCCGCCATTTTGAAACAAGATGGCTGATGAATCTGGCCAGCAAACTTGGTCGAGGTGTTGATGTATACTATCCACATGCCTTCTTACATCGAAATAGGAGAATACGTGTGTTATCGCGTGACAAATACAAGATCGTTTCAAAATGTTAGCCATGCTAGAAATTCAAAGTGCTATAAATCAACTATTTTTTAAGATATCAACAAAAGAACAAATTTTCAGAAACAAAAACTGCTCCGGAATCTTTGTATCAAGGCCAAACACATAAAAAAAATCTTTTTCATTTTCCAATTTTTTAATACCTCATTTTGAATTTTAAATTAAATTTTTTTTTAAATGGCAACCCTTTTGAAACAAGATGGCGAATGAAGCTGGCCAACGAACTCGGTCGAGACATTGGTATGTACTATGTACAGACCAAGTTACATCCAAATAGGTTCATAAATACGCCTGTTATCGCGTGACAAAAATCAGGTCGTTTTAAAATGTCAGCCACAAGAGAAATTCAAAATGCTATTACTCAGCCATATTTTGATATAGACGAAAGGAAAACTGTTCCGGAATCTTTGTATTAAGGTCAAACGCATACAAAAAAAATCTTTTTCATTTTCCAATTTTTTGGTATCTCATTTAAATATTTTTATTTTTTAATTTTTTAAATGGCCGCCATTTTGAAACAAGATGGCGGATGAAGCTGGCCAACGAACTTGGTCGAGATATTTGTATGTACTATGT